>OW818031.2:45160029-46360029 GCA_942486065.2 Calliphora vomitoria
GCCAGTAATTTCTATACAGAAATCTAGCCAGTAACTGGCTGTATTTCTATACAGAAATCTAGCCAGTAACTGGCTGTATTTCTATACAGAAATCTAGCCAGTAACTGGCTGTATTTCTATACAGAAATCTAGCCAGTAACTGGCTGTATTTCTATACAGAAATCTAGCCAGTAACTGGCTGTATTTCTATACAGAAATCTAGCCAGTACTGGCTGTATTTCTATACAGAAATCTAGCCAGTAACTTTCTATACAGAAATCAACTAGCCAGTAACTGGCTGTATTTCTATACAGAAATCTAGCCAGTAACTGGCTGTATATCTATACAGAAATCTAGCCAGTAACTGGCTGTATTTCTATACAGAAATCTAGCCAGTAACTGGCTGTATTTCTATACAGAAATCTAGCCAGTAACTGGCTGTATTTCTATACAGAAATCTAGCCAGTATTTTCTATACAGAAATCTAGCCAGTAACTGGCTGTATTTCTATACAGAAATCTAGCCAGTAACTGGCTGTATTTCTATACAGAAATCTAGCCAGTAACTGGCTGTATTTCTATACAGAAATCTAGCCAGTAACTGGCTGTATTTCTATACAGAAATCTAGCCAGTAACTGGCTGTATTTCTACACAGAAATCGATCCAGTAACTGGCTGTATTTCTATACAGAAATCTAGCCAGTAACTGGCTGTATTTCTATACAGAAATCTAGCCAGTAACTGGCTGTATTTCTATACAGAAATCTAGCCAGTAACTGGCTGTATTTCTAAACAGAAATCTATCCAGTAACTGGCTGTATTTCTATACAGAAATCTAGCCAGTAACTGGCTGTTTTTCTATACAGAAATCTAGCCAGTAACTGGCTGTATTTCTATACAGAAATCTAGCCAGTAACTGGCTGTATTTCTATACAGAAATCTAGCCAGTAACTGGCTGTATTTCTATACAGAAATCTAGCCAGTAACTGGCTGTATTTCTATACAGAAATCTAGCCAGTAACTGGCTGTATTTCTATACAGAAATCTAGCCAGTAACTGGCTGTATTTCTATACAGAAATCTAGCCAGTAACTGGCTGTATTTCTATACAGAAATCTAGCCAGTAACTGGCTGTATTTCTATACAGAAATCTAGCCAGTAACTGGCTGTATTTCTGTACAGAAATCTAGCCAGTAACTGGCTGTATTTCTGTACAGAAATCTAGCCAGTAACTGTATTTCTGTACAGAAATCTAGCCAGTAACTGGCTGTATTTCTATACAGAAATCTAGCCAGTAACTGGCTGTATTTCTATACAGAAATCTAGCCAGTAACTGGCTGTATTTCTATACAGAAATCAAGCCAGTAACTGGCTGTATTTCTATACAGAAATCTAGCCAGTAACTGGCTGTATTTCTATACAGAAATCTAGCCAGTAACTGGCTGTATTTCTATACAGAAATCTAGCCAGTAACTGGCTGTATTTCTATACAGAAATCTAGCCAGTAACTGGCTGTATTTCTATACAGAAATCTAGCCAGTATTTTTATACAGAAATCTAGCCAGTAACTGGCTGTATTTCTATACAGAAATCTAGCCAGTAACTGGCTGTATTTCTATACAGAAATCTAGCCAGTAACTGGCTGTATTTCTATACAGAAATCTAGCCAGAAACTGGCTGTATTTCTACACAGAAATCGATCCAGTAACTGGCTGTATTTCTATACAGAAATCCAGCCAGTAACTGGCTGTATTTCTATACAGAAATCTAGCCAGTAACTGGCTGTATTTCTATACAGAAATCTAGCCAGTAACTGGCTGTATTTCTAAACAGAAATCTATCCAGTAACTGGCTGTATTTCTATACAGAAATCTAGCCAGTAACTGGCTGTATTTCTATACAGAAATCTAGCCAGTAACTGGCTGTATTTCTATACAGAAATCTAGCCAGTAACTGGCTGTATTTCTATACAGAAATCTAGCCAGTAACTGGCTGTATTTCTACACAGAAATCGATCTAGTAACTGGCTGTATTTCTATACAGAAATCTAGCCAGTAACTGACTGTATTTCTATACAGAAATCTAGCCAGTAACTGGCTGTATTTCTATACAGAAATCTAGCCAGTAACTGGCTGTATTTCTAAACAGAAATCTATCCAGTAACTGGCTGTATTTCTATACAGAAATCTTGCCAGTAACTGGCTGTATTTCTATACAGAAATCTAGCCAGTAACTGGCTGTATTTCTATACAGAAATCTAGCCAGTAACTGGCTGTATTTCTATACAGAAATCTAGCCAGTAACTGGCTGTATTTCTATACAGAAATCTAGCCAGTAACTGGCTGTATTTCTATACAGAAATCTAGCCAGTAACTGGCTGTATTTCTATACAGAAATCTAGCCAGTAACTGGCTGTATTTCTATACAGAAATCTAGCCAGTAACTGGCTGTATTTCTATACAGAAATCTAGCCAGTAACTGGCTGTATTTCTATACAGAAATCTAGCCAGTAACTGGCTGTATTTCTATACAGAAATCTAGCCAGTAACTGGCTGTATTTCTATACAGAAATCTAGCCAGTAACTGGCTGTATTTCTATACAGAAATCTAGCCAGTAACTGGCTGTATTTCTATACAGAAATCTAGCCAGTAACTGGCTGTATTTCTATACAGAAATCTAGCCAGTAACTGGCTGTATTTCTATACAGAAATCTAGCCAGTAACTGGCTGTATTTCTATACAGAAATCTAGCCAGTAACTGGCTGTATTTCTATACAGAAATCTAGCCAGTAACTGGCTGTATTTCTATACAGAAATCTAGCCAGTAACTGGCTGTATTTCTATACAGAAATCTAGCCAGTAACTGGCTGTATTTCTATACAGAAATCTAGCCAGTAACTGGCTGTATTTTTATACAGAAATCTAGCCAGTAACTGGCTGTATTTCTATACAGAAATCTAGTCAGTAACTGGCTGTATATCTATACAGAAATCTAGCCAGTTACTGGCTGTGTTTCTATACAGAAATCTAGCCAGTAACTGGCTGTGTTTCTATACTGAAATCTAGCCAGTAACTGGCTGTATTTCTATACAGAAATCTAGCCAGTAACTGGGTGTATTTCTATACAGAAATCTAGCCAGTAACTGGCTGTATTTCTATACAGAAATCTAGCCAGTAACTGGCTGTATTTCTATACAGAAATCTAGCCAGTAACTGGCTGTATTTCTATACAGAAATCTAGCCAGTAACTGGCTGTATTTCTATACAGAAATCTAGCCAGTAACTGGCTGTATTTCTATACAGAAATCTAGCCAGTAACTGGCTGTATTTCTATACAGAAATCTAGCCAGTAACTGGCTGTATTTCTATACAGAAATCTAGCCAGTAACTGGCTGTATTTCTATACAGAAATCTAGCCAGTAACTGGCTGTATTTCTATACAGAAATCTAGCCAGTAACTGGCTGTATTTCTATACAGAAATCTAGCCAGTAACTGGCTGTATTTCTATACAGAAATCTAGCCAGTAACTGGCTGTATTTCTATACAGAAATCTAGCCAGTAAGTGGCTGTATTTCTGTACAGAAATCTAGCCAGTAACTGGCTGCATTTCTATACAGGAATCTAGCCAGTAACTGGCTGTATTTCTATACAGAAATCTAGCCAGTAACTGGCTGTATTTCTATACAGAAATCTAGCCAGTAACTGGCTGTTTTTCTATACAGAAATCTAGCCAGTAACTGGCTGTATTTCTATACAGAAATCTAGCCAGTAACTGGCTGTATTTCTATACAGAAATCTAGCCAGTAACTGGCTGTATTTCTATACAGAAATCTAGCCAGTAACTGGCTGTATTTCTATACAGAAATCTAGCCAGTAACTGGCTGTATTTCTATACAGAAATCTAGCCAGTAACTGGCTGTATTTTTACACAGAAATCTAGCCAGTATCTGGCTGTATTTCTATACAGAAATCTAGCCAGTAACTGGCTGTATTTCTATACAGAAATCTAGCCAGTAACTGGCTGTATTTCTATACAGAAATCTAGCCAGTAACTGGCTGTATTTCTATACAGAAATCTAGCCAGTAACTGGCTGTATTTCTATACAGAAATCTAGCCAGTAACTGGCTGTATTTCTGTACAGAAATCTAGCCAGTAACTGTATAGAAATACAGCCAGTTACTGGCTGGCTAGATTTCTGTATAGAAATACAGCCAGTTACTGGCTAGATTTCTAGCCAGCTAGTTATTGGCTGTATTTCTATACAGAAATCTAGCCAGCCAGTTACTGGCTGTATTTCTATACAGAAATCTATCGAACTATCTCGTTAACACTTAAATAATGATATATATAAAATATAATATACATATCTAGTCTAATATTACAATTAAAACATTTCAAGTTTGATCAATTTAAAAAATTGTTTGTTGGTGGACTATTTCTGGGACTTGCACATATATAATTCCATTTGTGTACATACTAGAGTTGGGTTTATTAGCTCAGTGAAGTGACCGCTCTTTTCAACTCAGCTCACTCAAGTGAACTAGGTCGCTCTTTTAGCTCATTAGTTCAGTATGATGTATAATGACCATTTCATCTTGTGAATTGCTTGTAGTGAATTGAATCAAACATTTCTGTTGTTAATTGTAAAAACACAAAGTATTTTTACAATTAGAGATTTATGCGTGAAATAACTGGTAACAATTAAAATTTTAATTTCAAAAAATAAAATTTAATTTTTTAATAATATTTTTCGGAAATAAGAGTTAATTTTTGTATTATTTCTAATTTCCGATGCTAACCAAATGTTTAGACAATACATATTTGTTAAAGAGAACATTCATTATTTTATGTTATAACTACTATATACATACCTATAAAAGGAATTTATAAATTTTAGGTATAAGATTTTATTGTTTTACAACTTAAAAATATCGTAAAAACTGAATCACTTTCAAAAAACAGCGAAAACCCCACGATATGTCGCTCATGGTACCTGTCAAATGTTATATTCTGTTAATGTATCAATATAGTAAAAAAGTGCATAAGAAATCTATTTTCTAAAAATAAGTGATTGAAATAATATTGCTAATTTAATTAAGAATATTAGTAGTTTGTAGTTTTATAATTCTGATTTTCGGTAGATATAATCCCACCAATGTATTTTTGAAATAGTATTTTTTTTACTAATTACAAACATTCAATTCAATTATTATTTTAAAAATAACATTTATGTATTTCCCTTTTTCATTATTGTTTTATGAAATATACCTACAAACTGTATTACAAACTTTATTTCTTACTGCCTCACAACACCATAAATTAATTCACACACATTCAATACCACACATAGCCAAATTGATTCAAGAAAACAAAAACAATTTGAAAACTCTAATAATTCTTGAAACATTGCATACAAACGTTGTATCATATCAAAAGCAAAAATATATACGCGGCAGAGCATGGCAGAACTCACAAAAATAAAACGAACGTTTTATTTTTGTTGTAGACAATGCTCACATTTCAATGTCAGTGAGCGAATGAAACATTGAAACAAAATGAGCGAATGAAACATTGAAACAAAATGAATATGCTTGTGCAGCTCTTTCATGAGTTCAGAAAGAAATATGTGCATACTACAAAACAGCTCAGTTGAAAACGCTCTGAGCTCAGCGCTCATCGCTCAGTTGGAAACGCTCAGCGCTCAGTTGAAAACGCTCAGTGCTGAGCTGAAAACGCTCAGTATGATGAATGATTCACTTCGCTCAGTTAAGTGAATAGTTCAATTGAACTATGTCTTTCATGAGCTACACAACTCTAGTACATACATACTTATATGGGCTTAGATCAACATAAATAAAATACATTTTAAATACCATGGCATATATAAACTATATTTCATTTGGTTTTTTTCACAAATAATTAAGTATGCAATATGTCATAATTTTTTTCAAGGATATTATTGAACGTCAGTTTTTATTTAATATTTATTTAATAATAAATTTTCCATTTTTTTTTTGTCTTTTTATATTTTGTCAACGGAAATTTATGATATTTTGCCACACTTTTTTTTCCACTTCAACATTTCATTCAATCCGACAATCTGACACAGATGACACGTTGATGCAATTTTAAACACATAAAGGAAAAACTTTTATTTTGTTGTTGTCGTTTATTGTTTTTTTTTATTTAAACAACTTTACTTAACATTTAGTGGAATTAATTACATTAAAAACATATGTACATTGCAAGTACATATATAGATACAAGCTACATGGGGACAACTTTGCGTATGAGTATGTGTGAAGTTCAAAAAAATGGCTGAGTTGGTGATGGTATGAAGCAACTTTTAGATAGGCTACATGAAGCTTATATATGTTAATACCACAATTAGTTAAAGGCGGCAAGACAAAACATCTAGAAATTAGCAATATTTTAAGTGGAACCAGAGCACTATTACAATATTATTCTAACCTTTTATGAAATTATAAATTTAAAAACAGTTTGAGTAATGGTTATGAAATATTTGTACAAAGGACTTGAAACTCATTTTTGATCGTTACAATTGGAGTATCCAAAATGACTTTTTGCCCAAATTGAATGTATAATGTGAGCGTAAAAATTAAAAGACTTGCCCATTAATATTATGATGATGATAAAAGTAGTTTCCTTTTCTTTTTTAATTGGAAAATAAAAATAAATTATTTATTGATACTATGAATGTTTTAATTATATGACCAATTTTAAGAAAAAAATATTTTAAAATTTACAGAGACATGTTATGTTTTTAATGAATTTAAAAATAATAATTTTGAAGAAATATATTTTGGTATAATTTGTGTGCTGTTGAATCAAATGCTGCTAAAAATTTTCACTATTTTTACAAAATCTGCTTCACTGTAAACTATTTTGAGAGGACGGGTAATACTTAAATCACGGATATATCCTAATAAATTTATTTATTATATTTTTTGCTATTTTTTTATTTAATTTCTAAGTATAAAATTTTCTAATTATTAAAATTAGGGTGCACGTTTCTATCGATTTGAAAATTTATAATGAGCAATTTTTGTAGCTAGGTCCATATATATTGTTACGAAATTGCATAGTCAGTTTGAATTTTATGGTCCGTAACGACTGCAATATTCATCACGTTTATAACATCGGTACAAACTTCTACTTATCAACAATGTAGATAAAACGCAGTTACTAGCATTGTTTATAAGTATAACAACATTAACTGAGAAGCAGTTTTATAAGCTTTAGGTGGTAATAGAACATTATAGTTTTCTCATTAGATTGTGAATGAGACTTCTAGAAGATGGCTCTGTATATATAAATAGTAACTGGTGCTGGTTGTGAGTGATTGTGTATATCGTAGGCGCTGTTAGAGTTAACCTCAACTGTATTACCAGAGCATACTTGTAAATTATAAAGTGTTTTTTAAAGTGTGTGTATTAAAAGAGAGTGACTATTTAAATTGTTGTGTTAACTTAAATAAATAAAGACTTTTTAATTTTAAAACTATTGATCGTTTTCATTTACAATTAAAATACGTTTTATTTAAAGGAACTAAACCATCGTTTTTAAAAGGTAAAAACATAACAATATCAATCAAATTTTATCACCGTAAACTATAATTTTTTTATTGTATTAGCTGTATGTACTAAGTTTAATTTTTTTCGCTTCGATAATTCGCCTTTCAGCGAAAACAAAAGTTTTCTAAGTAGTTAAATTTGAATTTGATTTCAAATCTATTAATTAAAAATGCTTTAGTATAACTAAATCTGTCTGACACAAGTAATTCAAAATGTATTAAAGATACTAGATTCTTCAATGCTGTTAATGATAAATAAACATAATTGAGAGGTCCTTAGTTTAACTTAAAAAATTAACATAGCTTGATATTTTGAACAATTGAAAATTATCTAAACTACATTTTGTTGTAAATATAATCAAGAAATATATTTCATGTTTAATGCGATTTTATTCCCACATAAAATTTAACATTCTTGAAAATTATATCAACTAAAATCGTTAGCATAAGTGACGTATACTTAATATTTAACAATTTCATATATTAAGTATACGCCATTGAGACCAAATGTTACCCACACTATTAACGATTAAGCGGATTGAGATTTTGGAAAAAAATTTTAACGTTATAGTTTGGAGTTTATTAGATACAAAATTGAAAAAATTGTTTACAACTATTACAATAAACGTTTGCAAAAAACAAAATAAAATCAAGGAAAAAATTAAAAATTCAAACTTTAATATCTTTTAAAGTATACGTAACAATTTATTGAAATAAACAGGATTTTGTTACTATGCTATTTGATTTATAGCGAATATTCATTTAATATCTATCTGTATTGCTACATGCTACGAGCTCTACAAAACTTAACAAACTAAAGGAGTCAACTTTGACACTTTGTATTCTAATAGGGTGGTCATAGATTTAGTTTTCTGAAAGCTTTTGAGAGACAAACAACCTAAAGGTTCGTTAACATTAATCAAATATTTACTAACAAAAGTAACCAGTATATTAAACACGGGATTATTTAATATTATATGACTTTTACAAGAGCATTTTGTTGTTGTGTCAGTCATAAAATTTGGGAGAGAGTAATTATTTTTACTCTCAGTTGCGCTTTAAGTTCTATTCTATATTTCACATCATCAACAAAAACCTTGTAAACGAGTGTTATCTATAGGCTAGCAACTGATCTAGGTTGCGTTTTTTATTTCTTAGATATACAAAAGCAATTTTCAATCAAATATTTTTTAAGTTCTATGATAGTTCTCAATAAATTTAATTGAAAGATAATTTATATTAATAAAAATATGTATTTTTTTATTTTCTATTTTTAAATTAAATGGATTTATATAAAATATACCAAAATTCAGACACAAAGTTGACATTAAGAAGGTTGTTTCGAAAATCACTTACTTCAGATTCAAAAATTATAAATTGTTTTTAATTTTAAAAAAGTTTTGATGGAAATATTTTTAAAGTGAATTAAAGTGTTTTACAAAACAAGGGGGCCCGTTTAATTTTTTATAAAATTGTATTAGTTGCTCGTACTATTTAAAATATTTTCATTAACCAACAAGTAACCAAATGTATCATTGCATAAAGTAGAGTGAATTATAACACAAAAAAAAAAAACACTACAATGTTCATATATATATAAAACAATATGTTGTTTTTGTATGTAGTAAGTATACACATGTATACGTATCTGTACATTGTAAGAGTAACGACAAAGTTTTGAACAATTAACTGTTAAGTTGTGCAGTCATGTGACACATGCTCAAATACAAAGTGCTGCATAAACATATATCAACATTCCTTTATATAAATACATAAACACATACATATATACTAATACGCACACATACAATTACATTGAGTATATAAGTATGCATATTAGGATGGCCTCATTTGCGAGTAGCCCCAAACATTTTTCCGATATTCTTAACTACAATAGGGTACATATCCGTCATTTAGTCTCACATAGTTACTGAACATTATAGTGTAAACAACAAAGTATTTTTGCTTCGAAAATGTCGAATTTTGTGACACCAAGGCGGGAAGTTTTACTTTACTCCTTCAATTTGAAAAGTGCCGCCGATTCACACCGATTGCTCACAAAAGATTGTGGTAAATGTGTTTCAACGGTTTAAACATGAGAGAAGTCGTTCGTTCGTGTCAGAAATTGTGATTTTGACACGGAAGACAAAAATCGACCAGGCCAGCAAAAAAGCTTGAGGTCTTAGAATTGCGGTCATTAATCCATTAAACTCAACAAGAACTTGCAAACTCATTGGAAGCTACTCAAACAGCAATTTCAAAATGTTTAAGTTGAACCCGATATACCTTGAGATACGATTTTGCATGTACGAAATGATGTTTGAACGCTATAAAAGAAGATAATTGATAAAATATGGATGCATTACGATAACCTGAAGTGTAATCTATCGTATGTGAAGCCCAACCAAGCAGCCAAATCGACACCAATGCGAAATAACTATCCAAGGCGCTAAGGTAATGCTCTGTATTTGGTGAGTCAAAATGGTCAAATGTACAGGTTTTCCAACAAAAGGTGTTATTTTGGTTTTCAAAGAAAAATGGAATTTTTTGAGGCAAATGATCGGATGCTTATTTCATAATAAAGGGGAAGGTATACCGTTAATAATGAAAAACAACATCAGTCAGATGGCAACCACGACCACGCTTACAGGACCATATCCTTTCCATAACCAAATCGCAAAGTGGCTGCCCTATGTCCTCGATAGTCTCACGAATTCTGTCTTTGAGGTCTTGAATCGACGCTGGCGTAGACCTTATCTTTCACGTGGCTCCAAAGGAAGAAGTCGCAAGGTGTTAAATCATAAGATCTCGATGGCCAATTGTGATCACCTCTTCAAGAGATAACACGGTCCGGAAACTTTTCCCTTAAAAGAGCAATGGTTTCGTTGCTTGTGTGGCACGTAGCGCCGTCTTGTTGAAAATAAACTCCGACCATAAGATACGGTGTAATGACGTTTGTGGAATGCCCAATTCCAAAGAACGATGAGGAATGGACAAACCTGGGTTTTGTTCAACACTTTCGTCTATAGCAGCAATATTCTCAGTTGTTCTTGACCGACGTGCACGGGTTTTATTCTTCACATCACTAACTTGTCCCAGCAGCTCAAAGTTTTCCACCAATTTCTGTATTGCGGTCCGACAAGGTGCTTCTCGACGACCCAAAAATGCTTTAGTTCTCCGAACTGTGACTGCAAGATTTTCACCATTTTTGTAGTGAATTTTAATAATTTCAATAAGTTGTTGAAGCGTGTATCGTTCCATTTTTAGTAATGGCGTGGTTTCTACTTGTCAACTGTCAAAGAAAAAAAGCTTTAAAAGTGACAGCTACCGAAATATCGGATGATTCAAAATAACACCTCTTGTTTGAAAACCTTTTATTATAGTATAGAAAAGGAAGAAGTGATGTTAGTTTTTCGTTCTTCAAATGTTAATTATTTAATTTCCTATAATAACTAACCTCAAGATGGAAAAAGAAAATTGTTACTTCTAATAATATTTTTCTAAACATAAATTTCCTAATCCTAAATTTCAATTATCTCGAAAACACCACATCTCTCGTTCTGAATTTTATATATGTTTTTAATCTTGCAATGGCTTGAATTTAAGGGAAATCTTTGGAAAATGGAAGATGGCTTTTGCATATATATCGACATTTTTCTCTTCTTCCCGTATGTACTATTTTGTAAAGTTGTTCAGTATTTTTACGATATTCAAGACGTTAATTTTCTGAATCGGAAAACAAGGCAATGTCAAGAATGAAAAACAAACCTAAATTTAAATTAATTGTAAAATTTATTTTATTTGCGCATCCTAATGAACATGATTTTATATGTGTAACATGAAAATGATAATATTTTTTAGAGAACAGAAACACAAACTCGCATGTTTCAATAATTATAACATGCAATACACATACACATACACACACTACACACACATATACATAATCAAGGATATTATAATATTTCTGCATAACACTAACACGCATGTTGGTTGGATTGTACAAGTAAGTACCTAAATATATACAACTACAACTCCAATCATGTACATATCTATGTGTATGTGTGTATCTATGTAGTTTAAAAGTAAAAACTTTATACTTGCTAATGATTTCTGACAGCAAACAGGATGTACACATTATATGCATGTGTGTGACAGTGTCTAATATAAATTATGGCTGTGTATTTATTTATACATAACTTTGCATGCAAACGCACACTCTTACTTATGTATAAATGACTGCATGTTTGTATGTTTGTATATGTAGAATTATTTTGAAATTGTTTACAATTCTAATACCAACTATATCAATAAATTGTATTATTGAATTTCCTTTGGATTTTAGTTTAATTTATCTACACGAAAATACTCGTACCATATCAGATATATATATACTTTATATCAAATTGTTGTATGTTGTTTTCTAGTCTGCTTTTATTGTTGTTGTTTCTATTATTTGTATTTTCTCATATAACTAAAACTTTGGACAGTTGGAATTTATCGATAATAAAATAATACGGGAAAACCAAAGACATTTATATAAACACTAGCTAACCCGATGCGCTTCGCCGCCAATCTTAGTAAAATGAAAATTAAATGAAATATAAACGTGGCTATAAGTTGGTAAAAGAACAATAATCTGTAATTACTTTATTTTCAGCCCACAATCGGTTTTTCATATTAAAATAAAATGAAACCTAGAGTGGCTATAAGTCAGTGATCCAAATAGTAAAAGGGAGGGGGAGCTTAATGTATTGAATTAAAAAAGTACTATTAGAATTTAGAAAAGGTGCCACTAATTCCCTTTTGTAAGTTTAAATTTTACATAATTTCTAATAATATGTAATCTCTCGTTCGTAGATTCATAAATTCAAAAGTAAGAATAAGAAAGAGTTTCCACTTTATTTAGAAACATATGCATAAAATTTCATGTTTCCCGGTTCCTTTGTCAACATGTTTGCGTTCTCAGTTCATGTGAGTGCTTGAGTTTGTATTCCTAAGTCATTTTCTGAGGGGCACCTTGTATGGCGACTAGGGACAGTACAATTTCAGAGTATTTAGAACTAATTTTTGTAAAATTTTATCAGGATTGCCGCATAATCAACATATTTATGACTGCTAAAATAGTATTCCGGGGGGACATTTGGTGGTTAGTTAACCTACGTTCTACCGTAAAACATGTTGGTGGGTCTTTGATGGTGTGGGCGGTATGCCAAATGCAGGACCTGGGAATTTTGTATTCATTGCACGTACAATGAACACCCGAGACTACTTACAAAATTTAAAGGACAATTTGAAAGTAAGTGCTGAAAATTTAAGTCTTACAACTCCATGGGTCTTTCAGCAATACAATGACCGCAAGCACTCCGCCAGAATTGTTAAGGAGTGGCAATTGCATAACGTGCCTAAGCAGTTAAATTCACCTCCGCGATCTCCAGACCTTAACCCAATAGAATATCAGTGGCAAATTTTAGACCGGAATATTGAAAAAAGGAGCAAGCATTAGATGAAGGACGTACTTTGAAGCTTCATTAACAGAAGAGGGATCGATACACGCTTCAACAAAGCATTAAAATTGTTAAAATTCACTACAAAAATGGTGAAAAGCTTGGAGTCAAAGTTCGCAAAACTAATGCATTTTTGAGTCGTTGGTGGAAAAGTTCGAGCTGTCGGGACAAGTTAGTGATGTAAAGAATAAAACCGGTGCATTATATTGTAAAAACCTAAGTTTTTTTGGCTTCCAAAATATGGAATTTTGTGCCTACAAACCATTATATGCTGGCAGATTTCCTTTACTTCTTTAATATGAAAAAAATGCCGCTGAAGCACACCGATTGCTCACCAAAGCTTATGGTGAATGTGTTTCATGGGTTTCAACAAGCGAGAGATAGTTTTTACGGTTCAGAAGTGGTGATTTTGACAAGGAAGATTAAAAATTGGAGGCATTTTCCCATAAAGTTTTGTGTAAAACTCAACCAGAGCTTGAAAAATCATTGGAAACTACTCCAGTAGCAATTTGCGAGCAGCAGGATTTATCCAAAATCAGGGAAATTGGGTACCATACGAATTGAGGTTGAGAGACCGAAAATATGCTTGAACTTTATAAAAGAAAATCATTTTTGCACCGAATCATTACTTCCAATGAAAAATTGATCCATTACGATAACCCGAAGCTGAAGAGATCATACATGAAGCCCGAAAAACCAGCATAATCGGCACCAAATCCGAATATTGATTACGCTAAGGTCATGTTTTGTAGTTGGTTTGTCCTATCTATTATGAACTGCTGAAATATGGCCAGACCAATACCAAACGCAACTGATTCGTTTGAAGCGAGCTCAAAGTAGTTATTAATTGTTCTCTCTTTATTATACTTAAATACCTTTAAGCTTCTTCAATTCTTACTTCACTCAAAAGCATATTATTTAATTTGTATGCCGATATGTTATAAAAGTACCATTAGGAGAAAAGTTATAAACTTCTGTTTTACTTCTTGTATAAAATTCTCCATTTTGGTACATATATTCAAGTCTGGTCTCAAGAAAAATAAATGAAACTGCTTTGCCAAAATATAGTCTTTACCGGTTTTCTTCCCGAAATGTTCGAATCTCAAATAAGTTCCAATAACCTGTTCACTTTTTTATGTGGCCAAATTTACCACCTTCGAATTTCCAAAAATAATATAGACAAGATTTCAATTCTCTACCTTTTGGCGTTTGATCAGGGCGACGCTGAATCAGTCAGTAACTCAGTAACGTTAGTCTTGCCTATATATAGTTATATTCAAATAGGGTGTATTATAAGAATAATGTGTTGTTTTTTCAATTTGATAGAAAATTAGTTAAAAACAAAATTGACATGTTTTATTCAGCTATAATGAATCTTTAGTATGTCCTTCTTCTAAAACTAGTATACCACATATACTGATGTCCACGCATTGTTGTTTAAAAGTATAAAAAATACAAATGCTAAAAATGTGATGTTCTACATTTGGGTTGATAACTTTTTTTGACGGAATAGTTTTTTGGTATTTTTCAATGCCCAACTTCTCAGGGCAATGAGTAACAATCCATAAGAATCTCATTAATTTAAAATTGTTATTTTGGACGTAATAGTGTTTTACACACACAGAAAAATGTACCCGATTTTTCTACTTAATTGTATTTCTCTACTACCAAAAATATACATATATTCCTACACACTTAACTTTGATTTAACTTGAGTTGTTGGTTAACAAAAAAAAAAAAAAAAAGTTTTTCCTTGTGTCCGCCACTTCCTCCACTGCCAGTCACAGAGTTATTGACAGTTAAAGTTTTCTGTATTTTTACCAAACAAACAAAGTTTTGCTTTGTTGAAAAGTTGAAAATAATACCCGCACTGTAAATAAAGCTAAGAAAATTAAAAACAAAATGAAAACAGAACTAAAGTTAAGTGTAGAGCAGAGCAGTGAAATACGAAGAGAGAAAATAAAGAACTTTATCTTAAAACAAAGTTTATCTTTAAATTAAAACGTATTATTTTTGTATTAAAAATCATGCATAAGTATGTGTATTTTAGTTATTCTATAAGTTTTACTGGTAGATACTGGTGGAAATTTGAAAGATAGTGAGTGAAACAATTCAAATTTAATTTCAAAGATGGGTAAATAAATGGTCAGAAGAGGATTTGCAAAATGTATAATACAATTTGGCTTAAGATAATATGAAAAATAAGTAAATTCTTATGAATTTACTTTAATAAGTATTATGAATACTTAGCAAAAACAATCAGGTTTATTTTATATCTCAACATTTCATTGAATTGGTAACTTATGTAAACAACTAGGATTTATGCCGCTACTTTGTTAGAAAAATTTTAAAAATAATACAATTTTTAATAATTTTTCTATTTAGCATAACTTTCAAGTTTATAGTGTAATGAACACATTGAGTGAATTCTATACTTCAGTTTTATAACCACTAAAATATTTTAGTTTATACTTCTTACTTCTTAGAAGGAGTAGTACCTACATGATCAGAATAGAACGAGGGAGCCTTTAATATGCTAGCTAATCAGTCGGGCTGGGGGGATTCGTGTTCTTTCCCTCTCATGTGGACTTTCATATTACAATAATAATTTGAGGACTCCCTATTTTAACAACAATAATAAAAAAACTAAAGAAAAGCAAAACGATACTAGTCAAAGAAAAAAAAATTAGCCCATAGTTATCTTAACTAGATAATGAAAGAAAATAAATAAGAAAAGGTGAAATTAGTATATCATAGTGATCTTAAATACATTGGACTGCTACTTGATGGATTCGAGACAGCCAAGGCTCAATACCCTCCCTAAACCATTGTTCTAACATCGCCTATATTAGTTAGAAACCCATATACAATACTCTTAAATACTTCTCTTATAACATCATCAACATCTTCTTTCAAGAAAACACTGTATATTTTCTTAGCAATTCATTTTAAAAATCAATAAAGTAATTTATTCATCCCATTGAAATTTACAAATGTAACAAAAATATTATTAAATTTAAGAGTAATATATATAAGACTAAATTCTAAAACTCCATGAAGAAAATAGTATGAAAATTCACAATCTAAATATAACTAAATAACAATTAATTTATCACAATGTTCAATTATACTTCGCGATAATTTGTATTGCCGAACTAAAACCACGTAGGGTATTTTCTGATTTTTTTGTTGTTTTAATTTAAAAAAAAAAAATAACTCGATCAAAACAAAATCAATAAACAAGTAAATTTGTGTATTAACATCTATATATATATATATATTTAACAGCAACGCATTAACAGATCAACATTACAAGAGCACATTAGCTGCTCATTAAGATTAACATTAATTTAGTAAATAAAATCAAATCAAAAAGAAAACAAAAATTACAGAAGCTTTTGTAATATGTGAATGTACAGTGGTTACAATAATGTTGTTGCTTGATGTTAAATACACATATTGAATCCAATGTAAATGTAGTTAAAACAAAAATAAATTATGTTTTATGCAAAAATATTATTTATATATATAAAGAGAAAACTTACCAACATGTCCGACGTTCGAAGAAGGCCTTATTCGATGTCCACAAATGTTGTTCAGCAAAATATATAGAGGAAACTAAATTTTTAACTTTGGTTCTTATTTTTGTTTTAATATGTATAGACTTGTAGGACACGGATATAGTGGAATATTTTAGATTTTGGTTTAGATTATAGTATATGTTTATATTCGAATGTTTTTTTTTTTTTTTTTTATGTGATGTTGTTTTGGTTTAAAATATGTATAGGTTTATTTAGTTTTAGGTTATTACCACTTTGTTATGTTTTAATATTTTTTTTTTTTCATGTAATGATTTTAGCAATAATGAACATTGTGATATTACAACTTTTTTTAATAATGAAATAACTAAATTTCTACAGTTGAATGCTTGAGCCACGAAAACCCTAATATTCAGTAAACTTTTAACCACTGTAAACTATAATTCTCTGCTTTTAATTTATGAGTGATTATTCTTTTTCAACAATTTGTCTTGTTGTTTTTTTTTTTTTTATACGTTTTACCATTTGTTTTGCTTTTACACTTTTTATAATTTGATCTTACTTTGATATTACTATTGGTTTTATTTTTTCTTTTTATATGCCTATTTCTGTTCTTTTTGGTTTACACCATTTCTATTTGAAATCAGTTTCACAGAATTTTTTATGAGGGTTTTCTGGCCAAACTATTTAAAAACACTTTTTAGTAAATTGATATTTTCCTTCCTACTTCTTTTTTTTCTATACTTTCTTAATAATTAAAAACATATATAAATTTAGCAAATTATACACTTTTTACAAATTTAACCTAACTTAGGAATATTTACTTTTTCCACAAAATTTTGACAAATTGATATTTTCTTTTTCTTTTCTTTTGTAAATAATTTTTTTCCACTGATCTTGATAATTTTTTATATATAAATTCACGATTTCTATTAAAATGTTGAATTCTCACAACTGGTTTATTCAAATGCACTTTGGACAATATCTGGTGTGATTTTTTTTTTAGTTTCTTTGCACTTTTCTTGAGTAACTGACATATATTGCGAGTTTCTTAGTTCCCTCTATGTATAACGATGAGTAGATTTATTTGTTGAAAGCTAATTAGTTGGTCATCTATAAAGGCTCCAAGGGGAAAAGGCCTTTCATAAAACTATTGGGAAATAAGGCTAAGGGAACGAAATTTATGTGATGAAATTGAAAAGTATGTTATTGTGGAAGTTCTCACCAATCAAAAGCACCTGCAAATTTAATTGAGGGTAATGTGGCTGAATTCTGGCGGCTTAGTTCTTCCTATGGCAATTGGAGTATAAATTAGTTCTTCCAGCTCTTATGACAAAGCCACAAATATTCCCCCAATACAAACAATCGTTTGATCAAATTTTCGGGAGTATAATTTGGTATGCTCTGGGTGTTTGTGGCTACAATGTGTGGAGTTTCTGTGCTTGGAATTTACCCATAATTGAAAGTGATAATTATATAGAAAAATTGTATGCTATTGAAAAGTTTATAATAAAACGAAAATTACCTGTTGCGAAGAATATAGTCTATAATACCAGCAAAATAACTTTTATTTAAAAACGTGACTGATTTAAATGATATTTAATTTTGTAAACTTTAAACTTGAATTGAAATTTGATCTGTCTTCTATGGTGGTTGGTAGAAAAAGGAAGTAGCGTGGTTTTACGATCTTTAAAGATAGTTCGTGAAATGTGATGGTATAGGTAAAAATGCAAAAAAAAACTTACAAAATAATCGAATAATCGAGTCACACAAGAAGTATTGCCAAATAGAAGTAAGTAATTAATTATATCATTATAACGAAATTCACCACTAATATGCAAATACAACCGTAAATCATACTGTTAATTTAAACAAACTAAATTTTAAATAAACTTAAGTTTCATTAGATATAAATATTAAGTAACTATTTTCAGGACCTGTCTTGGATAATTAGAAAGCATGCAATATTTGAAAATCATGAAAGAATGTCCACCACAAAACCGAATAATTTTGGCTCCATGAGCAACATAATTAGTCGGAAAAAGGACATTTAACTACGAAGGTCCTTGGCATGGTAAGTGCCTAAAAGTTTACCAGAGAGATCTTCTAATACGTAGTAATGACTGCCTAGTTTTTGTTTTACCTTAGCCTTTAGAAAAGTTGACGCTAATTTAGCATTGAAATTTTTGTCCGCACTACTTTGGGCAAAATTGCGCCTAAATACTTCTTGGCCTACATTAAAATTTGACACTCTAGTTCGTAGATCATATTGTTTCCGATTACGCTCATAAGCCTCTCGAATACATTTCCGTATGTCCTGCCTAATAGTTTGCAATTGATCTTCGCGAGAGAGTACTACTGAAGGCTCGTTAAGTATATTTAATTTTCTCAAAACCTCGTATGTTGACCCGTGGGTAACCATGTTAAACCCAAATAGAGCATAATACGGTGAGCAGTTGATCGTCTGGTGAAGGGAATTTCGCAAGGCACAACTTATGGCCGTCAAATGTTCATCCCATAGCTTTTGGTCTCCTTTCAAATACGCTCTTATTCCCGCTATTAATGAACGGTTAACCCGTTCTGAAGCGTTAGATTGTGGTGAATATATGGCGGTGTAAATATGTGTAATGCCATATTTAGTCAGAAAAGAGTTAAAGTCATTAGCCCGAAATTGAGTACCATTATCGCTAACTATTGTCTCAGGGACACCGTATACGTGAAAGATTTGTTTTTCCATGAAATCGGTGATATTGTTTGACTTGAAATTCTTTAGTGGACATAGCCAGTGAAATTTTGTAAAATGGTCTAACACGATAAGTAATCCAATATATCCCGATTTACTTCGAGGATATGGGCCAAGAAGGTCGATGTAGAGGCGTTGAAACGGACGAGTTGATATGGGCTGTTTTCCCATCGGTGGCTTGGTGACAAAATTTGGGGCCTTTGTGCATTTGCACACATCGCAATCTCTAATGTAATGTCGTACATCGTTTACCATACCTGGCCAAAAGAAACACCTTCTAATCAAGTCGAGCGTCTTTCCCATTCCTCCGTGCGCAGCTATTGGTGTTTCATGTGCACGTTTGATTAAATTTACTACTAAACCTTTCGGTACCCACAATTTCCAAGATTGCTCTTCCTGATTATTATTACCTGAATAATGTTCAGTTCGAATATAGACATAGTTATCAATAACTTTAATATCTGGGTATTTCCCTTGATTAGAAGTAATTTTATTTTTCAGTTCAATATACTCAGAATCTTGAAAATGTGGTGATGTTAAATCAATTTCTGGTTCAACTATTTGTAATGCATTAATTTCAAGGTTGGGAATTCTGGATAAAGCATCGGGAACGATGTTTTCTTTCCCTTTTCGGTGGCTTACCGTAAATTTATATGATTGAAGCTTGAAAACCCACCTGGCAAGTCTACCGCTAAGATCTGGCTGACGCATTAACCAAACGAGGCTTGAGTGGTCAGTGATAACCTCAAACTCTTGTAGCTCCAGGTAACATCTAAATTTCTTAATAGCTTCAACAGCCGCCAAGCATTCCTTCTCTGTGACGCTGTAATTACGCTGAGCCGAGTTCAGTTTCCGACTCATATAGGCAATTGGCCTTTCATTTCCTTCATCGTCCAACTGAACTAGGACTGCGCCTATGCCGTAATTACTAGCGTCACAGTGAAGGTAAAACTTTTTTTCGAAATTTGGATTAGTTAGCACTGGAGCTGACGTGAGTAGGTCTTTTATTTTCTCAAACGCTATCTGAGCTTCGGGGGTCCACTTGAAATTCTTTTTAGATTTTAAAACTTCGGTAATTGGATAAACTTGACTCGCAAAATTTTCTATAAATCGGCGGTACCAGCCTGCAAGACCGAGGAAACCTCTCACCTGCTTTAAATTTTTGGGTACTGGCCAGTTTTCTATTGCTTGAACCTTATCTGAATCTGTCGTAATTCCGCCATCGCCTATAATATAACCCAAATAGTTCACCCTTACCACACAAAATTTACTTTTAGATATGTTTAAAGTAAGATTTGCCCTCCTAAATTGTGCTGCCATTCGGTGTAAATGTTCTAAATGAGTATCAAAATCTTCCGAAACAATAATCAGATCATCCAAATAACCAAAAATGCAATGACGAAGTTCGGGTGGTATTATTTGATCCATGAGCCTGCACATGGTCTGCGGCGCGTTACACAAGCCAAATGGCATTACTTTGAACTGATATAACGGTCTTCCTGGGACCGTAAAAGCTGTGAGTGGTTTAGAAGAATCGTCTAATTCAATTTGCCAGTAGGCATCTTTAAGGTCGAGTTTGGATATAATGTTAGCTTTTGGAAGGCGAGAGAATATACCTTCTATATTAGGGAGAGGGTAGGCATCTTTTTTGGTTGCTAGGTTTAGTTTCCTGGCATCTAAACATAACCGAACTTTTTGTGGTTTAATAACCAATCTCATTGGTGAAGACCATGGTGATGTAGAAGGTTCTATCACTCCTAGAGCCAGCATTCTATCCACTTCTCCAAAAATCAGTTTTTCTACCGCTGGAGAAACCGGATAGAATCTTTGTTTGACAGGTGTCGAGTTAGACAATTCGATAGTATGCTTTATTAAACTTGTTCTCCCCAACTCTTGCTTTTCGGAATTCGGAAAAAGTCCTTTGACAGCATCTAGCTGTCGACGTTGGCTCTGAGTTAAAGGATATGACAATACATCATTCATAGCAGGATTCATCTCACTCTCGAACTTACCATTGGACATATTTTCTAAAACAGACAACTCAGCAGTACTATTGGTCATTTCACTCAAATTTACAATGTTAACAGAACCGATAACATCTGGAAACAAATCGAACAACTTCCAGAAGTCAACACCAAGTATCAACCTCTGACTAATTGATGGAATGATGAAAAGTTTAATAGCACAAGTTTTATCTTTATAGGTCATGTCAACATCCAACCAACCTAACACAGTTTGGGCTTTGCCATCTGCTGTTTTGATGAACGATTTACATTTATTATAATTAGGAAAAGAAGAAAAGTCATGTGCGGCCAAATCAGAGCCAAGACAACTAATGTTGGCACCGGTGTCCAATAAACCATATTCGCTAAACTGTAAAAAATTAACTTTTACGTAGTAACGCATGTCTTTAAGATTGTTTATAATTGTTGATACAAAAAACTTACTACAAAGTTTTCTCAACTTCCAGTATTTACGATAACGCAGAGTTGATCTTCTTGGTTTAACTCTTTCAGAAGAAATAGACGATATGTTAAAGATTTCATCGCGTTTCTGAACATACATTTTCCAGCGTTCATGGTAGGGAAGTTTGGGATATAAAATTGGTGTAACATTTCTATTATTGTTTATTTCCGGTGGGTTAGGACGTTTCAAAATAGTTTTAGGTGACACAGAAAGTTCACTGAAGGTATTTTGTAAATCAGAATCGTTTATATCAGTTTTCATAGAATCAAAATTAGACATAGCTTGGTCAGTATTATCCGTTATATTTGGTTTTACAAATGACAAATCAGGGTGTATATTTAGTTCGCCATTGGCGTTGGGGCTCCTAAGTTTTTTGAATATTGCTGTCTTTTAGAAGCGCATTTTTCGCAATTCGGTTTGTAAATACCCTTGGCCCCGCAGCCATAACAAAAAACATGTCTGTCTTGTAGACAATCTAACCAGTGATGTCCGCTTTCATTGCAATTCCAGCATTTAGTTGTAAATGGCCCTTGCATTGCCGAAACATCTGGTTCGATACTAGGATCAGTATTATTTGGTATATCAGGATTATCCAATTCAGATACATATTTACGAGGAACAAAAGAGCTATTAGTGCGTGATGCTAAATTTTTCCGTACATGTTCATCATTTAGGAAATTTTCGCGCATTTGTACTAGTTTCCGTAAATGAGGTATCGAATGTATAGGTATATACAATAAATCTTGCCGGATTTCCGGTCTTAAATTTCTAGTTAATATCTCAATTAACTCCAATTCAGATATAGGTGAAGATAATCGATCAATAATTGTTGATACAGAATCAAAATATGCATCAAAAGATTCGCCTGATCTCTGTTTTCTATTTCTGATTTCTTCTCTGATGTCATAAGAGGATTTGAAATCCCTATATTGGCAACGAATTGCCTCACAGAAATCCTCCCATACGATAGTCTGAACGTTTTTGTGGTAACGCCAGTACCAATCCCTGGCCTTACCGGATAGCAAAATGTGTAAATTCCTACAAATTAAACCGAAATCGGAATTAAATGTGTCCCTTGTTAATACTCTGACACGGTACAGAAACTCTTCAATATTGAGACCAGCATGAGAACCATCGAATTTGAGGTTCCAATTTTGAATTATAGAACTAATTTTATCAGGATTGTATGTAAAACTGGACGAATTTGAGCAATGGGTAAAAGAGTTTCGTGGATTATTTTGTGATTGAGCCATTTGTGGTTGAGCCTGATTTGATAAATAATCGTTTGCTATATTATGAGTAGCTGAATTCTCATTTCTCATCGTATTTGGAATCATATTCATGTTTTGAAAAAATCTCGTCAAATTATTCTCAATCATTTGATTAATCTGATTATAATCGACATTGGGATTATTTGAAACTGGATTATTGTTGGGATTATTAGGTGATGAAACAAAGGTATTCGGAAACAACTGAGGGTTATTGGGTGTAGGGGTGTCTTGATCTGCCTGGGTTTCAGGAAATAAGCTACGACTAAAACTGCGAGTATTATACTGATGAACTCTCGCTCCACGACCTCTTCGAGTGGATGGTTTTGTATTTGCAATTGGTTTGGATGAAATATTAATTTTTCGAAGCTCTGAAAGTTGACAAGCTCTCTTGCAAACTGGACATTCCGAACTCGTTTGCAAAAAGGACTCTATGCAAAGTCGATGGAAAACGTGAGCACATTCATTTATTACTAAACATTCCTGAGTCTCGCTCATTGATTCAGAACATATAAAACACTGATTATGATCTAAAGTGGGTGGTGCTACCAAAGGATCTAAATTAGACGGACCTACTGGAAGAACCGAAGGTTGAGACACTGGTGGTGGTGGTGTACGTTCTAACGACATGTTGTCAAATTAATTTGATAAAAATTAAAAAAAACTTAAAAGAAAATGATATAAGGATGAGCTTTGAGATCTCGGTGAAACTCAAAACTTAAAACCAGATTCCTATACTATTATTACTATAAACGTATGTAAATTCGACTGGATGAGAAAAAAAAATTCTAACACGAAAAAAAAATATTTTCAATAATTGTAATAGATAAAATTTCTATAGATATTTACAGAATAATTTTAATTTATATAAATTTTTCACGTGTTTTCTTGTAGATAGATGTGACTTGGTTATAAGATAGTATTTAAGATGCAAGATATACTAATATGCACTTTGAAAACTATTGTTATTAGGTATACGTGAATACATATAAGTTTTAATAAGACTTGTATATTAACAAAACCAGCAACATATTTCTTTATCTTTTTTTTAAAAAAACTTGAAGAAAACCAAACCTATAATGGACAATAAATTGCACCAGCAAAATTATTGTAATCCTTCTTACGGGTTTGTAGCTAATATTCATGTTAATATAAAATATTACCAAAACTGGTATGTATACCGCAAGAACTACAGACAATTTAATATCATTCCTCTAAAATATAAAACAAAAGAATGAACTTTTCGGTTAGCTTACCCGAAATATATTTACTCTCCAGGTAGCCAATAGATCCAGAAAAGAATAGACATTTATTTATAAACTAAATTCCTGACATTTAAACTTTCTAAAATTCAAGCCAAATGAAATGAAATCAAAAATTTGTATCGGAATAGAGCCTAAAAGAATAAGGTTCTTTCGGCCCCACGTTGGGCGCCAATTACTGTACTGAACACATTGTGTGAATTCTATACTTCAGTTTTATAACCACTAAAATATTTTAGTTTATACTTCTTACTTCTTAGAAGGAGTAGTACCTACATGATCAGAATAGAACGAGGGAGCCTTTAATATGCTAGCTAATCAGTCGGGCTGGGGGGATTCGTGTTCTTTCCCTCTCATGTGGACTTTCATATTACAATAATAATTTGAGGACTCCCTATTTTAACAACAATAATAAAAAAACTAAAGAAAAGCAAAACGATACTAGTCAAAGAAAAAAAAATTAGCCCATAGTTATCTTAACTAGATAATGAAAGAAAATAAATAAGAAAAGGTGAAATTAGTATATCATAGTGATCTTAAATACATTGGACTGCTACTTGATGGATTCGAGACAGCCAAGGCTCAATACCCTCCCTAAACCATTGTTCTAACATCGCCTATATTAGTTAGAAACCCATATACAATACTCTTAAATACTTCTCTTATAACATCATCAACATCTTCTTTCAAGAAAACACTGTATATTTTCTTAGCAATTCATTTTAAAAATCAATAAAGTAATTTATTCATCCCATTGAAATTTACAAATGTAACAAAAATATTATTAAATTTAAGAGTAATATATATAAGACTAAATTCTAAAACTCCATGAAGAAAATAGTATGAAAATTCACAATCTAAATATAACTAAATAACAATTAATTTATCACAATGTTCAATTATACTTCGCGATAATTTGTATTGCCGAACTAAAACCACGTAGGGTATTTTCTGATTTTTTTGTTGTTTTAATTTAAAAAAAAAAAATAACTCGATCAAAACAAAATCAATAAACAAGTAAATTTGTGTATTAACATCTATATATATATATATATTTAACAGCAACGCATTAACAGATCAACATTACAAGAGCACATTAGCTGCTCATTAAGATTAACATTAATTTAGTAAATAAAATCAAATCAAAAAGAAAACAAAAATTACAGAAGCTTTTGTAATATGTGAATGTACAGTGGTTACAATAATGTTGTTGCTTGATGTTAAATACACATATTGAATCCAATGTAAATGTAGTTAAAACAAAAATAAATTATGTTTTATGCAAAAATATTATTTATATATATAAAGAGAAAACTTACCAACATGTCCGACGTTCGAAGAAGGCCTTATTCGATGTCCACAAATGTTGTTCAGCAAAATATATAGAGGAAACTAAATTTTTAACTTTGGTTCTTATTTTTGTTTTAATATGTATAGACTTGTAGGACACGGATATAGTGGAATATTTTAGATTTTGGTTTAGATTATAGTATATGTTTATATTCGAATGTTTTTTTTTTTTTTTTTTATGTGATGTTGTTTTGGTTTAAAATATGTATAGGTTTATTTAGTTTTAGGTTATTACCACTTTGTTATGTTTTAATATTTTTTTTTTTTCATGTAATGATTTTAGCAATAATGAACATTGTGATATTACAACTTTTTTTAATAATGAAATAACTAAATTTCTACAGTTGAATGCTTGAGCCACGAAAACCCTAATATTCAGTAAACTTTTAACCACTGTAAACTATAATTCTCTGCTTTTAATTTATGAGTGATTATTCTTTTTCAACAATTTGTCTTGTTGTTTTTTTTTTTTTTATACGTTTTACCATTTGTTTTGCTTTTACACTTTTTATAATTTGATCTTACTTTGATATTACTATTGGTTTTATTTTTTCTTTTTATATGCCTATTTCTGTTCTTTTTGGTTTACACCATTTCTATTTGAAATCAGTTTCACAGAATTTTTTATGAGGGTTTTCTGGCCAAACTATTTAAAAACACTTTTTAGTAAATTGATATTTTCCTTCCTACTTCTTTTTTTTCTATACTTTCTTAATAATTAAAAACATATATAAATTTAGCAAATTATACACTTTTTACAAATTTAACCTAACTTAGGAATATTTACTTTTTCCACAAAATTTTGACAAATTGATATTTTCTTTTTCTTTTCTTTTGTAAATAATTTTTTTCCACTGATCTTGATAATTTTTTATATATAAATTCACGATTTCTATTAAAATGTTGAATTCTCACAACTGGTTTATTCAAATGCACTTTGGACAATATCTGGTGTGATTTTTTTTTTAGTTTCTTTGCACTTTTCTTGAGTAACTGACATATATTGCGAGTTTCTTAGTTCCCTCTATGTATAACGATGAGTAGATTTATTTGTTGAAAGCTAATTAGTTGGTCATCTATAAAGGCTCCAAGGGGAAAAGGCCTTTCATAAAACTATTGGGAAATAAGGCTAAGGGAACGAAATTTATGTGATGAAATTGAAAAGTATGTTATTGTGGAAGTTCTCACCAATCAAAAGCACCTGCAAATTTAATTGAGGGTAATGTGGCTGAATTCTGGCGGCTTAGTTCTTCCTATGGCAATTGGAGTATAAATTAGTTCTTCCAGCTCTTATGACAAAGCCACAAATATTCCCCCAATACAAACAATCGTTTGATCAAATTTTCGGGAGTATAATTTGGTATGCTCTGGGTGTTTGTGGCTACAATGTGTGGAGTTTCTGTGCTTGGAATTTACCCATAATTGAAAGTGATAATTATATAGAAAAATTGTATGCTATTGAAAAGTTTATAATAAAACGAAAATTACCTGTTGCGAAGAATATAGTCTATAATACCAGCAAAATAACTTTTATTTAAAAACGTGACTGATTTAAATGATATTTAATTTTGTAAACTTTAAACTTGAATTGAAATTTGATCTGTCTTCTATGGTGGTTGGTAGAAAAAGGAAGTAGCGTGGTTTTACGATCTTTAAAGATAGTTCGTGAAATGTGATGGTATAGGTAAAAATGCAAAAAAAAACTTACAAAATAATCGAATAATCGAGTCACACAAGAAGTATTGCCAAATAGAAGTAAGTAATTAATTATATCATTATAACGAAATTCACCACTAATATGCAAATACAACCGTAAATCATACTGTTAATTTAAACAAACTAAATTTTAAATAAACTTAAGTTTCATTAGATATAAATATTAAGTAACTATTTTCAGGACCTGTCTTGGATAATTAGAAAGCATGCAATATTTGAAAATCATGAAAGAATGTCCACCACAATAGCTTTAAAAAAGTACCACTAAATGTGTCTCTTTTTTCAGGATTCTTACATCGTGGATAAACATTTGTGCTCTAATTCATTTATATAGATAAACAAAAAAGTACTCTTACACACGAACATACTTCCATATAGCTTGTGTGTTTCCAGATTAATTAATTGCGAAAATCAATAAGTTCCACTAGAACAAAGGATGTTTATTGTGGTACCTATTACTTTGAGGATCATTTGTATCCAACTGCAATTTTCTAGTTTAACTTAAAGTGAACGTTCTGAAATTTATGCACGATGCAACAATATTCTTTTTATACCCACTATTAAAAATTTAGTGGTGTACTGATTTTGTCATTCGGTTTATAATACACCAAAATATTTGTCGTAGAACCAAAATGTATATATATTTTAGGTCCTCATAAGATTCTGAGACAATCCAGCTATGTCCGTCCTTCTGTCTGTCTGTTGAAAACAAACGAAAGGAGCTAGCCAGTATAAATTTTCCACAAATACTCCCTGTTGATAAGGTTTTTTTTGTTATTGAAAAGGGAGTAGGGTATAAATATTAACTTTTCTAAGTGCCTTTCTGATTCATCATCGCCCAGCCCAAACGACTTTAGCAAAAGACATACAGGATTCTTCTGTCCACTTATAGATTCATTAATAAGGGATTAAAAGGTTTAGGGTTAAAAACGGGTGAGCACTGAGCTAAGCGGGCTTCTTTCCTACCGAATGTGTTGGGAGCTCTTTTGTAAATGCTTTCTATTTTTTTGGCTTTAGAAACATCATGAATCAGATTTTCTATCAACGGTCAAGTTCTCCCGATACTGTTTAATAACATTGGAAACAGTTTGACGGCAGACCTTTGAATGCTTGGCCAACTTTTTGTAGGACCAAGTTGGGTTTTGTTGAAAATATTTAATAATTTTAGTACGCACTTTTTTCTGGTCACTCATTTTAATCATATTAACAACAAATGAATATTGACATAAAACATAATACTAACATGTTTTACAAAGGTAACTTGATCAAAAGAAAATTCAAATAATACTTGGGTTAAAAGTTTTAATGAAAAACGTGTGCTAAAAATTTTACTATCTCACTCCTTACTACAACGAAATTAAGTAAAATTGGAAGAAAGGGGATTATTGGCACTTTTTCTTTAATTTAATAGTACCTTTTTGATTCTGTATATTAACAAACTCATTATTTGTTCATTTTCATCATTGATTTATAACCACGTATAAGTTTCATTTAATTTTCATATGAAAAATTTATGTTATCTCACATTTTTGTCTTTTTTCCATTTGAACCATTATATATTAACTAAAAGGCACATTTATATTTCAGTTAATTTTCATATTAATCCAATTGATATTGGTTAAAAATGTAAGTGATCACAGATTATCCTTATGTCATTTGGAGCACTATTTACCAACGTATAGCTACTTTAGTTTCATTAATTTTCATATAAGAAATCGATTTTTGCTTGAAAATATAAGTGAGCCTAGATTATCGTATTTTTTCAGTTGGACAACTATGTATTGACAGAAGCCACTTTAATGTTTCAGTTAATCTTCATATGCAAAATCGATTTTAGGTTAAAAATATATATTATAATCACATATAGCTATATTTTAATATAAAATTCATTTATGTGTCAATTACATGCTTATGATATACATGTTTTTATAAAATGTATCTCTACTACTTTTAATATTTGTATACCCACGACCGGCTCAGAATCTTTAACGATGGTCGGCCGTCTGCCTGGCTGGCTATCCATGAAACATTACGCGCAAAGTACAGGTCTAAATTTTGTTGATATATCCATCCCATTTGGCACTTTTGTTAGCTTCTACCAAGACCCCATACAAATGCCATCCCGATATTAGATATATCGGTCATAAATGCTTGATAAATAACGTATGTGGAATGAATGCAACAAAACAGAAAACGCTATATTTGTTTCCAACGTTAAAACAAATAATATATAAAACCTTTATAAAATAGCCCATTGTATTGATTTAATGTAAGGAAAAAATTTATCATATTCATGTACTTTCGTGCATGAAGAAATTTATATACATGTGTTGAAAATACCGATGTTTGAACTTTTCTGAGCTCCCATTTAAGTTTCATCGTCTTATTTTTCTCGATTTTTATGTAAAATAATCTATAAGAACTCTTCTATTGAAAAAGGTCTAAAAACTCTCAAATTATTTTTAATTTAAAAAAATTGGGCAATTTTTTCACTTTAGAAAGTCCGGAATTTGTAGGGTGTTGGAAAACACCATAATCATCAGAGCGTGACACTTGGATGAGGGAACAGGTAAAAAGAAATTTATTTTTAAAAAAATAATCTCTGATGTATCTTTTTATGAAATGTTTAATTTTGTGTACACATTTCATAATATATTAATTAGAATTGATGGTCAAATCAAATTCCAAAAAAGTCAAAATTTTCAATTTCCATCTGATTGATTAAGATCCATATATATTTTTTTAGAAGAAATATTATATTCTACTTTGCACATCTTATCAATAACAGGTTTATTTACTTCCAAAAAAGTCCACTTCTCTACCTTTCTCTGCCACTTGATGTAAAATATAATAAATTGTTCCCGATGAAAATAGATAAAATATGGAAAAAATTACAAATGTTTTTTCAAGGTAGTTCTTATTTTGTTAACATTTTGAAATAACTAAAAGCCAGATTTTCGAATGGGGTTTTAAGGTATTAAGGCAAAACATAACGTAATTCAAAATAAGTCCAAAAACACTAATAGCTCATGTACTTTGTTTTTTTTAACCAGTGTCAAATTTTTGTTGCAATTTCATTCCGCATACGTTATAGATATCTTCACACATTTTTTCACAAATCAGTGTTATATACAAATAAATCACAACTTATACCTTAAAAATTCTGGACTTTTCAAGTTTTCAGCTTTAATTGTGAAACATTTGTACAGTATAAATTTATTTTCCATTATTAGCTATGACCTTTTCCCATCTTTCTGGCAACATATGGATTCCGAGCCAAACAAACTCATCATCTATTGAGGCCAAGAACGAATCAAATCAATATCGGATACTCTGTTCCAAAGTGTAGCATATCCCAGAGAGAGCGTTCTGCATCGATCGAAACATACATCCAACTTCTATGTTTCGATCGATGCAGAACGCTCTCTCTGGGCTATAAGGCGGATGAGGCAAAACTTCACAACCAGTTCAGTCTAAATACTTTTTAACAGGTATTGCAGGTATATGGAATATTACGGTTTCATGTCTGGCCGCATATTCTGGGTGCTTTTCGGTCAATGCTCGCTTCAAACGAATCAGTTGCGTTCGGCACAGGTTCCCTGTGATGGTCTGACCAGAAAACTACAGAGCACCAAATACAGAGCATTACCTTAGCGCCATGGATATTTGGCAATGGTGTCGATTCGTCTGGTTGACAGGGCTTCACATACATTCTCTTATGCTTCGGGTTATCATAATGGATCCATTTATCATCGCAAGTAATGATTCGGTGCAGAAATGATTTTCTTTTGTGGCGTTCAAGCAGCATTTCAGACTTACAAAATCGTCTTTCAAGGTCTCTCAGCTTCAATTTGTATCCATTTTCCTGCTTTTAGAAGAGTTTTACTGCTCGCAAATGTTTTGAAATTGCTGTTTGACTAGCTCCCAATCATTTTGCAAGCTCATGTTGAGTTAGACAAAAATCTTTTCTTGGAGTAATGCCACCAATTCGTGGTCTTCAAATTTGTTTGATTGGCCTGGGCGATATTTTTCTTCCGTGACAAAATCAACACCGATTGCGGCACTTGTTTAAAATTAAAGAAGTAAAGCAAAACTTCCCGCATTAGACGTTTTGTTGGCACAAAATTGAATATTTTCGAAGCAAAAAAAAACTTTGTTGACAGATATGTATCCATCAAAATGACATATCAGTTATTAAAGAAAAAACCGCATTCAGTTGTGAATCCCGAATTTGTAAGTTGTACACCAATACAAATAAATCACACCTAATTTTTTTTAAAAGAAAAAATGTTTATGGTCATTTACTCAGTGTTGGGTATTATATAATTGGTCTTGAACGACTATACTTTCTTTCTTGTTTTTATTTTAAGTATCAATTTTTTATATTTCTAGTATTGTTTGGTTTTCACTTTTTAATTTGTTTTTTTTTATAATTTCCATTACAATAATAAATGACTTGAGCAAATATTGCTATTGACATTTTAAATTATTGTTGAAATATTTTTTGTTTTTATTGTTGGTGTTACATAAATGCAATATGCATTTACTGCACCTTTATATAGAAATTTATGTATAAGTAGATAAATACTACAAGCATATAGTTATTTATTTTTGTCCTTACTTCGGTGCAAAATAAAACCTTTATGACACATTTAAAATGTATTGAGGTCAATCATCACCAGCAACAATACAATTTTTCATCTTGTATTATTAATGCATTTAAAGTGCGTGCTTTTAAACTGCACTTCAAAAAAATATGCAAACACACACACACACAGATATACACTCGTAAATATAGAGCCGAGATAATCAAAATCTGTCGAATCCATGAAGGCAAATATATACATAGATATACACTCACACACATGTTGTACACTCAAATAGATAAATGCTATGCATAGAGTCTCAAAATTACATTCAAATAAAACTGAGTGAGTAGAATAAATCTGTCAGCTTGCTAATGACAATTAGTTCAGGGAACAGACTTTTCAATAATACCATGTTGTTATACAAAATCATGAGTGCTTGAATTCTTTTACATTTGCCAACACCTTTTTCCTAACATTTTTCTTGAGTGTAATTTTCGTTTGCACCACCCAAAATATCAAAAGTCAATGTCATACAATGAAATTTTGCGATGAATTTTGAATATGTCAATTGCATTGACAATTTTCCAATATTCATGTGAGAGTTTTTTTTTCCCCTACTTCATTTTAAGCGAAAACTGGGTTTTTACTTTAGTAGTGAATAATAAAGGGCAATTTGAATAAAAAATTTTGTGTATATGTAAAAATATTTTCAACTTTTACTCTTCGCATGGATTAAAGTGTATTGTTTTGTTTGCTAACCACAAAATATTGCTTCAAAAAATGCAAATATAATGATATAATGAAACTAGGGAAACATTGTTAAAGGGTAACAAGCTAATTAAATTCAATTTCATAAAATAATTTTAATTAAAAGGTTTCGAAAAATTTGTGAGTAACAGTGAATATTTTTGAGTTTTATTATGCAAAAAAAAATAAAAATTTAGGAAATATTTGTTTATATAAACCTGCGTTTCAGCACATTTAACTTGTATTGTTTATTACAAATGTACTCATAGTAATTAAAATCATAACTCCTAATTTTAAAATAGTATTTCCATTATACTACTTTAAAATTTCAACTACAATATACAGTTCTTATCAGATTAAGGTCATTGGGTAAATGTTAAACATAAAATGTTGGTCAGACAACAGCAGCCACAAACATAGCAAAATTCTCCGACATGTAACGAAAAACTAAAATCATCAAACCAAACCAAATCTACGAATCATATATGAAATACATGAAATACTTAAATGAAATATTGTAGTAATAACCAAAAATATTGTTGTATATATGGAAAATACAACCAATAAGTGTTATGAAAGTACATACATGCATAGCCCAGTAGTTTTCGAAGTAAACAAAGTACTAATATCCAATTAATTGGTTGATTTCAATTTTCATATATTTTTGGTTAAGTTGACACGTATGTGCTCTTTGTAATGCAAACATAAGTCAAGTGGTTACTTTATACATCCCTAATAATCAGCCTGAAGTCAAATGTAATTTTAATGTCTCTAATTTATCTAGGGAGTAGTCAATTTAAAATTCATTGTCACTAAGTAGCCGTTTGTAAACCGGAGTTTAATTTTTCTAATTTACTGGAGGGAATTGACTTCCGCCTAGGACACGTACATTTTAAAATAACTAGTCATATAGCTAAATCTGTAACCAATGGTGATACTAAATAATAGGTAAAATCACAAAACTGCAGGGATGTTTATGTACAAACCATTTACATATATGGAACGCATGTAAGAGAAACATACATAAGGGCAAAGCACATGTATTTACATAAATATACGTGGTTTGCAATGGCTGAACAGTGGAGCAGAATGAAAATAATTTGCATTTCTAACTGATCCGAAATATGAATTGGGTGCTTGTAAATTGTTTGTGGTTCATCAGATTTTAATATGATTAGCATGGAACTAATGTGGTCTATGATCCAAAATACACACTTTGAGATAACAAACAAAACACTGTGGGCTTTTGAATGTATGTTATATTGATAATAGGTATTTATATAGTGGCTAATTAATTAAGGAAATTACTCTCATTCGCCAAAATATGACCAAAAAAATATTTTTTCCCGAAAATCACAAAATTTAAATCGAAGGTACGGAAAAACTGTAAGAGGTATTGACATAATTTTTTCATGTTTTTGTTCTCTATTATGATCTCAATAAATCCCAATGTGATGATCAAAAAATTCTGAAATTTTTTTAACAAACATCTTGTGATTCATATTTAGTCTCATCTCTGCGATTTTTATCCGGAAGGTTCAGCTAAAAAGGGCGATAAACAGGTGGTACAAGTTTTAACATTTTCTTAATATCCTTAATTTTTATAAATGACAATGGATGGGTATTGCTCTCATTATTTGGTACGAAATACCGCAAAAATACCAAGAAATCGTCCACGTTTAAAGAATGTCTCATTAGGTCGACTGATTTATAGGTTTCAGAATAATCATCATTATAATGCATCTCAGATTGATCATAGCCATAGAGAAACAACAAGAGCGGAAACTAGAAAAAACTCAAACTAAAATTTTACACAAAATAATCACACATACGAGTGTTGTGTTTGTTTTCACATAGTTTTTTTTTTACTAATACATTCTCAGCACTTAGGTTTTTGACAACTGAGTTAGGTCTTTGACAGGAGAGTTTCCGTTATATGTATATTTCTCTGTGATCATAGCATTAACGCTACTCTCTTCGTAGTTTCTCATTTCGAAGTCTAGAAAGTATTCCACTGCGTCCATCAGAAGTAGTTGGTTTAATTAACGAGTTTTGTCCACGATCTGAGGACATTTTAACAGCGTACATGCGTCCATTTTAAACGTTTATTACTAACAATACAGCACAAACTTTGAAGAATTTACAAAGCAATAAATTCTAAAGTTATATTATGTTGACGTATTAACACATAGAATACTTTTGCGTAGATTGATTTATAGTCTTCATGTGGGAAATGCTCATAGGTGGATTTAGCCAAAAACGTTACTTAGACCACAATGTTGTATGTTGCCAAAAAGTCTATTTTGGAGTTACTCGACCGCGTACTGGAGATGACGAAGGTGCTTATCGGTGACAGTAGGGTATCCAGCTCTATTGACTCACTGGAACATCGTCGCAATGTGGGTTGTGTTTCACTGTTCTACGGATACTACAATGGTGTGTGCTCTGCTGAAATTAGGGAACTTGTTCCCGAAACCCGTAGTTTTTTTTCGCAATACATGTTCTTCGGTAAGAGCTCATCAATTCGTTGTCGACTGGACAGTGGATCGCACAACACATTACAGAGAAAATTCGTTATTTAGCCGAACTGTCCGTATGTGGAATAAGCTTTCTCCTGAAGACTTTTCTGCCACTTTCAATACAGGAAAATTCAAATCAAATGTCCACAAACAGTATTCCCTCTATCCTCACTGCCTTAACCTATTTTCCTTGTTCCAACACAATGCTTTTCACGAGTAGGGGTCATCCCCTGAGTGCTAGTCCAAGTAAAAAAAAGACAAAAACAGTGAGCGCTATAGGTTCATAATTACCAATTTATTTTGGATTGAATCACGTGGTTTTAACAGGACAGAACTGCATTCCACATTACACATTCTGCACCTGCGACTTAAGAGCAACGTCATCTCACATAGAGGTGATGTGAACTGGCCACCAAGATTGAGCGATTTGACCCCATTTCGACTTTTAAGTCGCAGGTATATGAGAATAAGCCAGAAGCCACAGTGACCCTGAAAATCAACCTTTCCTATACCATTGGTAAAATTCAGCCTTATTTATGCGCCGGAGTCATGGAAAATTGGACATTTTTGATGCGCGCCACCCAGCGAAGCCGTGGCGGACAATTCCACGATGTTATATTTCATACATAATGGCATCGATAGGCCATTATGGATCATGGAATGAAACTTAGCCGAAGAAACCATAGCTCAAAAATGAATTTGGAGTCCCTCGACTTTTTCAAATAGGTATTTTCCCAAAATATAAATTTTTTTGAGTGCTGCCAAAGGTCGCTTTCTTTTTTAATTTGATCGCCCTTTTTGGGGGAAAATTTATGAAATCGTTGTGAAAATTGCTCAGTATTGACTTTCTTATAATGGAATTCGGGGCGCGAAATTCATTTTAGAGCTCTGGTTTCTTCCGTAAGGTTTCTTAGAATGATCCATAGAACAAGAATTGCGATACGGTTTTGTACATTTTGTAGGCACCCTACAATTTGACCCACCCTAGTATACAGGTATGTGATGAAAATCTATCGATTTAAAAAGTCGATAGCTTGAAATGGTGTTATGAGTTTTGTTCGACTCCAAAAGTAATTTTTGAACCAAAGACTTATTATTTTATATCAAACTAAAGCTCGAATGACAAGTAGTAAATAATTTAAAAGGATTTTGGCAGATAATGCAATAAAAATTTATTCAGAAGCATAAAAATGCAGGATTAAATAATGGATTAAAGGAAAATAATAAAAACATAAAATCTTTTTCGTTTTTGTAATCGATTTCCACCACATATTTTCTCTTCCTATTAATTTATTTCGTGAGCCACTCTAATGTTTATGTATTTGTGTACTTATTAGTATTTACGTGAAAATATGTACAATAATTTCAGATATGTACAATTGAAACTCATATATATATGAACCCACCCACACAATCACATGTGTTAAATTGTACCTATATTTGTAAATGTTGTATGGCTAAGACAGGGACTCTGTCATTCTGTTAAAGTGCGACTACTTTTATATACAATAAGGAAAAACAAAAGCCCAGCAAACACATAAAGGACTTGAAATTGTCAACAATAACACAAAAGTGTAAATTTTAATTTACTTTTATTCCAAATATATGACCACCAATTTTGCGAGCACTGCAGGCTGTATGTCACGAATAACACAAAGAATGATGGCTTACAAAATAATCAAGACCGGTTACCGCAATCATATATTGACCATAATATTATGCAAAAACATGTTCAAATTTTGAAATGTACAACTCTATTTTTACTCTGCGTGCAGGTTCTTTATCCTCATATCACCACGTATTTCGGTAGCTGTCACTTTTGAAGCTTTTATTCTTTGATATTCGACAAGTAGAAACTACGCCATTACTAAAAATGGAACGATAAACGCTTCAACAACGCAATTATATTATTAAAATTCAGTACAAAAATGGTGAAAATATTGCAGTCGCAGTTCGCAAAACTAAGGCATTTTTGGGTCGTCGTGAAGCATCTTGTCGGACCGTAATGCAGAAATTGGTGGACAAATTCGAGCTGTTGGGACAAATTAGTGATGTGAAGAATAAAACCCGTGCACTTCGCTCGAGAAGAACTGAGAATATTGTTGCTGTAGACCAGGGTGTTGAAGAAATCCCAGGTCCTGTATGCGTGGTCGTGGTGGCCATTTGGCTGATGTTGTTTTTCATTATTAACGGTATACCTTCCACTTTATTATGAAATAAACATCCGATCATTTTCCTCAAAAATAGCTCAATATCAATTGTATGTAACTTTTTAACCAAATAACCAATTTTTACAATGTTGATCACATAGTACCCTAATTTCAAAATATTTTCCTAAAAAAAACTTTTCTTTTGAGGCAAAAACTTTTCCTTGAAGAAATGACCATGGAAAACATGTATACAAAATGTTATCAAAATCAGAAGAATAAAGTTTCAAAAATAGATTTTATTATTGAAATTTTTCGTTACGTCCCTAAACATTTGATGCTTTAATAATGATTTGAGTATAATAGATTTCTAAACAAAAAAGTATTTGGAAAATTAAATTAAGATTTTAAATTATAGTTAATATAAAAATTCGATTTTTTTCAAACGTTTGCTGGGTTGTAACACACAAACACACAGTCATATTGATAAAACTGAATGAACACAAAACATGTATGTAGTTGTTTTCTATATTTTTTTGTTGTTCTTGTGGATCCATGCTACATGTGTCAAATAAACGTTGTGTGTTTATTTGTTTGAACATTATATAATCAACAACAAAAAAGGGAAGTTGTACAAAGACAATATAGTGATATTTAGGAACTAAATGATTAATGTTTATATACCTTTTTATTCAGTTCAATATAAAATTAAAGGTTCTTAGCTTGTTTTATTTGAGGTTAAAATTTGAAATATTTGAAGAATTTGTGTTGGAATTCTTCCCTGTCCATCTATAATACATGCATGGCAATAAATTAGAATTTTCTATAAATAAGTAGAATGTATTTTAAAATTATTGAAAAATAATATTTATTTAATTATAAGTGTATATTTAAATGAATATTATAATTAATCTACTTTAATGAAATATTCAATATTTTAGTTGTTTTGAACACAGGTGTCTTGCAATCTGTTTTGACATCCAAACTTATTAAAAACAGGTACACAAAACCTTTAGTTTGTGATACACACATATTACATATGTATACATAATTGAGATAAAATAGCCTATGATCATCTAAAGGCCAAACCAGTTTATTGCACGAACAATGAATTAAGAAATTCTGATATCAATTACCAATAGATTCTTCTGGTCGTGACAAGTGAATTCAGCTGTTCAGAGTCTTATATCCTTCACCAAGTTTACTTTAAAATAAATATTTAATAAACAATTTTATTTGTTACAGTAGTCTATCCAGCTCTATTGTCTCACTGAAACATCGTCGCAATGTGGGTTGTGTTTCACAGTTCTTTCGGTACTTAAATGTAATGTGCTCCCGAAACCTGAAGTTTTTAAGCAATACAAGTTCTTCGGCTAGGGCACGTAAATCCTATGGCGACTGAACAGTGGATCGCACAACACATTACGGGGAAAATTCGTATTTTTTCCGTACAGTCCGTATGTGGAATAAGCTTCCTGCTGAAGTCTCTCATGTTACTTCCAATAAAGGACAATTCAAATCATTTGCTCACAAATACTACTGCTTTTATCCTCCCTCTCATAACCTATTTTGCTAGTTCCAACACAATGCATTGCGTAAGTAGGGGTCATTTCTTGAGCTCTGGTCCAAGCAAAACAAATTTCTATCATTAAATATCCATATTAATGACATTGTAACCCAGATATAATTAAAAAATAGGTCAATAATTGAGGTAGTCGTGGTTTTTCGCTTATATCTCAGTCATTTGTGTGCCAGTTTTCCCGAATGTAAATAGCGAAATAAAATATTATACTCACAGTAACTATTTATATGATTGTGATAACTATAATATGGTTTATTTACGATTCACATGAATGTATCAACCATATATATGGTTACGGTAAACAAGTACAGTAAACTAAAGGTGAAAATGTTAAAAAAAACAAGCACAACACAGCCTTTCTGTATGAAAGCTCAAACAGAGGTGAACATTTTGACTATTCAAAGAGAAAAGGTGTTTTATAGAGTTGAAAACAGTTCCTGTACGTGTTGAATCTTGTAAGCACGCAAACCAAGATCCTTACTCAAAATTGTCCATAAAGTGGATGGAGCACGAGTGGTAAGGCTATATGAGTATAAGATTGTCATTCCATAAAGTATATATATTCTGGATCGTTATGAATAGCTGAAACGATACAGCCATGTCTGCCTGTGTGCTAAAATCAACTTTCCGAAGCCCCCAAATAACTTATGGTTCAGTTAGTCGTGTCTTACCCTAGCCATATCATAAGCATTTTACAGTTATAGCGTTATGGCATGTCATCAATAATCAAATACATTATTGCCCAGAAGCTTGGTTCCTACATGACTGATACATCCGCAATAGTACCGCTTATTTAAATTCCGGAAAACCGGCCTACAAATTACTGAGATATCTATGTAGGGATTACTAAGTCATTAACCCTCGGAGGTGTAGGGATTTTGCCGCTAGACGGTATAACCAGGTCTGTGCAGATTTGTATGGAAATACATAGTAAGATGTCCTAAAAGTCTTTATAAATTTGTTTTATGCTAGGAAAAACAAAAATGAACAACAAAAACACATTTTACATACATCTAAGATGGCTACATTCACAATTTTTTTAAAGGTAACAAAACAAATATTATGTACGGCATTCAAACGCGAATACCTGGCATGTGAATGATGTAAACTTGAAAGAGACACGGAAGGGCTGGTAGGTCATCTATCGGCGGTACTGCAGCTAACTTAAAAAAGTAGAAAAATGTATTTAGATTTTTATTTTAATGAATAAATAAATTAAATACTGACCTCTATACCGAATAATGCCATTGATTGTTTGACGTGTTTCATGCATCGTACAATTGGATTCGTTGCTCTTTGTTCCATGTGAGAGACCACCAGTTGTTCTGAAAGTTCTATAAGGAAGACACGTCTTCTATCTTTTCGCTTGCAGCCAATCCCGAAATGTTCAACAATCCGGATTTGTAGTTATTGTAATCCAATATTTGAAATGGCTTCTGCGCTGGTTTCGATGAGTCTATGATTTGCCGTTTGCTTGTTTTCCAACATAAATTATTCTTTTCAGTGGGTAATTGGAGTAGGACTCGTATACCCACCACATTTTTATGCCATATTTGTTTGATTTTTATTGAATATCTTGGTCGAAGCGCGTGAGGCCTTGGTACGGAAACAATTGCTCATCAACTGTTATCTGGAAACCCGGAACATATCGACGCTCCAAGTAGTTCATGAGCATGTTCCAATCGAATGTACTTGAGAATATGTTTATATCGGATAGCAGATACGTCGCTTGGAATATCGTTTTCTAAACATACAAATTATTCATAGGTCTGCACAGTACTGGTTATGAGAAAATCTGGATTAAGCCGAACCCGGAGAACGTTGCTCCAGGAAGTCATGAAATGATATATACAAAAAGTCTGCACAGACCTGGTTGTTCCTCCGAGGGTTAATATATAAAATATCTTATGACAGACCTTTCCAACAACGTCATAAAAATTCGAACCGACAAAGGGTCCACATTTTATACCATAACATCTTTTTTTGGCTAATAAAATTAGTTTGTCACACACAAATATATTCAATCTTTATCTAATGCAGCATCCGCTGCATTGCTCGTCATCTACTTGCTAAACACGGGGAGGAGCTAGTCATGGTCCAGGAACCTTGGATCCATCAGGATCGTATCTGTGGACTATGTTTGAAGAGCTATAAGCTCTACTACGCTAAAGGCGCAGGTAAAATTAGATCCTGTATATTGGCTAAAAGCTCTTTGGATATATTCATTCTGTCTGATTACAGCAATGAAGATACTGTAGCAGTCTCATGGGATACTAATGAAGGCAGTCTGTTATGGCTGCTATCCAGCTACATGGCGCATGACCACGGAAAGCATCCGCCAAATGATATTGTCCGTAGTGCTGCGAAAAAGGCAAATGAGTCCGGGATACCTTTGGTTGTCTGTGCTGATGCTAACTCGCACCACATTATATGGGGTAGCAACGACACCAATACAAGAGGTGAGCGTCTTTTCAGTTTCATACTTAATAGTAGTTTGGAAGTAGTAAATAGAGGTTCAGAACCTACTTTCATTGTTTCGAACAGAAGTGAGGTACTAGACATAACACTTGTGGGTGCTGAGCACCACAGTATAATAAATAATTGGGGTGTCTCCAGCGACTGCTCTTTTTCTGATCACCAATATATTGATTTCAATATTGGTGTAACTTAAAGGAGTATTAATACAATTCTAAATAGGAGGAAGACCAATTGGGAGTTGCAAAGTGATGTACACTCTCGGACATAAAGAGTATTCACTTGTTGCCTTTCTCGATGTTGAAGGAGCTTTTAACAATGTCAAGCCCGACGCCATCCTATCTGCGAATGATGAACTTGGAATTGATCTATGTGTACGCCGAATAGTCGGAAAGATACTCGGTTATAGAGTCATAAGTGCCAAACTAAATGTTTCAAGAGTGGTCAATCATGGAACCCCGCAGAGTGGTGTACTATCCCCACTTCTGTGGAATCTGGCTATGAATACCCTGTTGGTCAGGATGGACAACAGAAGGATCAAAACAGTCGCGTATGCTGACGATGTTGCAGTATTTATATCTGGTAAATTTCTGGATACAATATCCAGTTGTATGGAATCGGCATTAAGTACACTGTGTGAGTTGTGTATATCGAGTGGACTTAGTGTGAACCCCCAAAACATGGAATTTGTTCTCTTAACTAGGAGCTATAAGATTGATGACTTTAGACCACCTAGACTGAATGGAATCAGTCTTGAGATCTGGGATAATGCAAAGTATCTTGGCATCATTCTGGATAAGAGACTGTCCTGGAATCTGAACATTCAGAACACGTTTAATAAGGCCTATGTGGCCATCTACTCCTGCAAAAAGGCAATTGGTACTAACTGGGGTATTATGCCGAAAGGTATTAATTGGATCTTTAAAGCAGTTGCTAAACCCATCTTGTTGGAATATAAGTGTGGTGGCATGCTCTGGACAATGCTACTCACCGAAAGGCCGTCGAACGGGTACTACGGACTTTCGGGATACTGATTACAGGCGCTATAAGGTCTACTTCCTCTAAGGCACTTTTTACTATCTTAAACTGGTTACCAGTGGATTTGATGGTGATACAAATGGATCTCAACTCTGCTGTGAGGCTAAATGCTGGATGTTCGTGGTCTGGTAAGGACCTTGGACACTCTAGGATATTGAATTACTATGGGCACATATATAGTAATGTTGATTACCGCATCGCAAAACCTTTTTTCGATAGGCATTTCCATATTATGATCCCGAATAGATATTTATGGAATAGCGGACTCTTTCGCCCTGACGATGTCATAAGGATATATACTGATGGTTCGAAAAGGGGCAGTAGGGTCGGTGGAGGTTTCTTTATTGTGAACTTCAGGATCAAATCCTACCTCAGGCTACCTAACTTTTGTACGGCTCTTCAGGCAGAAGTTGCGGCCATTAAACGTGCATTTAACTGGCTGAGGTATTATCGAATATCTGGTAACATATGTATATTTACTGACAGCAAGGCTGTCGTTAATGGAATAGCGGGTGTCCTCATAACATCTAGATTAACCGAGGCATGCCGGGTATCTCTTAATGAGATATCGAGACATTGTAGGATAACGCTTATATTGGTCCCTGGACACGACGGAATTCAGGGTAATTGTATAGCAGATGAATTGGCCAAAAGGGATGCGATGATGAATGAGGAGACGATCGACCCCTTTTCTGGCATTTCCCTTGTTAAATGCAAGATGGCTGTTCAGCAGAAACTATATGAGACTGTACAAAACAGGTGGACTAAGGAACCTTCCTGTGCTACAGCGAGGTCGACTTGGCCCATATATGATGCCAGCTGGACGAATCTACTTATAGATTACCGTCGTGAGCAAATAAGGCTAATTGTCTCCTTTAATACGGAACACGGTTTAATTGGGGCACATGCTAGAAGAATCGGCCTACGGTATAATGATTACTGTAGAAGCTGCTATAATGAAGAAGAGGAAGAGACTGTGTATAACCTTTTCTGCCAATGCTCGGCTCTGACAAACCTAAGGGAACGCATCCTCGGATTTCCATTACTATCATGTTTGGATGAGCTATCAAGGATGAATCTGCGACGAATCTACTCCTTCATTCGGGAATCTGGCTGGTTTAACCTGGAGGCAACGGAAGTATTGTAAATACCCTGCCCCTTGGATATCACAACGGGATCGGATTTGAATGGACCCAAGTGAGCTGCTTGAGGAGCGGCTGCCCATGGAACCTAACCTAACTTATTTTAACAAAATTATTTTTTTTTTTTCTAAAAAAATTATTTTTGTGAAATTTTATTTAAGTTTCACTTAAAATGGATTTGTATTCGTTTAGAAATGTGTTAACTGTATAACAACTAGAAGTATTTATATAACTTTTGCTATCAACAACCTAAGGATTCTTCCCAAAAATAATAATAAAATTTAAATACAAATAAAAATATTTGATTTAGTTATTTATTAAATTGTTTAACTTATTACTTAAACTCACCAAAATTTAACACATTGTAGCCTAAGTTATGGATTTAAAAATGTACATATTAAATATTATATTTTGAAAATATTTAAAGTAACAACAACTTAACAGAGAAACAGGAAACCCTATTACAAACCACAGTTTTCTCCTCTATTACGACTGTAGTATTTGCCAACTGGTGTAAGTAATATTTATTAGAAAGAATGATTATGTTTGTATGTGGGAGAGTGTGTAAGTAGGAAACTGTTTTATTTTTATTCTTCTCCTTTTTCTGGATTGACAAAGTGTTATTCTGAATAAATGTAGGTATGTGCTCGTATGTGGAAATGAATGTATGTTCTGGTACAAATGAATGTCTGTTTTTGTTATTTTTCCCAGTTACAATGTTGCTGTAAATTTGCTTTGGTTTTGTACTTGATGTTGTACAATTTAAATTGTATACACACATAACAACAAACAATCGTACGTACAGAAAGACGGATGGTCGGACAGACAGACAGACATACAGTCAGTCACATTGAAACATGTTGTCATCTATCTAGGTTCACATACATATTTGGCTAAATACATAACATACAACCACACTTGTAAGTTGATGTACGAGTAGAGATGATGCCACATTTTACAATCTCTTGAGCCATGGCAAGAAATAAAAGAACGAACAACAATTGTACTAGCACAAGAATACTTATAAAGAATTATAATAACCCAGCGTATAATATAAGAAGCCTTCCAAGAAGTCTAACTCCAGTCTACCAATAGCTATTTAGTCCATTAAAAAATAGGTGAAATATCGCAACATATCGAATTTAAATAGCAACCTAAGCGGGACTATTGCGGTTATATTGATGTATCAATCATGTATATAAGTTAAATGGGCATCGAAAAGTTGATTTCAACATACATACGGACATCGCTACATAGACTTCGCTATCTATAACAACCCAGAATTTATAAACTTTATAGGTTCGCAAATGAAAAATGTAAAAATTACAAACGGAACGACAAACTTATATATGCCTTTATAACTAAAGGTGAGAGGAATATTACATCTGATATACACGTAGTTAACTTTTTACACCAAATATAAAGCTCATGTTCCAAAACTGGGTTTAAATTTATTTTATTTCTTCTTTCAATATCAATATATAAGCTTTTAAGCTTATAATTGTAAAATGTAAACTGTGACTGAAATATGTTTAAGTGAGCTAGTAAAATCGTCCAAAAACAAAATAAAGCGTATACCATCCTAAATATATCAAGAAAACTTTTAAAATTTTACATTTAATTGCTGACGAACAGATTATATTGTAGAAGTTACAAACGAAATGACAATTATATATATATCCTTCTCACGAAGGTGAAGGGTATAAAAACAACAACGCCAAGCGAAACAAAACACCAACAAAAAAAAAACAAAATACGCAAAGCAATGAAACCAATATACCAAACATTCGTTTTGTTGTTTTTTTTGTCAAAGCATGCAATAAATTGTCTGTTTTTGATGAAATTTTCAGAGGTTGTCTCAGATTTTTGCTCATATCTCCATTATTTGTAGACGGATTTTGCTTATTTTAAATAGGAATTTTCTCGAAGGAATGTCTGACAGAATTATTAAAGACTTGGATCCCGAAGATATCTGGGGTTTTCAGAAAATTGATTTCAACAGACAGACGGACATGGCTGAATCGACTCCGCTACCTATAAGGATCTAGAATATATATACTTTATAGGGTCGAAAAACTATATTGTGGAAACTACAAATAGAATGACAAACTTATATTACCCTGCTCACGAAGGTGAAGGGTATAAAAATGTTCCGTACAAAATACGTCGAAATTTTATATGACAAATATTTTCATCCTTATTGTGATGTTTCGTAATTTTCGGTGAATAATTTAATATGAATTTGATTATTTTTTGTTATGAAAGAATAACATATTCATAATGAATTAATATATGAATTGGATTATTTTTCGTTATGCAAGAATAACATATTCATAATAAAAATAACGTTATGATATATTACGCACTTTTTGATTAAAGGTTTTCTATGCCAGAAATCTACAATAAGCGAATCCTCAACAAACGAACATAATACTCACTTTGGAAATATGTTTGCAATATTTCCCAACGCTGTTCAAGCGTCAAGTGACTCATTTTTCTCCGCGTAGCAGAGTGGTTTAGAAACTTTTTTTGGAAATAATTCGGTATCTCGGGAACTATTAGAGATATTGTTACGAAATTTCACATGGTTTGAACTGAGGTGTTTTCAAGTTGATTTGCATTTGTTCAGCTTCCTAGAACTAATGGGGGCCAGAAGGTGGCCCCTTAAAATTGGTAACCTCGGGTCTCAACTTTTTTAAAAAATCACCAAAAATCCATTTATGATCCAAAAATCCATTCATATAAATAGGCTTTAAGAATATCTACAAAAAATATACTTGCATGTGTAGGTTATCTCTATTAGTACCCGGGTACCACATACAGAACCTATGAAGTTACATATTATTGTGCAATATATACAAATGCTCCATATTATGAAATGCTAAAAAATGTTTAAGTTTAGCCTAACGTCAATTTAATAAATTGGGATACCCATTTATATATATATAAATTTAGCCAGTAGAAACACTACTCAGTATTTTGTTGTGAGCGTATACGTAATATTTTCCGTATAATTTGTATGTGGTACTCGGGTGCCCTGTCACCCTGTTAAGGGTGTAAAATATAAAATGATTTACCACTCCCTCCCAAGTCGTGACACAAATGTGTCCATTATAAAAAATATATATAACAAAAAGTTAGGAGTTCTCAGAAAGTTTCAAGCGCCTAGGAATTCTGCATACATAGAAAATTGCAATTAAATTACAAAAAGTTACCCGGGTACCCTGTCACACACATAAGGGTTAATAAAGCCTTTTATTGTTGGGCCAACGAACGGTCGACATTTATTTTTAAAATATCAACTGTATTGGCGTTAAAATTCTAAATAAAATAAATAAACTTGCTAACAGTTATCTTGTCTCTATAAAAAGTTACATGCATCCAAATTTGGAACATATAAAAATTGCCGTACTTTTTACGTTTTTTTCCCAAAAAAGCCTATATATTTTTTAGTTTGTAGAAAAAAAATTTTTTCGGGACTATATAAAATTTTTATATGATCTGGAAAAAGAACTTAATGCAGAAGCGTGTAAAGTAAAATTTGGGTCATTTAAGCAGACACAGCACCAAAAAATATTTTTACGTTTGAGTAAAAAATTCTGAAAACCAAAGCACCGATCCTCGAAAATGTTCCATACTTGTTTCTTAGATATTTGTTTCTTAGATACTTGCAAAGTTTTTTTACTAGCACACGGTAAATAACGTCATAGTAGGCACTTTTCTAAAAAAACTTAGTTTTTGGAACCCATTTTCCCGGTTTAGGAACTTCGGTATTTCAAAATAAAAAATGTCAAAAATTATAATGCCGTTGATTTAAGGACATTTGGATCTACATAAGTTCCAAATTTTGTTATGATATCTTTAACCTTTAAAATTTTACATTAATTTAAATTTAATATTTTTCTTCAATGAAAATCACCATATTATAAAATATAACCACCCTGTAAATATGAGAGAAAAATGAAAAATATTGGAGTCTAATGCTTCTTGGCGGAAAATTATGTGATCGTATACAAGTGAAACCAAATTTTTTTTTTAAATATCTCATTTTTTCAAAAGATCCAATTCCATTCATATAAATGTGATATATAAAATTTACGACATATTATTTTGTCAACACTTTTCCTGTATCTTCATCCAAAACGTCAGTAGGTGTGGGCAACGCCCAGTCATAGGCCCTGAACCATTCTTTGGCATCCCACGTGGATATACTATGGAACGTATTCGTTCTGGGGTTGAATCGGAATTCTACCGATTCTAGGGCAATTTACCAGGACTTAGACAGTCCAAATAGATCATTAATCTGTTCTAGAGTAGAATTGTTGCTATCGCACAGTAAGGGTAAATTGAGATTACTTACTGGATTATTCACAGGACACTATTGTTTTAGGTAGCACCAATTTATTTTAGGTAATGTTGCGAATGAACAGTGTAGGTTTTGTGAACTTCAAGCTGAAATTTCCGAACATGTTTTATGCGACTGCTTAATGTTGGCAATATGCAGAACAAAATAACTCGGAATAGAATAATTGGCTTCATACTCAGCCTAAATCTGTTATGATAAAACTTTAAGGCTGCACTAAATATCCTATGGGCCGTAGTTCTTGAGGCTTGGCTAATAATAACAAAAATTTTCTAAAACTTGTTATCGGCATAAACTATTTTTTTTTTTTTAATGATTCTGTGATTTCTGTGTTTGTACGAAATAGCTGTGTCCAGCTATTTTAATTTGTGTTAAAAGGACACAGGGATGGATATTTTGTTCTAAAACTTGTTATCTGTTATACAGTTTCTTTCCATTTTCAATACAAATCTTTTCACGCCCTATTGTTTTTTCAACACTCAAGCAGACGGACGTGCATAGCTTAATCGTTTTAGAATTTTATATGAACCTAGGAAATATACATATACTTTTGTGGGCAATCCCAATATTGGCCCCATATTTTTGCTGGTAGATATAAACATAGGTTTGTTACTGCCAGGATCAGAGCCTTTCAAATTACATCTTTTTTATACTAATTTCCAATCAAAGTGAAATTTTCTCTAATACCAAAATTGTAATCAAAATCAGTTTTCTATGATTTCAGAACTTATTATTTCTGAATTATTTATTTAGAAGTTTAAAATTTATTTGTTATTTATTTCCATTGTTGTTGGAAATTCTTCTTTCTTGCTTAGTGAATTCCTCGTCATTTTTATCACTGGGAATACCTATGTATGTGTATGTTTGTTTCGCTTACATTACCATACGAGTCGGGCGTTTTTTATTATTTTTTTTTCTCTCTCCCGTTATTATTACTTTTTTTTATTAAAAAAAGGAACAGGGCCTAAAAATTATGATAAAACGTTAAGACAGATTTTGTTATTATTGTTTGTGTCAATGACTTTTTTCAAAGCTGTTTAATATCTGTGTAAATTTACATATTTTATTGGGTAAAGGAAAAAATTAATTTAAGCTCTTTTAAAGCCAAGAATTTAACAAAATAATTCTAGCCATAAATGACAAGAATTTGAGCTAAAAATATTATATTTCCTAATATTGTATTTCTTACAAAAGTGCTTTAGTTTTCTTTTCTATTATCTCAGTTTCGTTCACTTTTCTAAGTTTCATGTACATATTTTTCAATCGGGCATTTTGTTTAAAAGTATTTGAATCTTTAAGAAAATTATTAAAAAACTAATTTTTGTTTTCAAAAAGAATTTTACTATTTTCCCCAACCAACACATTCAATGATGTTCCAAAAAATATTAAAAAAACATATAAAGAAATTTATTCCATTTATGTGTTATTAAATTGAAAAGAAAAGCAAAAACACAATAATGACATCCTTATTAAAGACAGCTTGGCGAAAAGCAAAATAACAAAAAAATATATATATATGATAATTTACACACACACACACTCCCTCTTACATACATATGTATGTACTCGTATATGTGTATAAATAAATGTATTGATTGCTTTATCATAATGAGTCTGTTTATATTTCTTTTATGTGCGAAAAAAGAGATGTGCAAAATGAAATAAACAACAACGGCTACAAGAAATAAACACTCAGAGAGAAACCATCCTTTTAATAGTGGGTGGGCCTATTTTATGAAAATAAGGAAACGGATATCAATGTAAGTAGTTCACGAAAGTCCTTAGATAAAGGGTGTTTTATAGAGGCAGGTAACTTTAAATTGAAATAAAATAGAGACAACTGTTTTTAGTATTTATTCAATTGGCTTAAGTAATTAGATAATTGTATGGCATTAGACTATATATGGCTAGCGCGTTAATGGTGTAACCTGGTGGTTCAATTTCCACATACCCTTCATTCGAACATTTTTTATGTGATGTAGCACAACCAAAAGAGTGCTATAGCTATTTCAAAAATAGAATTGCTGCATTTGGAGCGATGATAATTCTCAAAACATTGCCGAGACACCATTTCATCCAGAAAAACTTTCTAAAACATATCCCGTAGCCGGACGAAATTTGTTATGAAAGATAAACCTATGCCAAATATTTCTTAATATAGTGACTCCCCTGCAACACATAGTTCAGTAATTCCCCTTTTTATTACTGGCAACGGAGATGTTCATGTGAATAGAGTGAAATGTGTGTAATTCTTATGATTTGTTTAAACTATAAAAACAAGGAGTAACATGTAATAATGGCTCCTTGAAATTTTTATTCTTTAAAATAAACGAATAAGAGTGTTATATTTGGCTGTGCCGATTCTTGTATGCCCACCAGCAATATGTGACAATAAAATATTTTTCTGATATAGACAAATTTAGATTCATATGAAATTTTTTTTATATCCAATTTCATGACGATATTAATTATTATAAGACAATTACAGTAAGCAAGTATATGTTTGTGACAACCATTTTTATGATGAATAATTTTATCATAATATGTTATTCTCAGGTTATGATATCCATAAGCCGAGAGAAACATAATATGGTAAGTTCTTTATCATATAAATGGTTGTTACAAACATATACATGTTTACTGTAACCATATATATGGTTGATACAATCATGTTAAACGTAAATTAACCATATTATAGTTACCATAAACATATAAATAGTTACTGTGATTATAATATTGTTAAAAAACTCGTAAAAATTTTGAAATAATTACAGTAAACATGCATAACTATATTTTTTTTCTGCGTGTGGAGGTTAAGTGAAATTATAAACCCATTTTGCAATACCAAGTAAACCTTATCAACACAGAGTAGTTGTGGAAACAACTCTTTCTCCATCTAACTCTTTTCGTTTAGGTCCTATAGTGTTGTTTCTATATCATCTTAGAACCTTATGAAGACCTAGGATATGTATACTTGTTGGTCCCACGTCCAATATTTCGATATGTTACAATCGGAATGACAGAATAATAACATATTTTTTGATGGTGGTTAAAAATCAATAATTTATATGCTAGAAAAAGAGAGCTTTCAATACGAGATCTTGCAAAAAGATAATTTTATAATAAAAAACTCCGATTAGTCAGTTGTTTATTATATCCTTAACCATGAGTGGCAAGGTTTGTCATTCCGTTTGTAATTTCTACATTTTTCATTTGATAGGTAGCGAAGTCGATATAGCTATGGACGTCTGTCCGTCTGTATGTTGAAATCAACTTTCCGTAGCCCCAAAATCTTCCGGCTCAGTGGCTATATAAAATCGACAGCATTTATAAGGCCAAAGTAAGTCGGACCTACAATTAGTCAAAATCGGGAAAAATATTTTTTACCCGATTTTTTCACAAAAAAAATTTAAACATTTTTTTTTAAAAAAATTTTTTTTGAAAAATTAAATTAAAAAAATATTTGCCCTAATTTTTTTTTTGCTTATAAATTAAATTTTTTTTTTTTTTAAATTTTGTTTACCTAAAAAGATTAACTTTTTAGAGTATAATTTGGTGAAGGGTATATAATAATATAGCTCTGTTACTTGTTTTTATTTCAAATATTCAAAGTCTACTGATATATTAAAGTTATAAAAATGCCAAAAATGCATTATTGTATTAATGTTAATTACAAAAGGAATTGTTTTTTGTCATAAAGGGCTCCTAAGTTTACAAGATGTGTTTCGAATGGTTTGATTTGGTTAGAAGTAAGAATATTATTCTTTCAGGACTGATAATAAAAGCCATTGGCAAAAAGCAATTGATAAATCGAACATTCCGTATTTATGTATAAGTAGTAATAATTAAATATTAATATTCATGTAAATATTTTATCTTGACATGACAGGTTTCCACCTATAAGAACTTTCACTATAATCCCTTAGGATCATGCATTTATTTAGAATGATCTTTTACTTAAATTTGGCAAAACATTTAAAGATTTGGACTAAATACAATTTACTGTCATAATTTGCTATCATACCGAAGTATTAGAGTGTCCAAAAAACCGGCAAATTCAAAAAACCGGTTTCCGATTTAACCGAAAACAGTGTTTTATAAAAAAACCGGTTTCGGTTTTCTCATTCTAGAAAAACCGGTTTCGGTTTTGTCATTCTAAAAACCGGTTTTTTATTAATTTTTATTTAATATGAAAAATGCCAATTTAAATTTATAGACAATTTTGGTAAGGCAAAAAGTGTTATGTGTATAATTACGTACTAAATTCCAAAATTTGTCGAATGCAGACATTTTCTAAAAAATAAATGAATATTTTTAAAAATGTTATCAAAATATTTTTAAGTAATATGTTCAAATAAGCTATACAAAGTATTTCGTTAAAACCGGTTAACCGTCTTAAAAAAACCGGTTTGTCAAAAAACCAAAAAGTTAAAGAAAACCGAAACCGGTCGGTTTTAAAATTATGAAAAAACCGGTTGACCGGTTTTCGGTTTCGGTTTTGGATACTCTACGAAGTATGTAGCCGAAAATTGCTTGTTTTAGTGATTATTGTCGTTACTAATAATTAGTGGTAAAATAATATCTTAAAATGACAATGTTTTAGTAGTTATAATTAAATGCATTAGCATTTAAACTCATTATTTTTTAAATAACTTTTCTGTTTGTTTCCTTTTTCTCCCTTTGTAACGACCATGTGTCACATGTTGTACTTCACTGCTCGGAAGCATTATTATAACTTTATTTTCTGAAACATGTTTGTGTTTAGAAATACACATACAACATTTTGTTTTTGTTCAATATTCAATTATTAAAACCTATATACTTAAGATGTGTATTTATTCCTCTATCACTCAATATTTAATATTGTGTTTTTTTCTGAAAAAAACAAAAAAAAAAAAAACAAGATACTTAGTAACAATATTTGATAATGAAAAATATATTATATTTCAATTTTCAACAACATATAAAAGAGTATATGAAATGTGTTTTTAATGTATCGTATTTATGCATACTTATGTAAAAGTAGACAATTATTTTTTTATAAATTGATTTGGGTTTAATTTCAATTACATTGTTATGAAATTGCATTATCAATTTGAATTTAAAGGTTGGTAACGGCTGCTTGCAAAATTCATCATGTTTATAAACATTTCCATCTATTGAAAGTTCTACTTATACACAATGTTGATAACATGCTTTTGTTAACATCTATATAAATATATAAATGTCTTTGTAAGTTTGTTTGTTTGGTTGTTTGTTTGTTTGTTTGTTTGTTTGTTTGTTTGTTTGTTTGTTTGTTTGTTTGTTTGTTTGTTTGTTTGTTTGTTTGTTTGTTTGTTTGTTTGTTTGTTTGTTTGTTTGTTTGTTTGTTTGTTTGTTTGTTTGTTTGTTTGTTTGTTTGTTTGTTTGTTTGTTTGTTTGTTTGTTTGTTTGTTTGTTTGTTTGTTTGTTTGTTTGTTTGTTTGTTTGTTTGTTTGTTTGTTTGTTTGTTTGTTTGTTTGTTTGTTTGTTTGTTTGTTTGTTTGTTTGTTTGTTTGTTTGTTTGTTTGTTTGTTTGTTTGTTTGTTTGTTTGTTTGTTTGTTTGTTTGTTTGTTTGTTTGTTTGTTTGTTTGTTTGTTTGTTTGTTTGTTTGTTTGTTTGTTTGTTTGTTTGTTTGTTTGTTTGTTTGTTTGTTTGTTTGTTTGTTTGTTTGTTTGTTTGTTTGTTTGTTTGTTTGTTTGTTTGTTTGTTTGTTTGTTTGTTTGTTTGTTTGTTTGTTTGTTTGTTTGTTTGTTTGTTTGTTTGTTTGTTTGTTTGTTTGTTTGTTTATTTGTTTGTTTGTTTGTTTGAGCATCACGCCTAAACGGCTGAATCGATTTTATTGAAATTTGGAACGTAGATAGATCCTTACTTGGAAGCGTCAATAGGCTATAACTTTTTTTAATACTTGGACCAGAAAGGGGTAAACAGGGGGAAAACCGGTAAAATTGGTACCTTTAGTTCTTAAACAATAAATACTAAACGGCCGAAACGATTTCATTGAAATTTCCAACATAGACTACGACAGGGGTAGCGAAGCGCACCGGGTCAAGCTAGTTGTTTATAAGTATGAAAACATTAACTGTAAAACAGTTTTAAAAGCTCTAGGTGATCATTGTGAAAATATAACATTCGAGAAGATGGCACGATGTTATAGCTAACAACAACCGTATTACCAGTGTGTTTTTAAAGTTTTTAATTGTGTGTTTATTAAGAGAGAGTGACAATTTAAACTGTTGTGTAGATTTTAATAAATCAAGAGTTGTTACAATTTTGTAAACTACTGATACCTTTTATTGGCATTTAAAAGAATCCGGTTTATATAAACGAAATAAGCCACATTTTTTAAAAGGGAAAAACGTAGCAATATGTAAGTAATTTAATAACAATTTACGTTTTGCTTAAATATTTTAAGAAAATGTTTACAAAAACTAGGGGGTGTTAAGTTGTGTTACATGACTAAAAATGTCTTGTAAGTTGAAATAAAGATCTCAAGTAATATCTGTTTCACGGAGGAATCATTTGGCATCATCACCTTATCTAGGAAAATAATGTTAGTTACGACAGTTAGGTTGTTAGGTGTCTCTGTTCATTTACTTTTTTCCAAAATACTAGTACTCAAAAATAGGAAAAAGTAATTGCTCATTTTCCCAATTACCAGAAAATAAGTGTGTGATTTTTTTATTTTCATAAATTTTGGATATAAATATACGTACATTTTATATTACATTTAAAACATTAACTTCCAAATTGATTTTATTTGAAAATATATACCAGAAAACTGGCAGATTCATTAGGATGTGCCAGAACCTAAAAGGCCTAACACAACTTTTCGAAAATTTCTCAGTTTTGTTATATTACTATCCAATTAGTTGTTAATTCTTTGAAAACTATTTTGATCTTCTATTATTTAATATTTTCCATTAAAAAATATGAAAAATCGGTATAGGGTTTGAATCTTATTTTATTTTTTCAGAAGCTATTCCAGTTTTCTCCCCTTTATTTAAATGGTTTAGTTAGGCCTTTTAGTTTCCGACACATCCATTTCATACTAGATGATTCATACAAGTAGAAAAATTTCTAGTAACAATTTTACTCTCTCAAATTCTTATGCTAAAGGGTTTTCCAACAAGAGGTGTTATTTTGAATTTCGGTAGCTGTCACTTTTAAAGCTTTTATTCTTTGACATTTGACAAGTAGAAACTACGCCATTACTAAAAATGGAACGATACACGCTTCATCAACGCATTGAAATTATTAAAATTCACTACATAAATTGTGAAAATGTTGCAGTCACAGTACGTAAAACTAAAGCATTTTTGGGTCGTCATAAAGCATCTAGTCGGACCGCAGTACAGAAATTGGTGGAAAAATTCGAACTGTTGGAACAAGTTAGTGATGTGAATAATATAACCGGTTCACGTCGCACAAGAGCAACTGAGAATATTGCTGCTGCAGCCCAAAGTGTTGAAGAAAACCAAGGTTTGTCCATTCGCCGTCGTTCTTTGGAATTGGCCATTTCACAAACGTCATTACACCGTATTTTGGATAAAGACTTGGGTCTTAAGGCTTATAAAGTTCAGTTAACACAAGAACTCAAGGCGGCCGATCATCAACAACGTCATGTCATTGCTGATTGGATCCTTGTTATTATCTCTCGAAGAGGTGATCACAATTGGCCACCGAGATCTTATGATTTAACACCTTGCGACTTCTTTATTTGGGGCCACGTGAAAGGTAAGATCTACGCCAACAGCCCAGCGTCGATTCAAGACCCCAAAGATAGAATTCGTGAGACTATCGAGGACATAGAGTAGCAACTTTGCGATTTAGTTATGGAAAATTTCATGAAAAGGACATGATGCTGTAAGCCTGGTCGTGTTGGCCATTTGTTGTTTTTCATTATTAACGGCATATCTGCCTCTTTACTATGAAATAAACATCCGATCATTAATCTTAAAAAAATTTGATTTTTCTTTGAATACCAAAATAATACCTCTTGTTGGGAAACCCTGTATTTTAGTTTTTCTTGCCAGTTTTTTGGGAACACGAATGCTTTTCCAGTAAAATTTTTAAAAAATTCGTAACAATTTTTAGTTAGTTCTGGTTCACACACATCAAGTTTTCTTGAGCAAGTCTTGAATTTGTATAACAGATAGGAAAAAAAAGGAAAATCTTTCCAATCTACTCTCCTTTTATATCTATTAACTCAGGACTTGCGCAAGTAAACTTGACATATGTGAACCAGAACTTATTGAACAGACTTATTACGAATCCAAAAATTAAATATTTTTGTTTCAAGAAGTATTTAATTATGGATATTATTGAAATAGTGTTAAAATTTCGAAACATGCTTGTTCTGAAGAGAAACAGTTTAAAAAATTTTCTATCTGATGTACAAGTCCCATTTGTCACTAGCAAATTAATCCATTTTTAACACAATTTTCTTACTCCCGTTTGCGATTAACCCTTCACTTCTTTTCTGCCACAACGCAAATATATTTAAACATTTCAATTCTAAAAGAAAACTGCATAAAATCCAATGTAACCATGTAACATACTTAAAAACAATTGCTGTTTACCAAAAGAGAAAAAAACTTCTTCAAACTTTTCCACCAATAGCACGTCTTAAAATATTCAACAACTACAATCAATCGTCATAAAAACCAACAGAAATTGCTTGAATACATAATGTTGTCAATTTAAATGCAACACATGTTGCACTAATATTTGAACTCACACATACATACTTACAAGCACATAAACTTACCCAGCTGTCCTAGGAGTCCGTCCCGAATTAGTGATTTTACCTATCATTTAGGGTGGAATGTAGTTACATAACTAGCTATGTGACTAGTTATTATATCACGGGCATGTTCTAAGCAGGGGTTCAATCGGTTACATACAGTCAGTTACTTTACAGGTAACCGATTGCTTGTAAACAAACCTTACTTCGACAACTCTCCAATAGATCACTTCTGGTGGGTAAAATAACTACTTTCCAAAGTGCAGTACAAAATAAACGTTTAAAGTGACTACACTATAGGTTACTAAGAGATACTACAGTGATAATTAACTACACGTTAGATTACCTGGGATGTATAAAGTGATCAATTGACTTTTCACTGTACTACAAATAGCACATGACCCAAAAATATTGTTACGAATGTGCAATGACAATTTGAATTCAACGGTTTGTAACGACTGCCTGCAGCATTCATCATGTTTGATGGCACGTCCATCATTGACATTGTTTGTAAGTATGGCAACACTAAATGTTTGGGCTGCTGGCAATGACATCGAAAAGCTCTAGAAATCGAATGTACTAGTATGTCCGTTAAGAACATTGTAGATGACTCCCGATAGATGGCGCGTTTATAAATAGTGGCAGAGCTGGCAGTCGTGAGTTGAGTTGATCATTGGCGGTGTAAGAATTAACATCAACTGTCTTGTACGTGTGTGTTTGTACATTATAAAGTTTGTGTGCATTTCTGCGAATTGATAAACGTGTATAAAGACATTGAGTGACTATTTAATTCTGTTGTTGTTGTACATTCTAAATAAATAAAGAGTTGTTACAATTTTAAACTACTAAAACTGCTTTTATTTGCAATCAAAAGTATCCGGTTTATTTAAAGGAAATAAACCATGTTTTTAAAAGGTAAAAACCTAACAATATATAAATTGGAGTCAGGCAAGTGATCAGACATTAGTGACAATAACTGTCTATAAAGCATACATTGACTACTTGCCTAACTGCTGGGTATATCAAACATTTTACATTTGTGTTCGTGCAGTAGTGGCAGTGTATGTGAATTTGTAAGTAAAAGTAATTTAGTTTCAAAAGAAAAGTGCTTCCACATGTGTTTTAATTTTCATTTCTTTTTTTGTTTGTTTTGTATTTTCGGATGTAAATGTGCATCTAATTACCGGAAGTGAGATGAATTTTGAAACAAATTTCTATAATTTCATTTAGCATTTACATGCAATTTTCACACTTGTAAAGAGCAACAATATTAAAAACAATAATGAAGGGAATAAGTAGCTATGTTTTATTAGGTTTGGCCGCATTTTGTTTGCGCATCATTATGAATTTCTTAGTAGAATGTTTTACATGAAGATACAAGTAGACATAGTCTTTTAGCGAAATTAGTTAGTAGATCGCATTTGAACGGAATTTAAAAAATACTTATTTATATACTTGATGAATTTAACGTTCATAGATTAATTTATTTAATAGTGTGTAAAATATACATTGCGGAGCTTCCAAGGTCTAAAATTATTCTCTGTTGTAAAAAAACTAAGTAGAGCGTTTGAGACAACGTTTATAGATCGTTTTATTTTAACCATAGAGGAATATAGAGTGGAAACTAGAAAAAATTCAAACAAATTACTCAAAACAAACACACATACGAGTGTTGTTTTTATTTTATATACAGGGGTTTCCAACAAGAGGTGTTATTTTGGTATTCAAAGAAAAATTAGATTTTTTGAGATAAATGTTCGGATATTTATTTCATAATAAAGAGGAAGGTATGCCGTTAATAATGAAAAACAACATCAGCCAAATGGCGACCTTTTAATGAAATTTTCCATAACCAAATCGCAAAGTGGCTGCCCTATGTCCTCGATAGCCTCCCGAATTATATTTTTGAGGTCTTGAATCGACGCGTGGTCTGAAAGGAAGAAGACGCATAAGATCTCGGTGGCCAATTGTGATCACCTCTTCGAGAGATAACTTTTCCCATAAAAGAGCAATGGATTCGTTGCTTGTGTTGCACGTAGCGCCGTCTTGTTGAAAGTAGACGTTGTCCAGATTGATATCATCCAAAATACGATGTAATGACGTTTGTGGAATGGACAAACCTGGGTATGGACAAACCTGGGTTTTCTTCAACACTTTGGGCTGCAGCAGCAATATTCTTAGTTTTCCTTGAGCTACGTGCACGGGTTTTATTCTTCACATCACCAACTTGTCCCCCATTTTTGTAGTGAATTATAATAATTTCGATGCGTTGTTGAAGCGTGTATCGTTCCATTTTTAGTAATGGCGTAGGTTCTACTTGTCAAATGTCAACGAATAAAAACTTCAAAAGTGACAGCTACGGTAATACCGGGTGATTCAAAATAACTCCACTTGTTGGAAAACCCTTTAGTTTTTTACTAATGCATTCTCATCACATAGGTTTTTGACAAATGAGTTTTTTATAGGAGAAATTCCCATCTATGTGTATTTATCTATGATTTTAACTCTGGAGTTAAAATTCAAATGTTATCAAATGTTAAAACACTGTTATCTTGTCCCGATATCGAGCACCAGTAACAGTTACTGCTTGTCCACCATGGTGTCTACAATCCAGGATTCGCACATTTGCTTAGATCTGGGATGCCAAAATGGGCCAAAGACGAGATGAACTCTCGTGTAGTGTTTCTATTTTACTATTTTTAAACTGTCTGTATTCTGTTTTCCTTTTTGTTGGCATTGTGCTGCATAAATAGCGGTAAATATAAACTTGCTTGACAGATCATGTTTCTTTTCTTGTCATTTTACTCATTTTCGAAAGCTGCTGTGGCCAGTATGTCGATGTTTTACAAAGCAATGTACCTTTCATATTTCTGATGGTGTCTTAAAAAAGACAACAGCAAAAACAAACAAGTCTGTGCCGAATGTTGTATACCCACCATCAATACTTATGCGACAATAAAACATTTGTCTGATATAGCGGTTATATGGGGTTATGGCCAATTATGGACTGATCCTCACAAATGTTGTTAGAAAGATTTTGTTTCATAAAGAACTTGTTTATGTCCAATTTCATCATGATATTAACTATTATAAGACAAATGTACAATTCATGTTCTGAGGGGGGTCTAGGGACAAATGTACTCTGTAATTTTAGAGTACTTGAAACTAATTTGTGAAACAATTTATAAGTATTGTCGCATAATCAACTGCTCAAACTGTATTCCGGAGAGACATTTCTATGGAGACTAGGTGTTTTTAATAGCAAACCAACTCTATGTTTTAGCCATCAAGCTCTTTTCGTTTAAGCCCTATCGTGTTTTCAACAGACGGACATATCATTTTAAATACCTTATGGGGACCTAGAATAATTTGAGTCTGCGACAAATATTTTGATGTGTTACAAACAGAATGAAAAAATCAAAATACTGTGCATCCTTTTCAATTGTGGGTATAAAAAGTAATAATAAAACTTAAAAACTTTTTAGTTTCATAAAGTTTTTTTTTTTACATTTTCACTTAAAAAGTTATGTAGGGTGTGAAAAATGAATGGAAAAATTAAGTAAATTTCTTAATAAATGCGTACATGTGTAAATACATTAGTGTGTTTACGTGTTAACATTTTCTTTTGTATTTGCATGTAATCGCACCTTTATCTAAATAATATTTAAGTTGTTAAAAAAATACACACATAAAACTCTGCACACAAATGAAAATATAATCACAACAACAGGATCTGATAAAACCTGTTACGAACAAAGTTTTTAAAACTTAAAAATAGCAACGAACTTGTGTTTCTTTTTTCAAACATACATTTTAGTTCAGTTTACTTAGTTTAGTTGAGTTAAACAATATTTTGTGAAATATTTTAAAATTATTGTGTATGGAGTGAATGCAGCATGCAACTTTTATCATCACACAAAGAATGAACGAATGAACGAACGTAAAACTTTTTACTGCATTATGATGTGTAAACTACAAAGTTTTCGTTGTTTCTTTACCTGTTAGAACGTGTGTCAAATGGTTTTAACCAAGTGTTTATTACTACCATAGAGGTGTAAAAAAGCAAATAGTTAGTTGTTGTCGTAAAATGGAGTTTTATTTGCTTAAGAACAAAGTTTATAATTTCACACTATTGTGTAATAAAAATATGTTGCATGCAGCTGGAAATTAAGTTTCGAAATCTAGCATCAGCTTAGCTAAGTAGTGATAAATAAAATTGGTTAAACATCGGAATGAAGGAGAATATGTTGGCAGGGATAAAACTTGACTTGAGATATGCACGCAGAGAAAAAATATAGTTGTGCATGTTTACTGTAACCATTTCAACATGTTTAACAATATCATAGTCACAGTAACTATTTACATGATTGTGGTAACCATAATATGATTAACTTACGATTTACATGATTGTATAAACCATATATATGGTTACAGTAAACAAGTATATGTTTGTGACAACCATTTTTATGATGAATAATTTTATCAAAATAGGTTGTTCTCAAATTATGATATCCATATCCCGAGAGCAACATATCATATAAATGATTGCCACAAACATATACTTATTTGTTTACTGTAACCAAATATATGGTTGATACAATCATGTGAATCGTAAGTTAACCATATTATGGTTACCACAATCATGTAAATAGTTACTGTGACTATTTAAAAAACTTTTAAAAATTTTGAAATGGTTACTGTAAACATGTACAATTATATTTTTTCTCTGCGTGTGGACAGCAATGCTCGAAAAAGTCGCACAAAATTGGAGGTCCACAATGCGTTTTGTCAAGAATAGCCTCGGTGGCCATATGCCCGAAATCATTTTCAAGTGTTAATGTCATGTCTTGATCTTTCAATAAAAAATGTTTGTTGATTAAAATTTACTTGTTTGTGTAAGTTTTTAAATGCAGCCTTTAGTAGTGTCTTTGTCACAAAACTATTTGCATTTTATCAAATTCATAAACACTTAAGAAATAATGATTGTATGTTTTATAGGATTTAAAAGAAAAGTGTTTTTGCCCATATAGTAATTAAGTTAGGATTTCCTGAAATGAGAAGATATTCGTCTGCTACCTCACAATTTCAAATACATGATCTTCAATTAATTGTTAAAAACCAACAAAATAATATACAGTGAGACCTCGATTATCCGTAATGGTCGGAACCGGGAGCATTCTGGTTAATCAATTTTCCCGGTTAATTGAGTACCAAGCTTTAGTAGTTTTTTAATGATGACAGTTTGTCGATACTGACATTTAAAGCTCCATATTGCACACAGATCCATCAGTTGGATTAGAGTCGTCCAATTGGTGGAAAAAATTTCACAATAACGTTTTTAGCATTGAATGATTTTACTATCATCTTTTAGACGAATTTTCTTAAAATTCTCAGTCACTTCTGATACTAAGTTATTGTTAAACCATTCTCACGTACATTATTTAAAGCTCTTTCCAATAACTAATGCTGTGCACTTGTGTGTACCATCAGCATTAACGCAAACTAATGAGGTTAGTCTCTCCTTTGAGACCTTATGTCATTCTATGAAATTTTCACTATGGCAAGCCAAACTTCACTCAATTAAATACTTTCCATTCTCCATTATCTCATTGGTGAGTTTTTTCGTTGATTTGAATTCATTTAATTTTTCCACAAAAATTTGTGGCTGCTAATCAGCTGAATATTTTTCTCCTGCAGCATTAAGTTTGTGAATATAATGTCGTTTTTTCTTAAATTTTGAGTGAAATATTTTAGATTTTCCTTCACAGTTAATCCAGAAATTGGAGTTCCTTTAAATCGTTCCTTCCGGAATTAATCATAAACTGCAAAATCTTCCTTTGTTTTTTGAGCAGTTTTTTAAAGATTTTCGGTTTCCAAAGCCAATATCAGAATCACTTTGTTTTTAATAATGTCTAACACTTCTCATGCCAAAAGCTATCGAAAAATCGCTGGCACAATATCAAAAAATGTTGGCTTTACAAATCGATCGTTCTATTCACATTGTGTTAGATTGTTCAAAAATAATCGAAAAAAATTATAATCCCGGATAATGGAGGCAATTACGGTTAATCGATGTAAACAAATTTATATCGATCCAAAAACAATTTATTTTTCTTTCCCGAATAATTGATGTTGCCGGTTAATCGAATCACGGATAATCAAGGCCTCACTGTATTTGACTTAAGTGAACATCTTTTAAAACCCTCTTTCTATACACAAGTATTTATTATCTACAGGAATTAATGCTTGTATGTTTATTTGCCAAGATTAAAACTTCTTTTTACCAAGTGTTAAAGCGTTCATGATGTTCTTACCGGTATAAAGCAATGTTACCAAAATTAATACGATTTTTCAAAAAAAAAAAAACATGAATTAAATTATAAATCTAACAACAACAATTTGTTTTAACTTTTGTTATCTTAATACACGTACATATGTATGAGTATTTTCTTGGATTTTAACGTTTCTTGCTGTGCCAGGGAATGAACTACTGCTGAAATGGGGGAAACCAGGAAAAAAGTTTTAATCGGTTTTCGGTATAACGCTTTAAGTGTAATCATATTAAATTGTATACTTTAAATATTTAATTAACATACATATGTGAGAATATTATGTATGATTTATAAATTGGAAGAGATGAGCAGGTAAGGCCTTAAGCAACTAAGGGGCTGGAAGGGACTAGTAGCAGTTAATGCTGGTGCTAAACTATTAGGCATACAGAAAACAGTTTACTTTTTATAATGAAACACTTTTGGTTTAGGCTTTGAGACTTCCCTAGGAACTATGTATGATTTCTTTCAAAAAATCTATATGTAAAATATTCATGTAACAAACTTTAAAATATCTTATTCGCCCTTCCAAAGTTGTAGTCTCCAGCCGCTTGGTGCCAAAATAAATATTTAATGTACACAAGTTTGCAAATAATTTTATCTTTTATTCATGTACGTTAATTGGTAAAAAGAGAAGAAGTAAACGTTAAAAATACAACCAACTTTTGAACAAAACATTTTTTTTTTTATTTTTATCTTGCTAAATTCTTTACACTTTGTACGTTTTCCGTCAAATGCTTAAACAAAAAAATTTTAACATTTTTGTTTGTTGTTTGACACGATGAAGAGAAAATGCTGGGGGCTAATAATAATAATAAGAGTAAGAAGACAAAAGGAAGCAGCAAAGATGCTACGGTAGCACATCTCATCTGTGACATCAGAAGCAAGCAAAGAATTTTATACGACTTTTAAGAACAACCGTTTAAAACAGTAGCTATATATATATTAGGGTGGTCCTTCTTTCGTATTTTCGATGTTCCCAAGCTCTAAAATTGTTTTTCGTCATCTAAAAACTAAAGAGTTTTAGGAAAATATAATAAAACTAGGTTACATAAGTATTATAATGAGATCAATTTTTTTAAAATTTAATAAGCGGTTAGCTATTTATATATATATAATTTAAATTAAGCGATTTTATACAATTCTTTAAAAAAAATTTGAACTATGAAGCTCGATAAAAGATAAATCATAACGAATTTGAAATATTTATGTTAGATTAGGTTCCATGGGCAGCCACTCCTCAAGCAGCTCACTTGGGTCCATTCAAATCTGATTCCATTGTAATACCAAAGGGGTAAACAGCAGGGTATTTACAATACTTCCGTTGACTCCAAATTAAACCAACCAGATTCCCGGATGAAACAATAGATTCGTCTCAGATACATCCTTGATAGTTCGTGCAAGCTTGAAAGGAATTGAAATCCGAGGATGCGTTACCTCAGGTTTGTCACAGCCGGACATTGGCAGAAAAGGTGATACACAGTCTCTAGCTCTCTTCATTATGGCAGCTTCTCCAGTAATCATTGTACCGTAGGTCCATTCTTCTAGTATGTCCCAATTAAACAGTGTCCTGTAATAAAGGAGACAATTAGCCTTATTTGCTCACGACGGTATCCTATAAGTAGCTTCGTCCTGCTGGCATCATATACGAGCCAAATCGTCCTTGCTGTAGGACAAGAAGATTCATTAGTCCACCTGTTTTGTGCAGTCTCATATAGTTTCTGCTGAACAGAAAAGGGGTCGATCGTCTCCTCACCCCTTTTGGCCAAATCATCTGCTATACAATTACCCTGATTTCCATTCTATCCAGCGTTATCCTAGAATGCCTCGCTATCTCATTTATTGATATCCGGCATTCCGCGCTTAACCTAGATGTCGTGAAGACACCCGCTATTCCGTTAACGGCAGCCTTGTTGTCAGTAAATATACATATATCACCAGATATTCGATTATACCTCAGCCAGTTGGATGCTCGTTTAATGGCAGTAATATTAAAATATTTAAGCAACTTCAAATGTTGTGTCACCATTGACCATAAAGAGCCTACACGCAGAGAAAAAATATAGTTGTGCATGTTTACAGTAACCATTTCCACATTTTTAAAAGTTTTTTAACAATATTATAGTCACAGTAACTATTTACATGATTGTGGAAACCATAATATAGCTAGCTTACTATTTACATGATTGTATCGATCATATATATGGTTACAGTAAACAAGTATATGTTTGTGACAACCATTTTTATGATTAAGGTTTTTGATATCATAATCTGAGAACAACATATTATGATATAAAGATTCCTCATAACAATGGTTGTCACAAAAATATACTTCTTTACTGTAACCATATATATGATTGATACAATCATGTGAGTCGTTAGTTAATCATATTATGGTTACCACTATCATGTAAATAGTTACTGTGACTATAATATTGTTAAACAAAATTTTAAAAATGTTGAAATGGTTACTTTAAACATGCACAACTATAATTTTTCACTTCGTGCATGTTTTATGTTTAACAAATTTTGTACGGGTAAGTTTTTGTTAGTTTCCTTTCGAATATAAAAGTTATTGTTTTTTTACATTTATTTTTTATTATCAAAATTTAATTTGTAGATGACAATTTAAAAGTGAAAAAAAAGGGCCACCCTAATATACACAGACGTGGATAAAAACACATCCATATACACTTACATATGTTTAAGTGTGTAGAAGGTACATCTTGAAGGAATTTGTACATACAGACTAAACATAATTTTATAAGGATGTCCCCGATTCTGGAGAAGTTCTTATATAGCTAGACGGTAAAGATCTTAGATTAACTTTAAGTGGTCCAAAATTTGCTTATTTCAAACTTGCCGAACAGATTTCGTTTATTTAGGAATAAGAACAACATTTTAGTTTTTTACTGCTTTGGAAAATCAAAATATGTTTGAACATTTGCATGTTTGAATTTTCTGCCGCTGAAGAACACCGATTACTAACTAAATCTTACGGTGAATGTGTTCAATCGGTTTCACCGCGCAAGAGATGGTTTCTGCGGTTCAGAAGAGGTGATTTGGCACGAAAGACAAACCGTAATGTTTCATCATGACAACGTTGCAGTACCTGTTAAAAACTATATAGAAACAAGTGGTTGGGAATATAGCCTTATAGTCCAATACCTTGCCCAGTACAACTACTATTTGTTTCGATCGATGCAGAACGCTCTCTCTGGGATAAGCTTCACTTCAGAACAGAGTATCCGAAATTGGCTTGATTCGTTCTTGGTCTCAAAAGATGACCAGTTCTTTTGGCTAGTTGCCAGAAAGACGGGGAAACGTCACAGCTAACAATGTTCAATACTTCGAATAAATTTATATTGTACAAATGTTTCACAATAAAAGCTAAAAATTTGAAAAAATCCATAATTTTTAAGAGAGACAAAAAACCTATGTCTTCTGTCAAATACCTAAGACTTGGTATAAAATTTGGGAGAGAGTAAATATTAATACCCTACAACATAGAATAAAATTTACATAGAAGCGTTACTGAGAAACAAAAAATCTAAATCAAAATACAGGAAAATCAATGTACAAGGTGGCGCAAAAGGAAACTTCTGATGTTTTTTGGCTGTAATTTAAAAAATAAATGAAAAACTTTGATTCTTCTTGTGGGTTATTTTTATTTGGTCTTTTAATTTTTTTACATCAAGTCGAGAATATGATGTCATGTAAATGGCCGCCGCCACTGTTGATTGTCATTTGAACCCCTTTTATGGCATTTTCTATCACTTTGGCCAAAACTTCCGGCGATAGGTCTTCACATTCTTGACGGATATTGTCTTTAAGAGCTGCAAGAGTCTGAGGCTTGTTGACATAAACCCGCGACTTCAAAAAGCCCCACAAAAAGAAGTCTGGAGCGGTCAAATCAGGCGATCTGGCCAGCAACAGTGCAAATCGACAAAACGGGAGATTAGGCGCCCGGGAAATGCATCCTTCAGCATATCGGTTGTGGCACGTGCAGTGTGTGCCGTTGCACCGTCCTGTTGGAACCACATATTTTCCAATCCCAATTCATCAAGTTGCGGCAAAAAGAACTCGTTGATCATTGCTCTGTAGCGCTCACCATTCACAGTAACCGTTTGGCCCGCGACGTCTTCGAAGAAAAAAGGTCTGATGACTCCTCTAGCGAAAACAGCACACCATACATTGACTTTGAGCGGGTGCAATGGCTCTTCGTGGGTTACACGCAGATTTTCAGTGCCCCAGAAGCGTAAATTTTGCTTATTTACGTTCCCGCTAAGATGGAAATGGGCCTCATCACTCATGATTATTTTTGATGAAAAATCATCTTCCTCTTGGTGGTGATTAAGGATGGCTTGAGCGTATGTTAGATGCGATTGGCGGTCAGCAGCTAACAGCTGATGCACCGTCTGGACTTTGTACGGAAACATCTTCAAGTCTTGTATCAAAATTTGCTGTAAAGACCGTCGACTGATACCCATTTGCGTGGCACGTCGTCTGGTCGATGTCGACGGCACTTTCATGACATCCTCGGCTACAGCAGCAATATTCTCTGCCGGACGGCTACTCCGGGGTCTGCCACGCCTGGCAGCATCTCGTGTTGTGCCAATCTCTTCGAGGCGAGCGGCTAAACGTCGCAGTGTTTCACCAGTAGGCGTTGGACGGCCAGGAAATCTGCGACGAAATTCACGTTGTGCCAAAGTCACCGACCGATTATTGGTCAAATAAATAGTCAGCAATATTCCGCGTTCTGGAGCAGTGTAGCGTAACATTGTTTATTAACGTTTATTTCGCATGTGTTTGCTACACAAATGTCAAAACAGAACTGACATTAGGGACCAATCGCAAAATTTATAGCATTTTCTGATAGGACGATTACTTTTGCACCACCTTGTATTTTGATGTTGTGTTAGCCATACACATTGGGAGAAAGTAATTATTTAACTCTCAGCTTACTCTTTTGTGCTGATGTTTGTATCGCCCTAAAATACACAATCAGTTTCTGAGTCGATTAAACGATGTCCGTCCACTCAATTTTGAAGTTATGTCGATCAAATTTGGTAAATACGGCCGAAGGACGATGCCTATTGAAATTGGCTGAAATCGGTTCATTATTGCACCTAGCCTCATACAAATGTCCACCCGAAACAGAACTTTATCGGTCATAAATCTTTGTCTTACATCCCATATAATGCTCGCTTCCGAAAATCACTTTAACGATCACAAATCTCTTAAAAACGTTGGAATCAACATAAAATTTTACAGAAATAAATTTCACATAACACAAGACGATCGGTCCAGAATTAGTCATAGTTCCCATATAAGGTCAACTTCCGATAATCATTTATGAAAATAAGTGATTGAAATTAAAAAAAAGTGTTTCATGATTTTGTCATATGGTCGGGCTTGATCTGCCATACTTGCGTACTTTTTTTTATATTTTTTACTCTTAGTTGCGGCTCTAGTTCTACCCTATGTAAAAACCTTTCCTATATATATACTTTTCCAACAAAACTCTCCTTAAGGGAAACCCTTGCCCTTCTGAACACCATTCTTTACCAAAACACACGAAGAAGTGTTTAAGTTTGGGGTTATTTTTCTTACTTTTCATACCTTACGCAGCGCTGACAACTTGAATCCCCATAATCATTTTGTAATGTTATTTTTGTAAATACCTCGAGGTACATTCATTTTTCTTCTCAAACTTCTTCGTGTTCGCTGCATGTTTTTTATTTGTTTTTGGGGAGAATTACTTGCGCTTCAAAAAAAGTTACACTTATTAAACGTGTTATATTTTTGTAGTAGAATAAACATTTTTTCTATTTTCTTTTCAAATATAATTGTTAAACTTAAAACGGAAATTATTTCGGCAAACAGAAATTATGTTATCAAACAAAATGCATTAACATTGATAAGGTATTTTTTTGAAATGGTAAAATATTTTCCAGAAATTGTAAATATGTAATTGGGGCAATATAAATTTTAAATACTTTGACTTTTACAATTTTCTGGGTGCTAAGGCGTTTTTGAAAGTTTTAATTTATGTTTCTTATATGAAAAGAAATTATGTATTTGTTAGATTAGTGTGAACTTCAATTAAGTTAAGTAATTAAGCGATTATTTGGATTTATGTATTATTTATTTTTTGTACATCCACCATAAAATTTAAAAATTATTTATTTTCAAGTTTTCGATGGTTGTTTAAGTTTCTTGTTTCCTTACTATTCATCGCAATTTCGAATAAGTAAATTTTAGTATAATTTTTATGCAGTTTAATAAAATGCTACAAAACAGTTGATTATTTTCTCCAAAATCATTTATGAGCATAGCACAGTGATTTAAAAAAGTTTCTATCCCTTCACCATGATTATAGATAGCGGAGTCGATATAGCCATGTTCGTTTGTCCGTCTATCCGTCTGTCCATCTGTGTGTTGAAATCAACTTTCCAAATACCCTAAATAACTTACAAACATGATTGATACATCAATATATCGGGAATTCTTACAATTCAGTTGCTATTTGAAATCGAGAAAATCGGCCCACAAATGGCTGAGATATAAGCGAAAAGCTGGGACAACCTCGATTTTTTCCTATTTTTGATCTATATCTGGATTACTAAGTCATTAATATAGACAATATGGATATCTAATGATACATATTTCAAAGTCCATTGCAGGGATGTATATATATATATATTTGGACCTACAATTGGTAAAATCGGGAAAAATATTTTTTAACCCGAATTTTTTTTTTTTTACCAAACAAATTTTTTTGTCATAAATTTGTTTCATTATAAATTTAAAATATTTTTTTTTAAAAAATTTAAAAACAATATTTGGAAAAGAAAATTTAAAAATTTTGTTTAAAAATTTAAAACGAAAAATTATTTCCAGTGTTTCTAATCGCCTCTGTCGTCTATGATCCTCAAATGACAGCAACTCCTTGTCAAGGGGATTTGGATGATCCAATACTTTTGATAGGTATTTCAAGCTGGAGAGTTTAATCTCCTCGCGTATTATGAGAACATTGAGATTCCTATGAATATTACTATGTACTTTGGGGCATCTGTTATTTTCCTCAACAGTGCTGACTGATTTCTTTGGAATTTTTCAACATTAGATGAAGAGGCTGTTCCCCATAGCTGAATGCCGTATTGCCATATCGGTTTTATAACTGTTTTGTAAAAAAGCACTTTGTATTCTAAGTCTAGAGCAGACCGTGAGCCAATTAGCCAGTACAATTGAACTGACTTTAATTTTATTTGTGTAACCTTGGATTCAATATGGTGGGTCCATGTTAAACATCGATTAAGATGGCTGTGTTCTGGAATTTTGATATTATTTATCTGTATGGAAGGACCACTCTCTTGTCTTAGAGTAAATATAATGTGAGTACAATTTGTTGCATTGGCTTTTATGTTCCATTTGTCCAGCCATTTTCGTAAATCGCCGATGTGAGACTTTAGTTGTTCAGAAGCTATGTAGGGGTTTCCATGCGTACATCCCCAAATGTATATGTGTGAGTCAGTGCACTTGTAGGCATATCTGCAGTATATAAAATATATAGGAACGGCCCTAAAATACTTCACTGTGTGTTTAAATATTGAAAAACAATTTTTAATTTTTTTTTTAATTGTGCAAAATATAATTGGCATAGCCGAATATAGCTCTCTTAAATGTTTTTAATAAATTCAATATATCGGAAACTGTTAAAGATATCGCTAGGTTGAAGCTGAGATATTTTCGAGTTAATTCACAGTTGTTCGGCTCCTTAAATTTTGTCATCTCGGGATTCACATTTAAAAAAAAAATTAGCTAAAAATCCACTTATGATCCGAATAAAATAGTCCTTGAGAAGATCTATATATACACACATATATACCATATGTAGGAAATAACTTTTAGTTCAAGAGTTATTTAAGTATATTTATTTTTTTTTTTTTAATTTTGCTCGTTTTTTTTCGTCTTTTAGATATGGCGAGCCATTTTTTTTTTGAAATATGTGCTATATTTGATGTAAAATTCTGAATAACTTAAGAGAAACTTGCTAACAGCTGTCTCGTCGCTATAAAAAATTACACACCTCAAAATTTGAAACTTTTTTTTCCCAAAAGAGTCCCTATATTTTTTCTTTTATAGAAAAAAATGTTCTTTGTACTATATATAATTATGAATTCTATTTAAAACTAGTTGGCCGCCCGGGTTTGCTCGGTAGCTATTTACTAATGTTAGTTCTTCAAAATGTATATTATTAAGAAAAAATGAGAAGTGAAAAGGAGGCAATATATTAAATATTTAAATTCTCCTGAAAATTTCGAATCGAATAAAAAAAAATCATCCAAATCGTTCCAGCCGTTCTCACGTGATGCCATTACATACATGGACCATTTCATTTATATATGTATATATAGATTGTTGATATCGGTCCAAAATTTCACTTATGGGGTTTTCTTTTCAGTCATAAATGATGCCCTAATTCTGCCTTTTTCACTACTTTGTGTTCTTTTCTGATGTAGTTTTGTAAGCGTATATACGCTGTGTTCAAATAATGTTGCCTAAAACCCCGAAAATATGCCACATGTTTCATCCTCAATTTTATCTAAGGGTTAGAAAGGCACCACTTTTTAAACAGCTTTTCTTGTTAATGTATTTGAAGCTCATTTGTGTTAGTGAAACAGTTTTTGTATTTTTTGATTAAAAATGTTACAATGGATGCAAAAGATATGGAAAAGTTAAAAATGCAACACATTATGTGTAACCTTTAATAAATGGTGCAAAATATGTTGACAATATTTTGTGTCAAAAACCTTCTTTTGAATTAACCCTCTCTGCCATATACGGCTTTTTACTGAAATCCACTTTAACGCTTATAAATTCGTATTTCGGCAACTAGAAAGCATTTGGATTAAATGTTCGGAAGTACTTAAATCCAATTGTAGGACGATTTTTTTTTAACGCAATACAAGGTTATTAAGTGTATTTCTTTAATTTTAACGCTAGGTTTATTTCCATTTCACATTCACTGTTACAAATTGTAATAAAAGTATACATAATTTCCGTAGAAATTACTTAATTAGAATACAAATACACAGTTTTATGAATATCGAAGCATTTTATTAATTTGCTTGGTTATGACTTCATCCAATTAAATGGAATATAATTAGCAATACATAATTGTATTTTTATTTATTTATACTTAAAGTTACTCGAATAATACATCTTTGTGTGCAGAAATACATTTAGTTATTTTTTTATGAAATATATAATATATTAATTATAAATAACTGAGTGTGCAAACAGCATATATTTATGTGGTATTTATTTATTCATATTCATATCTATATCGTTTGTATGTAAAGTATGTTGACGGAAATAATGTTATGTTGAAACTATATATGAGTAGTAAAAAAGTGATTTTTAACACACTTTGGTAAAAATTTAAAATAAATATTAACAAAATGCATAAAGCATATGTATTTTAAATTTCGACACGAAAATTTTCGAACATTAGAAACTTGTAGGATAAATAGATCAGATAAGATGTTAGGTTATTTGTTTCGCTATATTTTGTTTAAACTTATGGTAAGTAAGATAAGATGGTTCAGCAGTCAGAATCGGAATCACTTAGCCCTCTAAGTCTTTTGTAATATCATGGAACTCTCCTCACCGTAGATCCAGCCAGAGCTTATTATAAAACTTCATTGTTAGCTTACAGCTGACTAAGGTAAAACAAAACATGTAATAATGTTAAAGAATACAATGCTAAAAAAGCTCGTAAACTTCGTCTAACTCGATCGCAGTAAAAACAGAAATAAGATTAAAGAAAAATTGATAAAAGTCCTTTATTATACCCTGCAGCACCATAGTTTAGAGGGTATATTGGATTTCTGCAGATGTTTGTAACGGCCAAAAATATATGAGTCTAACACCAACCTTAAAGTATACAGATCGACTCAGAATCACTTACTGAGCCGATAAAACGATGGCCGTCCGTTCGTCTGGCTGTCTGGCTGGCTGGCCATGTAAACCTTGTGCGCAAAGTACTGGTCGCAATTTTGAAGATATTTCGATAAAATTTGGTACATATAATTTTCTCAGCCCAAGGACAAAGTCTGTTGAAACTGGTATCGGTTTATTATTTTTATTTAAATTAATGTCTGGAACTGTATAATATACTAGAGGATATTTTGTCCTTCTGGCTGGATTTGCATGTAAAACTTGCATTTTTTTCGAACCAATTAAGAAACTCGTTGAAATCGGTATATTATTTCACCTAGCTCCCATACAAATGTCTTGCCGAAATTGGACTTTATCGGTCATAAATGTTTATTTTATATAGGTATCGACACAAATTTTGCCCCAAATAAGTTTTGTATATACGGAATTCATACCATCAAATTTTATTATAATCGGAGCATAATTAGTCATAACTCCCGCTTCCGAAAGACACGCTTCCGAAAATCACTTTAATGCACCAACTTATCAGTTGCCCAAGCCTTGACAGAGAGTTCTTACATTGCCTGGCTAATGAAGATGATGTTGTATAGGCCTTCAGCGAAAGAAGTGCCGTCTGACTGTCGTCAAAAATACCTATATTGCCGCGAGTATTATGATAATATAGTGAATTACAAGTTACCATGGTTGCAAATATGTCCGCCTGGAAAACACTACACTCATTCGGAAGACGGTATGAGATGCATAACCCAAGTTCGTCACAGAAGACGCCAGAACCAACAGCTCATTTTTGAACCCTATGTATATATCCTGGTGTCATATTCGTACACGAGACTACCCCACTCACTCCTGGAGGGAATCAATACCTTTAACACCCTATCAAAATCTGTGTATGGGGTAATATAGTCAGAAGGCTGGAGAACAATCGAAGACAATAGGCTCAGAATCCCCACATGGCCACATGTTCTCGATCTCCAACAACCAGATGCATGAAACCTCACTGCGCTACTGGCAGAGGTGGCCATTATGTGGAGGTCTATTGGCACAAGGTGGAGTATAGTGGAGTTCAGTGCTTCTGCAGGACTAGTTCTTAGTTCGCCAGTTATACCAATGCAGTCTGATCTCTGGACTTTATATAGTTGGTCTACGATATATTTCCTTTTAGTTGCAGTCCACCATACATCCATTTAACTATGCTGTAAGTCCCCATTTTTCAATCAAGCATCTTGCGACAGGTGTAGTAGGCCACCGTTGCCTTCTTAACCCTATGTTGAGTATTCAGTTTCCATGCTAATTTAGACTCTAGTATAATACTAAGATATTTGCATTATTTGAAAGGGGGATTTCGCAGTTTTTCAACAGCGGAATTTTGAAGCTTGGAATGTTGGTCTTTGTCGTGAAGAGTACAAGTTATGTTTTGCTTGGATTCACCCCAAGGCCACTTACCGTGGCCCAATTGTCGAGCAACCCTAAAGCAGTGTACATAATATCACTGATCACATCCAGAAACAATCCTGGTACGAGTATCAACACATCGTCCACATAAGCGACAACTTTTATCCCTTTTCTATCTAGATCAATGAGAATCGAGTTAACGACTGAGGTGTGCCTCTTTCAACTTGCTTGGACTTAACGCTTTTACCAAGATTTGCTATAACTATTCTTGATTTCAGCATGGTTACTAACCAGTCGTAGATATATTCTTCAATGTCTAGATTACTAAGGGCTTGCTGAACTGCTAAGTAGTTACATTATTGAAAGCACCATCTATATCCAGGAAGGCTGCCATTGTGTATTGTTAAAATTCGAAAGATCTCTCTTTAACTCTTACTACCTCATGTAGAGCTGTCTCTGTAGAGCGACCCTTAAGATAGGCGAGCTGACTATTAGAGAGCCGTGTTGTGCCCTCTAGTCGATGCCTAATTTGAGCGTCAATGAGTCTTTCCAACGCTAATTGGACGAATGTCCTTCGCATTCTCATGACTACTTTTGCACAATCTTGGGAATAAGAACGACCTTATCCCTCCACAGGTTATCTGGAACCTGGTTGAGGGAGAAACAGAGGTGACTTGAATGGTGAGAAACTATCTATCGCCCACGATATCCTATCGTTGGAGATGATGTTGTTGTCGATATTGGATAGAGTCCTACCTGTATTCTCAATATCCGTAACAAGTGACTCTGCTGAGGATTCGGACCAGGAGTCATCCTTCCTTTTAATATAAGTAGGATTGGATTGTCCCTTGGCTAGAATTCTTCTAAGTCTTGCAGAGTCTTTTGTATTATCTATAGATTCATAGATGCTTCTCCATGAGTTTCTTTTTGCGACTACTATAGATTTCTTGTAAGCTTTTAATTTATCACGGTACGGTTGCCACGATTTACTATTATAGCTTTTCCTAGCCTTAGTGATTGGACAGGAAACTTCGAAAGCTTTGCCAACAGTTTTACTAAAGTTTTCCTCTATTTTCTCAAGACCAGTGATCGAATGTTCAATGTACTTAAGTTTATGTTTAAAGATCCTATTAAATTTGAACCTATCGGTCCTTCTTGGGTTCCTAAATTGTATTTTATCTGTTCCCAAATTGTGTTTTACCTGCCTTCTAAAGTTTGACTGAACCAGAATCCGTGATGGCGAGAATTAGGCAAGTGTGGCCATTGCCTTGTTCAGTGCGGATGATGGACCAGTCATCCATGTGAATATTGGGGCTTTGTAGCTTCAAACACTCTAACATCCTGTGCGCATCGGTTGTCATCTTTGGCAACCAGATACGTGCACGCGGTCTCAGAGGAATTACCTGCGCAGGATTCAGTTCAAGACTTAAACCTTCCCATGTACCGCTGATCTTAGCGATGCAATTGCTAAGAAAGTCCTTTGAGAACTCGTCTAAGCATTTGATAACCCTGTAGCCCCGGTGGCGATGTGCCGTACTAGTTTTATTAGCGAGCAACTGTTCCATAACAAGTTCAGTTAATTTGAACTCGATAGCACCCCATTGGTGATGCCACAGGATTGATGTTGCCGTCTTTTACTGTGGCCAGAGCCACTAAAAGTTGGTTAATGGTCGTCTGGTGGATGTGGTCGTGGTTATTGCTGGTACCGGAGCGGCTTTTTGTCGGCAACTTTTCTCCTTTTGAGCGATTTTTCTTCATATGTCTGAGGGTGACTGCGCTAGGACCTTTCTGTATCTTCGGCTGCTGCCTTGTATGTGCTGGGTACGGAATCCGAAAACTATTGGTAATCATCTACCACAGCTTGGTATTTTGCGCTCATAGGAGCATTCTTATCAATCTTGGCATCCGATTGAAGAGTTTCTTTTGTGTGGGTTTTTGAGGGCAGTAGAGTACTGTATCGTTCACTCATGCTAGCACCGGAGGGGAGCAGTTATCGACTAATCCTCTCTTACCACTAATTAGCCATTCTGGTTCTCGACACTGCTACCAACCACGTTAACCTTACAAGTGGGGGAGGGGATGAAAAAGGGGAGACAAGGAATATAAAAGGGAAGGGAAAAAAGAGAGGAGAGGATAACCTTTGGTCGTAGAAGCTTTTGAGTTTCTTATCTTGAAAGTTGACCCTACATCAGCGGTATCCACAACCAAGATAAAAACCACAGCCAGTACTAAAGCCACAACATCGCGACAAGATTGTTATTTAGGTGGTGGAATTTAGCGATGTTAAAGAGATCGGCCACATGTTGCAATACCTGTTAAATGTTATTTATAATGAAGAGGTTGGGAAGTTTTGCTCCGTCCGACTACTATTTGCTTCTATCGATGCAGAACGCTCTCTTTGGGATATGCGTCACTTTGGGACTGAGTTTGTCTTGATTTCTTCTTGTCCTCAAAGGATGAGCAGTTCTTTTGGCTCGGAATCCATATGTTGCCAGAAAGATGAAAAAAGGTTATAGGTAATAATGGCCAACACTATGTACCCCTATGTAATGTTATCTAGGTGGTGGAATTTAGCGACGTTAAAGAGATCGGCCACATGTTGCAATACCTGTTAAATATTATTTATAATGAAGAGGTTGGGAAGTTTTGCTCCGTCCGACTACTATTTGCTTCTATCGATGCAGAACGCTCTCTTTGGGATATGCATCACTTTGGGACCGAGTTTCCGAAATTGTCTTGATTTCTTCTTGTCCTCAAAGGATGAGCAGTTCTTTTGGCTCAGAATCCATATGTTGCCAGAAAGATGAAAAAAGGTTATAGGTAATAATGGCCAATACTATGTACCCCCAATTTTTAAGTCATACACCCAACATCATTTTAATTTAAGTCATTAGGATGCAGAATGTTATATTTTGATTTTAAGGTGTAGTATTGGATTCAGTCAATATTTAACGAAAAGCTTAAAAAGTGGAATTATAGCATTTCATTATGGACCTCTTCAAATAATGTTTGAGTGTTTTTCATAAAAAAAGTTTTAAAATTGTGTTCGAGGTATAGAGAAACATAGATGGGAAACTAGAAAAAAAAACTCAAACAATAAAATTACTCAAAATAATCACACATACAAGTGTTGTTTTTGTTTTCACATAATTTTTTTTACTAATACCTTCTCGCCACTTGAGATTTTGATAACTGAATTAGGTCTTTGTCAGGAGAGTTTCCGCTCTATGTATATTTCGCTATGGTACCAGGCATGTTTCTGAATCAAGTCCTTCTAGATTTCTGGCAAGAAATTAATTTTAAACTGCCACTCAAGTTACATTTTGAGTGTATTCAATATTTTGTTTTGTAGCTTAGTGTAATATTAAATTTCATGTACAGACTTATAAAAACGGCTAAATCAATAATTTGTAATTAACAAATCAAATAATTACTATGAAATCATCAACAATTTCGCGTGATACATCTTTATACGATTATAACAAATACAGGTAAAACGTATTTGTATGTATCTATACAAATAAGTTTATACGTTTTTTTTCTCCCATTTATTGCATCAATATGGGCATAAAGTTTAAAACAATTTAATTGCATTCGCTTTAAATGCAGTGATTATGCTCTGGGTCCTGTGTATGGACTTGTATTCTGTTCTGTTCTGTTGTGTTGTTGTTGTATTTTGTATGCAATCGCCAGTCGTATGGGCGTTGGCTGGATTGCAGCACTGAATGAAATTGTGTACGCACTATTTGTTGCGTACGCACATGTTCTTAAATAAAAAAAAAAAATTCCATAATACATACACATGTATAATTGCATGCACATGCATGCATTATGCGAGGACACAAATAATGTATTGTAGTTGTATTTGTACTTGTGTGTAGGTATTGAATTTAAGCATTTACACGATTGCAAAACTAATCGTTTATTGTTGGTTTATATAAATGGGAACTAATGTATTGATAAATACACATTTTATTGTATTTTTAAAATAAAAGTGAGTATTTACTTAGTTAAGTAATAATGGTATGAAGTAAAATATATAAAGGCAGACTTCAATTTAAAAATGCTGTATAGTTGTGAATTTTATAAATTTTTATTATTTAAAATTTAAAAAACACAACTAAAATTCTTAAGTTTTTATAAAGGCTATTAAAAGCAATTCTCTAACCAAACCCTTTTAAAAAACTTAATCATTGTCTGTGCCATTCACATTTGAACAGGCCAAAAAAGTTATTCGCTATTTACATATTTTTCTTCCGGGAGCCGTTTCTCATTAAATGTGACAAGAGTGTTATTTGGAAGCATCATATAATATAAACCGGATTCGTCGGCATTGTAGATTTGATGAAGAGCCAACCCATGCACATCAACGTAGTCCTTAAACTCTTTCACAAATAGATAAATTTTTAAAAATCTAATTCCATGTCGACAATTAAATTTCTTCAACCATTAAAACCTGAATTGGTTTGATAAATTTTTGAAAACAAATGAATGGCTTTTGTTCGTAAAATCGCTGCTGATATTGGAAAATTTTTTCCCTTGTTTTACAAACCACTTGTAAAGCATTTTTTCCATTATTGGGTACTCAGCTTTTTTTAGGGTGCAAAGTTTGCCAGGGCCACTTTCTGTTGTACATACGAACTTTTTTAACGAATTTTCTTGCTTTATAATGCAGTGCAACTTGTAATTCACGCAAATTCAATTTATGGATTCTCAACTTTTAAATTCTCTAATTTTTGAGAAATCGTTTGCTTTAAAATATGTTTAACTTTTCCCATATTAAGAGGTGTATTTACATAACAAATAAACTGACATAATTGAAGATCAAAATCATCCAAGAGAGTTAGTATACCAAATGACGGGGATTTTCCTTTTTTGGTTATAGATATTGTAAACAAATTTAAAAAACAGATAAAACTGTCGCGATTACAGAACCTGCAATATTAAAACTTAAGCCGTCGCGATAGTGGGTAGTCGCACTGTATTCCATAATTTAAGTAGTTAGTGAACCATAGTTAGCAGTTTGAAAAGTACCATTTGGAATCTATACACTAGCTATATTACTACTTGTACATTAACGCTCTAATGCTTAAGCATGCCTCAAGGTACTCATTGCAAAAATGCCAATAATTGAAAATATAACTGATTTTTCATTTCAAAAACTTTGAAAGTTTTTCAAACTATTTAAGTTCGTTTTTAGTAACTGTTACAAGAGTTTTTGAAATGAAAAATCAGTTATATTTGCAATTATTGGCATTTTTGCTATGAGTGCCTTGAGGCATGCTTTAGCATTAGAGAGTTAAACGTTCGCTGTGGCTACTAAAGTCGTACTTAAATGGTTTGCACTACATTTCCCCAGCATATTCAGTCATAAACAATGGTCAAGTTTTTGAAAATAATTTAGAGAAAATTAAAATCATCTAAAACATATCACTTCGATGGCCACTTGTAATGCTAAATGTGGCCGTTGGCATTTTAGTACTCACTGATGATGCAGAAAATGCAAAACACGAGAGTAGACCCTTATGCAATTATTAAGAATAAATAGAGAGCAGAACAAATAAGATATATTTGGCTTAGTGATTAGCTTATTTGACTATAAAACGAGAGGTTAGGAGTTTAACACCGCTCTCTGAAAAATTATTTTTTTATTTTTTTCTTAAATGCTGAAGTATTAATTTAATAGTGAAGTGTTATGCAGAGTATGCCAATCGGCCACCTGCTAAATTCACAAGTCAATAAAATTGCTCGTGGGTTGAAAATTCACTAGTGGTAGTACTCTTTGGCTAACTAATTCGGAACTAGTTCAATGAACTGCAGAGATAAATTGCTATTGAACATAATTTAACTTGGAACTACATTTTTCTTTATGCATTTTACACATTTTTATCTTGAAATATTAAAACATCATATTTTCATAATTTATTTAACTGAATATCTTCTTATATACTAAAAGCAGCTTATTTTTATTACCTTGAATAAAACTGACATTCAACTTAATAAGTTTTCTTAAAAAAAAACGTTTCTTAATCAACATTCCACAATTTCTTGTTAATGCAATTTTTAAATATTTCTCTTAACAAATTTGCAAACAAATTCTAGAATTTATAATTGCCATCAAACTGGAAAAAACAAATAGAACATCTTAAACTTTTTCAATTACATTTCTTTAGCATTAAATAAATAAAATTTATATAAAAACAAAATAGAAAATAGACGGGGAAAAAATGCAATAACTTCAATTAAAACAAACAATGAAATGCAAAAAAAAAAAAAAATAAGTTATCAAAAAGAGAAAAAGGAATAAATAAATAACTAAATGGAAACAAAATGAAATTTGTATAAGAATACTTGTAGTTTGTGGAAGTATTCGTTGGGAATGAAGAAAAGATTGACAAAAGTTGAAGTTGACTAATTGTTAAAACAATATAAACAACAAAGGGATTTAGATTTCACCGAAGGCAACAGTGTGTTGTAAAAGTATTGAAACTAGTTTCTTATATTGTATAAATTTGTTAAATAAATATTCATATGTATTTTATATAAAAATGTTTTCAATCTGTTCTTTTTTCGATTTTTGCTATAACTTTATAATATTTGTTTTATTACTTTTATTCTGCACTGTTAACTTTACAACTACTTGAGCTGCCAGTGTACGTTTTTGTAACTATTCATTTTTTTCCCATCATTTTTTTTTAACGTTTGTGTTTTCTTGCAAGGATTTGAATTAAATGCTTAAAAACAAAATAACAATTGCAGCATAGATGATTGTATAGTTTTGGTAAAAAAGCATACAAACTAAATAAAACAAATGAACTTGCAAGTGCAATTATAAAAACTCTATAAAGAAGGCGAATTATTTATTATCAACATCATTAATTTATTCCAATCTGATCAAAACTATGTAAAATTCACATTGTTCATATAACCCCAACCATTCTAAGATCTATATTTATGATATGTTTGATGAGAACGATTGTTCTAACAAAACAGTAGAGCACCGCGTTAGGTGCGTATGATTTATATTAATCTATATATATAAAAGAGTAACGTTACTGACTGACTGACTGACTGATTCATCATCGCACAGCCCAAACGACTGAAGCTAGAATCACGAAATTTTAACCCCAACCATTCTAAGATCTATATTTATGATATGTTTGATGAGAACGATTGTTCTAACAAAACAGTAGAGCACCGCGTTAGGTGCGTATGATTTATATTAATCTATATATATAAAAGAGTAACGTTACTGACTGACTGACTGACTGATTCATCATCGCACAGCCCAAACGACTGAAGCTAGAATCACGAAATTTTAACTGTTTGTTCCTCCCTCCCCAAAACGATCCGATAAGAAGGGATTTTTGGAAACTCGAACGTTTAGGGGGTAAAAAAGGGTAAAAACGGGTAAATTCGGTAACCTTATATCTTCAAAACTAATAAAGATACAAAAAAACTTACAATATTATGTTACTCCATTTAAAAAATGAGCTGACAGGTGTCTGATACTTTTTCAAAATTCGGACCTTTTAGGGGAGAAAACGGGTAAAAACTGTATTTTTGTACTTTTTTGGCACCATATGTATCTTTTAAACCAATAAACATACAAACAAATTTAAAATCATATTCTTTACTTATAAAAAAATAACAAATATAAGTTTGGTACTTTTTGGTAATTCGAACCCTTAAGGGATAAAAATTGTTTTTATTTTTGGTACTTTTTTCATAAACTATATTTTTCTACAAATTGATAAAGACATATAAATATTTTATTTTAAGCTCCCACCATGATACACAAATTTATTTGGATACAATTCTAACACCACAATGGGGATAAAAAAGGTACCAAAAAGAGGGTAAAAACGGAAAAATACATTTTATTTAACATTTTCAGCCAATTTTGATAAATTTTTAACATTGGTTCCTGGATTCATGCAAAAATTAACTAACAGAGTGCTATTTGGAACTCGACTGCCAAGCTGTATATTTGTCCAAATCCGAGAAAACAGTTTGGTACTTTTTTTAAAACCTATTTTTCATGAGCACATTAACACAGATTTTAATCGTATGCATGTCTTTAAGCATATACAATTTTGGCAAAATAGAATATTTTTAAATTTCAAACTTGAGTGGTGTTCAAGGAGGAAAAGGGGATTTGGTACTTTATTCCTAATGGCACCTTTTTTAATATTTTAAATTATTTCACTTATCGACATTAAAGTTAGCTGATATATATCTGAGTGAAGTTAGAGTTAGGAGTAGGGGATAATATTTAAACTGACAATTTTTCTATAAACTGACAATTTTTGTATAAAAAAAAGTCAGTTATAAACTGACTATTTTTCTGTAAAAAAAGTCAGTTATAAACTGACTATTTTTCTGTAAAAAAAGTCAGTTATAGACTGACTATTTTTCTGTAAAAAAAGTCAGTTATAGACTGACTATTTCTCTATAAAAAAAGTCAGTTATAGACTGACTACTTTTCTATAAAAAAGTCATTTATAGACTGACTATTTTTCTATAAAAAAAGTCAGTTAGACTGACTATTTTTCTATAAAAAAAGTCAGTTATAAACTGACAATTTTTCTATAAAAAAAGTCAGTTATAAACTGAAAATTTTTCTATAAAAAAAGTCAGTTATAAACTGACAATGTATTTATCAAAGTCAGTTATAAACTGACTATTTTTCTATAAAAAAAGTCAGATATAAACTGACTATTTTTCTATAAAAAAAGTCAGTTATAGACTGACTATTTTTCTATAAAAAAAGTCAGTTATAGACTGACTATTTTTCTATAAAAAAAGTCAGTTATAGACTGACTATTTTTCTATAAAAAAAGTCAGTTATAGACTGACTATTTTTCTATAAGAAAAGTCAGTTATAGACTGACTATTTTTCTATAAGAAAAGTCAGTTATAGACTGACTATTTTTCTATAAAAAAAGTCAGTTATAGACTGACTATTTTTCTATAAAAAAAGTCAGTTATAGACTGACTATTTTTCTATAAAAAAAGTCAGTTATAGACTGACTATTTTTCTATAAAAAAAGTCAGTTATAGACTGACTATTTTTCTATAAAAAAGTCAGTTATAGACTGACTATTTTTCTATAAAAAAAGTCAGTTATAGACTGACTATTTTTCTATAAAAAAAAGTCAGTTATAGACTGACTATTTTTCTATAAAAAAAGTCTGTTATAGACTGACTATTTTTCTATAAAAAAAGTCAGTTATAGACTGACTATTCTACGCCAGGTGTTCTTAGGGTGGCCTGAACGTCGGCTACCTTGGGGATTCCATTCCAGTCCTTGTGACGCTGCCAATTGGTCTTCGCAATATGTGGCCTATACATTTCCACTTTCGTCTTGCTATTTGGCGAATTATGGGCTCTTCGTTTGTTAGTCGCCAGAGTTCAATGTTGGTGATAACGTTAGGCCAAAATATGCGGCATATTATGCGCAAACATTTGTTTATGAAAACTTGCAGTCTTCTCGTTATAAGGCATTGAAAATACGGATCTTTGTATTTTTTTTTGAAATTTAAGAGGATCTCTATGTTTTATTTAACCGACCAAAAGCTGACCTTGCCTTATTTAGCCTGAGTGACACGTCTTCTTCGACTCCTCCATCTATAGACATCATGCATCCGAGATAACACAAGGATTTAGTAACTTGAATGCGTTGGTCTTGTACTACAAAGTGGTTGTCAGTAGTGTTATTTATACGCATTGCATGTATTTTTGCAATATTTACTTTCAGCCCAACTCTATTTGACAACACAAACAAGTCATTTATTTTGCTCTGTATATCATTAAACTTGTCAGCAAAATCCAAATCTTCTAGATGGTTTTGGAGATCCCAGACAATGCTCCTTCTTTTACTGCATACTTCTATCATAACCTCGTCCAAAACAATGGCGAACAATAATGGAGATAGAAGGCAACCTTGTTTAACCATTATGACGAACTTGAAGTGTGGTATTGTTGTACATAGCTTTAATCAAATTTATCAATTTTGTTGGTACACCTTTTGCTTTTAATGCATCCCATATTGCACTACGTTTTATTGAGTCGAATGCTTTTCTGAAGTCTTTAAATACTAAATAAAGCGATGTTCGCCATGCGGCCGATTGCTCAATTATTACTCGGAGCGTATTGGCTTGTGCACAGAGTTGCGGTGTGGTCGGAAGCCTGCTTGCTCGTCACGTAGTAATGTTTCGATATTGTGTAATCTGTTATTTATTTTGGTAGCAATAACCTTGTATACAGTGTTGAGTAGGGTAATGCCTCTCCATTTATCACACTCAGTCAGATCATTTTTCTTTGGTATATTTACTATTTCACCTTTTATCCACGTATTAGGTAGCATCACATATATATGGATGGATGATTTCCGCTAATATTCTTGAGTTTGCTTGAAGTAGCTCTGGGGGTATACCATCTTCACCTGGCGCTTTGTTTCGCTTTAGTTTTTGAACAGCGCATGTTATTTCCTCAATGCTAGAAGGATTTATAGATATTGTTCCATTGGTTGTTGTAGACGCATCAGTATGTAAGAGGCTTTCTGTGTTATAATCGACAATGTTGCTGATTTCCTCGAAATGCTGCCTCCATCTTTGTGTTTGTTCTTCTACGTTCGTGAGCAGTTGACCATTTGCATCCTCTACTGCTTGGTATCGATTTATATTTTGATTTGAGGGGTGATCTATTATCTAATGTAACTCCCTCATATTGTTCGCTCCAGCAGCTGCTTCCGCTTCACTGGCCATAGTTTCAATATATTTCGTTTTATCATTTCGAACTGATTTCTTTACGGCTTTCGCAGCGGTAGTATATTGTGGGTTGAAGTTTGGGTTATCAATCTTTCGTTGTCTATGATGATTTGATTTTGAGTATTACCATTTGGAGATGTCCACTTATATTTATGTATGTTCTTGTGAGGGAAGATTGAACCACCAATACTTAATTGGAAGGTCTGACAGAATTCTATGAACCGCTCACCATTTTTGTTTCTTATTCCCACGGCATGTGTTCCCTTGATTTGGGAAATGCCATGGTTGTCGTTCCCAATCTTAGCATTAAAATCTCCAGTGAGGATAAGTATGTCGCGGTTTGGAATATTGTGTACCGTAGTAGTTAGTTGGGCATAAAATTCATCCTTGGTTGAGTCATCAGCATCCTCCGTGGGTGCATAACATTGAATAGTGGTAAAATATTTCCCAACTTTACTGAAGAAACGACTTGTTATAATTCGATCCGATATAGGATTCCATGAATGAAAGGATGATTTAAAATTTTTAGATTTTACAAATACAACTCCACTCTCGCATCTGTTCTCCTTTCCGCTGCACAATACCATATTTCCATTTGAAGATACTATTTGCACATTTCCACACCACCGCATTTCACTAATACCCAGAATGGCAACATTAAATTTTAATATTTCAGCCTCTAATTGAGCGAATCTTGATGTTTCGTTTAGCGTTCTAACGTTCCATTGTCCAATTCGTATCCGTTTTCGTGTGCCAAAGGTTGTCATCAATGTAGGGGATATGTTTTCTATTTTTCTTGTACTAGTTTCGTTAATCTTTTGTGTTTTAGATAAGCGGGTGATTTGTCCACTGTATCCTATGATGGTATTGGGGCTGCCAGTTTACAGTCGCCATCCCGACTGAGATACACAGCTGAGTTTCAGTGACTATGTGTGATTTTTTGTTTCTTCACCTATTTACTTGAGACGCATCGGTGTTAGCATGCCGATCAGGTTACTCAGCAATGCGCCTACTTGGTTTGAGACCGGAAGTAGTGAGCTGCTTGAGAAGAAAGTTTTCCACCAAAGGGCACCCCTGAAAAAGACTCCATCCCCCTGGTCAAAATTACCCACAAACTATATTATTGCAAAAATTCGGAAAAAAATGCAAATTTTTCAGTTTTTGTAAAAATTTCGCTACTAAATAATTATTTTGGCAAATGCATGCAAAATAATCGAAATGTGTACGTAATTGTCATTGTAATGAGATATAAATGACAAAAATTAGTTACAAAATTTTAAAGTTATTAAAAATTCCCCAGACCATTAACGTGTCTCAGACCATTTGAACAACGAATTGAGGAAAAAAATTAACATATTTTGAGAAATCTTAAAATGAATGATAAATTTTATTTAAAATGTATCCGTATTTACTTGTGTCTGAGTTTTTGTTCTTGTACGATAGCGTTGAACTATTCGCAGGTATGACCGACAAAATTTAATTTTTTAAACGGCAGTTTCAAATCTCCATTTTCAATTTTTTAAAAATTTTGTTAAACAATTTTCGAATTTCAGAATTTGTTTATTATCACATTGGGATTTATTGAGATTATAATAGGGAATAAAAGTATGAAAAATTAAGTTAATACGTCTTCTAGATTTTCAGTACCTGCGATTAACATTTTGAGATTTTCGGGAAAAACAATTTTTTTGGCGAATGATACAAATTTCCTTACTGTTATGAATTTTAAGTAAAGCCTATACAGCATCTTATAGGCCAGATAATTCGAAATATGATTTGAAAGTTTTACTAAAATCGGACAACTTTAACTACTTAATCGTAAAGGTAAAGTATGAAATTTAGCAATTGATTTATTACGTATACTTAATAAATAATTGACTTGTTAATAAAAATTAATCATACGCACTTAGCTAGTTTTAATATCCCAGCTAAAAAATGTGAATGCGGTTCAAAGTGAATTTTATTTTCAGGAATTTTTAGGCAATAGTACAAAAAAAACTAATTCTAATTGCTTTCCTAAATAAGAATACATTTTTTATTACTAATATTGTTTAAAAAACATCATATATTATTTTTAAAGGTGATCTTTTCAGGATTAAGTGTTTTACATATCATGAACTTTAAAAGCCTTATTCATAAATAGCTTTAACATTAATCAGAGCATTATAAATCAAATTTTGTATGGAAATTGTGTTTTAAAAACCTTTCATACAGTTAAAAATTGTTTATAAATATAAGGGTAAATGTATATAAAGCAATATAATTAAGAAAATATTTTGGTGTTTAAAATTATTTATTCAGGAAACATCTTCAACATCAAAATGTTATACTTATTCTTCGAATGGTAAACAAGTGAAGAAACCACAATAAAAGTATTTCTTTCTAAATCCCATAACACTTGCAGTTTCTAGCTTTTGTTAATTTTTTACTAACTTGCAGAATACACAATGTTGCAACTTTTGCAAATTATTGTTTTATAGTTTAGTTTTTTTTTTTTTCATATTTTGTATATTTTTTCGGTGGACTTTAAACGAAAGCAAGATTTATGAACTTCTGCATGAATGTCGTTGTTTAGTTTATTGTAAGTACACGAAAATCAAAGGAGAACGCAAAAGAAACTCAAGACAACAAAAATGTTATTTAGTCCTTAGTCATAACATGAGTTGAAAAAATATAGTACAAAGTTGAAAACAACCAAAAAATAAAAGAAAAAACTCAATTGTTAAAGTTTAAACCAACAGCACAGCAGCATCATAAAAATACAAAAAAAAAAAAAGGAAGGGTAAGATGACAGGAGAGCAAGACAAAAATGCGACAATAGCTAAAAAGAAAAATATAACGAGAAACAACTAAAACTGCGACAATTTTGTAAATTCATTTTCCTTTTATAAGCACAAGTAACACTTGTAAGTTTTTTCGTCGTTTCAATGTTTTCCTTTTTTAACTTATTTCTTTTTTCCATCTTTTTTCATTTTTGCGTGTTTTGTGAAAATTGCTTACAAATTGTTGTCTTTTGTTGTGATACTTTTTGTCAGATATAAAAAACACACACACGCACTCATTTACACATACATATGTACACGCAAACCAACAAATATTTTTAACACACACACACTGAAAAAAGTACAAATAGTATTCTACTCACAGTTTTCTTATTTTTTTTTTTTTTTTTAATATCAGTGTAAGAAATTACATTTTAGATCAATGTGAGTTTATCGTGGGTTTTGTTACATTTTGTGGAAGATGGTATAATACTTTTTAATAAACTTTAAGGATATTTTGGCTGTGTTAAATTAATGGATCTTTAGATTGAAAGTAAGCTCTAGTTTGGAGTGACGTTGATTTTACTTAACTAAATATTCGAAAATGATCACTTAGCTCATGCCACATTGGACATTGTGCAAGACCGATTTTAGGGCATGGTCTTCTCACATGGGGGTGATGTGAACTGGCCACAGTGATCATGCAATTTGACCTCGTTAGACTTTTTCTTGCGAATAACCCACATCGTTATCGCGGCATCCAGAGAAACCGTAAAGGAAACCTGTAAAGAAAATGTTACACATTATTTTATTTAAATACTAGCTAAAACCCGGTGTGCATCACTATTTGTTATATCTGAATTAGTTAGTTTCTTATATAATAGAAAGTACATTATTTATTTATTATTTTCTAACCTTAATGTGAATTGTAATCTATATAAATATATAAATGTCTTTGTAAGTTTGTTTGTTTATTTGTTTGTTTGTTTGAGCATCACGCCTAAACGGCTGAATCGATTTTATTGAAATTTGGAACGTAGATAGATCATTACTTGGAAGCGTCAATAGGCTATAACTTTTTTCAATACTTGGACCAAATAGGGGTAAATATGGGGGAAACCGGTAAAATTGGTACCTTTTGTTCATAAACAATAAATACTAAACGGCCGAAACGATTTTATTGAAATTTCCAACATAGACTACGACCTTTTTTAATATTTTAAATTATTTCACTTATCGACATTAAAGTTAGCTGATATATATCTGAGTGAAGTTAGAGTTAGGAGTAGGGGATAATATTTAAACTGACAATTTTTCTATAAACTGACAATTTTTCTATAAAAAAAGTCAGTTATAAACTGACAATTTTTTTTTATAAAATAAGTCAGTTATAAACTGACTATTTTTCTATAAAAAAAGTCAGTTATAAACTGACTATTTTTCCATAAAAAAAGCCAGTTATAAACTGACTATTTTTCTATAAAAAAGTCAGTAATAAACTGACAGTTATAGACTGACTATTTTTCTATAAAAAAAGTCAGTTATAGACTGACTATTTTTCTATAAAAAAAGTCAGTTATAGACTGACTATTTTTCTATAAAAAAAGTCAGTTATAGACTGACTATTTTTCTATAAAAAAAAGTCAGTTATAGACTGACTATTTTTCTATAAAAAAAAGTCAGTTATAGACTGACTATTTTTCTATAAAAAAAAGTCAGTTATAGACTGACTATTTTCCTATAAAAAAAGTCAGTTATAGACTGACTATTTTTCTATAAAAAAAGTCAGTTATAGACTGACTATTTTTCTATAAAAAAAGTCAGTTATAGACTGACTATTTTTCTATAAAAAAGTCAGTTATAGACTGACTATTTTTCTATAAAAAAAGTCAGTTATAGACTGGCTATCTATATAAATATATAAATGTCTTTGTAAGTTTGTTTGTTTGTTTGTTTGAGCATCACGCCTAAACGGCTGAATCAATTTTATTGAAATTTGGAACGTAGATAGATCATTACTTGGAAGCGTCAATAGGCTATAACTTTTTTCAATACTTGGACCAGATAGGGGTAAATATGGGGGAAACCGGTAAAATTGGTACCTTTAGTTCTTAAACAATAAATACTAAACGGCCGAAACGATTTTATTGAAATTTCCAACATAGACTACGACAGGGGTAGCGAAGCGCACCGGGTCAAGCTAGTAAAATATAAAAGTTTAGAACAAAAAATATTTGTATTTAATGTTTACTATATACATATTTTTATTAATTACAATATGTAACAAATGGAGACTTTTGGAAAAACACATGATCACGAGAGTATCCGTTCGACTATACTACCAAAGGTCATTAAAACCCTATGCTCAGATTGTACATTTTGATGAATAGATTTTTCGTGCACTGTTTTTTTAAAAACATTTGAGGAACAATTTTTTTTATCTTTTTTTATAATAACTTCAAGGTACTCCTTATTTTTTACTAACAATATTTAGCAAAATTGTAGCCACATTAAAGCTGAACAACTCTTGTTCAGAATGAATCAAACAATCAATGCAATCTGAAGATATCTATGCACTTTAAATAGCTCACAAAAATCACTTTGTACCTTAAAAGTTTTCGTCTTTTTCTATTTTTTGATGCTAAAACAAAGATTTTTTGTTAAAAAAGTATGTTCGAGTGTATACTTCTCTACTGTGCTGCAATAACGAAGAATGGACAAATCAATATCGGTATGAGCCGTGCGCATCACGTTACCCAATCTTGATCACGCAAGACCGGTTTGATGCAAGTTATGAAAAAACTTTAAAATATTTGAAATTGGGTTAAGTTTGTGGAGCTTCTGAAGAGTAAATATAAGCTTTTTGTATAAGATTTTGGTATCGGTGAAAACCCTGGGACTTGAAGATTGGACATTTTAGTGAAATTAAATAATTTTGTGTTCTTTTTGGACAAAATTTACCTGAAAAACTAAAAAGATTTTAATATGGTGGTTTTCCATTAAGAAAAATATAAAATTTGAATTAATGTAAAATTTTAACGGTTACAGACATCACAATAAAATTTGGAAATAATATAGATATAATTGTTATTAAGTTATTAAGTTATTAAGTCAATCACCATTGTTTCCATTTTTGGTTTTCAAACACCGAAATTCCTAAAACGGGGAACATGGGTGCCAAAATCTAGAAAAGAGACCACTATGACGGTATTCACAGTGTGATAGTAGAAATGTTTCAATTGTATATAAACAACATATAGGGCAATACAAATCTGAAGAGTTTTTTAAGGATCGGTGATATGCGTTTTAAGAATTTTTTATTCAATCCTAAAATTTTGTTTCAAAATTTGGATAGGGCTGGGAGGACAATGTCCGCTGAAGTCAAATTTTTCCTTATATGTTTTTGCATTGTGTTCTCTTTCCAGATCATCATAAAAAAAATGTATATAGTCCCTAAGAAAATGTTTTTCTATAAAAAAAAATATGGAAAAAAAACTTAAAAATCACAAGCATAAAAAGTTGAAATATATAAAAAGATGGTTCAACTTTGGATGCGTATAACTTTTTATAGGGACGAGATAATTGTTATCAGTTTTTTTTTATTTTCTTTGTAGATACAATAGTATCCTATATATTCGATTTGTTTAAACTAACATCATATAGGAGGTGCCAAGCCCCTATATGAGTACTACTCCCATTTTTGCCTCAAATATTTATTCAAATGGTGGAATAGCTCATGCTAAATTTGAGGACTATAGCTATTATAGTTTCTTAAATATTTGATTAAAATTAAGTTTGTGTGGAAGCTGCCACGCCCACTTGAAATTTCAAAACAAAAAGTAGTGTAGTTCCTTCCAGATATACAGGAATAGACTGTAAATTTAAGCAACTCGGTTAGCCGTTAAGCCGTCTATAGAGTTCAAACTAATAATAATAAACATACATACAAACACACATTCGTATATAGATAAAGATAGGAAGGGATTTATAAAACTCCAAATATATTAAACGAGGATGTATCGCGTACTGATCTAGTTTGGTATAACGTTGGTTGTGTTTAACTATTCTAAAGTGATCACTTATAAACAAAAGTGCATTCTTTGGCAGCAGACACAACCTTGTATGGGACTAGAACAAAATGTTGCCTGAATTTCGACATACCTTTCAGTATAAGTGAGAACTCATTTGTGCAAAATTTTGATGGAGTTACATATAGATAAGTGTTACATTTTCGATGACATACTTTTTTGTTCCGGATTTCTTTTGTGGAATTTCCATAGAGCTACACCAACGTACAAAGTTTTAACGAAATGGAATCCTAACTTTTAACTGAAAAAATTTCTGGATACAATATCTAGTTGTATGGAATCGGCACTAAGTACACTGAGTGAGTGGAGTATATCAAGCGGACTTAGTGTGGATCCCCAAAAAACGGAATTGGTTCTCTTCACTAAGAGGTATAATATCGATAACTTTAGACCACCTAGATTGAATGGAATCAGTCTTGAGATCAGGGATAATGCTAAATATCTTGGCATCATTCTAGATAAGAGATTGTCCTGGAATTTGAACATTCAGAACAGGATTAAAAAGGCCTATGTGGCCATCTACTCCAGCAAAAAGGCAATTGGTTCCAACTGGGGTATTATGCCGAAAGGTATCAATTGGATTTTCAAAGCAGTCGTTAAACCCATCTTGTTCTATGGAGTATTGGTATGGTGGCAGGCTATGGAGAATGCTACTCACCGGAAGGCCGTTGAACGAGTTCTAAGGACTATCGCGATACTGATTACAGGCGCTATTAGGTCTACCTCCTCTAAGGCACTTTTCACTATTCTAAACTGGTTACCAGTGGATTTGATGGTGATACAAATGGCTCTCAACTCTGCTGTGAGACTAAATGCTGATTGTTCATGGTCTGGTATGGACCTTGGACACTCTATGATACTGAATTACTATGGGCACATTCATGGTAATGTCGGTTACTGCATCGCAAAACCTTTTTTCGATAGGCATTTTCATATTATGATCCCGGATAGGTATTTATGGCAACGCGGACTCTTCCCCCCTACTGATGTCATACGAATATACACTGATGGCTCTAATAGGGGTAATAGGGTTGGTGGTGGTTTGTATATTGAAAACTTTGGGATAAAATCCTACTTTAGGCTACCTAACTTCTGTACTGTTCTTCTGGCGGAAATTACTGCCATTAAACGTGCATCCAACTGGCTGTGGTATTATCGAATATCTGGTGATATATGTATATTTACTGATAGCAAGGCTACCGTAAACGGAATAGCGGGTGTCTTTACGACATCTAGGTTAACCGAGGAATGCCGGATATGGGTCCCTGGACACGATGGAAATCACGGTAATTGTATAGCAGATGATCTGGCCAAAAGGGGTGCGATGATGAGTGAGGAGGCGATCGACCCCTTTTCTGGTATTTCCCTTGTCAAATGCAACATGGCTGTTCAGCAGAAACTATATGAGACTGCACAAAACAGATGGACAATTGAACCTTCCTGTGCTATAGCGAGGTCGACCTGGCCCGTATACGATGTCAGCAGGACGAGTCTACTTATAGACTATAGTCGTGAGCAAATAAGGCTAATTGTCTCCTTTATTACAGGACACTGTTTAATCGGGACACATGCTAGAAGAATGGGCTTACGGTACAATGATTACTGTAGAAGCTGCCATAATGAAGAAGAGGAAGAGACTGTGTATCACCTTTTCTGCCAATGTCCGGCTCTGACTAACCTGAACGAACGCATCCTCGTTTGGACGAGTTTACAAGGATTAATCTGAGACGTATCTATTCCTTCATTCGGGAATCTGGCTGGTTTAATTTGGAGTCAACGGAAGTACTATAAATACCCCGACGACTACCCCTTGGGTATCACAATGGGATCAGATCTGAATGGACCCAAGTGAGCTGCTTGAAGAGCGGCTGCCCATGGAACCTAACCTAACTGAAAAATCCGAAAAACAAAAAATAAAATATTTCAGAATATAAATACAGTACTTACCTAGTTCATAAATCATATAGCTCAGTTTAAAATCATCCTTTATCTCATCCTTTTTTAATCACGTTGTTTTTTTCATTTGCTCGCTTGTTACTTATTTGTGTATGTCGTAGATTTGTATTACATTTTTTTTATTATTTCGTTTGTAGTCATGGAAATGCTGATATTTTAATGTTTTATTGCATTGTTGTTTGGAAGTACCACATGTGTTTGCATAATTTATAATACAATTTTTTTTTTTTTATTATTATTTTGTAACCATTGTACAGAATTCCATTTCTGTGCTTTATTTTATTCAATTCTTGTTTTCATATCTTTTTTTTCTTGTTATTTTTTTTAATTCTTATTCAGCACTTAAGTGGTTTTGCTATTTTATATCAAACATGACAACCGCTTTTTTCTTCTTTAGAACTCTCTGCTGTTCAGCTTTACTGTTGTTGGGATTATTTTCATTGTCGCCTGGAACAGAAGAAAGAAATTCAAGAAATACAAAGAAAAAACCAACAAAAATATTGCAAAACATACACTCCATATGCTGGTTTGGTTTCTTTTTTTGTTTGTGGAATGTTAATGCGTTTTAATAAATTTATTTTAAAATTTTTCTACTTAGATTAATGATAAAACATTCTCAGACATACTGTGCGGGCTGGTGTGATTAGTATGCTATTTTTAGGGATTTTTTTATTTTTTTTATGGATTGTGCATAAAGTTAAAGATGACAAATATTTTGAATAGAGTAGCTAGAGATTAAATAAGTGTAATATTTTAAAAAGGATTTTGTTTGAGTAGAATATATGTTATTATAATTTTCTCAATATTTTCACCAGAAAATCCAGTTTTGTTTAAAAATTTAATAAATGTAAAGCATTGCAAAAAAAATAATTAATACATATTGGAGTTTAAAGCTTAGTGTACAATTTAGCCTTTTAGTGCTATAAAAAATAATTGCTAAAACTTCGTATCTCAAAACTTTGTGTGCAGCAAAAATCCTTCATATTGATGTGCGATTTATGAACAAAGCTATAAAAAATTCAGCGATCTAAAATCATTCTGTCAGTTTAACTAAAATAATGATTATTTTCGGGGTGTGATAGATTTGTAGTCATAAATGTCAAAACTATAACTGGTGTTTCTACTTATTGGTCAAAATTTGATAACAAATCTTACCACCAGCAATATAATACGGCCACCGATTGTTGTTCATCTATATATATAAAAGAGTAACGTTACCGACTGACTGACTGATTCATCATCGCACAGCCCAAACGACTGAAGCTAGAATCACGAAATTTTAACTGTGGGTTCCTCCCTCCCCAAAACGATCCGATAAGAAGGGACTTTTGGAAACTCGAACGTTTAAGGGGTAAAAAAGGGTAAAAACGGGTAAATTCGGTAACCTTATATCTTCAAAACTAATAAAGATACAAAAAAACTTACAATATCATGTTACTCCATTTAAAAAATAAGCTGACAGATGTCTGGTACCTTTTCAAAATTCGGACCTTTTAGGGGAGAAAACGGGTAAAAACTGTATTTTGGTACTTTTTTGGCACCATATGTATCTTTTAAACCAATAAACATACAAACAAATTTAAAATCATATTCTTTACTTACAAAAAAATAACAAATATAAGTTTGGTACTTTTTGGAAATTCGAACCCTTAAGGGATAAAAATTGTGTTTATTTTTGGTACTTTTTTTAAAAACTATATTTTCTACAAATTGATAAAGACATATAAATATTTTATTTTAAGCTCTCACCATGATACAGAAATTTATGTGGATACAATTTTAACACCACAATGGGGATAAAAATGGAAAAATACATTTTATTTAACATTTTCAGCCAATTTTGATAAATTTTTAACATTGGTTCCTGGATTCATGCAAAAATTAACTAACAGAGTGCTATTTGGAACTCGACTGCCAAGCTGTCTTTTTGTCCAAATCCGGGAAAACAGTTTGATACTTTTTTTAAAACTTATTTTTCTTGAGCACATTAACACAGATTTTAATCGTATGCATGTCTTTAAGCACAAACAATTTGGCAAAATAGAATATTTTTAAATTTCAAACTTGAGTGGTGTTCAAGGAGGAAAAGGGGATTTGGTACTTTTTTCCTAATGGTACCTTTTTTAATATTTTAAATTATTTCACTTATCGACGTCAAAGTTAGCTGATATATATCTGAGTGAAGTTAGAGTTAGAAGTAGGGGATAATATTTAAACTGACAATTTTTCTATAAAAAAAGTCAGTTATAAACTGACTATTTTTCTATAAAAAAAGTCAGTTATAAACTGACTACTTTTCTATAAAAAAAGTCAGTTATAGACTGACTATTTTTCTATAAAAAAAGTCAGTTATAAACTGACTATTTCTTTATAAAAAAAGTCAGTTATAAAGTGACTATTTTTCTATAAAAAAAGTCAGTTATAGACTGACTATTTTTCTATAAAAAAAGTCAGTTATAGACTGACTATTTTTCTATAAAAAAAGTCAGTTATAGACTGACTATTTTTCTATAAAAAAAGTCAGTTATAGACTGACTATTTTTCTATAAAAAAAGTCAGTTATAGACTGACTATCTATATAAATTTATAAATGTCTTTGTAAGTTTGTTTGTTTATTTGTTTGTTTGTTTGTTTGAGCATCACGCCTAAACGGCTGAATCGATTTTATTGAAATTTGTAACGTAGATAGATCATTACTTGGAAGCGTCAGTAGGCTATAACTTTTTTCAATACTTGGACCAGATAGGGGTAAAGATGGGGGAAACCGGTAAAATTGGTACCTTTTGTTCTTAAACAATAAATACTAAACGGCCGAAACGATTTTATTGATATTTCCAACATAGACTACGACAGGGGTAGCGAAGCGCACCGGGTCAAGCTAGGTTTGTATAAAAACATTTATCTGGTTCTCCCAATTTGGTTAGTTTTTTATATTTTCTAATACTAGATAATATCAATGGTAAATTTCAATTTGCTAGATTCATATATTAAAATGTTACCGGGATAAAAACATTTATAGTGGCCTGAAAAAAGTTTTTTATATATTTTGATCCAACATTTTTTAACGATTCAACCTGTTTTTTGATACATAAGTTAACTAAGGACTGCGATCGAAAAAAATTTAAACATACATCTATGTTAATAAAAATTAAACCACTAAACTTACAGTTTTCTCTTTTTTTTTACTGAAATTGTTATTACAATTTACAAAAAAGAAATAATATTTTTATAGTTCTAATCACTAGTGATGAAATGTTAAACTTTTTCGAAAACCCCTCCATTAAGGTATTTTATAGTGATTTCTGTTACTTTGTTCCATCTCTGTTTAAAATCTACCACACTTTTGGACACCTTTTTTGTGCTCTTCAATTCTCTTTTAACAAGAGCCCAATATCTCTCCACTGGCCTTAGCTCCGGGCAGTTTAGAGAATTTGCCTCTCTTGGTAGAAAAACCGTATTACTGTTCTTGTACCACTCAAGAGCTTGTTTACCAAATGCCAAATCAGGCCAAAAATCAGGCTTTTTTGTAAACATTCCTTGATGTAAATTTCGGTGTTTATAGAGTCCGTTGTAACAAATGTATGGCTTCTTTTGCCGCAACTGTATATAACTTGCCATGCCAAAAGCTTTTTGGGAAAATTTTTTCTGCTTTTGGGTCAACATTCCCTTTCTTCAACATTGCCTCGAGCATCAGCAACATATAATGTTAGACCAGGAAGTTACGAAAAACCTGCCAGAACATACGTTTCGTCATCCATTTTGCAGCAAGAATGTTTTTTTTTTTAAACATGACTTCAATTTCCGTGCTCAGTTTTTGGCCTCTAAATTTTTAGCAGCGTTCTTCTCAGGAACTATGTTTTTAAACCTGTAATAGCTTTAACTTTTCGTACCAAATAGTTCGAGCACTGAGCTAACTGGGCTTCTTTCCTACCGGATGTGTTGGGAGCTCTTTAGAAAATGCTTTAAATTTTGTTGGCTTTAGAAACATCATGTGGACCATTCCTTCTACCTGAACCAGGTTTTCTATCAACGGACAAGTTCTCCCGATACTGTTTAATAACATTGGAAATAGTTTGACGGGAGACCTTCGAATGCTTGGCCAACTTTTTGTAGGACCAAGTTGGGTTTTGTTGAAAATATTTAATATTTTTAGTATGCACTTTTTTTGGTCACTCATTTTAATCAGATTAACAACAAATGAATATAATTGACATTAAACATTATAACTGACATGTTTTGCAAAGGTAACTTGATCAAACAAAAATCAAATAATACTTGGATTATAAGTTTTAATAAAAAACGTGTCCTTATATTGCCATAACTACAAGTGGAAAATTTCGGTTTTCTATATCTCTTCGTATTTTAAATGTCGGGGCGAAATTTTTTGTTTGGGTCGATTTTACTCACATTCTAACATTTCTGATCAACAAAGAATATCTTAGGGAACCTTGGAAGGCACAGTCCGTCCCTCAGTGCTCCATCGCTATAAAGTTATTCTTAGAATTGTATCTTACTTGGGAGCTATGCCCAATTATGAACTGATCGTCACAACTACCAGTAGTATAATTTTTGCTTATATGCAACTGATGCAACTCTGTATGTCGAATTTAAAACTGATTATTTACGAGTGATATATGCCTATTTAAGTAACTTTCGGAAGTGATCCTAATATGAGGGATATGATCAAATATAGACTGATTTTTTGGTTCGATATCGATATATAAGTATAAGTCATTTATGTAATGTTTTTCGAAATCGGCCTTTCTACGGAAACTATGACTAATTAAGAGGCGATCTTTATAATTTTTTTATATTTGGGATTATTTTTATCGAATTTTAACCTGATATTTATTAGAGATTTATGTATATTTAGGTGATTTTATATGGAATCTATTACCAATTATGGGCCGATCTTCATTAACTGTACGGTGTATTGAATTATTTGTACCTGATTACTCTATTTATAAGAGATATTTAAGTGAGCGTCGAATATAGACTTTATATGGGGTATATGGTCAAATATACACTGATCTAAGCAAAATGTCAATTTGAGATTTCTTTTAACATGGAACTTATTTTTGCATAGGTACTGATATTCTATAGGTAGTCATGTAAGATAGAGCCATATTCCGGGGAGAAATCAGCAACAATGTGTAAAAATTTCCATGGTATTATCTGCGATATAATTATAAATAATAGCAAAATAGGTTTGAAAAATATCAACTTTTTTGGAGGTTGTCTCACATTTTGTTCTCTGGTTCTACTTGATCGATTTTACCCATTTTAAATACAAAACATTTTTGATCGATAAAGTACCCACAGAGAAAACAGATTCGTGATTGCAACTGAATTTGTTGCCAATCGAATTATTTGGTTGCACACATAGAATTTTTCGGTTCTATCAACAGAAAGTCAGTTGATTTATAAGAATTTCGGTTAAAGCAACCAAACATTTTTTATCCCTTCTAAAATTTTGTAGCCACAACTGTAAAATTCGGGTTCTATGGTAGAATCATTCGATTGGCAACAAATTCGCTTTCTCTGTGCAGACGTAAGACTAGATTGTCTTAGAATTTCATAAGGATCCAGAATATATTTACTGTTTGGTTCTACCTAATATTCGTCAAAATTGCCGCATTTAGGGTTCAGATAACCTACATATGATTTTCGAAAAGCAAATGCATCCACAACTAGTCACTATTTGGTGAGGATAATTGTAGATTGGAGGCATCATTTGACAATTTATCATTCAAATTAAGACTGTTCGAGCAGTGATTTTTAAGCGCCCTGGGGACGATCAAATAAAGCCCTCAGTCAGTACATATATGTATGTGAGTGTCGTATGCCGTCGAATAAACATGTCAATCACCATTTGTATTTCAACTTAATCATAGACGTAAAACACAAAATATGTTAATTTTTTTTATCCGTGCACTTCACATGTCGGCAAACACAAGGCATATGAAATTTCATTGTGAATCACAACAGCAGACGATCAAATAATCAGCCGTCAAATAAGAAATCAAAAGTTTTCGATTATCATCAATCATTGAGAACGACTGCACGCACACAACTATGTGACTGATGGTTTATTTGCTCGTCTCCAGGGCGCTTTACAGGTGCTCAATATCGCTTTATGATAACTCTCGAAAATTATTTAAAACATATTCTTCCAGTTTTTTTCCCAGCATTTAATTCAACTACGTTCTATGCTTCAGTGAAATGCGCATATGAACTAGCTTTCCCCCAACAATAAACTTCAGTGAATTTATCAATTGCATTGGGAATTTAGCATATGAAAACTAAATCTTACTAAAACGTTCTATTTAGTTGGATAATTACACTCTGCTACAGAACTTGAAATACAACCTAATGGGGATTGTAGGCCTATGTGAGGACATACTAAAACCGTTTTCAAAGATTTTTAAACACTCTCAAATTTTTGAGTTATTTTGAAAAAACAGTTTAAGGTTAGGTCGTAGTACTTTAATACCTCTAAGTCACACATTTTTAGACCGATTTCAAGAATAAAATGTATGCATGAAAAGAATAAATACTAAAATGTATGTATAAAATGTATATTCCAAGAAATTGTATAAGTTTTTATAAAAAGTTTTATTTAATTTTTTTTTTCGTAATTTATCAAATTCAACAATTTTTGTTGCACAGTGTTTTAAGACAATTTTATGTAGACAAAAAATAGTTTTTTGTTCTTTTTTTATTCATATGCACTGGGGGAGAAAATACTAAAAAAAGTGTTAATGAAAAATTGAATAACTTTTACAATTTTCATTCGATTTGAAAAATTATAACCATGTTTTGTTAAGAACTAAATTTTCTTTACTATAAGAATTAGTAAAACAATGTATGTGTGATTACTTCGAGTATTTTATGTATGGTTTTTCTTCTAATTTCCGCTCTGTGTGTATTTCTGTAAATGTTTAATACCATAATAACTTCAATGGACTTTAAATATCGAGCTGTTTAAAAATATACATCAGCGACTGGAAATAGACCATGCTGAAATATAAAGTTATTGCTGCATCTCACAACAAAAAGTCAAAGAAAGTTGGATATGGAACATAGACGTTCAGAGTCTCTGAATACTATTTTGCACCTAAGTAAATAAAACAAACCGTGACTGAATGGCTCTTTTCACTTGCAGTACATTAAGTCTGTGGATATGTCTCTAGATCAGCGAAAGGCATTGAGCTCTCAAATGAGCTCTCTTGTTTTTGTTTTCACATGTACGCAAGCACATACATTGTATAAAAACAATCAAAACCAGTCAGTCTCGCATGAGCACTGATAGAAGCAGATTGGTTTACGCTTTTCGCTTTTTATGCTTGTTTATTTCAGTTATTGTTTTTGTTTTTTTCTCAACATTTTACTCAACTCATACAACTACAATATCTAAAAACTGTAGTGGTGTGAGTCTGCCTTTCGCTGCTCTAGATCAGTGATGCTCGTGCCATACAACAATTGTTTAACAAATTTACACACATTTGTTATGCTCTTTTAAAAACTTTTATCCATTCATCGTTGAGCAAGCGATGAAAACACATGCGGCGGACTATTGTCATTTATTTCAGAAATCATTAAGCATTGTTGTTGGTTGTTTTTGGACGAAGCATAGCAAACACATGCTTTTCAATTACAATTGAATACAAAAAAGTCAGCAATAAATAAAAATTTTAAGAGAATTTCGGCCGTATAATGTATATTTTTTCTTTTCCTTTACATTTGAATAATATTCATTTAATAATTTGGCTAAATCTGACAAAAATTCTATATCTAAACTTTTTTTTTGTTTTTTTTCTTATTTTAAGTTTTTGACATTATGGTTGCTGGGTAGCTCTCTCACCAATACATCTTCATTTTTATTTTTGAACACCACTGCTCTAGATGCTGGATATCCACAGCATATTGTAATGCAATAGTACTGACCTTGCATCCCTCTCTGCTATATCAAACCTCAGATTACATAACGCACCTGACGGACTTTAATGGATTTTCAAAGTTATTATTAAGATGATTAATATATATGGTATTGTGGCAATGGATCTGTTTGGATATTCTCTCTTCTTCAAAAAGTGTAATGAAGAAGTGTCAAGACTAGGACGTTTAACTAATTTGAGTAGGCATACGAACTGGTATATATCTATATAAATATATAAATGTCTTTGTAAGTTTGTTTGTTTATTTGTTTGTTTGTTTGTTTGTTTGAGCATCACGCCTAAACGGCTGAACCGATTTTATTGAAATTTGGAACGTAGATAGATCCTTACTTGGAAGCGTCAATAGGCTATAAATTTCAATACTTGGACCAGAAAGGGATAAAAAGGGGGAAAACGGGTAAAATTGGTACCTTTAGTTTTTAAACAATAATTACTAAACGGCAGAACCGATTTTTACATCGACAGGGGTAGCGAAGCGCACCGGGTCAAGCTAGTTGTTTATAATCATCAAGAGCGAAATCCATATCTTTCTGTAGAAGGCCAATAATAGGTTGCGCAATATTAAAACATGGCCCGAATATAATAATGAATGCAAAATACAACTCCTAAATAGGATTTGGAAGGATATTTCGAGAGCAATGGTAGTGACACTCAGGGCTACTGAGCGACCGGCATACATGCAAAGCGACTTAGACTACTCCTCAACAGTTTCTGCATTAGCTGTGTGAATTGCTGAGATATAGATTTTTGAATGATCTGAGACATCGGGTACCAAACTATGTGATCTTGTTGTATACCTGAAAATGACAGGTAGGATCAATACTCATTTTACAAGCACCTAGACTTGATCTAAATTTCACCGAACTCACTGAGTAATATTTCTTATTAAAACGCTATTCTGATTGCTTGCGAATAGCAACCAATAAGGATTTAAAAAAAATATAAATTTTTGTCGAGAAATACGATCTTCCAGAGCTTTAATTAAACATTAAGGGTCCTCATGTAAATGCTTAAATGCCTCGCAAACTGTGCAATCTGTGCATTTTTACACTCTCGCAAATTAACTGCTAACAATTGTATGGAAATTCGTTTGCACAACTCCGATAAGTTTGCGCGACAATTTAGACTCGCAAACTAGAATTTATTGTGCATTTGATGAATCAGCTGCTTTTGTTTACTTTTATTTATCTATATAAATATATAAATGTCTTTGTAAGTTTGTTTGTTTATTTGTTTGTTTGTTTGTTTGTTTGTTTGAGCATCACGCCTAAACGGCTAAATCGATTTTATTGAAATTTGGAACGTAGATAGATCATTACTTGGAAGCGTCAATAGGCTATAACTTTTTTCAATACTTGAACCAGATAGGGGTAAATATGGGGGAAACCGGTAAAATTGGTACCTTTTGTTCTTAAACAATAAATACGAAACGGCCGAAACGATTTTATTGAAATTTCCAACATAGACTACGACCTTTTTTAATATTTTAAATTATTTTACTTATCGACATTAAAGTTAGCTGATATATATCTGAGTGAAGTTAGAGTTAGGAGTAGGGGATAATATTTAAACTGACAATTTTTCTATAAACTGACTATTTTTCTATAAAAAAAGTCAGTTATAGACTGACTATTTTTCTATAAAAAAAGTCAGACTGACTATTTTTCTATAAAAAAAGTCAGTTATAGACTGACTATTTTTCTATAAAAAAAGTCAGTTATAAACTGACTATTTTTCCATAAAAAAAGCCAGTTATAAACTGACTATTTTTCTATAAAAAAGTCAGTTATAAACTGACTATTTTTCTATAAAAAAAGTCAGTTATAGACTGACTATTTTTCTATAAAAAAATTAGTTATAGACTGACTATTTTTCTATAAAAAAAGTCAGTTATAGACTGACTATTTTTCTATAAAAAAAGTCAGTTATAGACTGACTATTTTTCTATAAAAAAAGTCAGTTATAGACTGACTATTTTTCTATAAAAAAAGTCAGTTATAGACTGACTATTTTTCTATAAAAAAAGTCAGTTATAGACTGACTATTTTTCTATAAAAAAAGTCTGACTATCTATATAAATATATAAATGTCTTTGTAAGTTTGTTTGTTTATTTGTTTGTTTGAGCATCACGCCTAAACGGCTGTATCGATTTTATTGAAATTTGGAACGTGGATAGATCATTACTTGGAAGCGTCAATAGGCTACAACTTTTTTCAATACTTGGACCAGATAGGGGTAAATATGGGGGAAACCGGTAAAATTGGTACCTTTTGTTCTTAAACAATAAATACTAAACGGCCGAAACGATTTTATTGAAATTTCCAACATAGACTACGGCAGGGGTAGCGAAGCGCACCGGGTCAAGCTAGTAAGAAATAAAAATCAAATAAAATACAAATATTTTGTAAATATAAAAATTGTGTGACTTTGGAACAGAATGATTGTATTGAATGGCATTGTGTATTAAACTATTAACCAACAACTAGAACATAAGCTAAATCTTTCAAACCATGTTTACCATTGTTTGTTCCAAAAATTTTACTATCATTAGAAATTTTTAGAATTTAAATTTATACCTAAAATTTTTAAAACTTGTTTTTAAAATATTTGTTGAATTTATTTTTGTTTGACATTTTTATCAAATATACATTTTCTCTATAAAATTGCACAAAATGTAGATAGTGGGTTCATGAAACACGTCGCGCAAATTTGCACATTTGCACAAATGGGATACTTAAGAATTTAAATGAGTACCCTTATTATATATTTCAATAGTTATGGAGGTTTTAAGTTTCCTATTTAAAATTTAAAGCTTCGTCATAAGCATTAGAAAATTACTGCAAACTCTTTAACCAAACTATTTGTTTAATTCCCTCCACTATTCTCACTTATATATTTTTTTATTATAAAATACTATTGTATTTAAAGTTTTACTCCACCTTAAACTCTCCCTTCCTACTTCGTCTGTGCAACCATCATTTACATTTCAATGTTAATATGGCTTCATTAACACATGATTTTGCAAATGCGTTAACTAACGTATGTAAATTTATGGAATCATTAGTCACTTTAAATAAATTTTTTCTCCAAGTTAGTTTTTTTTTTCCACATTGTTTTTGTTTCGCCTTTGTTTATTTCATTTTCTGTTCGGTTTAATAAAAGGAAAATAAAAAGACAATGACTTGTATTGTGGGTTTCTGGCAACAATCATACAATAGCTAATGGGGAACAAAAAACAGTAACGAAAATAAAGGAGTGAAGGATTTAATTATTATATCCTTCGGTATATAATGATATTTTAAATGGCAGTTGTTTGATTGTGTGTGTGTGTGTGTATAAGTTTTTGTTTAATAGAAATTTTGTATATTTGTATAGAAAATGTACGTGTATCTGTAATAATGAAAAAAAATGTCTGGTAATCGTATTCATACTTGGCCATATAACAACACTAATGACTGATATACAGATACACCGATCCATAGTAGAATAAATAAAAAAGCTTTTATTGTAAATATGTGTTTGTGTACATGTATCTGTGTTTAATAAAACGAAAATACTAATACATACGTTTACATACTAACAACTAAATGTTGGGTAAGAGTGAAATATCAAAGTTGACTTTAAGTGAAAAGTTTTGTAACCATATTTATAGTTTTGTAAAAGAAAATGACAATAAACATTGAAATATCAATTATTTTAGAACCTATCATCTCAAACTCCTGCGATAATGAAGAAGCTAGCGATTAGAATAAATATGAAATTTCCAGAATTTTGAGAAATTTTTAATAATTTTTCGATACAAACTAATATTATATAGGATGCCTGTTCCTGTCAACAGACATCTGTCAGTTGAATCCTGTCAAAGTTTGAACAGGCTGCGTCATTTAGTTTGTGCTTGACAGCCACTGATATCAGAATACCGCGAGGCTTGAGGAGAAAATGGATAAAAGTGAATTTCTTGTGCTCATTAAATATTATTTTTAGCGGAAAAAAACCATCACTCAAACCAAGACTCTGCATCATAAATTTCAATAGTAAAATAGTGGGTTACTCAATTTCGTTGTGGCCGTCAAAGTATGGAAGATGCCGAACGTTCTGGACGCCCTGTTGAGGTCTCTACGCCCGAAAAATTTAACAAATTCACGATATGGTGTTGGCCGTTCGGATATTGAGAGTGCGATAGATTGTAGATGTCATAGAATCTCACATGGCTCAGTGGTTTCAATTTTAAATGATCACTTGTGTATGAGAAAGCCAGAGACCAAACAGCAGTCAAAACAGTGGGTTTCCTGTGGTGAGTCGGCCCAAAAAAAAGGCCAATCTAGGTTTGTCAGCCAATAAAGTCCTGGCAAATGTTTTTTGGGTACAATCCACATTGAATACCTTCAAAAGGGTAAAACAATCAATGTAGAATATCATCCCAAATTATTGGGTTGATTTAATGAGGATTTTAGATAAAAACGATCATAAAAATCCATGAGTATTTAGACCAGAGAGTTTTTTTCTTGTTTCCAAACCTGAAGAAATGGCACGATGTACAAACCAATGACTATTTTGATGACTTTGACAAATCTTACTTTTTGAAAAGGATACTAATAGCGGATAAACGTTGGATAAAGTGTGTAGAGCTCAAAGGTAACTATGTTGAAAAACTAATTAATTTGTTATCAAAAAAACTGTGTTTCATTCGAAAAATCACGAACTTATTGACAAACTCTCGTTCAAATAACTTTTGCTTTAAATGTTCACATTGGAACGGCTAGACTAAGCGCCTGATTCAGTAACACCACCGGAAATAAGTTTTGAGTGTTTTTCATACAAAAATTTAAAATTTGTTTTTCGATCGTGTTTTGGAACAATTGTTTTTAGGAAATAAGCTTCTTACCTCCCCCAATTCCTTTTATACTTAAACACATGAATATATTTTGTTTTTTTTATATCTTTCGTTTCTTCCATCATTAAGCACAAAATAATCAGCACAGAAAATGACAATGTCTGGCGAAAAAATAGAAAAATTATACAAAAAAAAAAAGAAAATAATAAAAATGATTGTTTTACTTATGCCACAGAAATATATTTACATACATTTATATATTTTCTGAGTTTTTTTTTTAGCATTCTCGTTATTGCAACACTACAGCTGCATCTAACAGTTGCGATATTTTGTGATGGAATATTTGTATCTGTAAGCTGGAATAGCTGTCCGTCTTTCCGACCGTCTGTCTTGCCGTCTATCTGCCATTCGCCGTTTGAATGCCAGTGTAGTCAGTTTAGTTTAGCAATGTCATTAACCAACAATGGTAGCAAGTAAAAGCTGATTTTTTTACTTAAAAATATGTAGTAACGAAAAATTGGGAAAAACTAAAATAAAGAGTTAAAGAAGTAAATAAAAGTTTTAAGTTTTTATTTTTTTAAAAGTTAGTTTACATTTTCTTGCTGTTTTGTGTGTATTTTTTATTTTGTAAAGAGCTTAAGTAAAACATGAAAAAATAAAACTTTAAAATTTAAAATTTACACTTAACTGGCAATGAATTAGAATTTAGTTTTATATCACTATATATAGGATTCCAAAGCTGATTACCAAAGGACTCCAAAACTGATAATTTTAGATTTTCAATGTTCACCGTCATCCAAAAAAATTGGGCCACCAAGGCAGAATCATTCGATTGGCAACAAATTCGGTTGCTACTGCGAATCTGTTTTCTGAGTGCATAGAAATTTTACAAAATAAGGTATTATAATTTAATGTCATAAATTTCATGCATATTTCAAATAGCAAATTTTACATTTGAAATCTGTGGAAATCTAGTTTTTAGTCACAAATTTGATAAAATTATGTTTTAAAAATATATTTCGCAAAATATTTTCCAGTATTTGATTTCAGGTTGTTTTTTTTTATGGTTTTAAAATTTTTGGTTCATTATTTGATCAAAATTGTCGAAGACAGCGAAGAGAGACCTCTAATCTGAAAATATTTTATACAGGAAATTTGTTTGTTAAGAACAACTTTTGTAACTATTTTATGTGAAACAAAAAAAATTGGTAATTGTTGGTGTTTTGCTTAAGCTTTGATATTTTTACGAATAAAGCTTGAGTGTCTGTAATTCTCATTCACTCTATGGTTTTATTTGTATAATATCTTTAGTTTTTCTAAAACCTTTTGGGAAAATGTTTCCTGACGATCTGGTCTAAGCAACCAGTAAAATGCGCATAGAAACTAGCTTATCCCACAATAATAAATTTCAGTGAATTTATCAATTATTGGGAATTCAGTACACTAAGCACACATTTTTTTTTAAAATTTTTAATTTTTTTGGTGTAAAAAAAGTACTTTAAGAAAAATACTAAAAACTACAATATTTTTGAAGAAAAAACAAGTAAGTGTGCTTTGTTTGGCCGAATATTATATACCCTTCACTAAATTATATTATAAGAATAATATTAAAAACAATTTAAGCTGTGAAAAAAATGGGGAAAAAATTTATAAAAAAAAAAAATGTTTGTGAAAAAAAAATGCGATGAAAAATATACCAAATAGAGCTAGTCGCGGTTATTATCTCACATCTATGCCATTTGTAGGCCCTTTTTGTCGATTTTAAATAATAACCTATGTTGGAATATAGCTGATATATTGATGTATCAATCGTGTTTGTAAGTTATTTGGTGGCTTCGGAAATTTGATTTCAACATACAGACGGATGTGGCTATATCGACTCCATAGCCATGTCCGTCTGTCGGTTGAGATCAACTTTCCCTTAATAACTTACAAACATGATTGATACATATTTCAATTTTTAGAAAATTTGTTTAAAACAAATTTGAAAGTTTTTAAATGATGTAGAATAATTTTAGACGTTAGAAAAGTCTAAAATCCATGCATTATCTGAATTGTTTTACGATCAGGTTGAGATGATATTTCACATATTGGGACTTAATTTATGGCAGAAGTTTTTGAGGTATCAAAATAGGGCACTTCAGATAAGCAAACCTATGGAGTGAGATCGTAAAATTCTTAACACACATTTTTCATTAAAAGTTTTAACCCAAGTATTATTTGATTTTTTTATCAAGTTACCTTTGTCAGTTATTATGTTAAATGTCAATTATATTCATTTGTTGTTAATCAGATTAAAATGAGTGACCAGAAAAAAGTGCTTACTAAAATTATTAAATATTTTCAACAAAACCCATCTTGGTCCTACAAAAAGTTGGTCAAGCATTCAAAGGTCTGCCGTCAAACTGTTTCTAATGTTATTAAACAGTACAGGGAGAACTTGTCCGTTGACAGAAAACCTGGTTCAGGTAGAAGGAATGGTCTACATGATGTTTTTAAAGCCAACAAAATAGAAAACATTTTCAAAACAGCTCCCAACACATCCGGTAGGAAAGCAGTCCGGTTATCTCAGTGCTCGGACTATTTGGTACGAAGAGTTAAAGCCAATGCAGGTTTAAAAACATACAAGGCTCAAAAAGGAACACTGCTAAAAATTTAGAGGCCAAAAACAGAGCACGGAAATTGAAGTCAAGTTTTATAAAAAAAAATATTCTTGCTGTACAATGGATGACGAAACGTATGTTCTGCCAGATTTTTCGCAACTTCCTGGTCAAAAATTTTATGTTGCTGATGCTCGAGGGAATGTTGAAGAAAAGTTTAGGACCCAAAAGCTGACAAAATTTCCTAAATAGTTCTTGGTATGACAAGCATTATGCAGTTGCGGCAAAAGAAGCTGATCATTTGTTACAACGGGCTCTATAAATACCGACATTTACATCAATAATGTGGTATTTGTACCAAGAGAGGGAAATCCTCCAAACTGCCCGGAGCTAAGGCCAAAAAGGTGTCCTGTTCGAGCAAAGTGACAGAAAGCACTATAAAAACGTTAATGGAAAGGTTTCCGAGAAAGGTTCAAAATTTCATCACTAGTGATTAAAACTATAAAAATATATATATTTTTTTTTTTGTAAATTGTAATAATAATTTCAATAAAAAAAAAAAAACAAAATTAAAACTGTATGTTTAGTGGTTTCGTTTTTATTAACATATATGTATGTTAAGAATTGTTCGATCTCACTCCTTATCAAACGCTTTCGAAAAATAAAACAGTGATACAAAAGTGAACAAAAAAATGTAGCAATTCTGTTCTATTGTAGAGTACGAAAATACTAATAGGTTTAATACTTACCATCAAAAAAGATAGGATAGACATCATGCCAATATATCATCTTCATAAGATTATAAGACGCTATGTCCGTCCGTCTCTCCGTCTGCTTCTTGAAAACACGATAGTGCCCAAATGAAAATCATTCATTAGTGAACTAAAACAAATTCCAAACATAGTAATTTGTTGTTTTGAAACAGCTTTTAAAATTGTTTCTTCTGTTTGAAAGCTATAAATTTTACCTACTGGTTTGTAGGTAAAAGCTGTAAGTTTAATAATATCGTAATTTCACTATATTTGCTTATAACGAAGTGATTTTCGAGTTTTTAAATAAAATAGAATTTCTAATATATATGAGATTTGCTGGATATTTTTGGCGTATCATAGTGTAATCTATACACTCACCCACGCTTGTGTATGCTTGTTCAAAAGTTTTCTTTTGTGATTAATTCGTACTTTTTCGTGTGGTTAATATGAAGTCATCCGATAGCAGGCAATTTAGCTTAATAAAGTAAATCATGTTAGAGAGCGCGATTGCGGGAATTTTAGAATTTTATATCGGCAGCCAATTATCACTCACGTGTTCATAAGTACTTTCAATGAACTTTTGTAAATGAGTTAAAAAAATCATCAAAAATCAGTTCTTAAATAATTCGTATCCGAAGTATTTTAGTGGCAGGTGTTGGGACTATTCTTCACTCTCCCATTACTAGCTAATATGATGATATCATCTTAAAACAATATGGTCGTTTTACCAATAACTTGTATAAATTTAGGGTGTCTCACTGATGTAGTTCTATAGAGTTACCCACACCAAATATAGTGTGCATAACAATTGTAGTTCTATAGATATAGCACAGTTAATAATTATTTTATATGGTGGGTAATTGACTTCCCCCTCCTATATCCCTAAAATTTTGTTACAATATGCGGATTGATCTTAGAGCTATCCACGTATACTTTTGCGAGCGTCGCTATTGTTGTTGTTAAGATATTAATTAATCCCTAAAAAAGAGCATTTGACTCCACTGTGCGACTGTGAGATTTATATGTAAAATGTAGCACCGTCTTGTTGAAACCATCATCCAGTTTTATAAGAAATAACTCTGTTATCATGTCACTATACCATCATTAGTAATAGTCACTGCTTGATCAGCCACACTTTCGACGAAGTATGGTCCAATGATGCCTCCAGCCTAAAACTTGCATTAAAAGTGAGACGTAGTGGATGCACATGTGGGTTCTCTGAATACCAAATGACGGAAAATTTTATGATTAGCCAAGCTATCAACGTGAAAATATGCTTCACTGCTTCGTAGATTTTACTCGAAAATGTAGCCGCCAAAATATTGTTATTTTTAAATATTTTTCAACGTATTAATCTCTCATGTTCTTCGTCAAAACATAAACTCAAATACTACTATGTGTGAAATTGCATGGTAATCGGCTTATATCAATAGCATCCAACTAAAAAAATAACTCTGATATCACGATAGCATCACCAGTAACGGTCTCTGCAGCTTCGAAGACATATAGTTTAAAGATGCTCCCAGCCTAGAAAATGCATACATAAGAGATACGATGAATTTATATTCACGTTTGAATTCTTAAAACCCCAAGTACGGAGATTATGAGGATTATCAAAGCTATCAAGCTGAAAATATGATTCACTGCTTAAGAAGATTTTACACGAAACTGTAGCTGCAAAAAGCAGTTATTTTTCAACGCGTTAATCTCTCATGAAAATAGCTTATCTTAATGTGTCAGCTTGCGAGAAATTTGGGACACCCTTTTTTAAAGTATAACACAATCAAAAGTCAAATACAAATACCAGCTCATTTGTTCCATAATAAAATTTATGAGAGAAAAAAAATCGTGAATTCATCTTTCCCTTAACACGCTTGAATTACATATAATATTTATTTTGTTTTTACATTTTGGTTTTATTTTTTGTATCTTTCTGTAAATATTTTTAAATAGAAAACCACAAGCCTTTTTCGGAGCGCAGTGAATACAAATAAACAAAATCCATGAAATAACGAAACAAATTCATGTTTAAAAAGTAAACATGAACATAAAATTAAAAAAAAAAAAAATTTTTTGTATATACGGTAAAAGTAGCAGAAAAAAAAGTTTGAAGGAAGAAAAAATATTTTTTAATTAAAACAGCAATGATTTCGAAATAAAATACAAAAAAGCCAAATGTATAAAAGCAAAAGAAAAAACAAAGTTACGGTAATTTATAAAAGGTAATTAAAAAAAGGTAAGTAGTTTAAATGTACAGGTGGAAAACAGGCAAGAGCAAACACAACGACTGCATAACCAAAGTATAAACAACTCATATTTTGCTATTCAACAACATTAACAATTTGAACTCTGCTTGTTTTTTTTTTTTCATTTTGTGTTACAAACAAACATCAGTTTAATGGTAAGAAAACTTTTTCACTAGTATACTTAATATTCACATTTCTCATACGTACCCGTGTACTTTGCATGTAATAAATGTTTTACATAAATCAATCAATCATTCAATCACTCATTCATTCGTCTATGCTTTTTATTATTATATTTTTGCTTTTTTAAGTTTCATTGTAGATTGTTAATTTAAGTTTGCATTGAATTTCATATTACAGCAATTAATCATACTCTTGATATACTTGGCAATGTTTGCAGGTTATTAAGGGCTTAACTTTAAATATTAATTTAAAATGAAAAATATTTTTTGTATAAATATTTCATAAATGTTATTTTTAAAAGATTTAAAATCTAAGTTACTTTTAAAGGTTACTGAATGCGTTTTTCTTAAAGTGTTTATACAGAACCATTTCCAGTAGATAGTTTTTTATGCAAGTATTTCGGACTGAAATCGAAAAAACATTAACACACGTTTTTCATTAGAACTATTAACCCAAGTATTATTTGATTTTTTTTTTTGATCAAGTTACCTTTGTAAAGCATGTCAGTTATTATGTTTAAAGTCAATTTTGTTCATTTGTTGTTAATCTGATTAAAATGAGTGACCAGAAAAAAGTGCGTACTAAAATTATTAAATATTTTCAACAAAACATAACTTGGTCCTACAAAAAGTTGGCCAACCATTCAAAGGTCTGCCGTCAAATTGTTTCCAATGTTATTAAACAGTACCGGGAGACCTTTTCCGTTAATAGAAAAGCTGGTTCATGTAGAAGGATTGTACCTAAAGCCAATAAATAGAAAGCATTTTCAAAAGAGCATCCAACACATCCGGTAGGAAAGCAGTCTGGTTAGCTCAGTACTCAGACTAGTTGGTACGAAAAGTTAAAGCCAATGCAGGTCTAAAAACAAACAAGGCTCAAAAAGTTCCTGACAGGAACTCTGCTAAACATTTTGAGGCCAAAGACAGAGCACGGAATTTGAAGTCAAATTGTGTACAAAAAATATACTCGTTGCATAATGGATGACGAAACGTACGTATGGAAAATTTTTCGCAGCTTCCGGGTCAATATTTGTATGTTGCTGATGCTCGATGTAATGTTGTAGAAAAGTTTAGGACCCAAAAGCAGAAAAATTTCCCAAAAAGTTCTTGTTATGGCAAGCAGTATACAGTTGCGGCAAAAGAAGCCAAAGATTTGTTACAAAGGGCTCTATAAATACTGAAGTTTACATCACGGAATGTTTACAAAATAGGATGCTTGCATTCATAAGGCTTTTTAATATATCCACTTATTTTTGGAATTTGTCATCCTGTCACTATAGTAAGCAAGGCCTTGAGTGGTACAAGAACAGTTATGTGTTATTTTTACAAAGAGAGGCAAATCCTCCAACCTGCCTGGAGCTGAGGAAAGTGGAGAGATATTGGGATCTTGTTAAAAGGGAATTGAAGACCACAAGAAAGGTGTCCTGTTCGAACAAAGTTACGGAAAGCTCAATGTAAACCTTAATGAAAGGGTTTCCGGAAAATATTCATAAATTCATCACAAATGGATGTTTGTATATATGTTCCGTATGGAATCAAAAACGGCTTGACCGATTTTGATAAAATTTTCGCGGAATCTTCAGAAAGGCCTAGCGAGTAACACTGTCAGATTTTTGATTTTAGGTCTGTGGACGGAATGGCGTGCAAAATCAAATTTGTATACTACACCACTCTTGAAATTCAAATGACGTCGGATTCATGCCCACTTTTAAAGTTCAGGGCCAAATGTACCATAGACTTGGATCATTGCTCCCGCTTCCCAATGATGATGCGAAGTTCCTTTAAATTTATTTCACTGAAAATGAAGCTACAGATGCCGAATGCTATGAACGAACGTGTGTCTGCATTTGCTGTAATACCCTTCTGCCGAAACCTTCTCAAATCAATTGTTGGACATCGGAAATCGAAAAATACCAATTGATCCCGAAGTTCTGCCAAATGCAAATTAATATTCAAGCCGTTGTCGACAAGGTATTCCCAAGTCTTACAACCAAATACAAAAATTCGGATTGGCTGTGGGAACATGCAATTTTGGCACATACAAATTATGATGTTAACAAGCTCAATAAGCAAATACAATTGAAACTGCCTGGCGAAACAATAAAATACTTATCGATTGACACAGTAATGAACGAAGAACAGTGTCCTACTAAATGTTTGAATTCATTGGAACCAGACGGACATGTATTAATATTGAAGGTTGGATCACCGACTTTGTCCGACACTGTATATTAAAATCGAGATGCAATATAAGACAGATGTTTTCTAAGGGCCAACAACGCGGTCCGTGTTCAGCTAGTTAAAATAATATTTTTTGTAAATAATAATAATTTCAATCAAATAAAAAAAAATATTGGTTTCATTTTTATTAACATATATGTGTGTTAAGATATTTTCGAGTTCAGTCCTTAGATTGGAACTGAGAAAATAGTTTATAGGATAGGAATATTCCCACATTGAAAGTGACAGGAAAAACTTTAGCAAAAAGTTTATTCCACATACAAAAGGTACTGCTAAAAAAAGAATTTTCCTTGTTGTGTGTTGAGCAATCATCTGTCCAATCGACCTTGCATGGATGAACCCTTGTAGAAGAACATGAATTGCGTAATAAATCGAGAACAAGTTTCCTAATTTTGCTGAACACATTACACTTTGACAGTTGATAGCGGCCATACTGCTGAAGCTACATCTGTCGAATTCGATCTCATTTATTCAGTTTGTTTTCCCAAATCACCATGAACGGATATAGCATTCAACATGGGTGTTCCGTTAGGTTCCGCGCGCTTCGCAAATTTTACTATGAGGGCCATCATAACCGAATTAAGCCTGATTTATGCCGCAGAGTCATGAAAAATTGCAGTTTTCGGATGCGACCCTTGCTTATCTGCACGAAGTTATATTCCATATGTAATGCCATCGATGGGCCTTTCAAACGAATACAAAATATCTTTAAATTTAAATAAATACACTATGTTTTATTTATGCATGCTTTTTTCCCAAAATCCTTCATAATTTCTTTTAATTTTTAGTAAATCTTGGTGACCATGCTCCACTTGTTCGTCGCTCACAGCATCTAGGAAAAAAATCTAAATGCGAATAAAGAAAATGCATTTTGAGTGACATTCGTGCACCTAATTCGTGATAGTTTTTCGATAATTCAGCTACAATTTGTCAATAGTTTTTAATCTTGTTGTTTCCAAGAAAACTGTTCACGATGCTCTTGAAAGATTTCCAGGCTGCATATTCTTTCTCCAATATACTTTGTGAAAAATTGTCACAATTCAATAACTTCCTGAAGGCATAACAAATATGCCTTCTTTGATTTTAGCATATGAAATTTTAGGAAAATCCGCTAAATCTTTGTCCAGAGCCTTGACAAAGTTCTTAAAAAGCCCCAATTTTATGTGCAGCGTCAGAAGCAGAAAGTCATTTGGATCAATTAATGGTTTAGTTGAAATGTTTTGTTTTCCTGGTGAATGCTCAGTTCTTTTTGGCCACTCTGTTTTGATGTAATGATGACATGTAGCGGGACAACAATATTTTGTGAAACCTCCTTGCATACCAGTCAACAAACCAATGACCTGAAACAGATTAATTTATAGTTATTTACGATGGTCTAACTATATATACAAACAAATTTAAATCACACACCTTAAGGTCATCACAGATCTTCTATTTGTTATCGTTGTATTTGAGTAATTCCCATTATGCAAAAGAAGATCCTTTAGACTGTACTTGGAGCCATCAATAAATAGTCTCCATTTAGTTTTGTCATATGGCTGGTTAATTTTTAAAAATAAACCCTCAATCAGTACAGTATAGTATATAGTGTTTCTTTTCAAAATATGCAGCCAATTCCAAGCTTCTATCTCTATATATTGTTACTTTTGTTCCCACTGCAAGATTTTTCCACTGCTTTGAAATTTAGTTTATTATGAAAATCATGATCAAGAAATTTATTAAAATTTTTTTCAAAGTCCTTAAATTCTTCTTGGAAATCTTAGTGATGGGAAAGCTCGAGTAAAATTCATCATTAAATAACTATTCCATAATCCATATCATGTAACAAATTTTCAATAATGAAATTTAAATCTAGCAAAATCGTTCCATTGTTTTATTTACAGAAATACTTAGAAACACTCATCGTCTTATAAAACTTGTATGTATAGTTTTGACCAGTTAGGAGGAGTAGTTCTCAAGTTTGTGACCGACAGAACTTTTGAGATTCATTCATGAGCTATCATTTTTCTGTGTGATTTTTCTGCGTGAAGCTAGTAATTCTGCGTATTGCTTCGTTAAATTTAAGTCCCGAATCAGCATGAGTCACTAAATGACGTTCATCATCAGCCTCATACAAACTACCACTGCTGGTGAAAGATGTTTCGGACTCACTGCTCGTATCACTGGGAATGACTGGTAATGGAACATTTGGTGGACGTTGAACTGGTTTGAAAACCGAAGGGACATTAGCGTAAGTAATATTTTTTTTTCTATTTTTTATATTGAATCTCTCCAAAGTACTGGAGTTACAAAATCGAAAAAATTCCTGCCATTTGACCGCTTGTATAAAACAGTTCTGCAACTATTGCAAAACATTGTCGGTTTCTCCAAGTTTCTGACAACAAAACCAAAATAATGGAAATATGTACATATATTTTAATGATTATGATAGTGCATATCCTTTTTTTCCAACCGAATATTCACCACACACAAAGCCAAACATGCTTTAATGCTGCTATTATTAAGATTTAGAATGAATGTGGGCTTCTGTCAAATTAATTATTGTGAAATTGTTGTGTCAGTATTGACTGTTTTACAGTATTGCCAGCATGCGATAAAAAATTAACAAGACGTGATAGCCAAATTTCTTTAAGATTCTGCACAGTCAAATATAGCACTCTTACTTGTGTTTAATTGGACTTATTTTGTTATAATACTTAATGTAACACCTATCCGAAAAACACTATGTATACTGAAACGGGTACAATACGAATTTCAGAGTATATAATTAGGCAATACGAATCGCCAAACATAAATCCTAACATGGTTACGATGTTAAGAAATTAATCAATTATTATCAAAAACTCATAACCCAACCCGAAACGTTCATAGATTCGAATGTTAAAAGGTCGCATTCAATGGAAGCAATATTTGGAAGTAGAGACCATACATAGTAAACTCGGTGTTCGCGACTAATTAAAAGCCAGACCTGTCGCGAAAACTGAATACTCGTGTTTACAGAACACAAAATTTTATGTAATTTTTAAAATTAGAATTATTTGTATTGATATATTTAGATTTTAAATTTTTTTTAAAGAAATTGGAGATTTTGAGTTGCTTTTTTGGCAAATTATTTTTAAAATAACAGGTGAATCATGTAGTCCATAAAGTGCTGTTGTCGGTTTATCCTTTTTTCAATTATATGCATATGTTTATCGATGTTATACAATCGTTCAATTTATTTTTTTTTTTCTTCATGACTTTCCACATTAAATTCTTCTTGAATCCAGCTGACAAACAGCATTCATGAAACGATCTCCGTAGCAATTTGAACTACAAGTGTAATAATAGTTGAAAGATCTTCGTTTTCTTCCTGAATTATATTTTGAAAAATATTTAAGGGCATGTTATCCACTTCACTTCAATCAGTACCGAGCAAGGCGTTCCAGGATTTTCGGATATTGGACACTGATTTTTATCCCAGGACGTAGCTAGAATCTGAACTGCATTTTGAAGTTTTGTAGTTTGAGCTTTAAATTTGTTTCCTTCTCGCCATGAAAGTGGGTTGTTTTATATAATTTAATTTGACCAAGTTGATAACGTTTGGATCTAACGTTTGAATAAGTGCAGTGCAATTGGGTGGTAGATTCATTGCTATAACTAAACCGTCATCACTTTTTAGTTCCTCAACTGGGTGACGTTATTTAAAAGCAAAATTGTATTTGGCGGTAGACCTTTGGAAGCCAAAAATTCTGGACCTAAAAATTTTTACTTCTGAATAACTTAATTTTACTAATTGGTGAAAATTAACTAACGTGGGGAACAAATTCGTGATGGTACCAGTCCTTGAGTATAAATGATGTCATCCAGGCGTTATTACAGGATTATTGAAAAAGCCTTTAAAGGCGCTTAGGTTTTTCGATTTTCCAACAACCAACAATTTCAATTTGTCTGTGCCATTCGCATTTGAACAGGGCATTGTAGATTTGATGAAGAGTCAACCCATGCTCATCAACGTAATCCTTAAACTCTTTCACAAATGGATCAATAAGATAGGTTTCGAAGACAATTTCTCGACCGTAATTTTTAAAAATCTAATTCCAGGTCCACAGTTATATTTTTCCAAACATCCTTCACTGGCATTAAAACCTAAATTGGTTTGATAAATTTTTGAATACAAATGACTGGCTTTTGATCGTAAAATAGCTGCTGATATTGGAACATTTTATAACTTTGTTTTGCAAACCGCTTATAAAGCATTTTTTCCATTCTTGGGTACTCAGCTTTCTTTAAGGTGCAATGTTTGCCAGGGCTACTTTCTGTTGAACGTACGAACTTCTGAAATGAATTTTCTTGCCTTATAATGCGATGCAACTTGTAATTCACGCAAATTGAATTTATGGATTATCCACTTTTAAATTCTCTAATTTTTGGGAAATCGTATATATCGTAAATATATTGAACTTTTCCCAAAAAGTTACATAAATAAACTGACAAAATTGAAGATCAAAATCATTCAAGAGTGTTAATATACCAAAAGACGGGAATTTTCCTTTTTTGGTTATAGTTATTGTAATCAAACAGATAAAAGCCTCAAAAATAGAACCCGTTTTTCGTAAACTGTTGCGATTATAGAACCTGCAGTATTAAAAAATAAGCCATCGCGATAACCGGGCCGTCGCGATAATGGGTAGTCGCGAATACCGAGCTTGTACTGTACATGAGAAAATCTATATACTCGTAAAAGTAGAAACCATAAATCGTAACACTAGGCACTCTATTTTGATCGGGTCACTATCCTTTTTAAAGAAAATGTATGTTTTTCGTGAAAATGTAAATATCCGATACAGTAGCAATTATCACATTTTGCTTGGAGACAACTACCGCGATGAATGAGTATCGTAAAAGTTCGTAATTTCTATCGGGCTTTAAAAACCTCCCTTTATAATAATTCCGCTCAGATATGATACTGACTCACAGCCAAAATTTTGTGCAGGTTAAAACGGTCAGTTCATATAACATATGTGACTAAAAGTCATATATCACCCTGTCAATATATTGTATATTAATTTAAAAACATAAACATTCTCATACTTAATTGCCTTCATAAAGCAACAGGAAATACTTAAGATGTAGTCTATCTCAGTATGCTCCAGCAAAACGGAAATAAAGCAAAATATTCTCAAAAAAACTGAAAAAAGAAAACCTTGTGTAAACAAATGCCAAACTATGAAGTACTATAAAGAATTCTGTTGTATGCAAAACAATATTTTAGCATTTAAAATCGCATAATATTTAGACAAATAAAATTGTATAACTTTTCATTGCCAAAGAATATTTCAACCAGCTAATATTACAAAATAGAAAGAAAATGAAAACAAAAAAAAACTTAAACAAAATAACAAGCTGAGAGTTTTGTGGTAAAAGTGGCGACAAACTGTCATTGTGGTTGACATTTATTAGACAGTTTTGCTTAAAGATGCCATACTGAGTGTAAGTATGTCGCTACATTGATATCAGCAAGAAACATAAAGTCAGCAACATATAAAATACATTATAAGTATATGATTCATGTAAAATTGCACAAAGAAATCTAAGGAATTTTTCTAGCAATATCAACAATATGTTTGTTTATTGTATTTAAACATAAAAATCTTTATGGGAAAATATCTATGGAAAAAGCAATGGGGACTGTTGGTTTATAAAGTACAATGCAAGGGAAATGTGTTTTAATTTCTAGTTTAAGAAAAGTATTTTTTCTTCCTTTTCAATATGTTTATATGTATATGTTAAAATAAAAGTACTTGCTTGGTAATGTTTTGTTTTTCTGCTCTTTAAGTAAATGTTTGTATCTGTTTGCAATTGATACATTTTATGTTTTTGTCCATTGTCATTGTTAGTGAAACTGGGTTACTTGTGGCAAACTGCAGTTGTGTGCCAAAAAAGATAAGATTTTACTAAAGCAATAGCAACATTTTAAAATAGACTGAAACTGCAGTATTACTGCATTTTAAATATGGTCAGCATAGAGAGACAAACGACTGGGTGTAAAATTTAAAGAGCAACTTTGCATACAATTTAAACAATATTTAGTTTTAATTTTTATAGGTTATCAAAGGTTATTACGATTGTAATTTTCTCATTTTTCATTTGCGACCCTATAAAGTATGTTATTCATTTATATTCTGGATTATTATATATATTGGAGTTGATAGAGCTATGTCCGCCTGTCTGTTCAAACATCCAGGCCCTAAAATTATTAAAAATTATGCCATATTTTTGTTCACATTCCGATTGAATAATCAAGACTCTTAAGAGTAATAACAGGTGCTCCTTGGTACGCACAGTGGGGCAGAGTCAAAATTTTTTGGAAATAAATCTGGCATTATTACGAACTATACATGCTAATGGACGGCTAGTCCGATCGAGATAAAATTTGACATTGGCATAGACAAGGAGTACTCGAGTTTAATTTATTAAAATATACCCTTCAAATGGTCCAGGCGCGGCGCAATAGGGGGTCAAAGTAGGGTACCTTTGACATGTAAAATTTTTAAACAACTGCCATTTTTCTGTTTTCCATCCGATTGCAAAGATTTTTATATTTTTAGAAAGCGCTCAGCATGGTCTTGTGTGTGTTATTTAGTTTTTATAATTTCCGTGTTATAAGGATTTGAAAAATGAAATTTTAAAATTTTGCCATACCTTGATCCGGTTTTTTTAAAATATAGTGCCTACTTTTGAACCGAATGAACTCAAATTTTGTTCGTTAGTTAGACAACTAAATTACCAATAATATGCAAAAGATTTCAGAGCAATATAAATTACGGATTCAAAAATAATGGATTTTCAATTTAAAAATTCAAAAACTAGTAGATTTGTGCTGTTTTTTTGGGCGAAGAAGTGACTTAACTCTTTTTTTATTTAAAAAAAACTTTCTCTTAGGACATATAACAATTTTATGTTTTTCTGTAAGATATCTTTACGTAGAACATTTTGGTAGTAAAAACATGTCACAGTTTTCGCATATGTCGCCCCTACGACCTTCGGAATTTGAGCTATTTTTATCAAAATATCAACTTTGGGCCTAAAATCCCAAAGCTGGGATCAGATAACGGAAAGCAGTTTTGGAAACCTTGATGTATTTCCTATTTACTTCCAAAGTATTTTCCCAGCCCCGAAGAAAATGTGGACCCTATGGGCAAAATCGTAAAAAATATAATTTTTGGGAATTTCGCTCTAATTTTTAGAAATTACGGGATTCCTTTTAACCTTTTGATAATCTTTTTACACTTTGTTATTCAGAATGAAAAATTTAAAAGACGGTGTTAATTTCATCGAGTTTTGTTAACAAATAAATATTTTATTACATATTTATTAAGCTTCTAAAACTAAAGTTTGTATCAAAATTTTAATAGGATTGCACATATTAAGAACAATTTGATCCAGATTTTTCCGAGCTTTTTTTTTTTTTTTTTTGTTTATACAAGTTAATTTTTGGTCATGCAGAAAAATTCCAGTCAAAATCTCTCTCAGCCACATGTTACAATACCTGTTAAAAAGTATTTAGAATGAAGGGATTTGAAAGTTTTCCCTCAGCCGCCCAAAAACAAGACCGTGCTACCCGTGGTGCGATAGTTGATAAAATATTTTTGTTTTCCACATATTTGTTAAAAATAATTTTAAAAACATTATTTTTAGTATAATTTTTGTGCTATTGAATAAACTGCTACTAAATATTTGACTATTTTAACAAAATCTGCTCCCTCGTCCACGTTTCCAATAAATATACATATATATTTTCTATAGTTCGATGTGCAATGAATTTAATTTAATGATATACTTAAAAATTACTATATTCGGCAATTGCCTGACGTGTATAAACATTTAAAAATTTATTATAAGTCATTTTTGAAGCCAGTTCTTATTTTAAATCTTGGAGTAAAATCTAAAAAAAAAGTTTAATTTTTGTAAAAATTTATGAAATTTTCATAATCATTTCATAATTTTGAATTTGATAATTTTTCATGTTTTTAAATATAAGTTTTGATTTTATTCTATACATACATATATAGATTAAAAGAACTTAAAATTTGTTTGGGATTACACAAGCGTCTTTCAAAGATCTTTCACATAATACTAATATTTTAAATGTTTTATTTCTTTCTAAGACAATTTCTTAGAATGTATTTAACTATAATTTTAGATGTCTAACCACCCAATTTAGAGTTCCACGCACAACCTCCCAGAAAAAAAATGTATATGCAGTTTTGTTTATCAGACATACAACATAAGAAAAAACATAATCAGTCCTCTTTTCATTGACATTTTAATACACTATATGACAAACAATGTAAAGAGTCAATATTTTTGCTGGAAAAAATAATAGAAACGCGTAAAAGGATTAAATTTTTAAAGGCATATCTTTTAATTTTTTGTTAAAAAATTGTTTTATTTTAATATTTGGAGGCTCTAGCTTTGTTTTTCATAACTTCATTGCATCTGCGAATCATGGAATCAACCAATTTTTTTTGAAAAAGTACTTGTCAATGAAAAACCACTCTTCCTGGTTTTTTTTTCCACAATTCGTCCTTATTTTTCCGACTGATGCCCTCCAGCTTCCTCTTGAGCACTCCCCAAAGGTGTTATATTGATTTAAGGTCCGGTGGCTGGGAAGGCCATTACATAAGAGGTACTTTGTTGACAGCAAACCAATCCTTTGCCAATTTTGAAGAGTGGTTCGGATCACTGTCTTGCTGAAACTCCCATATCAAGGACATCTCTTCCTCAGCAAATGGAAGGATTATGCTTTGCAACATATTTACGTAGTCCGGGGCGCATATTTTGATCTTTATCCAAAATATTGAACAGACACCAGAAGAAGAGAAACAAGCCCATATCATGATGGATCCACCGTCGTGTTTTACGGTATTCTTGATGTATTTTGAATCATATGCCTTATTGTGTGGGTGCCTAACATAATGTTTCCCATGGGATCCAAACAAATTTATCTATGTTTCGTCTGACCACAGCTCAAGAAGACCGTCAAACACAGCGGTGGATCCATCATGATATGGAGGTGTTTCTCTTCTTCTGGTGTCTGTTCAATATTTTGGATAAAGAACAAAATATGCGCCCCGGACTACGTAAATATATTGCAAAGCTTAATCCTTCCATTTGCTGACGAAGAGATGTCCTTGAGATGGGAGTTTCAGCTGGACAGTGATCCGAACCACTCTTCAAAATTGGCCAAGGATTGGTTTGCTGTCAACAAAGTACTTCTTATGGAATGGCCTTCACAGTCAACGGACTTTAAACCAATAGAACACCTTTGGGGAGTGCTCCAGAGGAAGCTGGAGGGCATCAGTTGGAAAAATAAGGACGAATTATGGGAAAAAAAACAGGAAGAATGGATTTCCATTGACAAGGCATTTTTCCAAAAAATTGGTTGATTCCATGTGTCGCAGATGCAATAAAGTTGTGAAAAACAAGGCTAGTGCCTCTAAATATTAAAATAAAACAATTTTTTAACAAAAAATTAAAAGATATGCCTCTAAAAATTGAATCCGTTTACGCGTTTCTATTATTTTTTCCAGCAAAAATATTGACTCTTTACATTGTTAGTCATATAGTGTATTAAAATGTAAATGAAAAGAGGATTGATTATGTCTTTTCTTATGCTGTATGTCTGATAAACAAAACTGCATATAAATTTTTTTTAACAAAACTAAACTAGACAAATATACTTACAAAATTGGAAAAAAATGCTATCGTTTCTATTATTTTTTCCAACACTGTATATAGATACACACACTTGCGTTCCATTTAAATAGTAGAATTTTAGTCATACTGCGCATGCCCAAGCAAAAATTAATTTTAATCAACAACAACAACAACTGTCTTGTTTGTGCTTAAGAACTGCTTTGTCAACCAAACAGTCATCTCATTTTTTGACAAGCGCATTCATTTTCAAGTTTTATTACAATTTTGTTTACAGTTTTAGTATAAATACAAGCAGTGTGCATACAGCGATATTTATATTGGTTTAGTGCACCAAACTGTCAACAGTACAAATGGAATTTGCAAATTTTTAAAAAAAAAAAAAAAATTTTAAAAAAGGAAGTTTATTTATATAATTTGAAAGTAAATTTTAATTAGGCTTAAGTTCATTTATTATAATTAATCTGTAATAATTCAAGGAAGTTTATTTAATTACGAAATTGATTTTATTAATTAAAAATTTATTTGAATTTGCTTCAATCATCAAAATGATATTATTAATTAAATCGAATACATTTTATTGAAAAAAATTTCAATTTAAAATTTTATTTGAACAAGTACTTGTAAGTTTCAACAAATTCAAAATTTTTATTAAATCAATCATTTTTATGATTGAAATATATCTATTGTTACGACATGGTTGGAGGTGTGGTGTTTTCGAGTTGATTTACTTTTGTTCGGCTTCCTAGCATTAATGGGGACCAGTGTGTGGGCCCTAAAATTTGGTCACCTCAGGTCTCAAATTTTTTACAAATAATCGCCAAATATCCATTTATGATCCGAATGAACTGCAATTTAAAATATAAATAGTCCTTAAAAAGGTCTACAAAAATACACTTACAGGTTATCTCTATTAGTTGAAGAGATATTTAGGTTTTTTAATTTTGCTCGATCTTTTTATGGTTTTTTAGATATGGCGGGCTAACGGAGGGTCGAAATTTATAACACCTATATTGGCAATAAAATTCCAAATAAAATAAAAACAACTTTCTAACAGTTATCTTGTCCCTATAAAAAGTTACACGCATCCAAATTTGGAGCATGTAAAAAGGGCCGTATTTTTTACGTTATTTTCCAAAAAAGCCCATACATTTTTTTTTTTTTTTGTAGAAAAGAAATATTCTTCGGGACTATATAAAATTTGTATATGAATCGGAAAGAAAGCTTAATGCAAAAGCGTGTAAAGCAAAATTTGGGTCACTTAAGCAGAAACAACACCCCGCAGATCTCACCAAACTTAAAAAATATTAAAAAATTAGTTTACGCTTGAGTAAAAAATTCTAAAAATGCAAAGCACCGATCCTCGAAAATGCTCCACATTTGTATAGAGCTATATGTTGCTTAAATAGCTACAAAGTGTTTTGACTATCACACGGAAAATAACATCACAGTGGACACTTTTCAAAAAAAAAAACGGAGTTTTTGGAACACATTTTTACCGTTTTAGGAATTTCGGTATTTTAAAATAAAAAATTTTAAAATTTATAACACTGTTGATTTCAGAACATTTGGATCTACATTAGTTCCAAATTTTGTTATGACATCTTTAACCGTTAAAATTTTACTTTAATTCAAATTTTATATTTTTCTTCATGAAAAATCACCATATAATAATATTTTTAGTTTTTTAGGTAAATTATGTAAAAAAAAAAATTCAAAAACTTATTTAATTTTACTAAAATATTAATCTTCAAGTCCTAAGGTTTTCACTGATATCAAATACTTATATAAAAAGCTTTTATTTACTCCTCAGAACCTTGCCCCCTTTGAAAATTTTTTAGGTTTTTTCAAATTAATTGTTTAAATAAAATTTTAAATCTAAATTGAAAATTATTTCAATAATATGTATTAGATTAAATTTAATTAATAATATAATTTTGATGATTGAAACAAATTTTTTTAGTAATAAAATCAATATCGTAATTAAATAAACTTACTTTTTTAAAAAAAAAAATTTTTTTTTTTTTAATTTTCAAATTGCATTTGTACTGTTGACAGTTTGGTGCACTAAACCAATATAAATATCGCTGTATGCACACAGCTTGTATTTATACTAAAACTGTAAACAAAATTTGTAATAAAACTGCGAATGTCCAAAAATGAGGTGACTGTTTGGTTGACAAAGCAGTTCTTAAGCACAAACAAGACATTTGTTGTTGTTGTTGTTGATTAAAATTCATTTTTGCTTGGGCATGCGCAGTAATGACAAATATTCTACTAGTTAAAAGGAACGCAAGTGTGTGTTTCTGTTGGCAGAAATTTAACGCGTGTGTATCAGCTATTTATACTAAAAGTATGAACCGAAGCGCATGGGAATTTTAGTACCAAAGTGATGCACGAAAATATTTTGAAGTTTATTCAGTTAGTAGTAAAATCTATTAAGTATTGCATAGTGGTTACATAATTTTTTTGTTTTTGTAAATTATGTAACTTGCGAATCGTATGAGGTATCTTAATGAAATTTCGCATTTTTATAGTTGAGGTGTTTTAGAGTTGATTTGAGCAGCGTGAATTTTGGTACATCTGGGACGTTGTGGGTGGTAACACATCTAAAATAATAGTTTAATACATTGTAAGAAATTGTCTTACAAAGAAATAAAACATTTAAAATAATAGTAATATGTGAAAGATCTTTGAAAGGCGCTTGTGTAATGTGTAAAATTTTAAGTTCTTTTAATCTATATGTGTATAGAATAAAATCAAAACTAATATTTAAAATCATGAAATATTATCAAATTCAAGATTATGAAATGATTATGAAAATCTTGACAAAAATTAAACTTTTTTTAGATTTTACTCTAAGATTTAAAAAAAATTTTAATATTAATAAGAACTGACTTCAAAAATAACTGATAATAAATTTTTAAATTGTTATTAACTTCAGGCAATTGTCGAATATAGTGATTTTTAAATATATCATTAAATTACAAAATTTCACATCGAAGTTTTCAAATTTCCTCATATATATCTGATATATAATTATTACCTGTACGCTCAATAACGTGGACAATAAAGCAGATTTTGTTAAAATAGTCAAATTTTTAATAGCAGTTTATTCAATTGCACAAAAATTATACTAAAATTATTGTTTACAAAATAATTTTTATTAAATATGTGGGAAACAAAAATATTTTATCAACTACCGCACCACGGGTAGCACGGATGATTTTAAGGCGGGTGAGGGAAAACTTTTCAACCACTTCAATCTAAATGTTGTCATGATGGAATATTACAGTTTTATGTCTGGCAGCATGTTCTGCGTGTTTTTCGGCCAATGCTCACTTCGAACGAATCAGCTGTGTTCGATATAGGTTCCCTATGATGGTCTTGCCAGATTTCAGCAGCTATTTTGCATCCCACAAGCATTAACTTTAAAAATATTGCACTTTTTCATAATAAAAAATTTGTGTACATTTTCGAAATATTTTATTCAACAGCAAGTCAATGGTTCTGACATTTTATACTAAAATATGAAAAAGTGCAATATTTTAGAAGGACGGAGTTTTAGAGTGGAATATTTTTGAATATAATTGGGATATTGACTTGAAATTTTTTTTATAAGACCAAAAATTAAAATTAAAAAAAATCGTTCGGAGAAATCTGGATCAAATTGTTCCTAATATTTGCAATCCTATCAAAATTTTGATACAAATTTTTAAATGCCTATAACACGGAAATTATAAGAGATAAATAGCATACACAAGCATGTCGAACCCTTTCCAAAAATATAAAAATCTTTGAAATCGGATGGGAAACAAAAAAATGACAGGTGTTTAAAAATGTTACATGTCAAAGGTACCCTACTTTGACTCCCATAGCGCCGCGCCTGTACCATTTGAAGGGTCTATTTTAAGAAATTGTAGCATACATAGGGATCCCAATCTTCCTATATTAGTCGATCAAATACTCTATTCGAACTACAAGAAAAAAGTACTTGATCATCCAAATCTCCTTGCTAGGGAATTGCTATCCTTTGAGAGCCACTGATGCCTTAGAAGAATGGAATCTTTGGACTTAGTCAGATAATCTTATTAATGAATAGTTTTGTTGGATAGTCCAATGGCAATAACAACTTTATTTGTAATTTTGGTTAAGATGTGAATACTTTCTGAAAGAAAGATTGAATAAAAAAACCAGACTACTGATTTTGTAATTGTAACACGGTTGTGCGCCCGTCTGTCTGTTGAAAACACGATAGGGTCCAAACTAGGCACGGATCCAGGTTAACAATTTGGAGTAAAATTTATTTAACATTTTTCTTCCTGTTTTATATTAAAACTTTTTAGAGCTCGCTGGCTAAAATTTTTCACAAGTATTCTCTAAAAATGTGCAATAAAGGTCAACCTAGCACCAAACAAATGTTTCTCGGAATACTGTTTGAGCAGTCATATGGACTCAGATCGAAAAATTCTTAACATACATTAAGGGTGATTCATCGTGAGGTTTGATTTTCAATACACTTTTTTTACAGATCACGCGTGAATCATATCAAACTGCTTTGTATTTTTTGTGCAGTATCGTTTGGCAAGTCATCATGAAAAGACTCACACCACAACAAAAGTCCAAATTGTACAGCTGTATTACGAAATTTAGGGTTCAGTGAGAAATGAAAATCCGGTGTTTTATTGTGAAATTTTGTTCAGTGATGAAGCACATTTCTGGCTCAATGGATACGTTAATAAATAACATTAACGTATTCGAGCTGATGAGCAACCCAAAGAGTACCAAGAGCTACCATTACATCCATTAAATCTTCGATATTTCTTCAAAAATAAGGAAAATCTGAATGTTACCGTCAATTGTATCCTTTATCGCACCATTTCACGAACTATGTGCTTCCTGAAATTTAAGCGCATGACCTCGGTGAGCTCTGGTTTCAACAAGACGGCGCTACGAGCCATACAGCGCGTACAACAATGACCTTGTTGAGAGATCATTTTGGTGAGCACTTAATTTCAAGTTTTGCTACGGTTAATTGGCCACCTACATCATGTGATATCACACCTTTGTAAAGTCTGAGGTCTTCAGGAATAAGCCAACTACAATTGACGCTTTGGAAGCCAACATTACTCGTGTTATTAACGAGATATCAGTAGTTATGGTCGAAAGAGTCGCCCTTTCAAATGGACCACCTTAGACGTAGTCATGGCCAATATTTACATGCTATCATTTTCAAACAGTAAATGCCATAAATTGTTCTTTTATCCGATAATAAACATTTTAAGTTCACTTTCAAATTTATGTATTTTATTTTACATTATAAATCAAACTTCACGATGAATCATTATTTTAGTTCAAATCAATAGTGATGAATTATGAAAATTTTCCGGAAACCCTTTCATTAAGGTCTTTATTGAGCTTTCTGTCACTTTGTTCGAACAGGTTGACCATCTTCGTTTAAAATCTACCATTTTTTTTGGCATCTTTTTATCCAATTCAATTCTCTTTTAACAAGAGCCCAATATCTCTCCACTGGCCTTAGCTCCAGGCAGTTGGTGGGATTTGCTTGTCTTGGTGCAAATAACACATTATTGTTCTTGTACCATTCAATCCTTGCTTACCATAGTGACAGGATGCCAAACCAGGCCAAAAATAAGTTGACACACTAAAAATTCTTATGAATGGAAGCCTCCTCTTTTGTAAACATTCCTTGGTGTAAACTTCGGTATTAATAGAGCCCTTTGTAACGAATCTTTGGCTTCTTTTGCCCTAACTGCATATTGCTTGCCAAGCCACGAACTTCTTAAGCAAATTTTCTACTTTTGGGTCCTAAATTTTTCTTCAACATTCCATCGAGCATCAGCAACAATATAATATTGACCCAGAAGCTGCGAAAAACTTTCCATACGTATGTTTCGTCATCCATTGACTTCAGTTTCCATGCTCTGTCTTTGGCCTCTAAATTTTTACCAAATAGTCCGAGAACTGAGCTAAACTGACTGTTTCGTCAACTTTTTGTAGGACCAAGTTGGGTTTTGTCACCTATTCTCGTCACCTATTTTAATCAGATTAACAACAAATGAGTATAATTGGCATTAAACGTGATCAAAAATCTTCAAATAATACTTGGGTTAAAAGTTTTAATGAGAAACGTGTGTTAAGGTTTTTTCGATCACAGTCCTTACTAACTCTGAATCGATATACATATCTCGATTCCAATATATAACTTTTCTCGGTGGGCAGAACCCGCGCCGATTTGGGGTGTCGTACAATGTTATGAATGAAATATTTTTAAACAAACGCTTGTTTGAAACAAAAACAATTCGCATTGGTTCCTCTAAGGAGAGTCAACTCAAAATTTTAAAGTTTTCAGTAAAGGCAAAAAACTGGGTTTGTTTGATATATTACAATGAAAGTTGAAGACGGACACATCTGTATTTTTTGACGAAAGAGTAGAGAAAATGATGTAGGATTTTTGCTTGGGTCCCAATTCCGGGTTCTCTTGATTATCAATTAAAATGAATACAAACAACTTAACAAATACATTTAATACGCATTTTTCTCTATCTTCTCCTAGGTGAAGAATGTCTAGTGTTATTGGATTCCCGTTATATGGAAAGAGCGCAAGTTTGGCTGACATTCATGTAGGGTATCAACCGCGGTCGGCCACGATTGACAGACGTAGAGAGCGGACGAAGTTAGATTGGGACAGTGGAAGTGAAACGGAGAGTACGGACAATGGACAGTTTAGTTTTTAAGTTTAGTTCTAAGTTATTATTTACAGAGACATATTGTCTACCTTTAATTAAAATGAAATAATAAAAGTTATATAACTGAAATAATAAGAGTGTGTGTTTTAATTCTACATTCATTTCTGTACAGTTTCTATAAAAAAGTCTATAAAATTATTTTATTTATTTTATTATATAATAGTTTTTTTCTTCAGAAAATATTGGGTGTAACTGTATACCAGGAAATATTGCGTATAATATTTTTTTTTTATAGAAAATGTTGTCTATATTAAAAAAAAAAAAAGTTAAAACTTTTAATTCCGAAAATCTATAACGGAAAAAACTATTGAAATTTTAATTGAATAATAATTTGCTCATAAGCTCTTTGTCGGGTACTAGAGCAACTATATTTCCTTATTTGGTCTTATGTGTGACGATGCATCTGTTTTGCCATCGAAGCATCTTTTCCTAAAGTTGTATTAACACAACTGATTATTTGAGTTAAAGTTCTGAAGGACTTGTGAAAGATCCCTGTATCCAGGGTGATGTGTATGATACAGTTATATACAATTTTCGGAAAATGTTTTTGAACTTATGGCAAATGTACCTACATCCTTTTATGAATTCTTTTAAAACTCGTAAAACTAGTATTTTATTACTTAGTTGGATTTATATTTACAACCATCACATGATGCCATATAATAGTTAATTTAAAATTTAACGACATTTTCCATTATCTTTTTAAATTCACTACAAAAAATAAAACATTTCATTAATTATTTTCTTATTTTCTTATTTGTTTTTTGTATTTTATTTCACTCAAAACAAATAGTATAATCCCAGCACATTTATGATCATCTGTTGAGAAACATACACACACATACAATCCGTTGCCATATTAATCCTCGTCTTCAAGTTGAAATTGATATTTCTTGCAACAGCAAACTTTTACAGCAACAGTAAAACATGTTTGGTTTACAAATTTTTACAAAAAATAAGTATATAAAACAAAACAAAAAAAAAAACACATTCGAGACACAAAAAAAAAAGTAAATTTTTTGGGGATTGAAGGCAAGCAGCAAAAAAAAAAACCTAAGTAAATAAAAAATTGCATTATGAATGAGTTAAGTTAAAGCAGACAAAGAGTTTTTTGTTAAATTTCCCAAAAAAAAAAAAAATCAAGAAAAAATAACTGAAGCCAACACTTAATGCAATACATACAACATTCAACAACGACACACAAACAAACCAAAATACATACAACAAGTACCCCCAAATGGCAGTTGCTGTCGTAGTTGTTATTCTTGTTTTTGGTAGCAGCTCAGAAAATACACAGATATATATCTACATAGTACTACTACGTACGTACAACATTCTCAGTGTCAGCAAGTGAAAGATGTCTTTGGCTGTAAGCGACAGACAAGCTAACGAACGAACGATTCAACAGACAGACGCACGGACGGACGGACGGACAGTGATTCCAGTGCAGTGTTTAGGAAAGCACAGTAATGCATTTGAAGGAAAAATAAAATATATATTTAAAGTAGCAAAACAAAGCAACACACACACACACAAAATGTATGTAGAATATAAAAAAGAAAAGAAAAATAGCAAATACTTACGACAAGCAAAACATGAACATTGTCGACATACTATTGAATCACATGGTGAAACCGACAAAGGTTTGTACAGGAAATTCTTTATATTTTTCAAAAAATAAGTTGGAGGCAATGTTAACTACTCCAACACCAAACAAGACCAACGCTATTATCAAATTACCCAGTAGACAGTAAATTTCAATATGGACTTCCGAATTTTGATATTTGATAGCGGCCATATTGTTGAAGCTACATCTGTCAAATTAGCAGTTTTGCCAAATCAATATGGATGAACATTGCGTTCAAAAATACGAGCAAATGATAAAACTATTTTCCCAAAATGGGTGTTCTGTTCGGGCAACGTTCAATGCGCTTCGCCTATTTAACGGTGAGGTCCATTTCTTGATGAATCAGTATGTCAACAAGCATAGTTTTCCAATTTGGCACGATACCAATCCACATGAGATCTAAGAGCATCCAATGCTTTTGGGCTGGCGGCATCAATGGTCCATATTTCTTTGAAAACGACGTTGGCTAGGTCATATTTGTAAACGACGAGCACTATAAGGCGATGAATAAAAACTTCTTTTGTCCTGAATTGTATTATATGGACATCAAGGACACATGGTTTAAACAGGACGGCACAATGTACTCAACTCATGACACATTGGACATTCTGCACGAGTAATTTTAGGGCATGATCATCTCACGTTCGTTCAATTTTACCACGTTAGACTTTTTCTTGTGGAGGTTTCTTAAGTCGCAGGTCTTAAGAAAACTCCACACGATATTATATTTCATACATAACGACATCGATATTTCTTTCAGACTAATAAAAAATGTCGATGATATCTCACACACTCTTTGTTTTATTTAAATTTAAAAATAGCTTAATGAAAGACTCATTACTACACGTAGATTACAACTACCTTGCACCAGCATAACTATTGTTTGTTTTCGTATACGAATTTTTCATTGGTCTTATACAATTATAGTTTAGACAATCATATGGAAATTGTATTTAAATATTACAAAAAGTGAAAAATCTAAAAAGCAAATTGACTGACTGACTAAGAAAAAAAACATGGTCATGATCGGATTGAGCTAAATTTAATTATATTACTTAACGAGCACCAGTAACAGTCACTGCTTCACCAGCCTTTTTTTCGAAAAAGTATGGTCCAATGATCCCAAAATTTGCACCAAATAGTGACACCTTTGTCTCAAATTTTCAGAATTTTGAAATAAGGATTTGTATACAATAAAATCGCGCTATTTATCGTGCAATACTCACATCCAAAATTTGGTAGGCTAGCGTTTTGAGAACGTCGTTTGTACTACGTAATTTATGCGTTATCTTAATAGAAAGTGATACTAAGTTTTGAGGAACTTCACAGACCGTAAAAATTATCCGATGAAGCCAATAATTTTTTTTTCAAGTAGATGTAGTCAATAGAACCGTAAGTTTTAATTTTCAGGCGAAAAAATCATTCTGAACGAAAATTGTGAAGGCCGCCTATAGGCAGTCTTGCCAGTTTACGTGTAATATGACACCAAAGGAAAATTTTATATATAAACAAATCTTATTGAGAGAAGGGAACAAATAATGTTGAAATACGCATTATTTTCGATGGTGGTAGTTCCAGAAACAATTTTTATCAAATTGACCTCATAAAACCAGGTCTCATTTGGAACAAACGACTTGGGTGTCACATTTTTTGCAATGTTGCACCTTTTTTAGCTTTTCCCTCCACCCAAACAAGAAAGAGATCGTCAGCATCGAACTGCACATCAGCAGCTTGATGAGCAGCTCTTTTCCCAACATTTTATATGCCAGGCTTAAGTGATAAAGGTTCATCGAGATTTTGAACAGATGGTCATACTACAGACCGTATATTTTTTAAGGAAACAAGTTCAGCAGCTATTTCCTCATGCAAATCTGGAAGCTGTGAACGCAGTTTGTTAATCGGACACACTGTTGGAAGCATTGGCCTCATCGGCCTGCAGACGTTTGTATAAAAAGAATGCATTTGTAAAGACCATGCCCACGAAATAGTAGATCAACCTAATCATAATATTGCGAGTCTTAGCTCAAATATGGTATCGACCTTGAAGACCATCCATAAGATCTACTCCACCCATGCGATCATTGTATTCTCGAATAATTTGAGGGCAGTTAAGTTAGATGAATTTCTTCTGCTTTCTATCAAACCGAGGAACCTTTGATTGTTGTTCGCCAGGATTGGTTCTTTTGAATCGGGAAGACATATTTGTTATCCTTCCATAATACAGTATTCACATCGACTACATGTATTGAAGTCATATATTCTATGCAAAATCATCTCAGCTCTTGGTTAATTTCACAGCTTTCACAAAAGCAAATCTAGATCAACAAGGAATATGACAAAACAAAATTAGTACTTCTCATTGTGCCCAAACCATAAATTCCTCTGGCTCTTAAATAGTCTAACAGCGGCTTCGATTTATAAAAGTTATCAAAATACAAGATGTGATGTTCGGTATAATAGGTAAACTGATATTATCTTCGGACCCATTGTATATTTAAAACCGGTAGGAAAAACCGTTTGAATCACAAAGCACGAACAATTTGATTCCTCTTTTTTGCGGCTTATTGGGCATGCATTTTCGGAACATAAGTGGAATCAGCAACACTGTCATCGCTATCAATACTTTCATATGTGCTGTCTACAGAATCGATGAACTCGAGAAATTTTTGATCAGACATTTGTTCCAAATTGATATTTTTCGTATAATGACGTTAAGTAATATCAATCTTTAACACAATAGTAAAATAAAAGGATGCACATAATATAACCATAAGCAAACAATAGAGTTTTATGAACAAAAAGTGAAAACAACAATGTAAGAGAGGAGGACATTTTTGTACACGCAAACCGGCAAGACCGCCTTGAGAAGGCCTTCGCTATTACGTTTTTAAATCGAACTTTTTATTTTTTTTTTTTCACTTCAAATACGTTTTAAAACTTAAATATAAAATGTCGTCTACTTACCGTAAAATTTTGAAGTCAATAATTTTATTCTAAATGTTGTTTTTTAATAGTGAAATTTGCGAAATAATTTTCGATGCTAATTTGATGACTTTTTGACAATGCTGGTTTTGTAAAATGCGAGTGGCAATGTCAGTTATAGTTATCGTAGACAATGGCTATTTGGTCAGCTTGGCGATTTGAAATTCGAGTATCATAGTGATTGCTATCAGTACCAGAATTGTTCCATAGATTCCTCTTGATTCAACATCATCTATAAGTAGATTTATTACTGAAATTTTAAAAACCATTCCATGTTTGTCAAAGTGTTTTCGTCAGCATTGCCGGTCTCAATTACTTTACCTTTTTAATGGTCTATAAATTCGTCTGATATAAAAGCTATAAGCCATTATAGAATCACTAAATATTCTACAAAAATTTTAAAGATTTGAAGTAACACTTTGTTTTCTCAAACTTTCTAAATGAGATATCTATTTGATATGGAGAAGGATGAATTAATGATTTGATCTCTGCAGTCTAACGATTATTGGCCAGTTATTTTATATGAAATAAACATCCGCTCGCTAGATTGCATTGTTAATATTTGAGCAGAATATAACAATTATTATATACTAGTTGACCGTCCCGACTTCGCTCGGTAGCTATTTACTAATGTTAGTTCTTCAAGTTTCTCAAAATTTCTCTTATTATGAAAAATGAGAAGTGAAAAGGAGGCAATATATTAAAAATTGGAATTCTCGAATTTTTAAATTCTTTTTTCTTTACAAACCATTTCCTGAAAATTTCGAATCGAATAAAAAAAATCAACTAAATCCCTCCAGCCGTTCTCACGTGATGCCATTACATACATGGACCATTTTATTGTTATATATATAGATGAAAAACTAGTTCCGTGGATCATCGTATTTGAGGGAGCAAATAAGCATTAGTAGATCTATATAAACAACGATGTGCCATCACTCTGAGCTCCTTCCAAATTATATTGCTACCGCTCAGTGTGTGAGTAAACGTTTCCGAGGACCAGGCGGATATAATTTTGGTTTAAAATTAAATTTCAAGCGAAAGTGCTGTACTAAAGGGTGTTTTAGATGATTCAATTTTGTATTTATTGTTGTCGTCCGTTGTTTTACTTTGTGTTAGCAGTCATTCCTTGGACTGATGTAATTTATATGTGTCAGTCTAAGCTTAATTATCACCCACCTGAAGTATAGCTCACGTAGTTTCAAGCGTAGTTTCCGTTGTGATATCTTTTTTTTATCAGGTCATTCGTCTTATGTTTCTCGGCCGTCGTCATTCTATATTCCTAAAGTCCTCAAATACCAGACAATGACAAAGAAGATGTTCGCTTGTCTTCTCATCTTCCGCAATGTTACATTTACTACAGAAATCATTGTAAGTCGTATCACTGTAATTCGAAGTAGGTTCCTATACTTAGTTTAAACAAAAAGTAGACTTTTTTCCGACCAAAAAGTTGATTTCGAATATTATGATTTTTTTTCACGAAAAAGTCGATTGTTCAAAAATCTAGAGTCTTATAATAACCGCTATAAAGATACTTAGATGGAATCTAGACAGATTTATCGAAAGTAATGTTCTCTGAATATCTATATAAGGCCAGATTTGTCAGGTCTCCTTACAGGTCTAAGGACTGAGATCGAACAATTGTTAACATACATATATGTTAATAAAATTGAAACCACTAAACTTACAGTTTTCAATATTTTTTAATTTGATTGAAACTATTGATACAATTTACAAAAATAATATTTTTATAGTTCTAATCACTAATGATGAAATTTTGAACCTTTTTCGAAAACCCTTCCATTATGGTTTTTATAGTGCTTTATGTCACTTTGTTCGAACAGGTTGTCCATCTCCGTTTAAATTCCACCACACTTTTAGACACCTTTTTTATGCTCTTCCATTCTCTTTTAACAAGAGCTCAATATCTCTCCATTGGACTCAGCTTCAGGCAGTTTGGAGGAATTTCCTCTCTTGGTACAAACGCCACATTATTGTTGTTGTTCCACTCAAGCCCTTTCTTACCATAGTGACAGATGCCAAATTAGCCCAAAAATAATTGGACACATAAAGAAGTCTTATGAATGGAAGCATCCTCTTTTGTAAACATTCCTTGATGTTAATTTCGCTGTTTATAGAGCCCTTTTTAACAAATGTTTGGCTTTTTTGCCGCAACTGCATATTGCTTGCCATACCAAGAACTTTTGGGAAATTTTGTCTTTTGGGTCCTAAACTTTTCTTCAACATTCTCTCGAGCATCTGCAACATAAAAAAATTTACCCCGAAGCAGCGAAAAATTTTCCTTACGTACATTTCGTCATCCATTATGCAGCAGGTATATTTTTTGTATAAAATTTCACTTCAATTTCCGTGCTCTGTATTTGGCCTCTAAATTTTTAGCAGAGTTCCTGTCAGGAACTTTTTGAGCCTTGTACCTTTAAACCTTCATTGGCTTTAACTTTTCATACCAAATAGCCCGAGTACCTAACTGGGATGCTTTCCTACGGATGTGTTGGGAGCTCTTTTGAAAAAGCTTTCTATTTTGTTGGCTTTAGAAACATCATGTGAACCATTCCTTCTACCTGAACCAGGTTTTATATCAACGGACAAGTCCTCCCGGTACTGTTTGATAACATTGGAAAAAGTTTGACAGCAGACCTTTGATTGTTTGGCCAAATTTTTGTATTGTTTTGTTGAAAATATTTAATAATTTTAGTACGCACTTTTTCCAGGTCACTCATTTGATTCAGATTAGAAACAAATGAACATAATTGACATTAAATATAATAACTGACATGTTTTACAAAGGTAACTTGATCAAAAAAATAAATCAAATAATACTTGGGTTAAAAGTTTTTATGAAAAACGTATGTTAAGAATTTTACGATCTCAGTCCTTATTCTCTCTCCTATCATTTTTTGGAAACTATATGAAATTTGCATAAAATTGTTAGTTTTTCCTTCAAGAAAGGAAAGCTAATATCACCACCGAATTCGTTCGAATTTGTGGTGGAGCTAGCTTTTGAAAATACATCAGTTCAATACACAGTATTCCTGGGCAATTTTTGATGTGAGATACACTAATTGGATCTAATGGCCGTTTTACCATCAAAAAATATGTGGATATCCCTCATAAATATCCTTTGACACTAAAGTAATTTCGTGGCTGTTAAACAGCTGCAATATTTTCGAAGCATTCGGCAGGGAAACTCGGTTGACGTTGTACAAAATGACATTGAAGAATGGGATCTTCAACAATACTTCGATGATTGTGGTAGCAAGACATTATATTGTCTGACCGATGATATCCTAGTCTTTTCTTATCTATATAAATATATAAATGTCTTTGTAAGTTTGTTTGTTTATTTGTTTGTTTGTTTGTTTGTTTGTTTGTTTGAGCATCACGCCTAAACGGCTGAACCGATTTTATTGAAATTTGGAAAGTAGATAGATCCTTACTTGGAAGCGTCAATAGGCTATAAATTTTTTTAATACTTGGACCAGAAAGGGATAAAAAGGGGGGAAAACGGGTAAAATTGGTACCTTTAGTTTTTAAACAATAATTACTAAACGGCTGAACCGATTTTTACATCGACAGGGGTAGCGAAGCGCACCGGGTCAAGCTAGTAATCTATATAAATATATAAATGTCTTTGTAAGTTTGTTTGTTTATTTGTTTGTTTGTTTGTTTGTTTGTTTGAGGATCACGCCTAAACGGCTGAATCGATTTTATTGAAATTTGGAAAGTAGATAGATCCTTACTTGGATATATTTTTCTATAAAAAAAAGTCAGTTATAGACTGACTATTTTTCTATAAAAAAAAGTCAGTTATAGACTGACTATTTTTCTATAAAAAAAGTCAGTTATAGACTGACTATTTTTCTATAAAAAAGTCAGTTATAGACTGACTATTTTTCTATAAAAAAGTCAGTTATAGACTGACTATTTTTCTATAAAAAAAGTCAGTTATAGACTGACTATCTATATCTATATAAATATATAAATGTCTTTGTAAGTTTGTTTGTTTATTTGTTTGTTTGTTTGTTTGTTTGTTTGTTTGTTTGAGCATCACGCCTAAACGGCTGAACCGATTTTATTGAAATTTGGAACGTAGATAGATCCTTACTTGGAAGCGTCAATAGGCTATAAATACTTGGACCAGAAAGGGATAAAAAGGGGGAAAAACGGGTAAAATTGGTACCTTTAGTTTTTAAACAATAATTACTAAACGGCTGAAACGATTTTTACATCGACAGGGGTAGCGAAGCGCACCGGGTCAAGCTAGTGAATATATAAATGTCTTTGTAAGTTTGTTTGTTTATTTGTTTGTTTGTTTGTTTGTTTGAGCATCACGCCTAAACGGCTGAATCGATTTTATTGAAATTTGGAACGTAGATAGATCATTACTTGGAAGCGTCAATAGGCTATAACTTTTTTCAATACTTGGACCAGATAGGGGTAAATATGGGGGAAACCGGTAAAATTGTTCTTAAACAATAAATACTAAACTGCCGAAACGATTATATTGAAATTTCCAACATAGACTACGACAGGGGTAGCGAAGCGCACTGGGTCAAGCTAGTTGATACATATTCCTCTATCCTCTAGCGTAATCGAAAGTACATCAACCAATTCTCATTTTTGTTCATGATACAGGAGGATGTTGTGTTGCTGTTGTTGTGAATGTATTATGTATATTACTTACACGGTTGTAATTCCGTTTAACTTTAGAAGGATTGAAAGTGGATGTTAAAAATTCATAAGTCTGGGTATTCCCAAATTATTAACACAAATATTTATCTATTGAGTGGTCAGAAATAATGACTTATTTCTGACCACTCTTTAAGCATTTCTCACAAGCCAAAATCAACATCTCATTAAAAATGCTTATTGGGTAGCGTCACCAATTTCTAGTTTGCTAACCGAAGCCCCTGTGGCAGGAACAACAACATTAAGATAAGCTTGAGTAATTTTTAGCTGAAATTCCTTGTAGGAATGTGATTTGCTCTACACTGTTTTGTTAGTAAATCCTGTATAAACTCCAAGCATTTGTCGAAACAAAAAAAAGGCAAAAAAAAAAAAAAAAAATAAGAAAAATACTATACTTCACTATGGGTGTATGACGGGTACACACATACCTACAAATAAAACAGCAAAGAAAAAGAAACATGAAGCAAATAAGTACAAGAAAGACATAGGCAACAGAGAAAAAAAAAACGCACTCACACATAAACACATACATACAAACATTCGAACAAGAAATAATACAGAAGGAAAAAAAATACAAACAAAATAGAAGTGATATAAAATAGTCATGGTGTGTTTCTCGGCATTACTTAAAATTCATGAAAGCAATTCAAATACTTTTTTCTGGCTACTTGAGACTCCAACACACATATTCATCTACATATATATACATTGAAACGTTGGTGTTTTTCTGTGAGTGTGTATTTTTTATATACATTCATATATACTAAGGTGGGTCATATTTTGCACTTTTTGGATTTTCGGTGGTCCCAAGGTCTAACTGTTCTCCGTGATATAAAAATTTTATTAAAATCGGATCAGGTTTAGAGGTTGCACACTTTATTTGTCGTTTAGAGTTTTGGGAGAAAACTATATTTGAAACCACTAAACCACTACATTTAAATTTATTGAACTTTTTTATTTTCAAGCACAAAATAACTTAAGTATAATTTTGAAATTTTTCAGGAGTGCGCAAAAACTGTTGAGTTGATCGATAGTTATTTTATTATTCGTCCTGGAAGAATATTATTATTTGTCTCAAAGAATTGTACAAAACTCTCGAAAATCTTTTAGGTCAAATAATAAAATAATTATCGATCAACTCAACTGTTTTTGCGCACTCCTGAAAAATTTTAAAAATACATTTAAGTTGTTTTGTCAAAAGTCCACAGATATATATTACGATAGAATAGCTACGTTGATTCATTAGGATAAATATCGGCTACTATTGGTATTCGGTTTACGATTTCGGCATATGTTCTGGATCATCTTTTTTATAATGGGAATCGTTTTTAATGGGTTCGGGTTTTTATTCAGGATCGAAGTAACGAAGGTTCATGGTTGTGTATACTACAATAATAGCTGACAGATTTGATGATTTATCGTCATCAGCAATGCAGACATTTGACGATTTGTTTCTAGAAAGCGAGGATTTTATGCATTATTAAAATATGGCACTATTTTATAAAATCGTTAAAGATTTTTCTCATTTTGTTGGTGTATATGAAAAGCAATATCTTGATTTTGAATTCCACGAATTAAAATTTGTAGACTTTAAATTTAAGTTTGGAAAAACGGAATTCATATATCTAATTTTTAAAAAAAAAAAAAAAATACTGACATAAAACTCCAAAATTATACAGACGCTTTTTCTAATAGGTGTATGTCTTAAAAATGCGGAAGTTTTCAACTGTTTAGCTTTAATTTTTAAATATTTGTACAATATAAATTTATTCAATGGCCAGTACCATTCTTAGCTATGACCTTTTCCCATCTTTCCGGCAACATACGGATTCCGCGACAAAAGAACTGCTCAACTTTTGAGGTCAAGAATGAATCCAGCCAATACTGGATATTCTGATCTGAAGTGAAGAGTATCCCAGAGAGAGCGTTCTGCATCGATAGAAATAAATAATAGTCGGGCGGGGCAAGGTCTGGACTATAAGGCGGGCAAGACAAAACTTCCCAACTACTTATTTCTAAATAGTTTTTAACAGTTATTGCAACATGTTGCCTAGCTATGTCATGATGGAATATTACGGTTTCATATCCTGTGCATTTTTCGACCAATGATCATTTCAAACGAATCAGTTGCATTCGGTACAGTTTCCCTGTGATGGTCTTACCAGATTTCAGCAGATTTCTTTTGGTCCTATCAAATACACTGCATTACCTTAGCGCCATGGATATTTGGCTTTGGTGTTGATTCCGCTGATTGGCCGGGCATCACATACCATCTCTAACGCTTCGGGTTATCGTAATGGTTAAATTTTTCATCTCAAGTAATGATTCGGTGCAAAAATGATTTTATTTTATAGCGTTTAATCATCATTTCATTCTCAACATCAATTCGTATGGTACGAACATTATGGTATGTTGTACCATAATGTTCAATAACTATGTAAGTGAGAATAAATGGCAGATATGTAGCCTTCAAAATGACATATAAGTTATTAAAAATAAAACAGTGAGAACGGGCAACCAAAGTTACTATGACAACATGCTTCCGAATTTTGAAAATTAAAATTTTGGGATATGCATGATGATAGAAAGTTTTTATATTGAAACCTCTTTGAGTAGATAAATGGATTTTTTGACATATAATTTTTTAAATATTTCTACTTTGACGCAAAACTTGAAACTTCCAATAAAATCTGCATCTTCAAATATTTTGCTAAAATTTGCAGCATTTGGTTTTTTGATGACGGAGAATAATTTTAGACTGAAAATGGCAGATGTGGAAAATAAGGGCCACCCTAATAAATAAATTATAAAAACGTATATATGTGTATATATGTATTAGTGTATCACTAAGATTGTGTAAAATCATTTTGAATTAGATTTAATGTCTATTTCTTTTTTTTGTTTTTCTTTACTTGTTCCTGTCTTGCTTTAGTTTCTTAACATGTATATAGGTTTGTGATTATACACAGCGGGACAAAATGCTAGGGTATCACTTTGTAGGCCTTCTAAAAGGCATATTTACACATTCTAAAAGTTGCCATACTCATTCCAATCTGCTTTCTCGTATAAGATGTTCTGGAAGGACTTTGCTTCTCCATGTAAACAAATTCATACGTCAAAGCGTCATTTGTTTCGTTTCTTTAATTTGAAGAAAGTGCCACTGAAGCACAGCAATAGCTCATCTAAGCTTACAGTGAATGTGTGCCATTGCACACTGTGGTAAATCACAAATCTAGCTGGACAATTTAATCAGCTTCTCAATACAATAGGTAACTGTAATTCATGTTTTGTGTTTTTATTTTTAACTCTGATTAGGAAAAAGTAAGCTTTAAAGTCAGTTGTTATCAACACGTGCATTCAGATTTCAAATAGAAGCATATTTGTTGTGTGAGTTTGGTTTATGATTATAAAGACTACGGTGATTTTATTGTCAAAATTATTATATGTATTATTATAAATGATTATTCCAAGGAAATATGTATATTACAATTTTCATTTAATTACTTTCACTGTAAGTATTAAAGAAAATCATTTTCTATGAGAAGTTCAGAAAGTGCAAAAAATAAAATATTTCCTTTTTCAAGTAGAGTTAAAGCTGTTTATTCCGGATAGTTCCGGCGTAAAACTATATTCGGGTTAATCTTTTGCATTTTTGCTACCACCATCAATTTTTTTCAGATTTCCAGAATGACCCCCACACTTTACCGAAATCTTATTTTTGGAAAATAGGTAAAAACCCCCAAAATACATCGCAAAAAAAGTTTACTTTTTATAATGCTTTATATATTTAAACTCATTTTTTCTTTAATTCATAATTGAGAAGTGAACCCAACGCCATTTATTAATTTTGTGCAGTTACATTTGCGATCTACCACACTGCGCATTGGTTTCAACGTGCGAGAGATGGTTTGTGCGGTTCAGAAGTGGTGATTTTGACAAAGAGTCCTATCTATTGTGAACCGCTAAAATCTAGCCAGCCATTACATGGAACCTGCATCAAACGCAACTGATTCGTTTGAAGCGAGCATTGGCCTAAAAATGCCCAGAATATGCTGCCAGACATAAAACCATAATATTCTATCATCAGAACGCTCGGCGACATGTTACAATACCTGTTAGAAACTATTTAGAAAGAAGTGGTTGGGAAGTTTTGCCTCACCAGACCTTGCCCCGGCCGACTATCATTTGTTTCGATCGATGCACAGTGGAGCAGGATCACCATTTATTTGAAATAAATCTGGCATTTCTAAAGGGTTGGTCCGATCGGGAGTATTCGAGTTTAAGTTATTTAAATGTAAATGAGTTTAAATGTGTTTAAACATTTTACATGTCAAAGGTACCCTAATTTGAGCTCCCATAGCGCCGCGCCCGGTTCATTTTTAGGTTCCATTTTAATAACATAAACTCGAATACTCCTTGGCTACGCCAGCGTAAAATTTTATCCCCATTTGATTCTGCCCCACTGTGCGATGCAGAACGCTCTCTCTGGAAAACGCTTCACTTCAGAACAGAGTACCCGAAATTCTTACATTCCTGCAATTGAATACCTTTTAATAGAGTTTCCAATTCGGTTTTAACCGAAACCGAAACCGCGGTTTTTCAAGGCCTAAAACCGAAACCGAAACCGATAATTATTCTTCGGTTTTCACTTTTAATCTACTTTTACTAGAAATTATAAATGAGAAACAAACTTTTTCATCCAATTATTCATCCAATATTTCTAATATTTCAGATCGGTAAAAATATCTTAAGATTTGTTTAAATTGTTTAAATTGTATTACAATAATTGCTTCAGATGATGTAGTAGGTTACCTTTCGCAGACTAAATAATGCAAAATTTGTGTAACAAAGTCTTAGTTATTTTCAAATATACGATAAAAGTATGGAGTACCACCTCAATTGGAATAAAGAAATAGTATTATTAAGTCTCCCTTTGTAAATTAATACTAATTCAGGAAAACATGTCTCTAGTTCCATGTTCCTACTGAGCATCATGAATATCTAATTTCATATTTCTGTAACCATTATTATAGAAAATATAAATGAAAGATACCATTAAAATCACCTTTGTGAATTCTAGCTCATTCAAAATCATTTGTGCCTAATTTTCAATTTTAAGGTTTATTATTATAAAATATTCAAAAAGTACCTTTACAAATAAAGAAATAGTGACATTAGTTATCCGTTATAAAATATTCAAAAAGTACTATTAGTTGGAAAAAGTACCTGCAAGTCTCTTTTTTATATTCTAACTCAGTCAGGATCATGTGTGTTTAATTTCCGCTTATAGATTCATTATTATTGAAATTTCAATAACAGTTTTTGTTACCTAAAGCATATCAGAAGCTCAGAAGCATATCAGCCAACTATTATGTATATACTATAAGTAAAATAATTTATTATAATAAAAAGTACCATTAGAAGAAAGAAAAGTAAAAATTTTCCACACTTAAACCACTGTCAAGTTTGAAATTTCAAAGTAATATCCTGATTCTAGGTTCAATATTATAGAGAATTCATTTTGAAGAACGAAAAAGTATACCATTTTTGGTATCATAATACAATTGAGCACCCTATTCTTGATTATTTCTTTACTGAGAAGCATATTAGCCAACTTTAAATAATTTAATATATTGAAAAGGTACCATTAAAAGAAAAAGTGTCAATTTTCCTTTATCCTCGTAAACACTCGTCAAATTTGAACTTAAAATTTGTTTAGCCGTTCCTATATTATCAACTGATTTAATAGTTAATAAAATATCACAAAACCGAACCGAAACTGATCGGTTTTCACTTTTTTAAAACCGAAACCGCGGTTTTGAAATTCATCGGTTTTTTGGAAACTCTACCTTTTAATATGCCTTCTATCTCTATCCTCTATTCTATCCTCCCAATAATATGCGAAATTGAAACCATTTTGCACGGGAGCTTGATGTTCTTATGTCTGCAAAATAAGGCCCTTAGGAAGGCCTCTTTATAGAATATTTTTCCGGCTGCGTATATAAGGCATGTCTGTATTTTCTTTTATAGTATTTGTGAGTATGTGTGTGTAGTTTATATTAAGTTAAATAGTGTAGGTGCAAGTATCTTATGAATGTGTTTTATAAGTAAATTCATTGTACGATTGTCTGAATGTCTTTTAGTGTGTGTATTTGGTGAAGTGTTGGATAATTGGAAATTATACTTAAATAAACGAAATGCTAATAAGCAACGTGCTGATTTAAATTAAGTCATCAGCTAAAGAAATAAGATTTAATTGTTAAAATTAAATGGTCGTAATTAACTAAATAAGGCCTGTAATGATTACCAGTCTAGTTGTCAGTTATTATGAAAGAAGTCTATTTAAGAATTGCAGCTTCATCAAGCTAGCTTTATTTCAGAACCAATAGAAACGGGGGGATTGCATCTTTCTGAATATGGAAGTGTTAGCAAAAAGGTATGTCTTTGCCGGTCTTACCTACTAAATGTATAATCCCCCAGAAACATTTTGCTGCATTTCTTCGATATTTAACTTTACTACATAATTTAACACAATATTAAAAAAATAAAGTTTTTTTTTTGGAATATTTCTAAATTCTTTTAAAACTAGTCTTAATTGACCAAGTGTTTCACTTAAACGTTTGTAAATTTTGATACATCTATTTACGATACACTATTTTAACATAATATGCTGGGTCCTTTATATCCATGTGTTATGTATTTATCAATTTCAGAACAGTTTATGATGTTTGGCATCGATTTGTAGTGCTTACATATTTTTGAGTGTTTTTCCTTGATACATACCTTGGCCTTGGTAATATATTTAATGCGTATATTTACGTTTTTTGGGCATATTTGTCCTTTTGAGAGCATGTTTTGCTTTATATATAGTTTTTTTTTTGGATTTGTCTTATTTTTATTTATTTAAAATTTTTTTTTTTCAGCAAGAAAATGCATTCGAGTATAATTAAAGAAAACTACAGTTCTTTAAAAAAAAATTGGTTTCTTTGGTAATGATTTAAAATATTGATTTTTATCTCCGTTTTCGCGATAAACTTATACATAAGTACCCACCAGTAAATCCGTTTCTAACACATCATCAAAATATTTGTCGCAGTCCCACATCTTCTATATATATATATATGAGTGACGTTAGTTACTACGCTTATAACTCAAGAACCCCTAGACCGATTGCGATGATTCGCACAAATTCGGACTGATGTCTGCTCAAACAAGAACATACCCAAGAAAATATCCCCGAAAAAAAAAATTATGAAGAAATTTTATTTTTACAAAGCTTTCAAGGTCAGTGATTTTAAAATTTTAATTCAATGTGGTGTACTCTGAAGCGAATGATTTGGTGTAAGCGAAGAACGGAATACATTCCACATGTCCAGTATATCATATCGTTCGATAAAACAAGTAGGTCGTGGTTAATGCACCATTGTATCAACATTTTTGGAGGTTGTCTTACATTATGATCCATAGCCCTGGTTCTACCAATTCGATTTTGCTGATTTTCAATACCAAACTGCTTAGAAAAATTATAAACGTTTTGATATACATTTCATTAATTTTGCTAATATATTTTGCACGTGAGAGTGTTTTACACAGACAGACAGACGGACATTGTTCAATCGACTTAGTATTTCATAAAGATCAATAATATATATAAATTGCTGGGTGTCAGATGAATATTTCTCAATGTTACACACGGAATGAAAAACTTATATATACCCTCATTCACCACTTGTGGTGGTGGAGGGTATAATAAAAGTCAATTTATAAAAAATGTTCAAATATTCAAATAAAATTTGTTTGCATTTAGTCACAGACTGCATTTGATATAAGTGATCTACGTCTAGAGACGCGGAAACAGAAAGTGAACGTGAATCACGTCTTCAGAAAAATCGTGAAAGGACATCAACGTCTAGAGCCGCTGAAACGGAAAGAGAACGCGAATCACGGCATCAGAAAATGTGTCGCAGTGCATCTTCATCAAGAGCTGCATAGGCTCCCCAAAAGCATATCGAAAGACTAGAAGCCAATCGCTCGAGAATTGCACGATCAAGAGAAAGAATCGATTTAAAGTAGGTGGCATTTCATTACAATAAAAATGATGACGGGAATCACAACGACATACTGGTGCAATTAACAAACTTTTTCCAAGCTCTTCTTTGAATTGCTCCCGTCAATAAGAGCAAATTCAATTGAAATTACCTGGCGAAACAATGAAATACAAATCTATTGACACAGTAATGAAGGAAGAACAAGTCGTCAATTGTTCTACTGAATTTTTAAATTCATTGGAACCATCGGAATGCCACCAGATGTATTACCATAGAATTTTGCATCACCGATAATGCTTCTCACCAACTTAAACGCGTTAATTGAGGTAAAAATCATCGGTGGCAGATTTGAAGGCGAAGACGTACTGATTCCACGCATACCGATGATTTCCAACGACTTTGACCATTTGAATTCAAGCGGCCCCAGTTCTCGTTTCGTCTTGCTTTTCTATAACCATTAACAAAGCACAAGGCCAATCGATGACTATTGCTGGCTTACTATTGGAAAATTCATGTTTTTCACACGATCAATTGTATGTGGCTTGCTCCCGAGGTGGTACACCAAATAATTTATATATCTTTACTCCAAATAAAAAAAAACAAAAAGATTGTATATCCACTGGCCTTAAGATCATTTCATAGACATAATATCCCATTTGTCTCAAATACATTAATGACTGAGATCGAAAAATGCTTAAAATACATATATGTTAATAAATGTGAAACCACTAAACTTACAGTTTCGAATCCTTCCTTAAACATTTGTAACAAATGTTTGGCTTTATCGCCAAGAACTTTTTGGGAAATTTCGTCATCCATTATGCAGCAGGTATATTTTTTGTATAATATTTGGCTTCAATTTCCGTGCTCCGTCTTTGTCCTCTAAATTTTTAGCAGAGTTTCTGTCGGGAACTTTTTGGGCTTTGTATGCTTTTAAACCTTCATTGGATTTAACTTTTCTTACCAAATAGTCCGAGTACTGACCTAATCAGGCTGCTGTCCTACTGGAGCTCTTTTGAAAATGCTTTCTATTTTTTGGCTTTAGAAACATCATGTGGACCATTCCTTCTACCTGAATCAGGTTTTCTATCAACGGACAAGTTCTCCCGGTACTGATGAATAATATTGGAAACAGTTTGACGGCAGACCTTTGATTATTTGGCCAACTTTTTATCGGACCAAGTTGGGGTTTGTTGAAAATATATAATAATTTTAGTACGCACTATTTTCTGGTCACTCATTTTAATCAGATTAACAACAAATGAGCATTATTGACATTAAACATAATAACTGACATGCTTTACAAAGGTAACTGGATCAAAAAAAAAATTAAATAATACTTAAAAGTTTTAATGAAAAACGTTTGTTAAGAATTTTACGATCTCACTCCTTAGTTTCTTTTTTTAAGGGCATAGCATGACAAGATACTTATAGATATCTGATACAACTTTGTCATATGACCACCTCATCTGGCTACAGATAATAAGTGTTGTCCGACACTGTATATTAAAATCGAGATGCAATATAAAACAGATGTTTTCTAAGGGCCATCGACGCGGACCGTGTTCAGCTAGTTTGTATATATATTCTGGATTTTCACACGATTCTAAGACGATCTAGCTACGTCCGTTTATCTGTCCGCAAATGACAGGAGCTAGCCGTCTGAAATTTTCTACAGAAAATAATCTGTGTTGATAAAGTTTGTTTGGTATTGAAAATGGGAAATATCGGTCAAAGATTTCACCTAGCCCACATACAAAGGTCCCCTCGGAATACTGTTTGAGCAGTCATAAATATGTTGATTATGCGGCATAATTTTTTGCACATAATAGTTCTAAGTACTCTGAAGTTATACTGTAAAGTATGCCGAAAAGCTGGCTATTTTTTTCCCAGTTCCCATACAGAAAATTACTTGAACATTCATAATTGTCTTATACTAATTAATATCATGATGAAATTGGACATAAACAAGTTTTATATGACCCAACCCCTCATATATCCCCTATATTTGGAAAATGTTTTATTTTTAATTATTGATGGTAGGATAGAAGGGGGATCATAGCCACTTTTTTTTTTTGAGGTAATCTCAAATTAAACCGCAATACATATTCTTAATTTTTTTTCTTGTTTCGGATACATGGATATGTTGGCTTTAGTTTTATTCATTTCAATCTTGCCTATCTCAGCTTAATATACATATTTTTTTTTAACATTTCTAGACTTACCAATAACGGCGAAACGACCCCACCCATGGGGTAAATACGCCAATCGGATGGGGCAGATTTGTTATTGTTTATTAACAAAAAAAAATTTAAACAAATTGTGACTAATTTTTTGCTCTTCATCACAGGGATTCCTTGTATCTGGTGAATGTGCCCCAGGGGGAGTTGTGAGATTTAATATAAATTTTTTTCTTACTTCAAATTAAATGATCGAAAACACTATTGTCACTTATTGTTCACTATTATTGACATTCTATCTTCAACCAATATATTTTCTGTATCACGAAAACTAAAGAAGTTAGCGCAAAAAATTTACACGATGAAATATTTTCACTTATTGAACAACAATTAATCAGGTCTGCCTCACGTCATATGTAAAATTAAAGTTTCCAAGTTTCATGGATTGTAAAAAATCGATAGTAGATGTGCCCCTATGGCGAATGATCCCCCTTCTACCCTACATGATTCGGCCGAATATTTCCCTCATTTCCCTCACTTTTAACTGTAGTTATGCAAGAAACTACTATATAAAGAACTAATGATGAATTTATATAGAGACAATGATCATAATTTCTTCAAATAGTCTTAAATTAGGATACACTGGTATTTATTTAAATTAAAACAATTTATAAATAATTATACTGCATTACGAGTAATTTTTCTCTGTAACGCAGTGTAATTATACCTTTATCTTTTTTTCAATTAAAACCCATTCAGGCCTTTACTTTGAAACAATATTCAATAAATACACAGAAAAAAGTATCAACATAAATAGTATGATTTGGTTTCATTGATTTCAATTCATAACATTTATAAATAATTTCTTAAATAGTATGATTTTCTTCATATTTTATGTTTTCAAATAAAATCTAGAATGCTTGGAAAATATTATTACAATTTCATTTATATTTTTATGTTGTTCAAAAATTTTTGAAATTTTCTCTGGAAATTTTTTTATTTTTTTTATGATTTTCAGCTACAAAAAGAGAAAATATGCGCGAAATTGACTGAATTTTGTTAAGAGGATGAAATGCTTTAATGTTTATGTATGTTTTATCATGATTAATGATAATTTTTAAGTTTCAGATATTGTTAATACATTTTAAAATATTGGCCAATATATGGCTATTATGCAAACATTTTTGATATAATTTATTAGATAATACAATTATAATGCAATTTATTATAAAATAGCATACAATTTACGCAAAAAAGCAAAAAAATTCCGTTATGTACAATTTTATAATATTTATGAACATGTTCTTATTCTGAATGAAAAAAGTTTGGGGAAAAAAAGTCATGTTCGATTAATAATATTTATTACAAAATTCATTCCAATTATGAATTCTTTTCTGTGTAAATTTTGAAAAGAGTTATAATGAGTTCATTTAAAAAGCTTTGAGTAGAATTTTAATACCAAATCGTTTTCTTTTGTTTATAAATTCTCTTAAAATTCATAAAAATTGCCATGAAACGGAATATTTAAATAAAAATAAAGACATTTTATGCAATTCTTGTGAATTTTGCTGTTTTCCATACACTTGTTCACATACAATAATTGCAAGTATTTTACGTTGATGTTTTTTTTTTATTATTGAACGATTCTGTGAAGCAGGTAGATTTTAATGAAATTGCAACATTGTATATAAATATTTATTTTTAATGCATAATAATGATGATAATGATTTACAAATTGTTTTCCTTCTTTTTTTTACGATTCAGCTTTTTTTTGCACGTTTCGATTGTATTTTTTTTTTTTTTTTTTTGTTGTCGTTACGAATGCGTATTTACATTAAACATTGTGCATAAATATGAATATTTAGGATGTGTTAAATCCTTGTTGTACATTATGAAGTACCTCTCGTAAATGTCGGGACAGAGCTTTGAATGAAGCAATTGTTGAAGGAGCTGGAATCTGGAATGATTTGAAAAAATATGTTTGAAAGCTCGTACTAATCGAGTTGTTATAGATCTCGTAAAATCGCTCGTCTCCTAATTTATTTCTTATTTTTCTAAATAACCTTATACGTCAAACTACCCTGTCTGTTCTTTTGCAGATGATAAAAATTTGCCATAAGTAGATATTCCTTTAATTATTGGCCGAGGCTATCGGAAATTTGAGTAATCAGTCAAAACATAAGTGATAAGTATAGTAAAGATCTTGTGACAATATCTGAGTTTATGTTGTTGTGCGAATAAATTCCATTTTAATGCTGTATATTGTCTGCTCAGGAAATTGGATATCATGTGTTATAGGACTGTTGCCTATGCGGATGACATAGCAGTGGCTATCCACTTGGACACAATGTCACATCGGTTTGAGAATGCACTCAGTATACTAAGTCGGTGAAGTACTGACAGTGGACTGAGTGTGAACCCAAGTAAAACCAAACTTGTATTGTACACATGGAAGTACAGGATTCCTTATTTATCGATACCCCGATTAAATGGTGTTGAGCTAACACTCTCGGACATCGTAAAATACTTGGATGTTCTTCTGGACAGTAAACTATCCTGGAAACCCATTATCCTTAGCAAGGACATCCAAAGCTATGACGGCAAATTATGTCTGAAGGAAGCGCATAGGTACGCAATGGGGTATTACACCCCGATATGTGAATTGGCTATTTGACACAGTCACCAAGCCGATATTATTCTATAGAGTCTATATATGGTGGAAAGCCCTAGATAAAGTCGCAAATTGCATGCTATTCAGGCTAAATAGGATTGGTGCATGGAAACATGGATCATAAGGCCACGCCAGTATAATCGAAAGTACACAGAATCTTCCAGATAATATTGATTATTGCACTTCTAGGGTTTTCCAATCCAGAAATTTCGGTTTTTCAATTCCATACAACATAGAAATAATGGATATACCTTCACTTGACACAACGTGTCTCTCAGTTTTTACGAACGGTTCTAGAAAGGGAGATCGAGTTGGCGGATTTGTTTATATTCAGGAATACGGAATTTGGTTATCTTTTAGAATTCCAAATTAATGTAGTACTATTCAAGCTGAAATATCGGTTATTAAAAGGGCGGTTAACTGCCGCAGTTATAACAAGATATCAGGCAGGGATATTCATATATATACTGATAGTCAAGCCGCAAGTAAATTTCTGACAGGTGTGTATACAATATCGATCATAATCCACGAATGCCGGGCATCCTTAAATAGGATGGTGAGACATTCAACAGTCGTGCTCATTTGGGGACGTGGAAACTGATATATTTTGGGCAACTGTGTTGCTGATGATTAGGTGAAAAATGGCGCCATGATGTCTGACGGAAACATAGACTTCCTATGAGGGATTCCGTTATCTAAATCCAAGCAGCAAATTAGTAATTTTTACTATGAGCGAGCTAGTAAGATAGGGATGTGAACACACCTGTATGATTACCATACAGGGGTGTTCACCCGGGTCAACATATCTTCTTGGCCTGACACGCTCACAATTAAATTTTGCACTGGCGGGGATAACCGGTCACTGCCCTATAACGACTTCTGTAGAAGCTGTCATCTACTTTGTCATAGCTCGGCATTAAGAGATCTACGCATCAGGTTTCTGGGACATCGTTCCTTCAATAGTCTTTCTGAACTATTGGACATTAAGTTAGAATGCTTCAATGCCTTTATTAGGAATAGCAAGACATGATAATCTCCACGGGGTGAATTAGTATCCGTCAAATGACTGGTGCACACAATACTCCATACTTCTCCTCTTCTGACCACCTTCTCTATATTTCTTCTACTCTTTTTATCTCTATCTGCGCCTCTTTTATATCTTTTTCAGGTAACACAATGGGATCTACTGTATGGACCCAAGTAAGCTGTTTTCTTTCCTGCATCTACTACATGGCTGCCTGTTAACCTTACCTATGGACGGTTTAAATATTTAGGAATCAGAAGCTCTTGATGTTCTGGGCATCTAAATTTAATGTAAAGTTCGTATGGACTAAGCACATTTTTCATCTGTCCCAGAAGTATTTAAGTTGTCGGGTTTATTAAAACGGTTTTGGTTAGGCTTCAAGGTAGCCGCAAAGTGAAGAAGAAGAGCAGCTCACATGGGTCTAGGCAATACTTTCCTTTGTGTCACCTGAAATTACAGAGGCAAAAAGAGAAGGACAGAGTAAATATGAAAAAAGAAGGGGACAGTCAAGATTTGGTTAAGATAGAAGAGTAATTATTATTTTGTCACTCCATGGAGATTCCCATATTTGGTCTGGTTACTCAATTACTGTTCCTTACAAAGGCATTAATGCACTCAAGCCTCAAATTCGAGACCTCAGAGAGACTAGTTCGGGAACGATGTCCCAGAAACCTTAAGTGTAGATTTTTCAATGCCGGACAGTGACAAAGAAGATAAAAAATTGTCTCATCCTCCTCCTCGTTTTGACAACTTCCGCAGAAGTCGTTGTAGGGCAAGCCAAGTCTCCTCGCGTGGTTGCCAAAAAATGGTGTAAGAAATACTTCAATTATAGACCGGTACTTCTACATTTTGGAGTTTCTGGAGATCGAATATATAGATAGGTAGCCGAGCTACGACTAAGGATCCAACGATTCAAGCTAAATTGGGGCAACGTACATACCTACGATGGAAGACTTCATACAGACCTACGGTTGAAGCTTAATTGGGACTACATACATACCTACGATTAAAGCTAAATTGGGACTACAAGCATATCAACGATTGAAGCTAAACTGGGACTATATACTTACAGACCTCCGATTGAAGCTAAACTGAGACTATATTGGGACAACTAGTTGATATAAGATTGGAACTAAACTGAGACTATATACAACCTACGATTGAAGCTAAACTGATATTATATACAACATACGATTGAAGCTGAATTGGTACTACTTACAGACCTATTATTAAAGCTAAATTGGGAACGCATGCAGTCCTGCGATTAAATATAAGATGAGACTACATACAGACCCGCTATTGAAGCAAAATTGTAACTACATGTAGACCTACGTCTGATTCTAAACTGGAACTACATAGAGACCAAGAAGTGAATCTAAATTGGGAATACGTAAAGACCTTCGATACAAGGTTAAACTGCGACTTTATAAAGAAGGTTCGAATATTGCAATCTTCATATATAGTTTAAAATTCATTAAAGCTCCAATAATTTTATTTATCTCTAAATATTTTAGGTTAAGAAGCACCATTATACTAACATTTATGACACCATTTTTATAAAAACTACAACATTTAAGCTTACAATTTCTTTAAGCATCATTTATTTTGTTTGAAACCATGTCCTTCTTGAAGCTCTTGTAAATAATTTAGAGTCAACATTTTTTATTTATATCAAAGTAAATTTTAAATCAAAATGCAGTGTCAAAAAGATGAAATTCTTCTAAAAACTGTTTTCAACTGTCACACTTTTAAAATAACAACAACAACAACAACAGAAGCAGCATTAATAACAAAAAAGTGAACTTCAAGTACATTCTTTGATTATTGTATAAATCGCACTCGAATGCATGCATGTATGTAGATAGGTACGTTAGAATGAATGGGTGAATGAGTGAACGACTCAATGAATGAATAAATGTAGAATGATGTATTCACTCGACCCTTGAAGTACAAGTATATAGAAACATACAAGAACAAAAACCAAAAAAAAAAAAAAAAAAAAAGATTTTTATTTCTGTTGACTGAATGAATATTTTAATGATGTACTTTTGTTTAATATGTGAGTGAAGAAAAAAAAATCGCAAACTAAAAAGAAAGCAGGAGAAAAAGACCCGAAAAAATACAACACAAAATATAAAAAAAGAAGGGTGATAAAAAAAGAAACACAGAATTGCTTAAGATAAACACACATACTCACAGTTATTAATATTTTAAATATTCACATAGAAATCAAAATCATAAACACACACACACTAACATAAAATCATATTAACACATGTACGAAGGCAGGCTGAAAAATGTTCGACAAGTGTTTAACCATTATATAAAGTAATTTTCACTAATGTCTGATCATTTGGCTGAATCCAATTTACATATTTTGGGTCATTTGTTACATATGTGCTCGTTATAGTGCAGATAAAAGTCAACTGGTCACTTTATACATCCCATGTAATCTAGCGTGAAATTTGTAGTGTTTTAATGAAAGAAACGTTTTAGCTCAATTGCCACAGGGAAGGGGTATATATGTATATATATTTGTCATGATATTTGTAATTTGTACAAATTTCATTTGCGTACTATTTGGCTCAATTCGCCACTCCAATTAGAAGAAAGAAAATGTATTATTAAATCTCCCTTTGTGAATTCTCACTCATTCAAGATAACATGTCCACAATTTCATGCTTTATTGTAATCTGGAGTCAAACTCATTCGAAACGTATCATTAGAATAAAGAATAAGTACCCTAAATATTCACATTTTGTATTCGCACTCAGCATATTGAATGCTTAATTTCATATTTTTAAGTCCATTATTATATAAATCACAAAAAGTACCATTATGGGGAAGAAAAGTACCACTAAACACACCTTTTGCGGATTCTAACTAATTTAGGATCATGTCTGGCTAATTTCGTGATTTTGGGTTCATTATTATATTTGGCGTAGCTTTTGAACGTGATTTTTGTTTTCAACAACTTTAATGTCATTTTGAAGGGTACATATCTGTCATATATTTCCACTTAGTTATTGAACACTATAGTGCAAACAACAAAGTTTTTTTTGCTTCAAAAATGTCTAATTTTATATCAACGAATCATATCATATGCGGGAAGTTTTGCTTCACTTCTTTAATTTGAAAAAAAGTGACATTGAAGATCACTGATTGCTCACTAAAGTTTATGGTGAATGTGCTCAATCGTACAAGAGATGGTTTGTGCGGTTCAGAAGTGGTGATTTTGACACAGAAGACAAATATCGCCCTGGACAGCCAAAGAAGTTTGAAGACCAAGAATTTGAGGCCTTATTTCATGAAGATTATTGTAAAACTCAACAAGAGCTTGCAAGATTATTGAGAGCTAATTAATCAGCAATTTCAAAATGTTTGCGAGCAGGAAGATTCATCGAAAAGCACGGAAATTGGGTACCAAACGATTTGAAGCCGATTGACCTTGAAAGTCGATTTTACATGTCTGAAATTATGCATGAACGCTATAAAAGAAAATCATTTTTGCACCGAATCATTATTTTCGAAGAAAAATAAATCCTTTACAATAACCCGAAGCATAAGATATCGTATGTGAAGCCCGGCCAACCAGCCGAATTGACACTAAAGCCAAATATCCATGGCCCTAAGGTAATTCTCTGTAGTTGGTGGGAGCATATAAGCTACTGAAATCTGGCCAGACCATCACAGGGAACTGGTACCGAATGCAACTGATTCACCCAGAATATGCGGCCAGACATGAAACCGTAATATTCCATCATGAGAACTCTCGGCAACATGTGGCAATATCTGTTAAGAAGTATTTAGAATGAAGTGGTTGGGAAGTTTTGTCTCACCCGCTTCGTTTGTTTAGAATAAAGTGGTTGGGGATTTTTGTCTCACCCGCTTCGTTCGTTCTTGGAATCAAAAGATGAGTAGTTAGTTTGGATCGGTGGTATTCATATGTTGTCAGAAAGATAGGAAGAGGTCACAGTAACAGTGGCCAATACTGTGAATAATTTTAAATTGTACAAATGTTTCAAAATAAAAGCTAAACTTTTTAAAAAATTCTCGCGTTTTTAAGTCATAAACAAATAAAATATTCCAACTCCAAAATTTTTAATTATAATTTACTCATAACCGTAAAAATTAGTTCTTTATTTTTGATTCCTTAGTCCCATTAAGCACCCTATCCTTGATTCTGTCTTTACTCAGAATCATATCAGCCATGTGTAAGTTAAATAATTTAATAAACTACAATTTTCCCGGCGTAACTGTGTTCAAGTGCTCAAGAAAAAAATTTTGTTTATTTTAAAAGAGTACCAAACTTTTTACCCAGATTTATCTCCATCTACAACTTTGCACTCAAGTTCCAAATAAAACCATATCATTTAGATTTTGTATGACAAATGTTTATGTTTTCTTTCAAAATTGGCGTAATACTTAGTTTTTAATAAAATGTATTTTCCCGGTTTTACCTCTAAAGCGATCGAATTTCAAAAAAAGTACCAGTATTCGTATTTAGTATTTTTTGATAAGTAATAATAAGACTCAAAATATATTTATATTTGTATTGGTTTGAAAGATACACATGCTACCAAGAAAGTAGCAAAGCATAGTTTTTATTAGTTTTCTTCCCCTGAAAGGATCGAATTTCTAAAAAATATCAAACACCCTCGTGCTTAAATTTTAAATGCTTTCGGTATCTGTCTGTCTGTTGAAATCAACTTTCCGATGCCAACAAAATAACTTACAAGCATGATTAATATAGTTCATAGTTCATTTTTGTATTTAAAACCGGGAAAATCAGCCTACAAATGGCTGAGACAAAGCATCACCATCTTATACGATTAGTTGCAGTAGATTTTCTAGTATTTCCCATGTGAGATTGCATTGTCCTACACGCAGAAAAAAAATATAGTTGTGCATTGTTACTGTAACCATTTCAATATTTGTACATGGTTACTGTAACCATTTCAACATTTTTAACAATATTATAGTCACAGTAACTATATATATGATTGTGGTAACAATAATATGGTTAATTTACGATTCACATGAATATTGTAACCATATATATGGTTACAGTAAACATATATATGTTTGTGACAACCATTTATATGATGAATAATTTTATCATAATATGTTGTTCTCAGATTATGATATAAGAGCAACATAATATGGTAAATCTTTCATCATATATATGGTTGTCACAAACATATACATGTTTACTGTAACCATATATATGGTTACAATATTCATGTGAATCGTAAATTAACCATATTATTGTTACCACAATCATATATATAGTTACTGTGACTATAATATTGTTAAAAATTTTGAAATGGTTACAGTAACCATGTACAAATATTGAAATGGTTACAGTAACCATGCACAACTATATTTTTTTTCTGCGTGTAGTTATTGGATTACCGTGCGTCTCCATGTATGATGTTGCCATTATATCCAGTCTTTTTTTGTTATTTTTGTATCATTCGTTAAACGGTTGTTGTTCCAGCTAAGTAGATGATTTGTCTGCTGTAGTTGGTCTAGGATAATGGGGCTGCCATCTGTCGTTGCCTAGAAACAACGCCCTCTGTGTATTTAGTGTATGGATATTTCACCTATTTTGGAACTATATCATGTACCTTGACAATATGAATATCAAATGAAAGGTCTTATGGATATCACAAATAGTTTTTCACCAATGATGTGTTTAATGTTTATCTTAAATTATACTTTGGTGAAGGTTATATAAGATACGGCACATCCGAATGTAGCACTCTTAGATGTTCAGTTTCTTAAATCTTCCTACTTTGAGCCAAAACTCGAAATTTGAAATAAATGTTAACCGATTTTGCTCTGGATTTGGTTTTTACATGCTACCTTGGGGCATCAAAAATCTAGAAGTACAAAATAAGGAGTTTCCTAATCTACATAGAAAATTTAATATATCTGCTGCAAATCTCCTGCCCTCGTACTTCTGCATGCATGTGTGTAAATATATTTGTGTTAAAATAAAAAAAAAAAAAACAAAGAATCAGGCAAAATAGAGAGTACGGTGTCATTTAAGGGTTTCATTTTCAACATGCAAGTTTTTTTTTTCAATTTTTTTACTATAAAATTTTTGCGATAAAAACAGTATTTAGCGTTTTAAAGGAAAAATATATATACATATATGATTTTTTTTTGTTTTGACACAAGAAGGAAGAAACAAAAAAAAAAAAAAAAAAACAAGCAAAAAGCTCAGCAAGAAACTCTTGTTAATTGCATTTCAAGATTAAAACTTCAGTGTCAGGGTTTTTATGCCATCAGCATTTGTGTCGTTGCTGCTGCTGATGTCGATGTTGTTGTTGTTGTTGTTATTTCTAAGAAAACAATGTATGTTTACATATACCAACACAAACAAACATACACACAAACATGTATAGAAATCTACTTACAACAGGCGACATCATGTTGTGATTATTGCATATCCGTAGGTCATAAACAAAAGGAGGCTTCACAATAAGATGAATATACAACAGAAAACAAACAAAAAGAAACAAAAAAAAAAACGAAATGAAAACCTAAAGAATTTAGAAATGGGTTAGATTACCATCGTATTATTATTTATTTGTTTGTCTTCTCTTATTAGAAAAACAAAATCAGAGACTGATAACATGAAGTTCATTTAAGTAGACAAATATTCAATGTTTTTATTTATTTTTTAATGTAAGTATTAAGGAAAGTTTAAAACAAAAGAAGCTAAAATACTTTAAATGGTTAGAATTAGAAACTCAAAAAGAAAAAACAAAACAATAAAGTAGAAATGACAATACAAATTGTACTAATGAAAATGTTTCTTAAATAAGTAGCTATTGGTTTTAAGTTCATAGGATAGGAGGCAAAATCCTGTACCCTTAAAAACTTATGTTATTTTTAAATTTATTTTATTGTAACCACAATAACAGTAAAACTCTATTATAACGATATCCATTAGACCCGTAAACATAGTTCATTATAACCTAAGTTCCTAATTAGTGTTGATCCTCTTGAATTCTGACCCTTGTCTGATTCTCCTTTGACGCGTGTTGTCAATTCATTTACTTAATTCGTAAAGAACATAAATTCGAGCTGATCTTCCACCTGACTGCAAGTCCATTATTCAAGTAAGCATGTCGTAGTGTTCTAGTCATAGTGGAGCAATGAAATATTTCTTTGTTTGATAACAATATACATATCGCTCATTTGCTGCAACAACGTCATAACTCAAAATCCGTGTTTCTTGAACTGGGTAATACATGGGTAATATATGGCGTTTTGTAGTCTTTCATGTAATTTTATAAATTTTTATAAAAGTCTATTATTTTTTGCGTGACAGTGTTTTTTTGTTGTAAACATCAAAATCAAAATTCATGTTTTCTCTTATATTTGTCGCGAACAGATTTTGGTTAAATACAGATTAGAATAATATTAACGTCTACTATTTAAAACAGGTTTTATTTCTGAAATCTAATGATTTTTTGAAAATTTATTTAATAAATAGTAAAATGTCATAAAACATTCAAAGCCGTTTTTCTCGAAACGATTTTTTTTTTTTGAATTATGACGGCTTTGCAGCAAATGAGCGATATGTATGTATCTCAGCACTAATAACACAAATCTTTTTTTTGTTTCTCAACTATATTTCACAATTTTAAGAAAAACTGATTCTTATTTTTCATATATCCGAATCTATACATATTTGTATACCCTTCACCATGAGTGGAAAGCTTGTCATTATGTTTGTAATTTCTAGAGGAGTCGATATAGCCATGTCCGTCTGTCTGTTGAAATCAACATTCCAAAGCTCCCAAATAACTCTCATACATGATTGATACGTATATATATCTGCTATAATCTAATTTAGGTTACTATTCTATTTCAATAAAATCGGACAACAAATCACTTTTTTGCATTCATATTTCATAAATTTTTTTTTCACTAAAAATTCGACAATATAACTCTGACAATAAGAACAACGTACCACATTTGGACCACTGTTAAAAAAACTCAAACCAGCTGGACTATTAGTTTATTCTACAAAAATTATCTACTTAGCATGCCCTTTCAGAATTATAGAGTCGCTATTCTGTTCCAATCAAAAAGTCTCAACTTATTGGACAGTGTAATTTTAGTACAATGCTTTATCCCCAGTTCCTGGCTTGCTGGTAAAAATTATATAATATTGTAGATAAATTCCAATAAATAAAAATAACGTTGAAGAAATTTGTTTCTACTTTTTTTTTTCGTCGATCACACTGTGCCGTAGTAGTAAATCGTGCTGCAAAATTATTTAAGTTGTGGGTATTGACCAGGTTGGGGAATTTGAGAATCTTTTAGCCGCCGTTGAAACCCAGCGTTTGGATTCTTTAGACTTGGAGTTCGAGAATTATTGGAAAGTAAACAAATGTAAAATTTCTCAATTCTTATTTTTGGTAAAAAAATAGTTAAAAAAATATTGTGTCAATATCTGTGTTCCGATGTTGTTTTCAAATGTGAATTTTGAATAAATTTAATATCTTAGGTATTAAACACATAAATGGAAACAGACTTAACAACTTATTTACCAGCGTAGGCTTTTCCGAAAATCTACAGAAATTTAATATTGGAGCTACTGGAACATTTCTCGAAAACCTAAGAAATCTCGGGGTTCATATGATATTGCCAGTACAACAAATTTTATGGCCGTTACATAGGTGCCTAATGCTATTATAACTGTCCTTTATTATTGAAGTCCTTTGTAAGATCGCATAGACTTCAAAATCTAATTTGGGTGCTGTTGATTCTTGTGATCAATTTATGTCAACTTATCGCACCACTATTCGAACATAAAAATACGTAGTAATTGATATGTTTTGTGTTCGAGGATGATTGTTGTTTCGAAAGATGGACCACAATTTACACTATATCGAATTGAAAAGCTAGTCCATCGCACAGTGGGTCAGAATCAAAACTTTTTGGAAATAAATCTGGCATTTCTAAACGGCTGCTCCGATCGGAACAAGCTTTGACGTGGGCATAGCCAAAGAGTATTCGAGTTTAATTTAATAACACTTTTAAACACGAGCCATTTTTTGGTTTCCCATCCGAATTCATAGATTTCTCTCTTTTTTATAGGCATTTCAAAATTTAACCTTTTGCTATAACTTGGTCCGTTTTCTTTAAATGTAGATCGTACTTTTAGACCGAATGGACTCAAATTTTTCTGTTAGTTAGACAAGTAAATTACCAATAATATACAACTGATTTCAGAGCAATATCGGTTATAAATCCAAAAATAAACGATTTTTTTTTTTTATAAAAATACCTGTTAAAAAGTATTTAGAATGAAGTGGTTGGAAAGTTTTCCCTCCCAGCCTTAAAATTCAGACCGTGCTAGCCGTGGCGCGATTGTTGATAAAGTATTTTTGTTTCTCACATATTTAATAAAAATAATTTTGAAAACAATAATTTTAGTATAATTTTTGTGCAATTGAATAAACTGCTATTAAAAATTTGACTATTTTAACAAAATCTGCTTTATTGTCCACGTATATATGAGGAAATTTGAAAAATTCGATGTGAAATTTTGTAATTTAATGATATATTTAAAAATCACTATATTCGACAATTGCCTAACGTTTATAACAATTTAAAAATTTATTATAAGTCATTTTTGAAGCCAGTTCTTATTAATATTACAATTTTTTTAAATCTTAGAGAAAAATCTAAAAAAAGTTTAATTTTTGTCAAAATTTTCATAATCATTTCATAATCTTGAATTTGATAATTTTTCATGATTTTAAATATTAGTTTTGATTTTATTCTATACACATATATATTAAAAGAACTTAAAATTTTTTTGGGATTACACAAGCGTCTTTCAAAGATCTTTCACATAATACTAATATTTTAAATGTTTTCTTTCTTTTCTAAGACAGAGTTTCTTAGAATGTCTTAAACTATTATTTAGATGTGTAACCACGAACTTTTGAGATCCACCCACAACCTCCCAAATGTACCAAAATTCACACTATTCAAATCAACTCTAAAACACCTCAACTCTAAAAATGCGAAATTTCATTAAGATACCTCATATGATTCGCAAGTTACAGAATTTACAAAAACAAAAAAAATATGTAACCACTATGCAATACTTAATAGATTTTACTACTAACTGAATAAACTTCAAAATATTTTCGTGCCTCACTTTGATACTAAAATTCCCATGCGCTTCGGTTCATACTTTTAGTATAAATAGCTGATACACACGCGTTAAATTTCTGCCAACAGATACACACACTTGCGTTTCATTTAAATAGTAGAATTTTAGTCATACTGCGCATGCCCAAGCAAAAATGAATTTTAATAAACAACAACAACAACTGTCTTGTTTGTGCTTAAGAACAGCTTTGTCAACCAAACAGTCACCTCATTTTTGGACATGTACATTCATTTTCAAGTTTTATTACAAATTTTGTTTACAGTTTTAGTATAAATACAAGCTGTGTGCATACAGCGATATTTATATTGGTTTAGTGCACCAAACTGTCAACAGTACAAATGGGATTTGCATATTAAAAATTTTTTTTTTTTTTAAGTAAGTTTATTTAATTACGATGTTGATTTTATTACTAAAAAAATTTGTTTCAATCATCAAAATTATATTATTAATTAAATTAAATCGAATACATATTATTGAAATAATTTTCAATTTAGATTTAAAATTTTATTTAAACAAGTAATATGAAAAAACCTAAACAATTTTTAAAGGGGGCAAGGTTCTGAGGAGTAAATAAAAGCTTTTTATATAAGAATTTGATATTAGTGAAAACCTTATGACCTGAATAATGATATTTTAGTAAAATTAAATAATTTTTGGAATTTTTGGGACGTCGTTTACCTTAAAAACTAAAAATATTATAATATGGTGATTTTCCATGAAGAAAAATATAAAATTTGAATTAAAGTAAAATTTTAACGGTTAAAGATATCATAACAAAATTTGGAACTAATGTAGATCCAAATGTTCTGAAATCAACAGTGTTATAATCTTTAACATTTTTTATTTTAAAATACCGAAATTCCTAAAACGGTTAATATGTGTTCCAAAAACTCAGTTTTCTTTTTTTTTGAAAAGTGTCCACTGTGATGTTGTTTTCCGTGTGATAGTCAAAACACTTTGTAGCTATTTAAGCAACATATAGCTCTATACAAATGTGGAGCATTTTCGAGGATCGGTGAAATTTGAGACCTGAGGTGACCAAATTTGAGGGCCCACACACTGGTCCCCATTACTGCTAGGAAGCCGAAGAAAGGCAAATCAACTCGAAAACACCACACCTCCAACCATGTCATAACAATAGACAGATTTCAATCATAAAAGTGATTGATTTGATACAAATTTTTAATTTGTTGAAACTTACAATTACTTGTTCAAATACAATTTTAAATTTAAATTAAAAATTATTTCAATAAAATATATTTGATTTAATTTAATTAATAATATAATTTTGATGATTGAAACAAGTGTTTTTAGTAATAAAATTAATATCGTAATTAAATAAACTTCTTTTTTTAAAAAAATTTTTTTTTTTTTTAAATTTGCAAATTCCATTTATACTGTTGACAGTTTGGTGCACTAAACCAATATAAATATCGCTGTATGCACACAGCTTGTATTTATACTAAAACTGTAAACAAAATTTGTAATAAAACTTGAAAATGAATGCGCATGTCCAAAAATGAGGTGACTGTTTGGTTGACAAAGCAGTTCTTAAGCACAAACAAGACAGTTGTTGTTGTTGTTTTTTGCTTGGGCATGCGCAGTAATGACTAAAATTCTACTAGTTAAAAGGAACGCAATTGTGTGTATCTGTTGGGAGAAATTAAGCGCGTGTGTATCAGCTATTTATACTAAAAGTATGAACCGAAGCGCATGGGAATTTTAGTACCAAAGTGATGAACGAAAATATTTTGAAGTTTATTCAGTTAGTAGTAAAATCTATTAAGCACTATGCAACTTACAGAATTTTTTTGTTTTTGTAAATTCTGTAACTTGCGAATCGTATGAGGTATCTTAATGAAATTTCGAATTTTTCGAGTTGAGGTGTTTTAGAGTTGGCTTGAGCAGTGTGAATTTGTTGGTACATCTGGGAGGTTGTGGGTGGATCTCGAAAGTGGGTGGTTCCACATCTTAAATAATAGTTTAAGACATATTAAGAAACTCGGTCGTACAAAAGAAATAAAACATTTAAAATATTAGTATTATGTGAATGAACTTTGAAGTACGCTTGTGTAATCCAATAAAATTGTGAGTTCTTTTAATCTATATACAGTGTTGGAAAAAATAATAGAAACGAAAGCATTTAGTTATAGTATATTAGTCAAGTTTAGTTTTGTTAAAAAAAATGTATATGCAGTTTTGTTTATAAGAAAAAACATAATCAATCCTATTTTCATTAATTTTTTAATACCCTATATGACTAACAATGTAAAGAGTCAATATTTTTGCTGGAAAAAATAATAGAAACGCGTAAAAGGATTCATTTTTTAGAGGCACATCTGAAATTTGTTTTGTAAGACCAAAATTTTGTACGGAATAAATGTGGAACAAATTGGTCCTAATATTGTTAATAATTGATACAAGTATTAGTTTAAGAAACTCAATAAATATGTAATAATATCTTTATTTATTGACAAAATTCAATGAAATTTTCAACGATTTTGAAATTTGTCATTCTAGAGTGTAAGAAAACTTGTCAAAAAATCGAAGGGAAATTTTTATTTTTTACAATTTTACCCATAGTGTCCACATTACCTTCGGGGAAAATACTTTGGGGATAAAAAGGGAACACAACTTGAAATTTTTATAAAAAATTGGTCAAATTCCGAAGGACGTAGGGGCGACATGTTTGAAAACTGTAACATGTTTTTTATACCAAACTGTTCTCCGTAAAGATATCTTACAGAGAACATAAAATTGTTATATCTTCTTAAAGAAAGTTTTTTTTTTAATAAAAAAAGGATTAAGTCACCTTTTCGCCCAAAAAACAGCAAAAATCTACTATCTATCTACTATTTTTGAATTTTTAAATTGAAAATCGTTTATATTTGGATTGATAATTGATATTTCTTTGAAGTCTGTTGTATATTATTGTTAACTTACTTGTCTAACTAAGAAAAATAATTGAGTCCATTCGGTTGAAAAGTACGACCTATATTTTTGAAAAAGCGCACCAAGGTATGGCAAAGTTTTTTAATTTAAATTTTGTAATACCTATAGCACGGAAATTATAATAGAGAAATAGCACAAAATAGCTCTTTTCAAGAATTTAAAAATCTTTGAAATCGGATAGGAAACAATAAAATAGCACGTATTTAAAAATTTTACATGTCGAAGGTACCCTAATTTGAGCCCCTACAGCCCCTACTCGAGTTTAATAACTTAAACTCGAGTTCTCCGTGGCTACGCTCGTATCAAATTTTATACCGTTCGCACTAGCCGTTTAGAAATGCCAGATTTATTTCCACAAAAATGTTGGTGCTGCCCCACTGTGCAGAAATTGAATATTGGAGCTACTAGAACATTTCGCGAAAACCTAAGAAATCTCGAGGTTTATATGATATTGCCTGCACAACAAATTTGATTGCGGTAATATGGGTGGCTAATGCAGTTATAACTGTCCTTACGAATTGAAGTTCCTTAAAACCTATTGGAACACTATAAAGATATTCTCAACAACAATGAGATCGCATAGACTTCAAAATCCAATTTGGGTGCTGTTGATTCATGTAATCAATTTATGTCAAATAATCAGACCACTATTCTAACATTAAAATACCTGATCATTTGATATGTTTTGTTTTCGATGATGATTGTTGTTTTGAAAGATCGTCTTCTTGTCGAAAATGTGTTAAAGTTATAATTTGTTTGGACAAAACAGATAACATAATTATAAAGGGAAAATCAAGATATCACCGTTGCAAACATAAGAGTGGCCGCAAAATATGTCAGAAATATATACATAGTTTCTCCGAAATACTACTAAACAAATATTTGTTTAAATCTATTACTTATAAAGTTTTCCTTTAAGTTAAAAAAAGAAGAAAGTAATAAAACTTTATGTTTCAACTTAATCTGTAGCTCCTTTTAATGGGTTAGCTATCTGCCCAATGGCATATTGCCGGTCGAAAACACCCATGTATTCCAAATTGTGTCTCAAAATTACAGAAAAAATTTTTGGGAATTAATGGGATAAAATATTCCCAGCATTTTTGCAATGTCATTATAAAGCTTAATATACACTACTTCATTATGTGCAACGGACTAATGGACCAAATGGTCTTTAATTTGGGCTGAGCTTCATGCAAGATCCAGGATTAAAAATAATTTCATTGTAAATAGTTAATAATTTATTTAGTTCAACTGTTTTCTTTTTAATCTTTAACCTTTTTTCCTTAACATGTTTTCAATGTTGAAAAAGGCATATTAAAATATTTTTTATTAAATATAGTATATTTAATAATCGTATATAGATTAAATAAATAGCCAACGCCCATTTGTAGTATATTGATATAAAAAGCAATTAACAAAAACATAATCGACCCATGTTGACCACATAATCACCTACACTAGAGCGTTGATAGTTTAGGTTTGTCGAACTGTTGGAGTAAATATGTAACTTGAAAGTCATATATTACGAGTATTGAAGAAGAAAGATACTCTCAAATATGTGGCTAAATATATAGTAAATTCTTAGGTGGTTAAGTGGTTCGTATATTGGCAAAAGCGACCCAGAATTGTTATTACAAGGTAGCCAAATTAAGATTAAATCTCATCTATATTAATTTAAATTATGTATATTTTAAAGCTGTATCCATTTCTGTATTATCTCTCATACAAATATTACTTTATAAACATAAATAATACAAATAAAATCAAATGTTTATTTATGTAATGTATTTGAAAAAATAACATTGCCTTTGTTATTAAAATACCAAACATTAAATAAAATTTTCTAATGAAAAATATGAAAGATAATTTTCTTTCGAATAGCTGCCGGCTTTAAAGCAAACTCATTTTAGACTTTTCATATTTTCTCTTTATTTTCTCCAACAACCCGCAAACAAACACAATTTTTAGGTTAGAAATACAAATTTCTACTGTAGGGTATGAAAATAGTCCAAATGCAATTTAAATGTGTTAAATGAAAAAAGAAAATTGCAAAGGAAAATGCAAAAAAAAAAGATTGGAAAACTGGCATGAAAATGGAACAATCGCCAACAAAAGTCCATAATATTTGCAAACAAAAAAAAAAAAAAAAAAAATATTGAAATAATTGTATGGAAAAACCAGGAAAAATACTATGTAAACACTATTGATGCAACTACAATGTACAATATAGACATTGACAAAGACTAAAAAAAAAGTGAACACATGTGGGTAACAGTGGGTTGGTTTGTTAAAAAATATTTACTAATTTGTTAATACTAAGAAGCATTTACATTATTATTATTTTTTTTAATTTAATCCTTTAAAGCATAAATAACTAGTTACAAAGTATAGTCGGTCAAGCCCGACCATATACATAATTAAAATGTCAATAATTCCTCCTCATGAGAAATTTTCGGAAGTGGGCCAGATATGGGAGCTATAAATAATTATAGACCGATCTCCATAAAAATAGGGCGCATGGTTTAGGTATTTCTATACGAAACTTATTTTTGTTAAATTTTATTTGGAAACCAATATTTTAAAGAAATTTATGCTCGTTAAAGCAGGGGCCGTAAATAACGATTATCCAGAAATTTTGAAATCAAAAAATCTCTATATTAGAGTCAACGGATCTCTATTCCACAGTTGACAGTTATTATTCAACATAAAAATAAAAGTTCGCATGAAACTCTTAAAAAAAGAGTTTTAAATAGCCGTCGTAAAAATAACTCATTTGAGGAGTTTTATTTTTCTCGTTAGAAAAAAATCTTATTTGAGGAGTTTTAATTTTTCCGTAATAAAATAAAAGTCATTTTGGGGAGTTTTATTTTTCCCGTCAGAAAACAAAAGTCTTTTCGTTTATTTTCTACTTTTTTCAGTATCTTTCTGGGAAAAATAAAAATCACCAAATCACTTTTTTTTATTACGGAAAAAAACTCCTCAAATGAGATTTTTTCTGTCGGCTATTTAAAACTCTTTTTTGAAGAGTTTCATGCGAACTTGTATTATAACCTACACCGCCATAGTGGGGAGGGTATTATGCGTTTTGTGCTGATGTTTGTAATGCCCAAAAATATTAGTCTAACACCCACCTTAATATATATCGATCGACCCAGAATCACTTTCTTAGACGATTAAGCGATGTCCGCACGCACGCCCGTCCGTCTATCCATTTAAACCTTGAGCGCAGAGTACAGCTCGCGATTTTGAAGATATTTCGATAAAATATGGTACATACAATTACTTTGACCCAAGGACAACGTCCATTGAAACTGGCTGAATTCGATTCATTACGATCCTGCAGAAATTTGTCTTTCCCAGTCATAAATGTTTAATTCATATAGATATCTACACAAATTTCGCTCCAAATAAGTTTTTTATATACGGAAATCATGTCACCTAATTTTATGATGATCGGTCCATAATCAGTTATAGCTCCCATATAAGGGCAGGTTTCGAAAATCACTTTAACCTGAATAAATCCCTTAAAAAATAAATCACATAAAATTCAACACATACAACTTTCATATAGACATTTAAGACATTTATACTCGTTAATTCGAAATTAGGCCTTATACGGTAGCTATGCTAAGTTATAGATTGATTCAAAAACAAATTTTGAATACGATTTCCATTAACTAAAATTTATTTGTAGCTATATAAATCAGAATTTTGGATTAACTCTTACTAAATGTTGTAATGTATGTAGTTTTATATATTAATAGCTTCAACCGGTGACCTTCGCTCTCTCCATCGTGGTAAAATAACAAAATATGAAGGAATTTTATAAAAAATCAAATGAATATAATTTATATCGCAAACTCATGCTATTGAAATTGTAAAAAAATCCTGCGATTTTAAAAAAATTTGATACTTTTCTTAAGACGTTCGTCCAGCTATAATTTGGTATGTTTTTACAGTGGGCCTGTCAATATTAAGCCAACTACTTACAGTGATAGGAAAGCAATTTATAACAAGTTAGACGACTCTTGCTGTAACAGTTCTTTAGATATTCGAAAATTACAATTGAGGCTATCAGTGCAAAAGTGGTGTAAACTCAAACTATTTATATAGTGGCATATTCAATTTAAATTACTTTGTTATATTATGCTGGGTGCATAATCCGCTTTTGTATTGATATTGATAATGTAATACCAGAAATGCAACCAAAAAAAAATTGTGCGATTATGGCCTTAATTTACTTTGTATGTAAGGGACACTGTATAATTGGGACACATACTAGAAGACTGAGCCTATTGTACAACGACTACTGTAGAAGCTGTCATAATGAAGAAGAGGAGGAGAAAGGTGAGATACACCTTTTCTGCCATTGCCTAGCTCTGACAAAACTGAGGGCTTGGATGAGCTATCAAGGATGAATCTTAGACGAATCTCTCTTTCATCAGGGAATCTGGTTGGTTTAACTCGGAGACAACCGAAGTATTATAAATACCCTACTCTTTACCCCTTGGGTATCACAAGGACCCAAGAGAGCTGATTGACGAGTGGCTGTCCATTAAACCTAACATAACCTTGTATGTTCTGATACCACCCATCTGCATTTGCGTTCAGTTGTTCTCAACTGCGTGAAATAGTAACAAAATAACTCACGCATAGTTTTGAGAATCTCACTATTATAGTTCTCCAGATATTCGATAGTAAATATTGACATTTTGTGAGAGGGGTCCCTTTTCTTTATCTGGCATCAACGTAATTTACACCAAATTAAAAAACAGGTTAAAAGAACAATTTCAGTTCATTTGATATTCGGAAATAACTATATACTTGGTATGGGAGATATCACTCCGCTGTTCTGATCCCACCAATTTTTATATCTTTTATCTACAATTGCAACAAAATATCTCATTCCAAGCTTTACGTTGGCTATTATAATTCTCTTAGATATTCAATTACAACTATTTTCTTTATATGAAAGGGGTCATTCAGCCAAGTAAGAATATTGATTCAGGAAAGACTTAAGGACACAGTTACAACTTTCTTTGTAATGGAGGACCTACACCCACTGTTCCGATCTTGTCCATTATTAGCTAAACTTTGTACAGTGGTAAGGATTTCATCCGTACTACGCTTTATGACTTGCACGATTATTGTTCTCCAAATATTCGAAAATAACTTATCGAATCCGGCACATTTTCACCCAATTACAAACCATGGTAATAAATCCTTCAAAGTTTTACAGATTTCTCTAATACAGTTGACCAGATATTTGATAATATCAATTTATTTTGTATGTGAGGTTCCATGTTTAGTAGTTATCCAGATATTTAAAATTCACTATGTGCCACGCCCACTAATTCAATCCAGACCATTTTTAGCTAAACTCCGTACAGTGATAAGAAATTTATTCGTACAAAGTTTTAATATTTTACAATTATAGTTCTCCAGATATTCGCCCACTAATATTGTAAAATTTCAGCCAAACTATGTTAATTTGAAAAGGGTGCTATTAGGGAAACTTTCTCTTGTTTTCAACTAAACTTCGTACAATAATAAGAAATTGATTCGTAAAAATTTTAAACATTTTAATCATGCCCGTTTTCGGCCAAGCTGCGCACAATGATAGCAAAGTAAAACCCGCGAAGTTTTGCGGTTTTCACATTTATATTTCGCCAGATATACCATAATAACTATTTACTTTGTATAAGAGGTGCCACGCCCATGCCCACTTCAAATTTCAAAATAAAAAGTAGCCTAGTGTTTCTTCCATATGTAGAGTAATATACAGTAAAATGTCCAATAGTTTAGCTTCCTATAAGCTAAAAACGAACAAACAAACCGACATACATTAATTTTTATATACAATAATATAGATATAAGGTGTCCCGAAATATATCCAGTATTTCAGTTAAATAGAAAACACCGTATTTTTTCTTTAGATTATTATTTTATATTGAAACATAAAGTACACACCTAAGGGTTATTTATGAAATAACACAGCTTGAAAATGGCCTCCACGGCCTTGCTGCTAAACGCATTCTTTTGTCAACATTTTTGATTGTCAAGACCAGAAGTATGGTTCAATGATGTCACAACTAAAATACGCACCAAACCGTGGCACTTTGTGGATGTTTTACGACAAAATTCAACAATGTTAACGATTAACAAAGTCAGCAAGGTGAAAATGTGTTTCATGATTCATGACCTTAGGATGATTTTGCTTTGAAATTTTAAAATTTTTATTTCTGTCTAAATTTATATTTATTCTTGTTATAGCTGACAACACGCTACCGCAAATTTAAATCTTGGGTGAATCCAGGTATTCCTATTTTAACTAGAGGGCCCTTATTGGGAGTTGTGAAAGCTCACAAAATTAACGTGATTTTTTGTAAGCAAGACGATTTTTTTACGTTATTTTATATACGACTTATGGCCTTGAAAATGATTTTGTGTGACTTATATAAAAGCAATCGTTAATTATGAACCGATCCTTGGAGAATGATACATGTATACTAGAGTGACAATGAATTGTATAGAAAAAAATGTGTGTTAGATTTTTAAAGGGTGCCGGGTGGAATATTGTGACACTAGGTTTAAAAGTTAAGTGTTGAAAATTTGAGCCAAGTCGGACAACGATTTCGGGACGCGCATCGAGGTCAAAGGTCAGATATATGCAAAATTTTACTAATTATATGAAATAAATTTGTAAAACTCCTGAACTTTCTTCATTATTTTACAGATATATCTAGGTTTATTTATATTAATGAAAACTACATTATAAAAAATCTTTTTGAGATAAAACCTTTGGGTCAAACTGACCCACAAACTGTATCATCGCTAAAATTCGGAAAAAATGCAAATTTTTCAGTTTTTGTAAAAATTTAGCTGCTAAATAATTATTTTTACAATCGAATGCAAAAGAGTAAAAATGTGTACGTAATTGTCATTCTAATGAGATATAAAAATAAAAAATTGGTTAAAAAATGTTAAAGTTATTAAAATTTTCCCAGACCATTAACGTGCCTCGGACCACTTGAACAAGAAATGTAGGAACAAAATTTACATATTTTAAAAAATATTAAAGTAAATGCTTACGTTTACTTAAAATATATCCGTATTTACATTTGTATGAGTTTTTGTCTTTGTAGAGAACCGTTAACATATTCGCAGGGATGGCCAAAAAAATTTATTTTTTTTAACGTCTGTTTCTAATCTATATTTTCAAATGTTTAAACATTTTTTTAAAAAAAATTCAGAATTTTTTGATCATCAGATTGGAATTTATTGAGATCATAATAGAGAATAAAAATATGAAAAAATTATGTCAATACCTCTTACAGTTTTTCCGTACCTACCACTTAAATTTTGTGATTTTTGGGAAAAAATATTTTTTTGGCCATATTTTGGCGAATGAAAGCAATTTCGTTACTGTTACGAGTTTTAAGTAAAACCTATACAGAATCTTATAGTTCAGATAATTTTAAATATAGTCTAAAAGTTTTATTAAAATCGGAAAACATTAAATCTTAAATCGTGAATTTTTCAATATTTGGAATTTCTAATGGAAATATAGCGAAATGCTATATATTTTTAGAGTGATTTTTCATATTTACTCATATACAAGTAAATACGAAAATATTTTAAGTAAAAATAAGCTTTTATTTTAATATTTCACGTAATATGTTCATTTTGTTTCTACATTTCTTGTTCTAGTGGCCTGAGACACGTTAATGGCCTGGCGAATTTTTAATAACTTTAACATTTTTCAACCAATTTTTATCATTTGTATCTTATTGTAAAGACCATTACGTGCACATTTCGATTTTTTTAAATTAATTTGCAAAAGTAATTATTTAATGGGAAAATTTTTACAAAAACTGAAAAACATTGCATTTTTTCCCCTTGTAAATGCATCTCAAAACTTTAGCGTCGTTAACGTTATCCTATCATCCTAATATTTTACACAACGTGTTCCAACAATTATAGTGGGGGGACGGCCTGTACGTAGAAAGTCTTTTTCGTCCATACAATCTTGGAACACTCTAATATATAGCGATATATTTAAAATATATAAAAGGGAAAACTCACTATTTCGGGAAGCCATTTGTATGGTAGATAGATGAGCAAAAAATATAGGTACCAATATTCATCGAAATTTTATAGAAAAGAAAGAGAAACGATTTACATGAATATGCAGACGGACAATTGGACATTGCTAAATCATCTCAGGTAACTGTGATCTTTTTGGAATCTTTAGAAGTGGGTATGTGATACAAACACTACAACTATCAGCACAAATGCATTACCCTCCCTACTATATTCGTTACCCCATTTTGCATTTAAACCTTTTTTGTAATATAAATTTCATACAGTATAATGAGTTTGTCCTCCATTCCGTAATTTATGTTTGAAAAAATCTCAAATTACCAACTTTACTTAAGTCCCATCATAATTTCATGTAAAATTCACATTTTCTTTACAACTTTTAAATCAAATTAAATTAAAAACCATTTACTTAATATTAATAACCAGGGCAAGGATTTTCATGCACTAAAAAATTAAAAATATGCGCTTATAATATGCACTATAAAGAGAGAAAATATGCACTAAAAATGACAAAAATATGCAATAAAAACAAGTTTTTTATTTGAAATATATTTATTAATAAAAGACATATAAATTTCACGTCTCATTTTCAATATATATGTACATATAAAGGACATAAAAGGTTTAAAATATATTTTTTTCAAAGTAAAAATAAGAAAATTCATGTATGTATGTAAATTATACAATATTTATTTAAAAAAAATTAGTCAGTTATTTATTTTCATGTTACAAAATTACTTAATTTAGATTTCTATTTGTATAAACAAATCAATTTTTTTTTTTAAATTTCCAAAAAGAAGCTTTGTCTGTTCGTCAACAGAAGTTAAAGGTACATATTTAAATGAAGCCAGTTCAATTGGAGAATATTAATTTTCAATTTGATTTTCTTTATTAAAATTGCTATCTAATATGTCAAACATTTTTTATTATTTCTGTAATATATTCTTTAGTTTTGTTTTAATTTGGTAAGAAATTAATTTTACTTGTGCATTCAGCGAATTGAATCCCTGTAGTTTAGTAATAGTATCATAAATAAAGATGTAATTTGAGCACAGAAGTGGTAATTGGCTTTAATATTATGTGTCACAAAGAGAACAGTGTCGAAAAGTCGATATTAAAAAAATTTTCGAAAAGTCGATAATTTCAAAAAGCTAAGAAATCGATTCATAAATTGAAAAGTTTAAAAGTAGACTTTTTCTTTCAACAATAGAATTCTAGTGTTAATATATTTACTATTTTTACAACACTAAATGGAGTTGCCAAATATATGTATGTACAGTGTACACTGATATATATGCAATAAAATGGAAAAATATGCTAAATATATGCATTTAAAAGAAAAATATGCAAAACATGCATTTATAACAAAATATGCAAAAATATGCAACAACAAATCGATGCCATTTTGTTGCAAATTCTTCGATTCGGAAAGATAAATTGTCAAAAGTGATTTTGAGTTACTGACTACAAACATGCATTTGCATAGAAATCCTTGCCCTGTTAATAACTATCGATCCACCGTACCACTAACACACATGTATGTCTGTAGGACATACAGATACAAATTTTATATATAAAATCACTGCACAAATGAATACACAATGTAAAAGGACACACACCAAAATATAAAAGTAGACAAAAAAAATATAACCTCCTACTGCATAATGTTCAACATAAAAAAAAATCATGTATGTAAAAACGTACATGAAATACATATAAATGAATATATATTCATACTTTTATACATAAGGAGGGAGCACGAAAAAAATGTACGCAAACGTATCGGTTTATTACTTTGTTTAAACACAACTAAAATTGGTTTCGTTTAATTCTTTACATTTGTCACCACTTTCAGAAACTTCATGCTAAATCGTATCTCGTATGCTTAGTTATACTAAAAATGGATAATTGGAAAAAAGTACAAAAAGAATGGTAAAACTCTTAAATGAATATCAATACTGACCGTTTACTAAAATTACTAGACAAGCAAGGGGGTGTTTGAATATATGAGAATCTACTTATAGAAATCCTTGGTGATATAGAAATTACTTTTTGAGATCTTTTAATTCAGGTAATACAACTTCCAGAAACTTTCCAAACAGGCTATCAAGAGACCTGTAGTTTCTACTTTATTACAATAAACATCAGCAACATTTTGTTCGTGAATACTCCTTATATAGATACTATGAAAAACCACTGTTTGTATGTAATTTCTACCAGAAAAATTTCGTACATAGTACTCTCGTATTTATATGAATTCATCCATAAATGTAGACAGTATTGAACAAAATCTATAATTAACAATTTTAAAGTAAACGTTTTTTATAACATTTTTAACTAAACAGAGCTACCAAAATATGTTTTGGACACCAAATTTGTATCGCATCAATATTTTGTTTGATAAACTCATATAACTGTAGTACAGAATAGCATTAAGAACCGATAATAAAAAGTGTTTATCTAATTTCACTTGCCACTGTAACTATTGGACACATACTTTGATTAAACACACATGTTGTGTATTACTTTATTGGAATGAAGCCCAGTGCCTTATATTTCTTCTCTGTTCAATTCATCTGTATATATATTAAACACATACACTGCTTAACACATCTATAAACGCACTATTGGTTTAGCTTATTTTCAAAGTTAAGAATATACATTTACAATAAAAACAAGTAAGAAAGTATGGTCGGTCAAGCCCGACCTTATAATACCCTACACTAAATAAATGCGCAAAAACAGTTTTCTTTTAAAATTTCAATAATTTATATTCGTGAGTGATTTTCGGAAGTGGGCCTTATATGGGAGCTATGAAAAATTATGGACCGCTCACCATGAAATTTGGTCATGTGATTAATGTCTATATGAAAGTTATTTATGTTGCATTTTATGTGTATACCAACATTTTAAGGAGATTTATGCTCGTTAAAGTGATTATCGGAAGCAGGCCTTATATGGGGCTATGACTAATTATGAACCGATCATAACAAAATTTGGTGACATAAATTTGATATATATAAAATTTATTTGGAGAAAAACTTGTGTAGATACATGTATAAATTAAACATTTATGACCGATAAAGTCCAATTTTGAGAGGACATTTGTATGGGGGCTACGTGAAATAATGGACCGAAGTCAGCCAGTTTCAATAGGCTTGGTCCTTGGCCAGAAAAAATGATATGTACTAAATTTTATTGAAATATCTTCAAAATTGCGACCTGTACTCTGCGCACAAGGTTTACATGGACCATCAGCCAGCCAGACGGACGGACGGACCAACGGACATCGTTTAATCGACTTAGAAAGTGATTCTAAGTCGATCGGTATACTTTAAGGTGGGTGTTAGACTAATATTTTTGGGCGTTATAAACATCTGCACAAATCCATTACACCCTCCCCACTATGGTGGTGTAGGGTATAATAATATAAGTTGTAAGTAGATAAAAATTAAAATATTATAAATCTTGCAGTCACAGATCGCAAGACTAAAGCATTTTTTGGTCGTCGTGGAGCACCTTGTCGAACCGCAATACAGAAATTCGAGCTGTTGGGACAAGTTAGTGATGTGAAGAATAAAAACCGTGCACGTTGCTCAAGAACACCTGAGAGTATTGCTGCTGTAGCCCAAAGTATTGAAGAAAACTCGGGTTTGTCCATTCCTAGTCGTTCTTTGGAATTGGCCATTCCACAAACGTCATTACACCGTATCTTATGGTCGGTGTTGGATGATATTGATCTGGACAACGTTTACTTTCAACAAGACGGCGCTACGTACCACACTAGCAACGAAACCATTGCTCTTTTACGGGAAAAGTTTCTGTACCGTGTTATCTCTCGAAGAGGTGATCACAATTGGCCACCGAGATCTTGTTATTTAACACCTTGCGACTTCTTCCTTTGGAGCCACGTGATAGATAAGGTCTACGCCAACAGCCAAGTGTCGATTCAAGATCTCAAATATAGAATGCGTGAGGCTATCGAGGGCATAGGGCAGCCACTTTGGGATTTGGTTATAGAAATTTTCATGAAAAGGATATGGTCCTGTAAGCGTGGTCGTGGTGGCCATTTGGCTGATGTTGTTTTTCATTATTAACGGCATATCTTCCTCTTTGTTATGAATTAAACATTCGATCATTTATCTTAAAAATATTTTCTTTGAATACCAAAATAACACATATTGTTGGAAAACCCTGTACTTTTAACAAGGTTCCATTTTTATAACTATAAAAGCATTTAAGACAAAACTTTAACAAACTTTGTGTTAAAACGAAAGCAGAAATAAATTTATTTTAGATGGAATTCCTTCCCAGCTGTTCTAGAGGACTATCCTGAACTAGTGATTTTACCTATCCAATATAACTGGCTACGTGACTAGTTACGCGTTTCTCAGTAATTGGCCTTTCTGATTGCAATGATTCTGTCTGTCCAAAGTAGTCAATCAGTGGATTCACATACCGGTTACTTAGAGTCAGTTACCTTACTGGCTATCTAACTGGCTACTTTATAAGCTACATAAATAATTACATGTAAAGTACGGATGCTAAATTCACAGTGGTTTAGAAACGAATTTTTTTTTTTTTACATAATTCGGTATCTTGGGAACTATTGGAGGTATTATTACGAAATTTCACACGATTAGAGCTCAGGTTTTTTTGCAGTTGTTCAACTTCCTAGCGCAAATGGTGGTCAGTCCGTGGCACCTAAAAGTTGGTCACCTTGGGTCTCAAATTTTAAAAAAAATATCGCCATAAATCCATTTATGATCCGTACGTATTTCCAAAGGGGCATGATTGGTTTGGAGAAGTAATTTTATAATACCATGAGCTTTTGTATTGATAGTCTTTTGTACGCTTTGAATTTTGGAAATTTCTACACTTTAATGCCAAACTTGAAATACTTAAGTTTGGATAAAGCGAAAAATTCGATGCATATATAGTTGTGACACGCAGTGTATATGTATATTTGTATATAAAAACTACTGAATACATTATTTACAAATTGTATCGTTATATACATACATTGTGTACTTGCTAAGTGTGTATGTAAGTACTATAATAGATACATACATCTGTTTAAAAAAGTCTATATATACACATATTTATCTATGTTATTTATTAACACCTAAAGCGATTTTCAAAAAGATAAACAATTTTATATTGATCTTATATACGCTGTATATTATGAAAATTAAGTTTATAATAAAAAAAAATAAATAGCTGTATTAATCAGATTATAAAGAACATAACAACATGGGGTAGTTCATTTAGGAAACATTAGCATTAAGTGTTATTGGGGTTTGAAAGATTTTTAAGTTATAATGTTGTTAGAATATTGTATAGTAAAGTAATTACTTATGTTTTTTTTTATTAAGGACTGAGATCGAAAAATTATTAACATAAGTTTTTCATTAAAACTTTTAACCCAAGTATTATTTGATTTGTTTTTTATCAAGTTACCTTTGTAAATCATGTCAGTTATTATGTTTAATGTCAATTATATTAATTTGTTCTTAATCCGATTAAAATGAGTGACCAGAAAAAAGTGCATATTAAAATTGTTACACATTTTCAACAAAACCCAACTTGGTCCTGCAAAAAGTTGCCCAAACAATCAACGGTCTGCCGTCATTAATATTATTAAACAGTAACGGGAGAACTTGCATCTTGTCTGAGCGAGCTCATAGTAGAAATTACTAATTTGTAGCTTGCATTTGGATAGCAGAATTCCACATAGAAAATCTATGTCAGGTAACATGGCACCTTTTTTCGCTAAATCATCAGCAACGCAGATGCCTGTAGTATCTCCGTGTCCCCGTACCCACTTGACAATGACTGTTGAATGTCTCGCCATCCTGTTTAAGGATGCCCGGCATTCCTGGACCAAATTAGATGTTGTGTATACATCTGTTAGAGATTTTATTGCGGCCTGGCTGTCAGTATATATACGAATATCCCTGCCTGATATTTGGTATATCTGAGCCAGTTAGCCGCCCTTTTGATGGCTTATATTTCAGCCTGAATTATGCTACATCCATTTGGAAGTCTAAAAGATAACCTAATGTCGAATTCCCAAATGTAGACACCTACGCCAACTCGATCTCCCTTTATAGAACCGTCTGTGTAGACTGAGAAACCGACCTGTTGTGTCAAGTAAAAGTCCGTCCATTGCTTCCGTATTATACGGAATTGAGAAACCAAAATTTCTCGCCAAGAAGGGCCCAGAAATGCAATAATCGATATTATCCGTAAGAGTTTGAATACTACCTATTATGCTGGCGTGACCGTATGGAGCATGTTTCCACGCCCCAATCGGGTTTAGCCTAAAGGCAGAGGTAAATGCCATTTTTCTTGCCATTAGATCCACGGGGATCCAGTTCAATATAGTAATGAGCGACTTTGTTTCTGTCGTTCTTAAAGCTCCTTTTATCACGATTGCCATTCTTCTCATAACTCTCTCGAATATCATGTAAATTGAGCCATTGTCTAATGCCATCCACCAGACAGAAACTCCATAGAATAGTATCGGCTTAATGACCGTATCACATATCCAGTTAACGAACTGGGGTCTAATACCCCACTGCGTACCTATCGCCTTCTTACCGACATACATAGGGGTCAAGGCTTTTGATGTCCTTGAATGGTATTGGGTTTCCAGGATAGTTTACTATCCAGAATAACTCCTAAGTATTATTGCTGATAAACCAGCACTAATTTACTCTATAAATACCGAAATTTACATCAAGGAATGTTTACTTCATAATGTGTAAACTTATTTTTTACCTGATATGGCATCCTGTCACTATGGTAAACAAGCTCATGAGTGGTACAAGAACAGTAATGTGGTATTTCTACCAAGAGAGGCAAATTCTCTAAACTGCCCGAATCTAAGGCCAGTGGAGAGATATTGAGCTCTTGTTAAAAGATTTTAAACGGAGATGAATTACCTGTTGGAACAAAATAACAGAAAGCACTATAAAAACCTTAATGAAAGGGTTTCCGATAAAGGTTCAACATTTCATCACTTGTGATTAGAACTTTAAAAATATTTCTTTTAAGTTTAGTGGTTTCATTTGTATGTTAAGATTTTTTCGAAATCAGGCCTTATATGACTAATCATTAATATTTATTTTTGAACTTTCGAAATATTTGGCACATGATAAAATTTGAGTCTAATCTTATCATATTATTTAGTGGCTCTAAAGACTTTGAACTCCCTATCAAAATCAGTATATGGTGTAATATAGTCCAATGGTTAGTTCCAGAATTCCCGCGTGTGACATCAATGTTCACGATCTCCAACATCCAGATGCGTTAAACCTCGCTGCACTGCAGGCAGCGATGGCCATTATGTGAAGGTCTATTGGAAGAAGGTCCACTATAGCTAATCTCTGGATTTTATATAGTTGGTCTACGATATAGTTTTTTCTAGTTGCAGTTTACCATACAAGAGATCCATAAGTAAAAATAGGACGTACTATAGCAGCTACTTACGTTAGGTTCCATGAGCAGCCGCTCCACAAGCTGTATACATCCATTTAACTATGAGACTAAATCCAAATTTTTATCAAACATCTTTATACAGGTGGATATACGATAGGCTGATATACTCTTCAACATCCAGTTTAATAACAGCTTGTTGAACAGCAAGAGTAGCTACATTATTGAAAGCAAGTTGGAAAATGATCGAGTTGTTAAAAATTACTCTGATCATTATGTGTGCTAAGCCTCAAAGAAGGAATTCTAATCAAATTATATCAAATTGACAACGAAGCATTTAATGAAAGCTGTTTTAATTGTTCTTTTTAATAAAATTTATTTTGAATAATGAAATCAAAAATATGCCTTTAAATCAAACATATTTTAATAATAATTATATGCAAATTAATGACTATTTCAGCATAATATTATATTAACTACTTTAAACAAAATTTCTAGTTATCTAGGGACACCAAATATAAATTGAGACTTTACATTTCTAACAACACTTATCAAATTTATACATGGTTAACTAAGACTGTTAAATATGGACTTTTCTACACTCCGCATTTCAAATTAACATTTATTTGTAAATATTTTATAAGATTATGTACCATTTTTATCAATTTCACTTTCAGCTGGTTTTCTAGTACGAAATACATACAGTTTGTCAAGAAAATGTTTTGACATAGTGAAAAAAGTTTTTGTTTTGAGTTTCATCATTAAAAAAAACAAAATCTGTTCAATTTTTACTATTTTTGTTTATTAATTCATTTTTAGCTATATATTACCTAACAAATAACGGCAATGAGAAAAAACCAGAAACTTAAGATTAAGAAATAAGATCTAAAAACAAAAGAAACTCCAGAATTTTGTTGTCAAGAAAATGTTTTTACAATTTCTTTTTTAGTGTGTTTTTTATATTTCCGCTAATTTTTACAGCTCAAAATATAATTTGTTTTAGTCAAGTAATCATTGATAATGATTTAACCAAAGTTTTGTTTTTTTATTACTAAAAATGATAAATTTTCGAGAATTTATAATGCCTGGCAAAAGAACATCCATGGATGTGATTCAGTAAGTTTATTATAACCACCAGATCGGAAAAACTGTGCATGAATTATGTAAAACGTCTTCAGTAACAAGGCAAACAGTGTACACAATTTAAAATCGCGCTGAATACGTAAATATTTTGTTTTTGAAGCTTCTAACTGGCCGCCCACGTAAGTTTTCGGAGAGAACAGAGCGAGTTTTAAGAAGAAAGGTAGACGAAAACCCTTTGGTATCCATACAAACGCTTGCATATGAACTTAAAGAAGAATGTAGCGTGACAGTCTCTCACGAAACGGTAAGGAAAGTTTTGAAAAAGAACGACTATTCATCCAGAGTAGCTCGAAAAAAAACACTGCTTACAATACAATATACAAAAAGTCGATTATCTTTTGCTGTAACGCATATTTCAAAACCCGACGACTACTGAGTTGACGTTATATTTTGCGACGAAACCAAAATTATGCTTTTTTATAATCTGGACCTAATAGGGTATGAAGAAATCTTTTAAAAGCATTGGAAAGCCGTAACATAATTCCAACTGTAAAATTTGGTAAACTTTCGGTAATGGTTTGGGGTACATATCTAGTAAGGGAGTTGGAGATATTTATTTTATTGAGAACACAATGGATGCGAAGTAATACCTGGATATATTAAAGCATCATCTAGTTAACACAGCGAATAGATTTGGGTTTTATACTGATAAGAAGCCGAATTTAAAATTTTATCATGATAATGATCCCAAATATAAGGCTCTGTTGGTAATGACGTTTCTTCTCTACAACTGCGGTAAGGTACTGGATATTCCTTCTAAGAGTCCAGATGTAAATCCGATTGATAATTTATAGACTTATCTGAAGAAAAATACTGCAAAACGGCGTCCCAAAAACCAGAACTGTAATATTGGAGGAATGGAATAAAATACCAACGAATATGTGCAAAAACTAATCAATTCTATAAAACGGCGTCTGCAAGCCACTATTGATGCGAATGGTGGCCACACCTTATATTGATCATTCTTCAATTAAAGATACACCCCATTTTCTCATATTATATTAGTATGTAAAAACATTTTCTTGACAACAAAATTCTGGAGTTTCTTTTGTTTTTTGGTCATATTTCTTAATCTTAAGTTTTTGGTTTTTTCTCCTTGCTGTTCTTTGTTAGTTAATATATAGCTTAAAATGAATTAATAAACAAAAATAGTAAAAATTAAATGGATTTTGTTTTTTTAATGATGAAAGTCAAAACAGAAATTATTTTTACTATGTCAAAACATTTTCTTGACAAACTGTACATATTTTGCTGTTTTAAATGTTTTTTAAAAAAAAAATCTCCCAAGAGTAAAATTTGCCTGTCAAATAGAAAAACACACAAATATACTTACATACATAAAACTTGAATGTATTAGTTAGTAAGTATATTTGCCTATTAAGGTTGTCCTGTAATATTTACAAAATGTTGCTATTATAGACAAATGCCAAAAACACTCTGCCACAAACAGACACACACAAATAAAGTGTATACATACACAATTTTACCAAAATAAAAAACACAAAACCCCCTACACATACGCAATACCGCATAGTAAACCCCTCCAGGCACAAATTCCCAGCGGCGAAATTTTTGAGGCCTTCAGCTATAAGGCCTTCTGTGAGACCTTCCCAGACCTTTTTTTAGATCCAGTACTCATGCTCGCTTGCCTTCTTAGGAAGGCCTTATGGAAGGCCTACCTACTCCATTCTAGGTTTTTTTTACTATGTGTATATGTATACATACACATAATAAAAAAACATAAACTTACGTTAATGTCCCGTTACAAAATCACATTCCAAAGACAAAAAAACAAATACAAAAACTATTAATAAAAGTGCAAAATGTGAAAAGAGAAAAAGAAGTAAACTTAAAGTAGTTTTACTTAAATTCTGTGACAAAGCGGTTGTGCATTCTGTAATTTTTTAAGTGGTAGTTATGAATTTGAAATATTATTATATTTTTATATTATATTTTATAGTATTTAGTGAAATGAAATGATTTATGTTTTTTTAACTTATTTCTTTTTAAGAAAGTATTTTTTTTTAAATAAATAAATGATTTTTTTTTAATAAATAAGTATATATATAAAAAACATGTCTTTAAATGCAAAGAAAACACTGAAATTGAACAAAATACAAGAATCGGTATTTTTAAAATCGTTTTAAAAATAAGTGTTCAAAAGTAAATATTTTGTCAATTTCATGTTTTTTTTTTACTATTTTTTTGGCATTCCTAAAGGTAATTATTAAAAAAAAATTGTGACAGATATTCAAATAATTTACCAAAGAAGGTCTGATACCAGGCTTGTCGAAGAAGGTCTCTAAACAGGCCTGCTAAAGAAGGCGTCTAATAAGGCATGATGAAGAAGGCCTACTGACAGGCCTGTTGAAGAAGGCCTACTATCAGGCCTGTTGATGAAGGCCTTCTATCAGGCCTGTTGAAGAAGGTAAAGCAGAAGGCCTTGGCTGGCTAGGACATCGTGTGTAAAAAATGTATGAGTATGGAATGGGGCAATAAGGCCTTGTGTCTGATAAATAAGGCCTTCCAGAAGGCCTGCTTACTACTTCTTTTCGCCGCTGGGTTTATTCACATACATAGATACATACATACATACAACCACCTACAGGAGTACACAAATACATACAGTGTTGAACAAAAATGGCTATTGTATGCCAAATTCAACGGTCAGCTACATAATAAAGGGTGTTTTTTGAAGCCAGTTAGATCTTACGAAAAGATTAACTGTCATAGTGCGCTCACATTTTGTCATTTATGATCACTATACTGTGGTAAATCATCATGAATTGTCTTACTTTAAATCAATCATCAATTCGCGTAACTTATAGACCACTGTTTTATCGTTATAAGGCTAATTTTATTTTAACGGGTTTGTTACAATAATAAACAAAATTGCTGTATATGAAGTGAGACCAATCCACAACACACCCTACAAACTCTTTTATATCCAGAAAATGCACAGGTGTGCCTTTTTTGCTGGTGTCACCATCTGATCTTATTTCTTTATCGTTACCGCAACATGATTAATAATTTTTTATTTGAAAAGATGGTTAACATTAATCCGGGCGAGATGTGGCTTCACAGGATCGAGTTAAGTGCCATACGGTGACCACAACCATCGATTTATTTAAATCAAAATGTATCGGTAACTTGATTTCGAGAAATGAACCTTTCAATTGGCATTCAAGGTCGTGCAATTTGACACCTCTCGATTATTTCCTGTAGGCCCACGTACAGCTTGTGCTGGTTTATCCTGATAAAACAGCAACAATTTACTTGGAGGCCAATATTGTTCGTGTCATTCGTGATATACGGCCAGCAATGCTCCAAAAACTAACCCAAAATTGGACGCCAGAATGCGCTTTGTCAGGAACAACCTGTGGGCCAACCTATAGTCACGGGTTTATGCTGATAAACCAGCAATAATTTACGTTACATACGGCCAGCAATGCTAGGAAAAGTAGCCCAAAATTGGACGTTCGATCATATGACCGAAATCATTTTCAAATGTTAAGGCCATGTATTGATCTTTCGAATAAAAAACAATTTTGTGGATAAAAATACCAACGGTGGAAACTATTAACCGAGGCGGTCGACCCAAATTCACAAAAGGTAAGGAAGATGCAGATGTGAAGTGAGAGAGTTTAAACAATTTAATACATGCCAGCTTCTACAATAATAAATTCTCCCAATCTCTGGAGTACAGTGTAAAATAACTGTACGAAGAAGAATATTTTCAGCTAAGCTCAAAAGTAATAGAGCTAAAGAAACTATTTATATCGCAGAAAAGTCGTAAAACTAGCATTAAGATTGTTTGAGAACATTTTAATTGAAATGTTGCACAATGGAAAGATAAAACTTCCGTATCTAAATTTGATTTTTTTGATTCTGATGAAATCACCACAATCCGTTCAACGAGCTCTTAATAACAGACAACATACCAAAAACTGTACTGGAACAGTAAAGCATGGATTCTGGCATTGATGGTGTGTGGTTGCGTTTCTGATAACAGCTTAGGGAGCTAAATTGATGTTATAGTGGACAATAAAATGTACAGAAATTAAATTAAATTGCACACGCAGAAAAAAAAATATAGTTGTGCATTGTTACTGTAACCATTACAACATTTGTGCATGTTTACTGTAACCATTTCAACATTTTTAACAATATTATACTAACAGTAAATATATATATGATTGTAGTAACAATAACATGGTTAATTTACGATTCACATGATTGTATCAACCATATATATGGTTACAGTAAACATGTATATGTTTGTTATGATATGTTATGATATCCATAAGCCGAGAGCAACATAATATATTAAATCCTTCATCAGTCCTGCCTCATGCCCATGATGCATATTTCAACATGACAATGACCCTAAAGACACATACAAATTGGTGAGGTGGTTTCTAGAACAAGAATGCGTTAATGTCATCCAGTGCCAGCACATTCACCCAAACGTAACCCTATATAATATAATGGGACACTGTCTATAGGAAGGTTAATCAGAATTGGCACTTCAAGATACAAACAAATTGTATCAACTCTATTCCAATGAAATTCCTATTAGTTCTATGCCTAAAAGATGTGCTCAAGTTTAGAAGAGTTGCTGTTATGCAACAAAATATTAGTATATCCAATCCATTATGTTTTGTCGCATGATTTTTGAAATTAACAGCCTGGTCCACGTTGTCGAAGAAAACTTAAGCGAAAGAATGTCAGTCACTCACTTATCGTTCGCTTTTCTTTTCGTTTTAAACGTAATCCAAATATAATTAAGTTGTCGTATCTGCAATTCCAGAAAAAAATCGACAATATATTAAAAACCATTATTTGACGAAAAATCAAATAACTAAGCAGTGATGTAGTGAGTACAACAGTAGGTTAGCAGTAGGAAGGTTGTTGGTTCAACTGGTGGCTGCGACTTATTTTATTTTACTTTTTGGTCATCTCGAACAAAAATAAATGCCTTTTCGAATATAATATTAACTACAAACCAGTAAGTACACAGAAAAAAATTACGACAAATCAATTGTCATATTAATTACCAAATTCGTCAATACAATTAATATTTTAATTAAAAAGGCACCAACAACCGATTTTGTAGATACAAAACATATTTTTGTTACTTAAAATTGTTAACTCTCAACAAAAAATTTTAACAACGAGCTTGTGAAATTAAACAATAAATTTGTTAACAGTCAACAGTAAAATTTTAACAATAGGTTTGTAATATTGAATAATTATATTGTTACTACTTTATAATATAAATTATATATCTGCAATAGCTTTATCTTATATTAATAAAAATGCAATTTGATGGTTTTAATTGTTTTTTTAAATTATTTTAAACAAATTGACAAATAATTATAATAATAACAAATATTAACTTAAAGCATGTATGTTGTTCCTCCTGTATTCCTCTTGAATGATTTCCATTTGCCCTCGACACATTTGATGTCGAAAAGAGTCCACTTGAAATCCTGTTGAAAAAACGTTTTGTATATAAAATTGATGTCAAATTGTTTGGCCTATAGCGATAGATTATAGTTTCATATTAAACTTACCATGTAGAATAGTCCAATTTTTTTACAATTTATAAAAGAAAATATATTTTTTATAAAACAAAAAATGTGTTTATTTTTCTTTAATTTTTATTTTTTTGACACATTTATTTTTGTTACTTTCAATATGATATTCCCATTGAATTTTAACAACTGAAATTGTTAATAAATATCTAAAATAAATTGTTGATATGAGTATTAAAAACACATATTTAATAAAAAAATTATTAAACATTTAAATCACATTTCAAACAATTTTTTTTAATTACTTAATAACTGTTACCATTTTTCTCTGTGTATGAGTGAAAATACATGTAATGTAATAAATACGAACTCATCCGTTTTATAAAGGATTTTCCAACAAGAGGTGTTATTTTGAATCACCCGGTGTTTCGGTAGCTGTCACTTTTGAAGCTTTTATTATTTGACATTTGACAAGTAGAAACTACGCCATTACTAAAAATGGAAGGATACACGCTTTAGCATTGAAATTATTAAAATTCACTATAAAAAAAGTAAAAATCTTGCAGTCACAGTTCGCAAAACTAAAGCATTTTTCGGTCGTCGTGAAGCACCTTATCGGACCGCAATACAGAAATTGGTGGAAAAATTCGAACTGTTGGGACAAGTTAGTGATGTGAAGAATAAAACCCGTGCACGTCGCTCAAGAACATGAGAATATTGCTGCTGCAGCCCAAAGTCTTGAAAAAAACCCAGGTTTGTCCATTCCTCATCGTTCTTTGGAATTAGGCATTCCACAAACGTCATTACACCGTTAGAGTTGGATGATATTGATCGGGAAAACGTTTACTTTCAACAAGAGCAACACAAGCAACGAAACTATTGCTCTTTTACGGGAAAAGTTTCCGGACAGTATTATCTCTCGAAGAGGGGATCACAATTGGCCACCGAGATGTTGTAATTTAACACCTTGCGACTTCCTTTGGGGCCATGTGAAAAATGAGGTCTACGCCAACATCCCAGCGTCGATTCAAGATCTCAAAGATAGAATTCGTGAGACTATCTAGCCAGGGCAGCCACTTTGCGATTTGGTTATGGAAAATTTAATGAAAAGGATATGGTCCTGTAAGCGTGGTCGTGGTGGCCATTTGGCTGATGTTGTTTTTCATTATTAACGGCATATCTTCCTCTTTGTTATGAAATAAACATCCGATCATTTATCTCAAAAAAATGTAATTTTCTTTTGAATACCAAAATATCACCACTTGTTTTAAAACCCTATACTAGATTCTTCAACAGACGACAATAAATAAAAAGTGAATGAATTTGACATATTAGAAAATGTAAATAGTGAGCCGCAATTTTGTATTGAGTTGCTTACGTTATCATACGTATTTGTTTTCTTTCGACTAAAAATATTAAAACGACAATAATGAAATTTACAGCCGACAACGGCCAGGCAGTAAATTTCATTGTTAATAATACTGAGGATGTATTTTTTTTATTTTAGAGTGCTAAAATCTTTACATTCTTTGGAATTAAAAAAATTATAACACGAATCTTATCAAAATTGTTTTCACCGATACTGTAGATAAAACATTCGTTTTGTAACAGCAACCAAAACGTAAATATGTTGATGATGATTCTGTTGTTGACATACTTATCAAAGCAACAACATCATCATAGATATACACAACCAAACATACACACACACACACACTTACCTACATACATATATACATATCCACATGTACACATCTTGTATAATTTACAAAAACAACAATAACAGCTTCAACAACAACGTGTTTAGGCCATCCATTCTGGTATAAACTACATAATTTTTGGCCATAAAGAAATGAAGAAAAACATCGTAAAACATCCTAAAGAAGAAGAAAAAGAACGATAGGAAAAACTTGAAATATGTTCTTCTAGTGTTGTATGATTAAGATTTCAATAGAGGTTGTGTGTTTTTGTTTATTGGAGTGAATGTCTATGTTGTACTTAAGTATGTTGGTGGGGTAATTGTTAAGTTTTTATCATGAGTACAATTTTTTTAAATTTTTCTAATATTTATATACACAAAAAGTAATAGTTTCATTTCCATTCTCCATTTGTAAGCCGTTTTAATTGGATTGTAATCTGAGTGATTTAACTTAAATGCCAACTTACAGTGTCCTGCAGTCACTACCACAATGGGGCTCAGTTGTGAGCCCCATTGCAATCTTAGGAAATACGTCGTCCAGTAATATGTTTCATAGACAAAATTTCAATATTTTCCTTTAATTCCTATGGATTCCTTGATGCTAGTGTCTTCAGCTCGTTCTATGATTTCATAGATTCCGCAGTTTGGGCATCAAGTTGTTTTCACCAAGTATGGCTAAGGCGATCTCTATTGTATTGTTGTCTCTAAATACCTTAAACAATACATACATTTGGATATATATTGCGATGGAAATTACTGTTAGTTTCCATTTGACAAACATTTGTTTATTTCCTCTTTTCTTTTGAAGACTTATCACTTGACCCAACTATGGGAGTGTGTTTTTGTTGTTGCTGCTGTTATGATGATCACTTTCGTACATACATTTGTTTGTTCGTTTGTTTGATTGTAGTAGTTGTGTTATTCTCTTGTTGTTCAATGAGTTTATTTCTTCTGTTGTTGATGTTATTGCTGATAACAAGAAAAATATTAAATAGTAAAGATTTGGCAGGTCTGAAAACAAATTAAACAACCCTACATTGGTAATATGTAAATAAAAACACAATGACAATTTGTTCAACATTTTAAATTTCGTTTTTAAGTGATTAAATGACTAGATTTGAAAAATTGGGGAACATAAATAGTTTCCAGAGATTGCTCCAAAAATTACTAATTTCACTGTACGACAGCCTAAATCGGTAAAAGTTATATCGTACAAATATATATATTCCTGAGTCAGATCTAGGAATATAGGTATATCGATTTGAAGATAATAAGTAAGGACTGAGATCGAAAAAACCTTAACACACGTTTTTCATTAAAACTTTAAACCCAAGTATTATTTGATTTTATTTTATCAAGTTGCCTTTGTAGATCATGTCAGTTATATTGTTTAATGTCAATTATGTTCATTTGTTGTTAATCTGATTAAAATGAGTGACGAGAAAAAAAGTGCGTACTAAAATTATTCTGGATAGTTAACTATCCTGGAAACCCAATGCCCTTTCAAGGACGTCAAAAGCCTTAACGGCTATATATGTCTGTAAGAAGGCTATAGGTACCCAATGGGGTATTAAACCCCAGTTTGTTAACTGGATATGTGATGCGGTCATTAAGCCGACACTATTCTATGGAGTCTCTGTCTGGTGGAAGGCACTGGACAAGGGATCAATTTGTATGTTATTCTAGAAGGTTTTAAGAAGCTTTAAGAACGACCGCAACAAAGTCGCTCTTTGCTTTATTAAACTGGATCCCTGTGTATCTAATGGCCAGAAAAACGGCATTCAATTCGGCCTTCAGGCTAAACGCGATTGGGTGTGGAGACATACTCCATATGGTCACGCCAGTATAATAGGTAGCATACGGAATCTTCCGGAAAATATCGATTACTGCACTTCTAGGCCCTTCATGGTGAGAAATTTTGATTTCTCAATTCCGAATAATACGGAAGCAATTGACGGTCCTATACACGACACAACGGGTCTCTCAGTCTATACGGACGGCTCTAGGAGGGGAGATCGAATTGGCATAGGTGTCTACATTCAGGAATTCGGAACTAGGTTATTTTTTAGACTTCCAAATGAATGTAGTATTATCCAGGCTGAAATATCAGCCATAAAAAGGGCGGCTAACTGGCTCAGTTATAACAAGATATCAGACAGGGATATTTGTATATATACTGACAGTCAGGCCGCAATAAAATCTCTAACAGGTGTATATACAACATCTAATTTGGTCCAGGAATGCCGGGCATCCTTAAACAGGATGGCGAGACATTCAACAGTCGTACTCAAGTGGGTACGTGGACACGGAGATACTATAGGCAACTGTGTTGCTGATGAATTGGCGAAAAAAGGCGCTATGCTGCATGACGGACACATAGACTTCCTATGTGGGATTCCGCTATCCAAGTGCAAGCTTCACATTAATAACTTCTATTATGAACTAGCTCAGGCAAGGTGGGGCTGCGAACCCACATGTACTATTACCAGAATGATATGGCCCCGACTGGATCGTGGACAAACAACATATATTCTTCGCTTAACTCGCTCACAATTGAGCGGTATGGTGGCGGTCATTACCGGTCACTGCACTTTTGGCAACCATGCGAGGAGACTTGGCTTGGCCTATTACGACTTCTGTAGGAGCTGTCAAAACGAGGAGGACGATGAGACAATTTTTCATCTTCTCTGTCATTGCCCGGCATTAGAAAATCTACGCTTAAGGTTTCTGGGACATCGTTCCCTAATTAGTCTCTCTGAGCTCTCGAATTTGAGGCTTGAGTGCATTTATGCCTTTGTAAGGCACAGTAATTGGCTAACCAGACCTAATATAGGGATCTCCATGGAGTGACCAATGATGACCCACTCTCCTCTCTCTCTCGTATCTCTTCTTTCACTCTTTTTTTTTTCAATTCAATTCAATTTATTTATTCATAATCTGTAAGCCAAAAATGGCCAAATTGATTACAATGTGATTATATATGGCACTTATATTTTACATTATTATTTATATAAATGTGTTATTAAATAATTTATATATAATATATTCTTAACTTAAATCTAAATAAAAATGTCAAGGATGTGAATAGCTTTCTCTAAAAAAAATCATAAAAATCAAAGAATTATAAATAATATCACCACCTTCACCAAAAAGATTCAAGATATTAAAGAATTGACTTAATTTTACTTTTAAATTCGGAAATAGTGTGACCGAAGTGTCTGTCACTGTATGGTAAAATAGAATTCCAGATTCGACAAACTCTTACTACAAACGAACGTTGCATTATCAGTGAGGAAAAACGAGGACAAATTAAAGTTCGTGATCTGGAAGAATTTCCAAATTCAAAACGTGATAAAATATAATTTGGTGTATCGTTTTTAAAAACCTTATAGAATAACATCATTAATTTTACCTTCAAAAAGTCCTTAAATGTGCAACCTAAAAAGTCTATTACATGAGAGGATACGTGATCCCTTGATCGAAGCCTATATACATATCTTATAATTCTATTAAAATATTTTTTCAGCCTGCATAAGTTATTGTCCGTAGTTCCAGAATATATTTCCAGACCATATAGTAGTATTGGCATTAGTGTAGCATGCGCCACTAGTTTGCGAACATGTAATGGTAGTGAACAATTAATACTGTATAGTTTACGTAATGCAAATGATAATCTCGAAAATACATAGTTCAAATGATAATCAAAACTAAGTTTGTGATCAATATAAATTCCGAGAGTTTTCAAGTAGTGTACATATACCATTTCCTCATTGTTAACATAGATTCGTGGCATATTAATTCCCTCAGCATTGAAAGCAATAGCTCTTGATTTTTTCAAATTAAGGACAATAAAATTAGCATTACACCATTCCTCAATTCGTTGCAAATTACTCTCAATATTAGACATTAATAAATTAAGATTATTTTCCTTAGTTGAGAAAAGCAATTGAAGGTCATCTGCATACAGGTGTCTGACAATATTAGATAAATTATCAAAAATGTCATTGATGTATATTATAAAAAACAATGGTCCTAATATTGATCCCTGTGGGACACCCCGAATTACGTCTTTGGTTATAGAAATACGCCCCTTATGTTGAACAAATTGTGTGCGCCCTAATAAAAACGATTCAATTAATAAGCAAGCTGTCCGAGAAAATGAAAATAACGAAAATAGTTTATTAAGTAAAACTTCATGGCAGATCGACTCAAAAGCTCTACTTAGATCTAAGCTAACTAAAACCGAAATATTCGAACTGTCAATCTTGGATCGAATTTCATCCACCAAATTTGTTACCAGAGTCGTAGTATTGTGATGTTTCCTAAATCCAGATTGAAAATCAGAAATACGAGATCCAAAATTCAGACTTTCTGTGATTTGTTCACTGACTAAAATTTCTAATATCTTTGAGCAAACCGACAAGATACTGATAGGTCTAAAATCTGAAAGATGTTTTGCATTCTTAACCTTTGGTATCGGAACCACTCTTGCTATCTTCCAACAATCTGGATAGCTCGATGACGTTATAATGTTATTGTAAATATGTACTAAAAATCTAGAGACTAAAGGAAAAATTAACTTCAAGAATTTTAAAGATACCCCATCTGGACCAATAGCGCCGGATCGTATCCTCTGCATCGCATTCCATATATCAAGTTCATCTACGGTACGAAAAGAAAATCTTTCTAAATTGTCTCTAAGTGGCTGGGTTCGGTACAATAGTGATGGGACATTATCAATAGTTGGCATTATAAAATAATCATTCAATCCATCCACATTAATTTCATCAGGCGAGCTATTATTATCTCCTATAATGCCAATTTGTCTGATTTCGCCCCACATCTGCTTTTGAGAACATTTTAGAAGCATTTTCTGAAAGTAGTGGTCTCTCCGTTTTCTAATGATTGCTTTAGTCCTATTTCTATACTTGCAGTATATTCGCCATCTCTCATCAGATCTTAGTTCCAAATAAGCCCTATATGCTAGATCCCTGCGCTCTCTAGCCTGAATTATAACCGAAGACTTCATCCAATCAATATTTCTACGCGTCCTAACAGCCTCCAACGGAATATGTTTCTCATACAATTGTGATATAGTCCGACTCAAAAATTCAGCTTGTCCATTTATATCAACATTATTATATATTGTACTCAAATCCATACTATTAATATCTGCCTCAAAAGCCCTGTAATCAAATTTACTGTAATTTCTCACCATCGTCACTTCTGATACCGTTACAGAATTTACCTCTATTGATAAATATATTACAGCATGACGTGAATTTAGTGCAGGGAAATCGAATTGACCACTACTAGCTATTAAGTTATAATCCGAAATTAGGAAATAATCAAGTAGTTTAGTTCTACTAGAGCCCATAGTAAAATGTGTGGGCAGATTATTGTGTGCAATATTTAAACCCATTCCCCCACATAAATTTCTCATCCTTAAACTATCATCAAATAAGTCTATATTATAGTCTCCCATTAAAATAACCTTATCATATCGTGCAGTATAATCGGCAATCAGTTCCTCACAGCTAGAGATAATACCATATGGCAAATAAATTACTCCAACCATGATTTTCTCACCTCCCTCCAATTCTATCTCTATAAAGATACCCTCAGCCACTCCCTCATCCATTACCTTAGTCACTAATCTGGACTTCAACCTCGTATTAACATATATACAAGTACCACCTCCTCTTCGGAACGATCTGTCACTCCTAAATATGCGATATCCGTCCAAAGACACTGAGTTATCAGATATATGACTTGTTAGCCAAGACTCCGAAACTCCAATCAAATCAAAAATTCTATTACTGAAAACGCTCCTGATTTCATCCAACTTTGTGGCATTTTCCCTTGGTGAAATACTTTGTGCATTAAAATGTACAATATTAAGACTATGGCGGTTTAAATTTAAATTCTGAATCTCATTATTGGTGATGATGGGTCCAATATTATTATTCATAATTGATGTATAGAGAAACTATCCAAATCCATGACATAATTAAAAGATAAAATTTTCTAATATTATAAAACTTAAAGTAATAAAAATTTAAAAGTAAGCAAGCTAACATAGTGTTCTTGAAGTTGCTCGATAAAACCATTTCTAAAAACAAGTACTATTGTATTCATTATTATTTTTGCAAATTTACTTAATATAAAATTTTCACAAAAATAAAAGAATAAAAAGCATTTAATTACAAATAAATCTCCTATTTCATAATTATTTATTCTTGAATCAAAGAAATAAGATTAGAATAGAAAACAGCATTCCTATAACATCATTTTGAATTAATATTATTTTAATTATTATATATTAATATAATATTATATAAAAAGAAGAATCCAAAGTCAACAATTTTAATACAATTCTTACTAAAATAACATGAATGAAAAAATAGTAGTAAAATTAATTTCTATAAAAAAAAACATGATACAATAATTGTAGAAGGTAGAATCACTAAGGAAAGTTTTCAATATTTACCCCTATAACGTCAAACTTTGATTTTGATTTTTTTATATTTTTTCATATTTTCTTTTGTTTGACATTACAAGAATTGTATAATTGAGAATTTACTTTCTAATGAGTATACCTTATATTGTTCTGTCATGTAAAAAAACATTAATTCATTGTACTCTTATATACATACATATTTATATGAGGGTATAAGAGTTATGATTTGTATAATTTGTATAATTTACACTCTTTTTGTTTATAGCTTTTATATTCATTTTTCCAGTACATTAAGTGAACCTAGTAAATATCTGCAGAGATGGAAACATCAGTGTTTAAGGAGACTTTTTATTTTTAGAGACTTTATTCAGTTTCTAATTTCTTTAACAAAAAAATAAAAAAAAATGTTCAGTCAATTCTTAAAAATTCTAGAAAAAGTAGAGTGCACTTAAATTTCAAGTCAATTAGAAACTGAATTTTATGTTTAATATATATATATTAAATTTTTAATATATATATATAAATGTATAAGATCTATAAATTTTCATTAATAAAGTATATTTTTTTTACGTTACCTGAATTAGTTATTAGGTTTTAATATCAGTATAACTCAAAGTAGTTATGGTTGTGCTGGTATTTCCATCTCTGTTAGGTACAAATAAAGTGACGAAATTTAATGTAAAGTGAATAAAGAGACACAATTTTTTATTTAAAGTTTACCTCGTAGAAAAATAGAATAAAAGATAACAACAATATACTTGGATTATTGGATAAGGAAACATACATATATGTATATATAAAAAAAAAAAAAAAACATAATAGTTTGTGATTGAAAAAATAAAACATTTTTAATATTGTAAAACTAAAATTTAATTTTTTGAAGTTCTTCACGATTGACTATCTTTTCTGCGCCGTCGGGAAAGAACAGCTTCACCAATGGAACAATCCTATTTTTTATTTGAAATTTGGTTATTTTCTTCTCATACTTTAGTTTTCGGCATATAAATTGTAGACTTGCGGCCATCGGTGTCAAATGGTCATTAATAAATATTCTTGACTCAGTATCTTGGAAATCATCAACGATTTGGTTTAAGGTAAGATTTTGTTTTTCAAAATATTTTTTTGTAAGTTCATCGCGTTTCCTGATAGAGTTAAACTTAACCAGTGCCACCTTCTTGTTCCGTGTCCAAGTGCAGAAATTTATATCATACGGCTGCAAATTTACACCTAGAACATCAGCTATCTTTTCAGTAGTTGAATATAAATCATCATTTGTCAGTTTCTCTGGGAGTCCCCTAATCGTAATATTTCCACGATTCATCTGTTTGTGGAGAAAGTTATTTTCTATCTGGAGCTTTTCTATTTTCAAATTAGTTGTTTCTTCAAAGTGCTCTACTCGGATCATACAGTTTTTAAGATCAGATTTGATAGAGGTTAATTCTGACATAACATTATTTGAAAGAATATTTGTTATTTCTAGTAATTTCGCTTCCAAGTTATCTAGTTTTGTGTTAAATTCCTGTACATTGGGTTGATTAGCAATGGATTGATTACCATTATGATTATCCCCAGCTGGTAATTTAATACACTGAGCACATCTATAGATTAGGTGACCATTACTCTTCTTAATAGAATCAGTCAATGAAACTGTTGTTTTAGGGACACTATCTGCTGCACATTTTGTATGAAATTTGTTTCCACATACAGCACATTGAACAAAACCACGAGTACAACTTTGTCCACACAAAGAGCAATCCATTTTAAAGTTGTATAAATTCTTTCTTCTTTTATTACTAATTCCTTTTTGTCTTTTCACTTTGTATTAATAAATTTGAAGCTGTGTTTAATTAGTATTTAGTGTTTAAAAAGAAATGTCAAAAAAAAATTTTTGACAAATCAGTGAATCTGTTAATTTAGATAAGTTCTTATTGAGAAGAGTTTTAGTTAAAGAGAGCGGTTTAATAAAAATTCTCTTTTCATCACGTTTTCGTTTCTTTCTTTTAATTAAATTTTTTTTTTTTTTTTTTTTGATTTCTTATGTTTTACAAAATCAATTCATTTATTTAATATAATATACTGTTTTGAAGAAATACATTTCAGATTATAATTCACTGCAAGTAAATTTACACTGTGTTTTACATAAGTTCGTAGTGTTGAATTAATTTCAGACAGTTTTATAAATTTTCACTTTCAATATATATTTAATATTTTTTTTCACTAAATAGTCATTATTTAAATAATATGTTCATTTCAGTTTTTTCCTTTATGATTTTTGATTAAATTAAGTAAAAATTACTATTTAAATTAGATTTTGTTCTTAGAAAAAATGTTTTTTTTTACGAGCAACACAAAATACGTCTATTCGCGTGCCATGCTTTTACTATGCAACTAATAACTGACTTACTGTCCCCTTCTCTCTTTTTCATATCTACTCGTTCTTCTCTTCCTTCCTATATACTTTCAGGTAACACAAAGGGACCTACGCTTGGACCCACGTGAGCTGCACTTCTTCTTCACTTCGCGGCTGCCTGGAAACCTAACCTAACCTAACCTAAAATTATTAAATATTTTTAATAAAACCCAACTTGGTCCTACAAAAAGTTAGCCAAACAATCCAAAATATCTGCCGTCAAACTGATTCCAATGTTATTAATTAGTATCGGGAGAACTTGTCCATTGATAGAAAACCTGGTTCATGTAGAAGGAATGGTCTTCATGATGTTTATAAAGCCAGTAAATAAAAAGCATTTTCAAAAGAGCTCCCAACACATCCGGTAGGAAAGCAGTCTGGTTAGCTCAGTACTCGGACTACTTGGTACGAAAAGTTAAACCCAATGCAGGTTTTAAAACATATAAGGCTCAAAAAGTTCCTGATAGGAAATCTGCTAAAAATTTAGTGGCCAAAGACAGAGCATGGAAATTTAAGTCAAATTTTATACAAAAAATATTACTGCGGCATAATGGATGACGAAACGTACCTATGGGCATTTTTTCACAGCTGCGGGTCAATATTTTTATGTATTTTAGAGGGAACGTTGTGGAAAAGTTTAGGACCCAAAAGCAAATAACTTTTCCGTTCTTAGCATGGCAACCAATATGCAGTTGCAGCAAAAGATGCCATTTGTTTCAAAACGCTTTATAAATACTGAAATGATGATTGTATCAACCATATATATGATTATAGTAAACAAATAAATATGTGCTTGTGACAACCATTTATATGATATGTTGCTCTCGGCTTATGGATAGCATAATCTGAGAACAACATATTATGATAAAATTATTCATCATAAATATGGTTGTCACAAACATATACTTGTTTACTGTAACCATATATATGGTTGATACAATTATATGAATCGTAAATTAACCATATTATTGTTACCACAATCATATAAATAGTTACTCTGACTATAATATTGTTAGAAATGTTGAAATGGTTATAGTAAACATGCACAACTATATTTTTTTTCTGCGTGTACATACTAATTTCAAATTGATATATCTCGATCCCTAGACCTGACCCAGTGAACCCCCGCCGATCACTGACCCCTACGATTTGTCGCATAGTATTTTTTTAATTAAAAAAAAGCCATTACCCCCCAAAAGTAGAAACATGCATGCGCCGATTTAATTAAATATTAAAGAAATTCTGCGTATCACACAGCATGATTTTCCTACAATACCCATCCAACAATACCATAAAGTGCAGAGTACAATAATGAAAACTACAACAACAACAGCAATGTTGACAACAATACAAAAACCAACAACAACAATGTCTACATATGTATGGAGGCACCGAAAAAGTCATTGACTCTTTAGGTTATGGCAATAAAGCTTTCGTTCGTATCCTTTATATCATACCACATGGAAAACAGGGGTCATTGTTGAAGGGTCACAATAACCTTTCCATATTTTTGTCATTTGCAAATAAGTGTAAATAAGTATGTATGAGTAGATACACAACAGAAATGTGTATTTGCCTACAATAAGAGATTGAGTATTAAGGTGGCCCTTAACAAAAAATAGTAATAATTTCTCTGTGTAAATTTGTACTTTTACCAAAAACACTAAACTTTAAATAAAATGTGCATCATTGCTCAAATTTCCCACATTGAGTTTTTAGATAACGCAGAACAATTTTAAGCCACTTGGGAGCATCCAGAATCGGAAAACAGCATAATAAGAGCCACCCTAGTATTTATGTAGGTATGCGCGCGTGTGTCACACAATAATAATATTGCGGTATTTGTTCAAGTGTTTGTGGAATGTAACATTAAACCTTAAAAAATGTTTTTGTAAAAGCCCATCTCTTTTAACTATGTTTGCAAACGCACATTTGTTATGTGTCCTGTTACTACCACCACTACTTAAACCAGAATGCTAATGTCCATGTAGTTGGCAGGAATGTTGCTTTTGTGTTTGAGTTGGTATGGATGCGTGTGTTACATGTACAGGTCTTTTGAAATTGTGTATTTTGTATAAGCAAATTATCATAAGGGAAAACATTGGATATTTTGACTGCATAATATTTTGTAACAGTTTTAAATATTTTTCCCACAACGACTATACTGCTGGTGCATACGCTCACACATAAACAAATGCAGTGAGTAGCAATTATAAAGGAAGCTGTCAAATGAAATACACCACATAACTCATTGAAATGTATAGTAAAACTTTATCCTATATTTAGTTTCAAATTACTTGAAAAGTACCTTTCATTTTGTTTAAAGATTTTCTTTAATTAAAAGCCATTGTATAACTAACAACATAAAAAACATATTTTCTCAACTTCTGAATCGTTATGCCTTCCACTGTACTTTAAAGTAGGCATGTAGATGTGTATGTATGTTACTAGGCTAAACCATAACTTTTGCAATACGGTTAGTAGTTTGGCCAACAAAAAAAGTTTAGGTTTTTTTTTTTAATCAAAACTTAGAACGAATGTAGTTTATTAACAACACCAGGAGAATATAAACACAAAACTGATTCAGTTCATGGAATAACGTAAAATAAACTAATTAAATTTTTCCTAACGGGTGATTAATGAAATACTAAAGCTTATTTAATGCCCTACCAACTAGAGCGAATTTTTCAGCATAACGTGGGTTAAAACACTGGCCAACATGGTTTTTATTGCGTAAGGTTAGATAACGAATTGGGAATGTTCATTATTAAATTTATTTCAGCAAAAGTAATTGAGTTCAATTGGAAGAAAGGACAGCTGTAGAGGAATTACTCTATCTAACGCCATATACAAGATAAAAAAAACAAAAAAGAGAATAATCTGCGAGATGAACAGGCAGGATTCCGGCCAAATAGAAGCTGGTTAGATCAGACTAATACTCAACGCATTATAATAGAGCAATCTTTTAATAGAAAGCCAACGATACAATCAGAGAACTGCCACAAGGAAAGCATTAAGTTGGAAAGGAGTACCCCAGAAAATAATTCGAACATCAGTCAACCATATCATACTAACGCTGGAGTAGAACATGCCTTTTATCACCTCAACTGTTTACCATCTTGCCAGGTAATATAATGAGCGAAGTCTGTTTATAGAGAAAAGGAATTACATGGAGTCTCTCACGAAAACTCGAGGATTTGGATATACGGATGATATTTATCTACTCTCGAGATAAATGGTGCCTGATTTTCGCCGTAATTTCAGAGTATTTAGAACTATTAGCAACACGGATCTCTGGAACTTAAGCAAAGAGGGACCCATAGTAAAACAAATCAAACGCAGAAAATGAAGCTGAATCGGCCATACTATCACGGATATAGTATTACAAGGATGGCGATAGGTTGGAGTCCTCAAGGTTAAAGAAGTCGTGCTCGACCCGAGAACACCTGGAAATGCACGATACTCCAAGAACTGAGAAATTGTAACCTTACGTGAGAAGGCGCGAAAATAGCAGCAGTAAACCGAGTATTATGGATGTCCTTTATAGAAGCCATACGCTCCCAAGAAGGGTAATGGAGAAAAAAAAATTGATTTCAGCAGGTTTTTAGCTGCAAAATTTTTGATTTAAAATAAAACAATTTCTTGAATTTTTAATAAATTTTGCAAAGTGAGTCTTAATAACTTCAAGTAAGTTTTTTGAATTGCAATGGAGAACAAAAATTATCATAATTAAAGTTCTACACAAAAAAAATTGAATAAGTATCTTTTATCTACCTCGTTATGTAAGTTACTTATTCTGCGCGCAGCGGTTTAGAATTTTTCTGTTATGGAAATAATTCGATAGCTCGTGAACGTGAAGGAACTGAGGTATTTTTGAGTTAATTTGTATTCACATGAGTTTGCTGTTGGAATGGTGGCTAGGGCGGCCCCCCAAATTTTCTAATATAAGGCCTACAAAATTTAAAAAAATCACAACAAATTCAGTTTTTTTTATTTTTTTTTTTTTTTTTTTTTATTTTTAAGCTTTGATAAATTCAAAAATTTATTATGAATATGGACTTTTATATTCAGAAAGTACTTAATAGTATCTAGTTTAAGATATATTTATGCTGAATTTATTTGTTTTTTTTTAATTATTGTCCAACTATTTCTGATAAAATTTCGGAATTATTATACATATCTATATTCGGATATCTATGAAAAGTTATACCTAAACGAAAACTTAATGCAAATGCGTGTGAAAGTTCTTTAAATTTAGTTGGGACTTATTTCTTTTTCGATCGCCGTTCTTCAACACATTGAATCATATATTATATAGTGCAATAATGCCATAATGGCTTTATTGCACCTCTTCCATGGGAAATAAGGCCATATGGTCTTATTGCCCAACTCGTTGAGCAATAGCAAAAGCAATGGCAAAAGTTATCTCCCCAGATAAAAGGAAAACAAAATAATTTAATTTGAAACACTTAAGAAAGTACAGTAGGTCAGGACAGACTTACAGTAAGTAAATCGAGAACATGTTTTTTGAAAATTTCAATAAAATTTTTTTTAATGATTTTCGGAAGTGAGTCTTATATGGGAGCTATAACCAATTATGGACCGACAGCATGAAATTAGGTCATGTGATTTCTTTCCAAATGAAAACTATTTAAGAGATTTATGCTCCTTAAAGTAATTATCGGAAGTTGCCCTTATATGGGGGCTATGATCAATTATGAATTGATCCAAACAAAATATATAGATGGGATTTACTTTTATATAAAACTTATTTGCATAAAAAATGGTGTTAATGTTTATATAAATTAAGCATTTATGGCCGATAATGTCCTTATTCGGGAAAACATTTGTTGAATTAGTTGAAATAATGCACCAAAAACTTAGAAAATGATTGGGTGATATATACGCCCAACGAAAAGTAAGGAAATAAGTCATTGGAACTTATTTCCTTATTTTTTGTTGGGAGTTATTACATAATAAAATAAGTCCGAATTTGTATGAAACATTGTGTGTGGGTTATTTAATTTCTCCTGGGTAGTTATTTCAGGGTACCAAGTGATAATAGGTTAAAGATGTCAGAAAATTTGTATATTCTATATTTAAACATCTATATTTTTAAAGAGAAAGTTTCTACTTTGACCCAAAACTTGAAATTTCAAATAAAATGTCCAACATCTACACCTCACCCGAATTTTCGCAAATGTTCTGCATTCAATTTTAAGATTAATCATCTAACTGGTAAGACCACCTCAAGGCGGTCTTAAATTTTTGGACCCCAGTGTAGTATTAAACAATTTTTCGCTTCAAAATACTGAAAACTGTCTTTAGACAAAAATTTTTTACATTTTCTTTATACCTTCCAATATATTCTGACAAGTCGTTTGTCAGCTATGATCAATTAATTGCAAAAAGTCATCAAATTAGCATCGAAAATTATTCCGCAAATTTAACTATTAAAAAACAACATTTAGAATAAAATGATCGACATCAAAATTTTACGGTAAGTAACATTTTAACATTTTATATTTAAGTGAAAAAAAATAAAAGGTTTGATTTAAAAACGAAATAACGAAGGTCTCCTCAAGGCGGTCTTGCCGGTTTGCGTGTACAAAAATGTCCTCCTCTCTTACATTGTAGTTTTCACCTTTTGTTCATAAAACTCTATTGTTTGCTTATGGTTCTATTATTTTTCCTTTTATTTTACTATTGTGTTAAATATGGATATTACTGGATGGATAATCTGGAGCAAATGTCTGATGAACAATTTCTTGAGTTCATCGATTCTGTAGAGTTCTGTAGACAGCCACAGATGAAAGTATTGATAGCGATGACAGTGTAGCTGCTTCCATTTATGTTCCAAAAACGAAACACAATTTTCGAAAATACATGCTCAATAAGCCGCTTAAAAAAGGGATCAAATTGTTCGTGCTTTGTGATTCTAACGGTTAGCCTACCGGTTTTAAATCTACAATGGGTCCGAAGATAATATCATTTTACCTGTTATACCGGACATTGGAGCTACCTAAAATGTTTGGAGATTCCTAAATTCATGCATCACATGCTGTGTTTTGATAACTTTTACAAATCGAAGCCGCTGTTAGTCTATTTACGAGCCAGAGGAATTTATGGTTTATGCACAATGAGAGGTACTAATTTTGTTTTGTCATATTTCTTGTTGATCAAGATTTGTTTTTGTGAAAGCTGTGAAATGAACCAAGAGCTGAGATGATTTTGCATAGAATAAATGACGTCAATACATGTAGTCGATGTGAATACTTCCCGATTCAGAAAAACCAATCCTGGCGAACAACAATCAAAGGTTGATAGAAAGCAGAAGAAATTCATCGAAATTAACTGCCCTCAAATTATTCGAGAATACAATGATCGCATGGGTGGAGTAGATCTTATGGATGGTCTCCAGGGTCGATACCATATTTGAGCTAAGACTCGCAATATTATGATGAGGCTGATCTACTATTTCGTGGGCATGGTCTTTACAAATGCATTCTTTTTATACAAACGTATGCAGGCCGATGCGGCAAATGCCAATGCAACAATGTGTCCGATTAAAAAACTGCTTTCACAGCTTCCAGATTTGCGTCAGGAAATAGCTGCTGGACTTGTTTCCTTAAAAAATATACTATCTGTAGGATGACCATCTGTTAAAAATCTCGGTGAGCCTTTATCACTACAGCCTGGCATATCAGATGTTGGGAAAAGAGCTGCTCATGAAGTTGCTGATGTTCAGTTCGATGCTGACCATCTCTTTTTTGTGTTTGGGTGGAGAGAAGAGCAAAATAAGGTGCAACATTGCAAAAAATGTGACACCCAAGTCGTTTGTTCCAAATAAGACCTGGCTTTATGAGGTCGATTTGATAAAAATTGTTTCCATCGAAAATAATGCGTATTTCAACTTTAGTTGTTCCCTTCTCTCTATAAAATTTGTTTATATATAAAATTTTCCTTTGGTGTCATATTACACGTAAACTGGCAAGACTGCCTATAGGCGGCCTTCACAATTTTCGTTTAGAATGATTTTTTCGTCTGAAAATTAAAACTTGCGGTTGACTACATCTACTTGAAAAAAAAAAAATTATTGGCTTCATCGTATAACTTTTACGGTCTTGGCTGTTAGAGGGTTAAAAAAAATATTTTTAGACTTAAATATGTACCAAAAAATAAACCCAATTATTATTATAAACAAATAACTGGTGTATGAGTAGTAGTAGGTTTAAAATACTTTACTTTTCAATATTATCAATTGTAAACTTTTTGTGTGTTTAATTTTTCGTCTTCACTCCTTTACTAAAAAAAACCTCCGTAAACTTTACGAATATTTAAAACAACTTATCTACTCTAAAAACTAAACAAAATAATTCTAACCGCTTAACTTCTAATACCAAATGAGACTGAAAACAATATGAATGAAATGTTAAATGTATACCGGTAGAATATAAAAACAAAAAACACAACTTAAAACAAAGCGCCAAACCTACAAACGAAATCATAAAATGAAAGCAGAGATAAACACTGAAAACAAAAAGTCTGAATGAAGGCACAAAACAAAACCCGATTGATAATGTCCTTAACCACAGACAATAAGCCAAGAAGAAGTAGATGTTGCCCTCGCTACGATTCTGCGCACAAAGGCAACATTAGCAAATATGGCGCCCAACTAGGGAAACACTAAAGAGACGACAATAATACACCACACCAAAGAGGAAATGCAATTCAGTGGAGCACAGGACGGCTCTAAGGCGACAGCATTTGTTTGAGACATCAGTAGCAGTTGGAACTTTGAAGGAATCGTACGGTTTAACGGATAAACATGGAAGTATTTGGCTGATTCCAGGAGTGATAAGTGAAAGAGAGCAAGAGTGTTTTAAATAAAAGTGCATTGTTTAATTACAACAAAAAAAAAAAAAAACACATACACTCTCATACTCACACATACACTCACTCATTCACCCAAACAAAAAGTGTTCAAGAGACGAAAAAAGAGAATGTGCTTAATAGTTTCTTGTGGGTTTTTGTAACTTAAAAAAAAAAAATATATATAACAATAGCAATGAGCTGAGAGTGTTTTAAATTTAAAGAGCCTACAGTAAAACAACAACGGGCCTAAACTCCAAAGAGCCGCACAAAAGGCGGGAGAGAGAGAATACAACGAAAATGTTATTTTGTAAATGTCAAGTGTAATGTCATCAACATCTCAAGTTTTCATTGTTTGTAGATACTTAGACATCGCCAATAACTATATAGATATAGTGCTTCCAACTCAAATAAAAACGCGTTCGAATAAATTTATCAATAAATTGAAACTCTCTCACACATTTGTACTTACTCCAACAACCAACTACTAAAAATCCTTTTTTTAGAGAAAAGGCTTAAAATCAAATTTAAACAAAAAAAATAAATCAAAATTATTAAGCAATAAAATTTCCGCATATTAATCAAATATAACAAAAAGTGCCAAAATGAAAAGTGTCAAAATTTTTAAGAAAATGTGAATACAGTTTTAAGGAAAAAAATAAAATAAATATCCTGCAATGTATGTGTTTGACTTCTGGATAACTGCAATATTCTCATATACATACACACAATATATTACAATTTAAATCTAGTGCAGTGAATTATATGAAATAAACCATAAAAAAAAATACTAAAATTAAAAAAATCTCTTAATAGCTAATAAGTTTCTAAACAAAATCTTAAATTGGAATTGAAAATTTTAAAAAGAATCTTAAAACTAAAACATAAATAAATAAGAAACCCCAGGAAAAGGAAAACAAAACAAACATCATGTGGATTAGTTGCCATGCTGTTATAATTTTGCTCCTTTTGCATTCCGGTATGTTGTCTTCAGCATCATTTTCTTTCGTTTTTTTTTTATTCTTTTTCGATTTTTATTCATTTTGTGTTTTTTTTTTTTTACTACTTAAATGTATTTGTATTATTCACGTGCTTCAAAGTTCTTCTATGTATCTGTGCTTAAGAGAGAGCAACAATATTGCACACATTCTTAGAAATTTTTTTTTGTTGGAATTTATGTTTGCTAAAAAAAAAGGATATTGTATTTGTTTTGGTTTTTATTCTTAGTGCTGCTAATCCCTTTTTTCGGCGTTTTCAATTACTTGTAAGAAAATGTTTTGTAAACAAACTTATTTAAGGATAATAAGGATATAAATAGAATGAAAATAAGACTGTTATTTATTAAGAAAATTGTGTTTAAAAAAAAAATATTGTAAGTTTATTGATTTCTATTTGTGATGTTGATTTATGTGTTGAAAGTTGAATGCATATTAGGGCTATAACCTGGTAACAATTTTTGCAAATATCTTCTTACTTTTTGAAAAAGTTCACGCACCAACAGCGACGAAGTTTTAAATTTGTGTTTGTATGTACTGAAATGGCGTTGCAATTTATTTCAACAAAATACGTACGGGCAATTTCATTATGTCGAATGTGACCGACTCATAGTGGCGCCATTTGAGTTTTTTCGTTGCAAAGAATCATAACTTTTGATAATCAAAAAATTTGTAAGGTATATCATAGATATTTGATCAGCCTATGATATGAGTGTTTGAAAAGGGTTCTACGCCTTTTAGGTGCCTACTTATGGGTTAGCAAATAAATAAAATATTTTTTAAAATTTTTGGCTTTTTATGCTTCTTTTTAAAGGCTTTTATGATTAAAATTGTTATAGAAAAATTAAAAAAATATTTTTTTTTTAAATTTTAAAAATTTTTTTTTTTTTAATTTTTTTTTTTTTTTTTTTAAATATTGCTAACAGTCTATAATCCAATGGGTTTTCACGGTTATATGTCATAAATTGCCCAAAAATGCATGGAACGCATTTTCGAAATGGGGCAAGGACGGGCTGCTGGAATTTGTTGCATTACGTAAAGGAATAATCAAAGAACTTATTTAGAAAATATGGCAAATATAAATATTTATGGCAAATATAAATATTTACGGGCAGCTGAAATTTTTTGCATTAGGTGAAGCAATAATCAAAGAACTTATTTAGAAAATATGGCAAATATAAATATTTACAATTTTTTTTATTTCCCATCAAAGTTGAGAAATATTGAAAAAATGGATAGTTGGTAAATATTGATTTACCAAAGCAAATAGTTAGTACAATTTTTTTAATGTTTTCTTAATAAATAGATCTATCAATAGAATCAAAAAGAATGACAATCCGTTACCTAGTTTTCGAGGTACTGTATCTGAAAGCGAACCAAATTACCTAAAAATGGTCTGTTTTTTGGAGCACTGAAAATTAGTCAACTTTGAAAGGCTATATCTTCTGATTGTAATAAGAGTAGCGTATTTGCAATCTGTGCGTCGTATAGATTTAAAGTGAAAATATATCTAAATAAAGCTCATTTTTAATTTGACAAAAATTTAGTTAAGTTAGAGCTCTTAATTTGTCCCATAACACTCTGCTACAAAACAAAATTTTTTGTCTGAACTTGAAAACCGACCTAGTGGGGGTTGTAGGCCTAAGAGATGATGCACTAAAACCGTTTTCAAAGATTTTGAAACACCCTCAAAATTTCGAGTTATTTTGAAAAAACTGTTTTGGGGTAGGTCATAGCACTTTAGTATCCCTAACTCACACATTTTTAAACCGATTTCAAAATTTTGAACAACTATGTACAGGCAAAGAATTAAGCTTTCATAAAATATATGCATAAAATGTATATTCCCAGAAATTCAGTAAGTTTTTATAAAAAGTTTCGGTTTATATTTTTTATGAAACTGTGTTTTAAAGACAATTTTGTAAAGACATATTTGCAAAAGTTATTAAACCTTTTCGAAAGAAGTTCGAAAAAATTTTTAAAATTTTCTTGTTAGTTTTTTGTTCTTTTTTTATTCATAAACGCTGGGGGAGAAAATACTAAAAAAGGTGTTAATGAAAAGTTGAATAACTTTCAACATTTTTATCTGATTTGAAAAATTAAAACAATTTTAGCTAAGAACTAAATTTTCTTTATACATTAGTATTTGTATAAGCTTCATATCAATATAACCAATGAAATTGTTATTTTGTGTTTTTTTTAGATATTCTTCACAAAAACAATAGTTATAACTTACAAATATAAAAAAAATGCACGCCATTTTTAAGTGTAATCAGTTTTCTTTTTAAAGCCGTTAATTAATTTTAAATCAGACAAAAAAAATTACATATCGATAAGTTGACGAAAATCACTGAAAACGATTTTTTTAGAATAACTTCTGAATTTGAGGGTGTTTCTATAATTTTTAGAAACATTTTGTAATGTACTCAGCAACACCTATATGTAAAGTACTCAGTAGCACCATGTAATTGGTACTATGATTGATATTGGACAAGCTTTCATTTACAAGATAATTGAAAAAACCGAGGTATTCGCATGGAACAAATACAGAAGTTATTTTTGCTGGCAACAATTCAAACGCCAAATTCATGGAAACCTGAGATAACACTTCAATGTGACTAATTTTAGAATGTTGTAAATTGATATCTCTTAAAAGTGGTTTTGATTTTACCCGAATATTATTATTTTAAAATGAATATTAATCACAGTTGCCAGGACATGTAGCACGGGACACTTTTTACCATAATTTGTGTTGCTTTTTTTACAAAATATTTTTATAAACAAGCTTAGTATAAATGTTGTTAAATCAACAGATGTATTCAATGAATTTATTTTAATATAATATCAACAAATTAAAAACTTAACAAAAGTATGAATAACGTTTTGTGTAGTAGTAAATTAATTAAAAATTAAATTTAAATAAATATAGATACAGTATTGGAAAAAATAATAGAAACGTGAGCTTTTTTTTCAAATTTTGTAAAAAAAATGTATATGCAGTTTTGTTTATCAGACATACAACATAATTATTCCTCTTTTAATTTATATTTTAATACATTATATGACTAACAGTGTAAAGAGTTAATATTTTTACTGGAAAAAAAATAGAAACACGTAAAAGCATTAAATTTTTAGAGGCACATCTTTTTATATTTTGTTAAAAAATTATTTAATATTAATATTTTGTTGCTCTACAATTGTTTTTCACAATTTCATTGCATCTGCGACTCATGGTACCAACCATTTTTTTGCAGACGTCCTTATCAATGGAAAACAACTGTTCCTGTAGTTTTTCCCACAATTCGTCCTAATTTTTCAGACTGAAACCCTCCAGCTTCCTCTTGAGCACTCCCCAAAGGTGTTATATTGGTTATGGGTCAGGTAAATGCCAAAGCCATTCCATAAGAGGTACTTTATTGACATCAAACCAGTCTTTGTCAATTTTGAGGAGTGCTTTAGATCATTGTCCTGCTGAACCGCCCATCTCTTCCTCAGCAAATGAAAGCATTATGCTTTGCAATATATTTATGTAGTCCGGGGCTCATATTTTGGTCTTTATCCAATATAATGGACCGACACCAGAAGAAAGGAAACGCACCCATATCAAGATGAATCCACCGCCGTATTTTACGGTCTTCTTGGTGTATTTAGGATCCAATGGAGGAATGATTATGTTTTTTTTTACGTTGTATATCTGATAAACAAAACTGCATATACATTTTTTTTACAAAACTAAACTTGACTAATATAGTTACAAAATTTGAAAAAAAAGCTCACGTTTCTATTATTTTTTCCAACACTGTATATGCTACAAAAATGAAACCACTAAACTTAGAGTTTTGATTTTTTTTTCTTGAAATTATTTCAGTTTACAAAAAAAATTATTTTTAGTTCCAATCACTAATGATAAAATTTTGAACCTTTTTCGAAAACCCTTCCATTATGGTTTCTATATTGCTTTATGTCACTTTGTTCGAACAGCTAGTCCATCTCCGTTTAAAATCTACCACACTTTTGGACATATTTTTTGTGCTCTCAAATTCTCTTTTAACAAGAGCCCAATATCTCTCCACTGGACTTAGCTCCAGGCAGTTTGGGGGAATTGCCTCTCTTGGTACAACTACCACATTATTGTTCTTGTACCACTCAAGACCTTTCTTAACATAGTGATGGATGCCAAATCTAGCCAAAAATAAGTGGACACATTAAGAAGTCTTATGAATGGAAACATCCTTTCTTGTAAACATTCCTTGATGTAAATTTCGGTATTTATAGAGAAATTTGTAACAAATGTTTGGCTTTCTTGCCGCAACTGCATATTTCTTGCCATACCAAGAACTTTTCTTCAACATTCCCTCGAGCATCTGCAACATAAAAAATTTACCCAGAAGCTCCGAAAAATTGTCCACATACATTTCGTCATCCATTATGCAGCAGATATATTTTTTGTATAAAATTTGACTTCAATTTCTGAGCTCTGTCTTTAGCTTATAAATTTTTAGCATAGTTCCTGTCAGGAAATTTTTGAGCCTTGTATGCTTTTAAACCTTCATTGGCTTTAACTGTTCGTACCAAATAGTCCAAGTACTGAGCCGTATTGCTTTGTCGGGAGCACTTTTGAAAGTGCTTTCTATTTATTGGCCAGGATTTCTATTAACGGACAAGTTCTCCCGATACATTTTGGAATCAGATTGACAATGGGATCGAGTTGGGTTTTGTTGAAAATATTTAATAATTTTAGAACGTACTTTTTTCTAGTTACTCATTTTAATCAGATTAACAACAAATGAAGATAATTGACATTAAACATAATAATTGACATCCTTTACAAAGATAACTTGAAAAAAAAAATCAAATAATATTTGGATTTAAAGTTTTAATGAAAAACGTGTGTTAAGAATTTTTCAATCTAAGTCCTTAAGTAGTATCAGGAATATCAAACGCAGTTTTTTTTTTTGCAGAATACGCGGTCCTATCTGATTTTACTTCTTGACCATTGCTACAAAGGTAGTCCAACTGGGCTATACCTGAAATGTTTTTCACTTCTCTTCACTTTTTGTCTAAATTGTATAACAAGGATTACTTTTCAATCTGATCAGACGGCATAAGGTATACTTTTGTACCCCATTATTTTGACTACATTTAGGTATGTCGGGAACTGATGGTGATATTGTAACGAAATTTCACATGGTTGGAGCTGGGGTGTTTTATAGTTGTTCAGCTTCCTAGGGCTAATGGGTGCCAGTTCGTGACCTCTCAAACTTGTTTTTTTTTTTTTTTAAATCTCCAAAAATCTATTTCTGATCCAAATGAGATGAAATTTAAAATATAAATAGTAGATTGTCTTTGTTAGTTTATGAGATATTTATGTTTATTTATTTTTTTTAATTTAGCTTGATATTTTTTATTGAGGGTCGAAATTTTTTTGTTAAATATCAGTTGTATTGGTGATGAAATTCTAAATAAAATAAACTAGCTTACAAATATATCGTCTCTACAAAAAGTTACGTGCATCCAAATTTGGAACATGTAAAAAATGCCGTATTTTTTACGTTTTTTTTTTTCAAAAAAAGTGCCTATATTTGAACTTTTGTAGAAAAATTTTCTTCGGGACTGTATACAATTTGTATATGTTCCGGAAAGAGAACTAAATTCAAAGTGTGTAAAGTAAAATTTGGCTCAATTAAACAAACACAAAACCACCAAGAACTATCTAAAAAAAATTAGGTTTGAGAAAAAATTCTAAAAGGGCAATCTACCAATCCTCGAAAGAGTTTCGGATCTATATTACTTTCCTATATGTTAGTTTTAGGAATTTTGGTATTTGAAAAAAAATATATCAAAAATTATAATGTGATTGTCTTAAGGATATTCGGATCTATTTTATTTCCAAATTTTGTTATGATAGCTTTAAACGTTAAATTTTACATTAATTCAAATTTAACATTTTTCTTTATGGAAAATCACTGTTTTAAAATTTTTTAAGTTTTTAAGATAATAATGACCGAAAATGTCTTCAAGTCCTAAGATTTCACCAGTAGTAAATACTTATATAAAAAGTCTATATTAAGTCTTCAGAAGTTCTACAAACCTGACCCCTTTTAAAAATGTGTACGTTTTTTCATATACTGCATGCAAAATATATGTCTGAACTTATCAGGATTTAAAAATACTGTTGAAAATCTAGAAAATTTAAATTAAATTCAATTTAAAAACAACAATAATGAAGTTTTATCAAAATATTCTTTCCCAACTAAAATTAAATATTTGTTTTTGATGACATGTAGTTCAAAAATTCAAAACTATTTCAAAATTTATTTATATACAATTTTTGGATATGTTTTCCTGAACTTATCTCATGCAGCAATCATCATTGCTGGATAAATTAGGGAGTCAGATCGAAAAATTCTTAACAAACATACATATATGTTAATAAAAACAAAACCACTGAACTTATAAAAAATATATTTTTATAGTTTTTAGCACTAGTGATGAAATTTGAAACCCTTTCATTAACGTTTTTATAGTGCTTTCTGTTACTTTGCTCGAACAGGTAGTCCATCTCCGTTTAAAATCTACCACACTTTTGGACACTGCTCCGGGCAGTTTGGAGGATTTGCATCTCTTGGTACAAATAACACATTATAGTTCTTGTACCACTCAAGAACTTGTTTACCATAGTGACAGGATGCCAAGTCAGGTCAAAAATAAGTGGACATATTATGAAGTCTTATGAATGGAAGCAGCCTTTTTTGTAAACATTTCTTGATGTAAATTTCGTTATTCATAGAGCTTCTTTTGACGCAACTGCATATTGCTTGCCATGCCAAGAAATGTTTGGGAAATTTTATCTGCTTTTGGGTCCTAAACTCTTCTTCAACATTCCCTCGAGCATCAGCAACATAACATTTCTGACCAGGAAGTTGCGAAAAATCTGCTAGAACATACGTTTCGTCATTCATTATGCAGCAAGAATATTTTTTTTATAAAACTTGACTTCAATTTCAGTGCTCTGTTTTTGGCCTCTAAATTTTTAGCAGCGTTCCTGTCAGGAACGTTTTATGCCTTCTATGTTGTTAAGCCTGCATTGGCTTTAATTTTTCGTACCAAATAGTTGAGAAGTTAGCTAACCGGACTGCTTTCCTACCGGATGTGGGGGATCTCTTTTGAAAATGCTTTATATTTATTGGCTATAGAAACATCATGTGGACAATTCCTTCTAGATGAACTTGGGTTTCCATCAATGGGAAAGTTCTCGCGATACTGTTTAATAACATTGGAATCAGTTTGACGGCAGACCTTTGATTGTTTGGCCAACTTTTTGTAGGACCAAGTTGGGTTTTGTTGAAAATATTTAATAATTGAGGTACGCACTTTTTTCTCGACCTTGCGAATTGACCAAATGTGTATTTTGAAATAGAACACTGTATGAGTGCAAAATTAAAAACACAAAACAAAAAAGAGTAGAAAAAAATCATAGCAAAATACGTTTCATCAAATTAAATATATTTATTGTGATTTAAAAATGCATTAAATAGATATTTAGTTAAAAACAAAGATGTTATGTCACACGCAGTTACATATGTAAGTGTGAATATGGAAATCATGAATCGTATGTATAACTTGAATTTTGACATACACATGGAATTCCATATGTATCGAATACATGTGCCAATACATATGGAATTCATGCCGTGTAACTGTATAAATACATAAGAATATTTTAATGTAAATGTGCATTCATAATGCAAATGAAATTTTCTCATGGATTTTCAACAAATTTCTACCGTTATGATTTTTACCAGATACCGGAAGTTCACCAGATACCGGAAGTTCACAAAGGTTTGTAGGTGTTTCGTGCTTTTATGTTGAGTTTGCTAAAAAGTTCTATATATGAAATTTCAAGGATCATCCTTCTCCAAATGTAACCATTATATTTATAAGTTGTTTTCCAGCAAGAGGTATTATTTTGAATCACCTGGTATTTCGATAGCTGTCACTTTTGAAGCTTTTATTGACATTTGACAAGTAGAAACTACGCCATTACTAAAAATGGAACGATACACGCTTCAACAACGCATTGAAATTATTAAAATTCACTACGATAATGATGAAAATCTTGCAGTCACTGTTCGCAAAACTAATGCATTTTTGGGTCGTCGTGAAGGACCTTGTCGGACCGCACTACAGAAAATGGTGGAAAAATTCGAGCTGTTGGGACAAGTTAGAAGAATGTTGCTGCTGTAGCCCAAAGTGTTGAAGAAAACCCAGGTTTGTCCATTCCTTGAGGGATCTCTTATGGTCGGTGTTGGATGATATTGAACTGGATAACGTTTACTTTCAACTAGACGGCGCTACGTGCCACACAAGCAACGAAACCATTGCTCTTTTACGGGAAAAGTTTCTGTCTACCGAGATCTTGTGATTTAACACTTTATGACTTCTTTCTTTGAAGCCACATGAAAGATAAGGTATACGCCAACAGCTCAGCGTCGATTCAAGACCTTAAAGATAGAATTCGTGAGGCACTTAGCTATTTGGTTATGGAAAACTTCATGAAAAGGATATGGTCCTCTAAGCATGGTCGTGGTGGCCATTTGGGTGATGGTGTTTTTCATTATTAACGGCATACCTTCCTCTTTATTATGAAATAAAATTCGATCATTTATTTCAAAAAATGCCATTTTTCTTTGAATACCAAAATAACACCTCTTGTTGGAAACCCCTACATATAAAACGTGTTCACGTTCACTGTTTAGAAGAACAGTATTTTGTTAATCCTGTTCACTGAGAACGACGTTCTTCAAAAATCACGGGATCGCTCATTTCTAACACAGACCGAAAATAACCCCTTATATCACTTGTAAAAAAATCTTTTAAATTCTGTTAAATTTATTTACATATATTAAGAAATAACTCAATATGGCTAAAAGGCTACAACAAAAGTATGAGAAAAACTTATGAATATTGTAATAAAATAAACATTTTATGTTTTTTTTGTTTAAACGAAGGGTTTATTTATTTATATTTTTCTTGGTCACTTTACGAGTATTTTCATTTTACATGTTCTGTGTGTGTGTGTTCTTTATTAAATTATCTAATTTCATAAAAATGATCCTGATCAACGCATAAGTGTTAATACTCGTATGTTCTGTTGGGTTTTTATGTTATTTTATACATTTTTGTTTTATGTGCACTTACATGTCATGAATCCGAATCTTATTTATTTTATTGCCAAAGGGAAATGCTTTTTTATAAATATAATTTTATTACATACTCGCATTCGAACTCTTTTTTTTTTTTTTGTATTTCTGAAACAATTTTCGTCTCATGTTAATTTTTTGTAATATAAATGCATGGTTGTGATGTTTTTTGCATACATACATTTATTTATGTGTACAGTGGGTGACAAAACAGTGCTATGTTTCAGAATGGTATTTTTTGAAAGACAACCATTACAGTATCAGCAGTTGGCTGCATTGTAATACGCAAACAAGTATGAATATTGACAATTTTTGTGAATATTTTTCAAAATATTTGACTGCCACTGTAGGCTATTTATTTATGTATGCTAAAATTCCAAAAGTACTTACATTCTCATAAAAATATTACAAAAAATTTAAGGAATATTTAATGTTTGTAAGATTTTTTGTTTTTATTTGTTTAGTGTCTTTATTTTTATGATTTTTCTACTTTTCATTTTTATTTTATTTTATGTTTTTTTTTTTTTTCTCTTTTTTGGTTTTTATGGAAATTCTACAACATTTTCTATTTGGGAATGTTTTAGCGCGCTTCAGTTCTTGAATGTTGAAACAAAAAACAAAAAATAATTCAAACATCTAGGAAAAACATTCAGTTTTATGATAAACATGAGGGCTTAAATAAAAAATTGTTGTTTCATAAAAATATGTTGCAGTCAGAAAGATAGAAAAAGAAATATTTCGTTGTGTTTTTTTTTGTTTTTATTTTTTGGAGAACAACTCTTTTTTGTTGTTGATGCTGATGATGATGATATTGTTGTTGCCTGTGCTATGCCATTCCATTTATTTATATGTATATATTTCATCCCTCCATCTGCCTTTAGCCTCGATTATAGGATATATACAAACATACACCAACAAACATAAATGAACATATTTATAAAACATTGTTGTGTAGTTGTTATTGTTAAGGAAGACAGACAGACAGACAGTCACACAGACACACCAATACAGTTATAAATTTATCCTTTTTTTAGGACAAACACAACGAAAATGATGGCTCTATTCAAGCACTGTTATGATGTACATACTTATGAAATGTACTCGTAGATAAATACATGAAATGAAGAACAAAAACGTATCTTGATGAGAAATATTTAAGATCATAAAAATATATTCCCCTGGGTTTAATATGGATTTACCAATGATTCACAGGTTATTAGGCTACTCTAAAGAGATTCCCATGTCTGGTCTTTTTCAACCAATTACTACTCCTCATAAAGGCATTAATGCCTTCAAGCCTCATATTCGTGAGGTTAGAAAGACTATTTAGGAAACCTTAAGCATAGATCTCCTAATGGACAATGACAAAGAAGATCGAAAAATGTCTCATCTTTCTCCTCGTTTTGACAGATTCTGCAGAAGTGGTTGCAGAGCAAGTCTCCTCTCGTGGTTGCCAAACGTTTTTAGGTCCTTAAAACTTTGAAACTAAACATTCCAGTGAACTATCTTTAATAAAAAATGTTAAATCCATTAAAAGGAAACAAAAAGAAAACAACTTCACATTTTATTTAATTTTGTATATGTTTTAAATAAGTAGTTACAAAAATGTTTCCTTGCTCATAAAAATTAAATATTTTTACAAAATCTATTTTGCAGAGTCAATGGAATGTTTTCATATAGGAATTTCTTGAATAAAGAGCGGGCTTAAGATCCCGACAAAGATTCCAGCAGTAATCTGCCATCAATTGGCAGAGTAATCTTTCCTCTATTACTCATATATCTTTCCTCCTCACTAAAGTCTCCAAGATTTTCATGAAAAAGTCACAAATGAGAATAGAAATAATGAAGCCAAATGCTTATAATACTGTCAAGATATCTTAAATTGCACAACATTTCCTGTACCAATTTTACATAGTTTTCTGACATATGATTTATTAGAAAATCTCTATTTCCAAAACGAATAATTTTCATTTTCTCTTTTTGAGCTCATTCATTACTTTGGCAAATTCTGGGTTATTGATCAACCGTTTAATCTTTTTGACTTACCTCCACTTAGCTTAGGAAGTTTGATTGATAGGTAAGGAATGCACTCATTATCTTTATTAAGGGCCATAAGGAATTATTTTGAATGGAGTTAAAAAGGGAAATTTTAAGTATTCTTTTAAATTAATGCACAACATCTCTAAAAAATTAATGTTACTTTTATTGGTTATCAGCGAACAAAAATACATAAGGTTATTTTGACCTTTGACCAAAAACTCAATAATTGTAACATCCTTGCAATACTTGTGAGAAATATTCAGTAATTTGACTCTACTTAATTGGAAGAAATTTTTGTGGAGATAAATAGTAAAGAAAGTATTTTAAGCTTTCGGGACCGGTCGCGAAATAATCAGCTATTATTTATTTCAGAACATTTAAAAAGCCTCCATTTTGATGTGCTGTGTAATTAATCCATTCATTTAAAAAAATCTCAGAAACAGTGAATGCTGAGAAATATCTATATATATAAAAGAGTAACGTTACTGACTGACTGACTGACTGATTCATCATCGCACAGCCCAAACGACTGAAGCTAGAATCACGAAATTTTAACTGTGGGTTCCTCCTTCCCCAAAACGATCCGATAAGAAGGGATTTTTGGAAACTCGAACGTTTAGGGGGTAAAAAAGGGTAAAAACGGGTAAATTCGGTAACCTTAAATCTTCAAAACTAATAAAGATACAAAAAAACTTACAATATCATGTTACTCCATTTAAAAAATAAGCTGATAGGTGTCTGGTACTTTTTCAAAATTCGGACCTTTTAGGGGAAAAAACGGGTAAAAACTGTATTTTGGTACTTTTATGGCACTATATGTATCTTTTAAACCAATAAACATACAAACAAATTTAAAATCATATTCTTTACTTATAAAAAAATAACAAATATAAGTTTGGTACTTTTTGGTAATTCGAACCCTTAAGGGATAAAAATTGTTTTTATTTTTGGTACTTTTTTCATAAACTATATTTTTCTACAAATTGATAAAGACATATAAATATTTTATTTTAAGCTCCCACCACCATGATACACAAATTTATTTGGATACAATTTTAACACCACAATGGGGATAAAAAAGGTACCAAAAAGAGGGTAAAAACGGAAAAATACATTTTATTTAACATTTTCAGCCAATTTTGATAAATTTTTAACATTGGTTCCTGGATTCATGCAAAAATTAACTAACAGAGTGCTATTTGGAACTCGACGGGCAAGCTGTATATTTGTCCAAATCCGGGAAAACAGTTTGGTACTTTTTTTAAAACTTATATTTTTTGAGCACATTAACACAGATTTTAATCGTATGCATGTCTTTAAGCATAAACAATTTTGGCAAAATAGAATATTTTTAAATTTCAAACTTGAGTGGTGTTCAAGGAGGAAAAGGGGATCTGCTACTTTATTCCTAATGGTACCTTTTTTAATATTTTAAATTATTTCACTTATCGACATTAAAGTTAGCTGATATATATCTGAGTGAAGTTAGTGTTAGGAGTAGGGGATAATATTTAAACTGACAATTTTTCTATAAACTGACTATTTTTCTATAAAAAAATTCAGTTATAAACTGACAATTTTTCTATAAAAAAAGTCAGTTATAAACTGACTAGTTTTCCATAAAAAAAGTCAGTTATAAACTGACTATTTTTCCATAAGAAAAGCCATTTATAAACTGACTATTTTTCCATAAAAAAAGTCAGTTATAAACTGACTATTTTTCTATAAAAAAAGTCAGTTATAGACTGACTATTTTTCTATAAAAAAAAGTCAGTTATAGACTGACTATTTTTCTATAAAAAAGTCAGTTATAGACTGACTATTTTTCTATAAAAAAAGTCAGTTATAGACTGACTATTTTTCTATAAAAAAGTCAGTTATAGACTGACTATTTTTCTATAAAAAAAGTCAGTTATAGACTTTGTCTTTGTCTTTGTAAGTTTGTTTGTTTGTTTGTTTGAGCATCACGCCTAAACGGCTGAATCGATTTTATTGAAATTTGGAACGTAGATAGATCATTACTTGGAAGCGTCAATAGGCTATAACTTTTTTCAATACTTGGACCAGATAGGGGAAACCGGTAAAATTGGTACCTTTTGTTCTTAAACAATAAATACTAAACGGCCGAAACGATTTTATTGAAATTTCCAACATAGACTACGACAGGGGTAGGCGAAGCGCACCGGGTCAAGCTAGTTAATAAATATAAACGTAATTTTTTTATTAAATTACAGTTTAAAACTCAACTACTCTGAGGGGGACAAAGTTACATTTCATTTGTGATAATATTGCTTTGAGTAAATAGAGCAGAGTTGTTTAAGGAGTGGATCTTCTGAGTTCATGATACTTAGAGAGTTTCTTCAATATCTGTATTAACTTTCATAAGAAGGGCTACATTTTGGCGACGTACTGGACCATAACCGGTTCTAGATCTTAAAAATTCCGAAACATGGCATTATCATTGATATAGTTTATTCTACATAATACCCTCACAATAAGAAAATATGTTTGTATGTATTAATTCACACAAATTCTTTAACTTAATTCCTTTGACCTTTGACGACCACAGGGACACCAGTGTCCCAACACAAAAATATTGAATAACTAAATAATGAAAAATAGAATTTTAATTAGTTCGTAAACGTGTCTCTTATTAATGTGTTTAGATTAAAACAAGTTCGGTTATAGCATTTATTTTTTATTGTCTTTGAAAATTTACATTTTTATTTTGATACTGTGTTTGAGAATTGTGTCGAAGTCATTTTAAGTGTAAAACTGTTTATTAATTTTTATATTGGGATATATATTAAGCATCTTAAGTGCATTTTTGTTTTAAAAAGTTATAAAATAATTATTCATGTTCCGTTCATTGATATGTAGTCCATAAACATGAGTATGTGGAACGAGCATTTGCACTTTACTACCAAAATTCCATTAAATCCGTTAAATTTTTTTTTTAATTTCAAAATATGTTTCTTGGCGCTAACTGATTCACATTAAATAGACAAAATGATTATTTTTATCCAAATATTCTTATGGTCGTGAAAGGGTTAATAAAATTCATTCAACATTTAAATTATAAATTTTTTTGTTAATTCAATTACAAACTGGATGAAAATATTTTTATTTTCAAATTGTTTTGATGTTAAACATTTACAAAATTATGTAAACATCATCTATTTATTGCGAAATATTGGGTACGGTCAGGTGTATAAAGGAGGTGAGGCAAAACTTCCCAAGCGGTTCATTCTAAATACATTTAAATAGGTATTGCAACATGTGGCCGAGCTTTGTCATGATGAAATATTACGGTATCATGTCTGGCTGCATATTCTGCTTCAAACCAATTAGTTGCGTTCGGTACTGTTTACCAGTGATTGTTGGTCAGCAGCTCATAATAGATAGGACCGTGTTGCTCCCACTAAATGCAGAGCAATACCTAGGCGTCATGAACATTTGGTTTGGTATCGATTCGGTTGTGATTAAGTTTTCATCACAAGTAATGATTCGATGCAAAATTTATATTTTGTTATAGCACTCAAGCAACATTTCAGACATACAAAATTGTATTTCAAGGTCTCTCGGCTTCAATTCGTATGGTATCCAATTTTCCTGATCTTGGATAAATTCTGCTATTCGAAAATGCTTTGAAATTGCTGTTTGAGTAGCTCCCAATGATTTCGCGAGCTCTTGTTGAGTTTCAAAACAATCTTCATGGCGTAATGCCTACAATTCTTGGCCTTCAAAGTTGTCTTGCCTGTAAAAACTTGCATTTTTGAACAGCACAAAACCATCTCTCGCACATTGAAACCGATGGTGAGCAATCGGTGTGCTTCAAATTAAAGATGTAAAACAAAACTTCCCAGATTTGACGCTTTGTTTGTACAAAATTCGACAAACTTATAAAAATAACTTTGTTGTTTACACTATAATGTTCAATGACTAAGTGATAATAAATGATAGATATATAAATTTCGAAATGACGTATAAGTTTTTAGGCAATACACCCAATAGAATTCGGGACAGTATGTAAATCCAATGCGTTGACTATTTTGGACCAGCTATTATGGAGTGAGATCGTAAAATTCATAGCAAACGTTTTTCATTAAAACTTTTTTTTTGATCATGTTACCTTTGTAAAACATGTCAGTTATTATGTTTAATGCCAATTATATTCATTTGTTGTTAATCTGATTAAAGTGAGTGACCAGATAAAAGTGCGTACTAAAATTATTAAATATTTTCAACAAAACCCAACTTGGTCCTACAAAAAGTTGGCCAATCATTCAAAGGTCTGCCGTCAAACTATTTCCAATGTTATTAAACAGTACCGGAAGAACTTGCCCGTTGATAGAAAATCTGGTTTAGGTAGAAGGAATGGTCAACATGATGTTTCTAAAGCCAAAAAAATAGAAAGCATTTTCAAAAGAGCTCCCAACACATACGGTAAGAAAGCAACCCGGTTAGCTCAGTGCTCGGACTATTTGGTACGAAAAGTTAAAGCTAATGCAGGCTTAAAAACATACAAGGCTCAAAAAGTTCCTGACAGGAACGCTGCCAAAAACAGAGCACGGAAATTGAAGTCAAGTTTTATTAAAAAATATTCTTGCCGCATAGTAGATGACGAAACGTATGTTCTGGCAGATTTTTCGCAACTTCCTGGTCAAAAATTTTATGTTGCTGATGCTCGAGGGAATTTTGAAGAAAAGTTTAGGACCCAAAAGCAGACAAAATTTCCAAAAAAGTTCTTCATATGGCAAGCAGTTGCGACAAAAGAAGCCAATCATTTGTTAAAAACCGAAATTTAGATCAAGGAATGTTTACAAAAAAAGGCTGCTTCCATTCATAAGATTTCATAATGTGTCCACATATTTTTGGCCTGACTTTGCATCCTGTCACTATGGTAATCAAGCCCTTGAGTGGTACAAGAACAATAATGTGGTATTTGTATCAAGAGAGGCAAATCCTCCAAACTGCCCGGAGCTAAGGCCAGTGGAGAGATATTGGGCTGTTTTTAAAAGAGAATTGAAGAGCACAAAAAGGGTGTCCAAAAGTGTGGTAGATTTTAAACGGAGATAGACAACCTGTTTGAGCAAAGTGACAGAAAGCACTATAAAGACGTTATTGGAGGGGTTTCCGAAAAAGGTTCAAAACTACAACACTAGTGATTAAAACTATAATTTCAATCAAATAAAAAAAATTTAAAACTGTAAGTTTAGTGATTTCCTTTTTATTAACATATATGTATGTTAAGAATTTTTCGATCTCGCTCCTTAGACAGTTAATTTAAAAAAATAAAATTTTATTTTTTGAAATTAAAAATTTTAATTTTTATTAGTTCTTTTACGCATAAAACTCTAATTGTCAAAAGACTGTGTGTTTTTACAACTAACAACAGAAATGTTTGATTTAATTCACTACAAGCTATTCACAAAATTAAAGGGTCATTATACAACATACTGAGCTAATGAGCTGAAATAGCGTCCTAGTTCATTTGAGTGCGCGGAGTTGGAAAGAGCGGTCACTTTACTGAGCTAATAAACCCAACTCTAATATTCTTGCGAATTAGTGATTTTCATATTGAAGTTTTGAATAAAAAAATAAATATTACTACACATGTGTTATTTTTCTTCTGATTTGTAATATAGGAATAAATCATGTGATAAGTACAAAATTTATCGTTGAAGTGGATAACATTTTCAAAATTCTAAATTAAATTGAGAAATAAAATTTCAAATTTAGAAGATTCTAACTACCACTTCCTAGCGATAAATGAAACGAGTTTATCAAATCTGTCACTAGCTTAATAACAAACAAAAATGTGAAATTCGCGGTGTTAAAAATTAATAAAGAACACGGTATAAGGACAGCTAAACTCTCTACTATAATTATGCTTGGCAAAATTAAGTGCTTGAATTAGAAGCACAAACTATATAGAATACACATGGAGCAGAAGCTCTCCTGTTAAAAACCTAACTCAGTTGTCAAAAACCAAAGTGCTGAGAATGTATTAGTAAAAAAAAAACTATGTGAAAACAAAAACAACACTCGCATGTGTAGCTTTTTTAAGTAAGTTTTTTTCCTTGAGTTTTTTTATAGTTTTTCTATTGCACAAACAGCTAATTTTTTTTAAAAATTTATATGAAAATCACTCAGTTTTCAAATAAATTTTTAGTGTTTTTCATAGATTTAAATTTCATTACAATTAAATGTTTGAAAAGACCATACCATACGTATGATAAATATTTAATTAAATGGCGATGCATGTCAATCATACGCATGGAAAAATAGTTGATATTTTAAAATTTATAAAATGTTCTATGAAAATTTTGTCGGTGTAAAAATATTAAAATATTATCGCTGGCGAAAATAATAAATCTTAAAATGCTGTATTTCCGGATTTCGACCTGATATTTTAAAGTGGTGTATACCAATGGATTCTATTACTCAAAATTAAGTTTGGATGCCTCGGCGTTATGTTGTGTTAGTGATTTAAAAACTTCAAACTTTTATGAAACTAATGTGTAGTTTAACACATTTTGTTTAACAAAACATAATAACTGCTGTAATTTTTGCTTAGTAAAATAAATAAATATATGTTTTTTCTTACAACACAATAAATCTTAGTTCATTTAGTTTCGCTAATTGAGAATGACTGTGATGTATGCTTTCTGGTGTCAGTAAATTAAACAACACGAATGTGATCATAGTTCTTATGTTTTCAATTTTAAATTAACTTTGAGAAAAATTAAAATTTGTTTATGTTTAGGGTATATTTTATTCCACCTGGTCGACCAGCATACATTTCATTACTTTATTATTCCCTGTAATTCTTTAATGCAGCTAGCTCTAAAGCTCCTGTATAAAGCATATTTTCATTTATTTGGCATTTATGGAACATTCGTCTTTCTAAATGCAATCCAGCATGTGTACTTATGATTTTTTATTTGTAATTTTTTTTTTTTGCTGCTGTTACTTTTTGCGGTTACATTTCAGTTTCCGTTTTGGCAATCATGTATTTCTCTTGTTAAAAAAAAGGAATGATTTAAAAAAAAAAAAAAAACATTTCATATTTATGTTTTTCTTTATGGGTAAAAGATTTATGTATTGCATCATTTATAAATAGACATGATGTATTCGTATAGAGGCAAAAAAAAAAAAAAAACTGAAGAAAATTATCATATTCAAAGAAATCATCATCAGACTTTTGTAGCAAACTTACAGACCGGCAGACAGACAGACAGACACATAGACAGGCATGTACTACATGCATGCAAATCCTCAATAGTTAAATGAAAATTTCATAGTGTGTTCATTTTTCTTGTTTGTTTTTATGTTTGTTGCAGATACTTTGTTGGCGGAAGTCTATGAGGCACATTTACGCGGTCCGGGTTTTGTGATGGAACCGCCGGGTCGTGTTGAATTTTCAAATTCCTCTGGCGGCTGGCTGGATTGCTCAGCCTCGGGCAGTCCTCAGCCGACCATTGACTGGGTGCATGCAGACGGTACGGCTGTAACGGAAATTCATGGTGTTCGTCGAGTGCTACGCAATGGTACATTGGTACTTTTGCCATTTCCTGCAGCTGCATATCATCAAGATGTACACAACACAATATACCGTTGTGTTGCCAGCAATGGTGTTGGCCGCATTGTATCCAGAGACGTGCAAGTCAGAGCCGGTAAGTCACACGAATACACCCATACATACAATACATAAATTAAACAAATAATTCTATTAAAGAAAAAAATATGAGCAAAATAAAAAATGTGATTATTTGCTTGTATTTAAAATAAAGTTAAATAAATTAAATGGCATTAAATTGTTGTTATGGTGTCTGCTAATTAAATTTTCTATTACATATTTTTTTATTTGTGGCTGCCACATAAAGACACATACCCACAGTAATATGTATTTACAGCATTTTGTGTTTTTTTATAATAATTTTCTACATACAATATTGTTTTTATATTTTCCATTTATTTTGTTGTTTTTGTTTCGTGTGTTTTTTTTTCCAGTCGTGGCACAAGCTTATAAAGTTGATGTGGAAGTTTTATCTGCATCTCGTGGTTGCACAGCCATTTTACGTTGTGTAGTGCCAACGTTTGTTAAGGAATTGGTTCGAGTGGTCTCATGGGTTCATGAACCTGCTATCTACATATATCCATCACTACAAGGCGGTAAGTGTATTCACAGATTCATTCATTCATTCACTCACTCACTCATACATATAAACATAAACACTTATAAATACTGAATGTACATGGATACAGCCATACATTTGTATATACAGTAGTGTGGCCCTGTTTGTAGGGGGCCAAATAGGGTGTCGAGATGTTCCCAACTAAAATGAAAGTTTAGTTTGTTTAGGGAGAACATTTTTCAAAATGTTTGTCCTAACGTAAGTATTTGATGAGCTAGAGGATCAAAGGATAAAAAGATAATTTTTAAGGCTTTTATGAATTTTTTCAAATTTCTCTCAAAGGATACATAAAACATATTAACAATGGAAAGGCATATAAAAAACACTCTAAATTTTCGAACATGTTGAAAAATATTCGAACTTTTGAAATTTTTGCAAAAAATTTTTTTTGATTTAAATTTTGTCATTTAAAATACTTAGTTTAAATGAATACTTACATTACAAAACTCACACAAATTCATCGAAATGGTTTTTTTTTTAAAGTCTATTTCTTTAGAATTTTATTTGAATTTTTATTTTCTCTCCGATCTGCTCAAGGTTATCACAGTACGGATACTAAAATAAACGTTATTTCAAAAGCTTTCCATTCTTAACATACATATCGCTCATTTGCTGCAACAACGTCATAATTCAAAAAAAGTCGTTTCGAGAAAAACGGCTTTGAATGTTTTATGACATTTGACTATTTCTTAAATAAATGTTCAACAAATCATGAGATTTTAGAAATATAACCTGATTTGAATAGTAGATGTTAATATCCTTCTAATCTGTATTTAACCCAAATTTTTTCATGTCAAATATACAAGAAAACATGAATTTTGATTTTGACGTTTACAACAAAAAAACACTCTCACGGAAAAAATTATTAACTTTGTTGAAAACTGATAAATCTATATGAAGGACTATAGAACGGAGCATATTTCGTATTACTCAGTTCAAAACACACGGATTTCGAATTATGTCGTTGTTGTAGCAAATGAGCGATATATGTTAATAAACTTACAGTTTTTATATTTTTTTTAATCGATTGAAATTTTTATTATTATCTTCAATTCTCTTTTAAAAAGAGCCCAATATCTCTCCACTGGTCTTAGCTCCGGGCAGTTTGGAGGATTTGCCTCTCTTGGTATAAATACCACATTATTGGCCTTGTATCACTCAAGGGCTTGTTTAGCATAGTGACAGGATCCCAAGTCAGGTCAAAAGTAAGTGGACACATTATGAAGTCTTATAAATGGAAGCAGCCTTTTTTGTAAACATTCCTTGATGTAAATTTCGGTATTTATAGAGCCCTTTGTAACAAATGATTGGCTTCTTTTGCCGCAACTTTTTGGGAAATTTTGTATGCTTTTGGGTCCTAAACTTCTCTTCAACAGTCCCTTGAACATCAGCAACATACAATTTTTGACCAGGAAGTAGCGAAAAATCTGCCAGAACATACGTGCAGCAAGAATATTTTTTTTTAAAACTTGACTTCAATTTCCGTGCTCCATTTTTGGCCTCTAAATTTTTAGCAGCGTTTCTGTCAAGAACTTCTTGAGCCTTGTATGTTTTTAAACCTGCATCAGCTTAAACTTTTCGTACCAAATAGTCCGAGCACTGAGCCAACCGGGCTGCTTTTCTACCGGATGTTTTGGGAGCTCTTTTGAAAATGCTATTTTTCTATTTTTCTGGCTTTAGAAACATCATGTGGACAATTCCTTCTACCTGAACCAGGTTTTCCTTCATCGGACAAGTTCTCCCGGTACTGGTGAATAACATTGGAAACAGTTTGACGGCAGACCTTTGAATGCTTGGCCAACTTTTTGTAGAACCAAGTTGGGTTTTGTTAAAAATATTTTAATAATTTTAGTACGCACTTTTTTCTGGTCACTCATTTTAATCAGATTAACTAAATTGCAACCGTAATTATAGCCTACACCACCAAAGGAGGGAGGGTATAATACATTAGTTTGTAATGCTCAATTTCTGCGATATTGCTTTTGCGCCCAGGTTAAACTGTTCTTTATTGTACATTCCGTACACTTCACTATAGAGATTGAGAGAATCAGTTACTCTAGAAGCTGATTCTCTATATTGTTTAACACTGATCGACTCAGTATCTGCCATGTAAACTTGGGCGTAAGGTACAGCTAGCAATTTCGAACATATTTCGACAAAATTTAACACTTGTATTATTTTTCGTCCAGGGACAAAGTCTATTGAAACTGGTAAAAAGCTGTCCACTATTTCACATATCCTGCATACAATTAATCTCTCGAAAGAGTACTTTATCGGCCGTAAATACCTGATTTTAATAGATCTTCACAAACATTTTTTCGCGTCTAAATTTTATATGCAACTAAAGTACACCTAACAATTTTGAGCAGATCGATTCATAATTGATCATAGCTCTCATGCGACTAAATTTCATGGCGATCGTCGCGTAATTGGACCTAATTCCTATACAAGGCCCACTCCCGACTTCAAGGATCTTATTTTTCCCTTAGAAATAGTACAGTAGCAACTAAAACTGACATTAAATCATGAAGAAAATAAGATTAGAAAATTGTAACAAAATTCGAACTAGATTGAATTTAAAAAAAACTGAAAAATCAGTTTGAGTAAAATGTTACAAAGTTTATATCGTATTAATTTAAACTTAATATTTGAAATGCTTATATGCAAACATTTAGAAAACTTAAAACGTTTGCAAAAAAATAAAAAAAGTAGGATTATTTTACGACTTACACGATTACTTTAGATATGGTATTGAAAACGCCTTTCACATAATGCCAATATTTGATATGTTTCCTTTAAGACAAATAAGAAAAACATTGATCCTGCTCACCAAATACTGAGTTTTCCAAGGACCCACATTTTGGAAAAATGTATCTTAGAAAGAATCAAACTTTTACTTCAGTTAGGAATATCCACAAAATTTAGTTTGGGCCACCCTAGTGTACATATGTATTTATGATTTTGTGCAGTGGTATTCACATTGCTTGCATTTGTAGTTGTATGTACGTGTATAAAAAGACACGTACTTGCATTATTTTTTAGTTTTGTGTGTGTGTGTAAATTCGTTATGATGCCTTGCCAGTGACGTACTTGAAAATTGCGGGAGGAAAGAGGGAATGAGAGCGAGAGATGAAAAGAAAAATGATGCAAAAAAAAAAAATAATATATATAAAACTACAAAGTTAAATGTACAATGCAACATAAATACAATAAAACTAGAAAAATTCACGTTTTTCCTTTCAATGTACACACTTAATTTCTTTCCTCAAATGAAAATTTATTCTATTAAATGTAAATACAGTGTTGTAAATTTTAATTTTATTTTAAAGCATATGGTTGGTGTAGTAACGATTTAATTTTATTAATTCATCTTAGTTTATGAAATAAAATCAGTAATCTAAGAAATTAAAGTTGTACCAATGATATAAAACTAATCGTTTAAAAAAATGTATATGTTAAACAAATTCTTGAATTTCTTATAATTTTTGTTAATGGTCAGCAGAAAAAAAGCTAGAAAAAAAATGTTTAAAAATGCCTTTGAAAATGTTATCCTTTCAAATTCTTGATGATTAAATTTATATTTGTAACGCCCAATTTCTGCGATATTGCTTTTGAGTCCAGCCATGATTCTCTATATTGTCTAACATTCATCGTAAAGTATTCTGATCGACTCAGTATCCGTCCGTATGTCCGTCTGGCTGGCTGGACATGTAAACTTGTGCGCAAAGTACAGCTAGCAATTTCGAAGCTATTTTGACAAAATTTTAGACTTGTATTAATTGTTGTCCAAGGACAAATCCTATTCTTTAGGATATTTATAGCCGTAAAATAATGTGCATTAAAATTATCACTTAAGTACAGACATTTTTAAAATCCTTAGAAATGTAGAAAAGGTGTAGCATTGAAAAACAGAGTACGCAGTTTTAACATATTCGACCTCTAGTTTCAGGTGTACTTATATCCTATTATCACACAGTAATGATGTAACGTGCAGTTACAAAAGTTAATCTAACAACTAAGCATAATTAATACTAACGTATAAGGAAGGAAATTGCAACACAAATTTGACACTGGCCAAAGAAAAAGGACATGAGCTATTAGTATTTTAGGACTTATTTCTAATTACGTTATGCTTTGCCTTAATACTTTAAACCCAATTCGAAAATCTGAAAATCTATTTTCATCGGGAGCAATTTGTTATATTTTACATCAAGTGGCAGTGACGGGTAGAGACTTTTTTGGAAGTAAATAACCCTGTTATTGATAAGATGTGCAAAGTAGAACATAATGTTTTTTCTAAATATATATCGCTCATTTGCTGCAACAACGTCATAATTAAAAAAAAAATTGTTTCGAGAAAAACGGCTTTGAATGTTTTATGACATTTTACTATTTCTTAAATAAATTTTCAACAAATCATGAGATTTTGGAAATATAACCTGATTTGAATAGTATATGTTAATATCATTCTAATCTGTGTTTAACCCAAATTTTTTCTTGTCAAATATACGAGAAAACATGAATTTTGGTTTTGACGTTTACAACAAAAAAACACTCTCACGGAACAAATTATTGACTTTTTTAAAAACTGATAAAACTATATGAAAGACAATAGATCGGCGCATATTTCGTATTACTCAGTTCAAAACACACGGATTTTGAGTTATGTCATTGTTGCAGCAAATAAGCGATATATATGGATCTTAATCAATCAGATGCAAATTGAAAATTTTGACTTTTTTGGAATTTGATTTGATCATCAATTCTAACTAATATATTAAGGACGGAGATCGAAAAATGCTTAACACACGTTTTTCATTAAAACTTTTAACCCTTTGTAAAGCATAACAGTTATTATGTTTAATGTCAATTATGTGGATTTGTTGTTAATCTGATTAAAATGAGTGGCCAGAAAAAAGTGCGTACTAAAATTATTAAATATTTTCAACAAAACCCAACTTGGTCATACAAAAAATTGGCCAAACAATCAAAGGCCTGCGGTCAAACTGTTTCCAATGTTATTCAACAGTACCGGTAGAACTTGTCCGTTGATAGAAAATCTGGTTTCAAAACAAATAGAAAGCATTTTTAAAAGAGCTCCCAACACATGCGGTAGGAAAGCAGCCCGGTTAGGTCAGTGCTTGGACTATTTGGTACGAAAAGTTAAAGCCAATCCAGGTTCAGCGTTCCTGACAGGAACCGGAATTTCGAAATTTGTTTATCATGAAATTTTGTATGTAGGCACCTCTCCCGATGAGTACAACTACTAAGGGGGTAAAATCGGTATCTCTATATCTCCGGAACTGATAAGGCTAGCACCAAAAATCCAACTTAATCTAAATGTATGCAAGAAATAAGTGGACAGGTGTGTGGTACGTTTTGTACTGTTAAGGGGATAAAATGGGCGAAACTCGAGTTTTAATACTTTTTTGTATCCCATATCCCAGAAATTTAATTTAAATGGAATTACAGTCCTTCTTAAAAAATTCCAAATGGACTCTGGCACTTTTTTGAAATTTGAACGTGCTTCTTTTTGGTACTTTTTTTACAAAACTGTTTTTTATGTACATTAATATGGTAAAAAAAATGTTTATTATGAAACACTCCCATTACTAAAGAATTACACAGTGCAACAGTGAAAAAAACACAAGATCATGACAGTATAGGTTCGACTCTACTACCAAAGGGTAGTAAAACCCTATACTCAGTTTGTCCATTTTGGTGATCAATTTTTTTTTATGGACCCCCAAAGTTTCTGAAAATCAGTGGGGCCTCTAAGAAAGGTGTCATCAGTTTTTAGCTAACAGCTAATTCAGACTTTGTGATACGGCTTAACTTCATATGGCAATAATATAGCTAAGAGTCCGCCAAATAAATTTTGTTAAAATTTTTTCAAAAAAAAACTGCTTTTTTGTGCACTTTTGTTGAAAAAATATAGGAAGAAAAAAATTTTTTTTACTTTTTTCGGAATAACTTCCAGGGACTCCTAATTTTTCACTAACAATATTTAGCAAATTTATAGCTACGGTAAATCTGAACAACTCTTGTGAACATATCAATGCAATCTGAACGTGTCTAGGTAATCTAAGTAGCGCATCAAAATCACTTTGTCGTTTAAATATTTTTGTTTTTTATTATTTTTTACACTAAAGCAAAGGTTTCTGTTAAAATAACACTTTTCTTTTGTGCTGTTTTATTTACTCGGCATATTTAGAATATCTTTAAGACTAATTTTCATTAGAAAAATCACTACACATATTATCATAATCATCTTCTGAATCCTCCTAATCCTCTTATTCTTCGCCATCTACTTCCATCTGCTTTTTCCTTTTTTCTAAATCTGAGTCTTCAAATATGTTTTTTGCACGCCAGCAAATTTCTGCCATTATGGCATCTGGAGAACCCTTTCCTCTATACCTGCAAACAAACATATGGGCAATTCCACGAGAATGACTACCACGACTGAAAACCCAAAAACCCTTGAAACTTTTTTTATGATGTTTTGAATAGGAGAAAAGACTAAAATATTACTATGTGTAAGTATTTAGAGCTTATTACATTTTATTGGCAAAAATAATAGTTTAAACTGACTATATTTGTGCTAAAATTGCGGTTAAAACTAAGCTCCCAATTAGCATATAGTGTGCAATGAATTTGACTCTAATTGTTTATTTGCTATTATAAAATTGTTTATTGAAACCGAATGTATATTTTCTATTCATTTTTTTTAGTTTTTGTATATATATATCTTTACAGAATATATATTGTTTTATTATAAGAGAAAAATCTGTCACGTACGGTATGTCACGTACGATATTAAATTTTATTTATTATAAAACCATCCAAAGATTTTTTTAATTTAAATATGACGGATTGTAAAGGAAAAATATTTCGTTTAGTGTAAGAAATTAAAAGAAAACAAAACGGCTCTCAAGATTCGAAAATTGTCGCATATTTTGACATATACCTCAAAATAACTTCCGTTTTATGTCACATACGATATACACATGTTTCGCACTATATTTTGGACAACAATGTTTCGAATGAACTTTTTATTATTTTAAAATATAGTACCCTCTGAATGGAACATAAAGACCAAATTATTTTTCAGATACTCTTATTTTTGCAAAATCTATTCCACTCTATTGGAGTAAGAATGTCACGTACGATGACATGGAATTGCCCATATAAGAAATTGTAAAATTTTGTATATACATACATAAGTATATATAGAAATATTTATAAATACTCTTTATTACCTTAACTAAAACGACAATGCTGTTTGATGGAACCGTTCAACTTGTTCATCCGATTCCGTTGAAAGTCGACGACAAAAATTAGAGTTGGGTTGTTCATGAACGAACATGTTCAATTGAACAATTCAGTTAAATGAAAGGTGTGAAGTTGTTCAGTCTTCTTGTTCTTTATTGTTGTTTTTATTCACTTTATTCCTTTTGTTCGTTTGATATTACTGAATACATACATATGTTTGAAACTTAAATTTTGAAAACGCTTTTAAATAGCATTTAAGTTGAAATATATTCCTTTTCACTTCTCATTATACCCTGCATCACCGCAAGTGGTGAAAGAGGGCATATATAAGTTTGTCATTCCGTGTGTAACATTGAGAAATATTTTTCTGAGACCCAACAAAGTTGATCCTTATGAAATTCTAAGTCGATTGAGCAATGTCCCTCTGTCTGTCCGTCTGTCTGTCTGTGTAAAACACTCTCACGTCCAAGATACATAAGCAAAATTAATGAAATGTATTCCAAAATATTTATAATTTTTCTAAGCAGTTTGGTATTGAAAATCAGCAAAATCGAATTGGTAGAACCAGGGTTATGGATCAAAATGTAAGACAACCTCCCAAAGTTTTGATAATTTTCACATGATTTTTTGTGAATTTCGGTAAATTCATTGCAGTGAAATTTTGCACTCATTATTTTTATGATAAAAGGAAAAATTCTGTTAAAAATGGAAAGAATCGGTCCATAATATCTCGTAGCCCCCATACAAATTTCTTCCCGAAATATGGTGCTATGGTATATAAATGCCCATAGAATTGCAGTATCCAAACAAAATTCAGCACAACTAAGTTTCGTGCACACATAAATCGCGAGACTATTTTTGTTTATATCGGGCACTATTTCACCATAGCCCCCATATAAAGTTTACTTCCGAAAATCACTTAAATACACTTAAATATCTTATATATATCGCTATCAGGTTGAAATTCGACTTGCTGTAGGGAATTTCATGAAGATCGACCCATAATTGGTTATAGCTCCCGTATAAGGACCACTTCCAAAAAACACATTAATTTTCATAAATATCTGAAAAATATCGTTATCGAATTAAAATTATACAGGGATCGATAGTATTAATTCACAAATGATACTACTAGATTGTGTGAATATCGGTTCTTATTTGACCATAGCTTCCATATAAGGTCCATTTCCGAAAATTACTTAAATACTAATAAATCCTTATAAAAGCTTCTATCTGGTTAACACTTCAAATAAATATTTTCCATATATACGAAAATCGATGCCTTGAATTTTATGAAGATCGGCCGATAATTGGTCATAGCTCCCATATAAGGACCACTTCCGAAAAACACATTAACCTCTATAAATATTTTTAATATATGGATATCGAACTAAAATTGTATACAGATCAATATATTGTATTCAAAAATTATACTACTTGGTTTTGTGATGTCGGTCCATATTGGACCATAGCACCCATATTAGCTCCATTTCCGATAATCACAATAGTGCTCATAAAACTTTTGTAAATAATGTTATGGAGAGAAATATCAAGCAAAATATGCCTCAAAGACATAGAAATCACTTTAAAATATTTAATTATATTTTCCAAATAAGTTTCAACTAGACTTGGTGACTATGGGTTCATAGTTATATACATATAAGGCTCACATCCGGAAAATTCATTAGAACAGAACAAAAATATACTTTTGAAGTTTGAATAAATATATTTGTTGGAAATGGTAAGAATATGTAGTTATTTCAATTATAAATTGCTGAACTAGATAACATTTTTTAACATTTTAAATAAAATATCTTCTGCATAAACTAGTTTTTCTAACAATATATAAAATACTACTATACTACTATATTTTAAATAATCTTCTATTTTGTTTAAAAAATTGGTTTTATTGAAGAAAGTACATAATTTGTATATAGTACAAAATGTGTATGGTATCAGGATTCATCTATAATCCATAAAGTGGCTTATAAAGAAATTCGGTTATAGTCCTAATTCGCTTATAGTCCACAAAACTGTATTTGTAGACTATAAGCGTATTACATTAACATTCTACCAATCTTCATAATCGGAGCTAAGTTCCAATAACAAACACTGAATATGGATAATAGAGTGTAATTTCTATAATTTTCATCTAATTTAGGTGGAGGGTATTTAAGATTCGGCATAGCCGAATATAGCACTCCGACTTGTTTTTCTTAATAAGGTAAATTTTTTTGGAGAAACTTTAATAACTAACATAAGTAAATAGCTGTCGAGCGAAGCTGGAGTGTGCTCTTCATCTCATTTATAGAAGGCTATAAATGTTACCCTCTAGCTAGTGCCTAGGGATGAAACGCTACCACTAGGGTATCGATACATGTACTCGATACTGTACTCGATAGTAAAGTATCGATATCTACTCGGTGTCGAACAAATAGCATCGATACTTACTTGTATCGGTCAAAATATATATGTATTTCTAAATACATATAGAAATTAGTGATATACCCAACTATTTGGTTGAAAATTCATAAAGATTTCACTAATCGCCACAACTGGCAAGCAGAGCTGTAAATGAGTCATTCTTTTTGATTTTAATTCATTATGAATTAGCCGAATTTTGAATTAATTAATTTTGCAACAAAAATGAATTGAATGAAATTTGAATCGATTCAAACGAATTAGGCAGAAATGAATTTCAATTCATTTCCAATTAAAATTAATTAGTAAAAATGAGTTCCAATTCGTTTTCAATTCACTTGAACTGAATTGATTTCGAATTAATTCAAATGAATTCGCTAAAAATGAATTGCAATTCATTTACAATTCATTTGAATTGAATTGATTTTGAAATAATTCAAATGAATTAGAAAAAAGAATTAGCAATTCAAATGAATGAAATAGAAAATGATTTGCAATCAATCAAATTTAAGAGCAGATGTCTAGGGGAATGAAAAATTTCTCCTACCAAAATTAAAATATTCAGTACAAAAATTTAAAAGCCTTGTCCTGGATCCGCGCCTGTTCAAAGAAAGATAATGTTTGGAGTTTGTTTCTTTATTTTGAAATACGCTGAACGACAAAACAATAATGTTTTTTTGATTAACCACAAGAAGCTTTAAACAAAATATTGACTCTCAATCACAAACAATAAACTTTAATCAAAGCCATCTTTGACAGCTCAAAGACATTAGAATCTTTAAAATTCGATTGAAAATTTTTCAAAAAACAAATTTTCCACAATATACAAATATGATATTATTTAAACAAAAAATTATTGCTAAAGTTTAAATCTAAGAATTTTATGCAATGCTTGCTGTCTTTTACATAAAAAATTAGTTGAATAACAAAACAACAGTGATGCTTATTGTAGATTTGCGTACAAAATCAATTCAAATTTCAATCAATTCAAATGATTTGGAAATTAATGGCTAATTCTTTTTTATAATTCATTTGAATTAATTCAAAATCAATTCATTTCAAATGAATTGCAATTCATTTTTACCAAATTCATTTGAATTGACTCAAATTTAATTCAATTTATTTTTTTGTTTGAATGATTCGCGAATTAATTCAAGAATGAATGATTCATTTACCGCTCTGGTTGATACCCACAGATTTTATTACATTCCTCTGTTGGATCTATAAAAAGCATGCTTGTGTGTGCTAATTTGAATTTTTTCTTCTAGTTAACCAATAAAAAGTCAAAGCATTATTTTACTAGAATAAAATTAATCATTAATTAAAATTGAGAAAATGTAGAATTTTTGTTCGAAAAACTGCATTGGATTATTTTTACTTTTTGGAAATTGCTTTTGCTTTTCCTAAATCGTATTTTTATTTACGACTTTACATTTGGTGTCGAAATTTCTTATTTAGCCTATTTGTTCTAAAATCCCAAAGGGAATACCCCACCGAGTACAGTATAAAGATTTCTTTGCGATATGCTTAAGCAATAATCTTATTACATAAAATACATATTTATAGTTTCTCCAAAAAAGAATAATTATAAGCTAACATTTTGGACCAACCTTTTTAGTTTTTTTTCCAAGCTGAGCCAACGAGTTTGCAAAAGTGTTACATTTACAAATTTTTTTATTATTTAAGGTAATTCTTTAATGAGAATTGTTAAATTAAACACAAAATATTCATTTAACGTTTGAACATCATTGCAGATCGATGATCAGTCATTGAAAGTCGAAACTAAAAAATTATGAAATGAATATGTTTCCGACATCGGGCATAGTCGTTTTTTTTTACTGATGGTTCATTTTTGTTCACAACAAATAAATGAATAAGTTTGTTCTTTTTGTTCAGTGGTTAATTCTTAGTCTGCGGTGTTTGGCTGAACTAAGTTATTGAATAATTTCTCAGTGAATGTATTTACAGATAGATGACAACTGCTTTTGAAAACAAATTGTTTTAATAATGATGAAAACATTTTTAATAATGCAATACAGAAATGTCAAACGAACAAAAAGAATAAAATAACAATAAGACTGAAACCCTTCACATTGTTAAATTGACTGAATTGTTCAATTGAACTTGTTCGTTCATGAATAACCCAACTCTAGAATAGTTATTTCTCTCAAAAATATTTATTTTACATTTTATTCATTAGCATCTAAAAATTATTCAGAAGTTGCCAAAATATTACAAGTTTTAAAAACTACATTTCATTACCTTTCCATTGATATATAAAACATTATGTCTAATTCTTTATTATACTTTAAAATAATGCATGCAATTCACACACCTTGTAAAAAATTATCTACTATTTTGTTCAAATCAAAGACTGCTTACTATGCACTTCTCATTTTTTCATGTAACCTGTATTTCACTTTTGCTTATTGCTGATTGGTCAGTTGCATGTGCGAATATTTAAAGTGAGCTTAAGTAAACTTGTATTAACCTAAGATTCACCTAATTTGATAACCTTATGCGCGTTCATAAATTTGCAATTGTTAGGTTCATAGACTCCATGGCAGAGAATTTTCATTAAAAAAAAAAATATTTTTCACAAAAATTAATTTTTTAACTAAAAAGTTATTTTTTTTATTAAAAAAGTAATTTTTTACTAAAAAAGTAATTTTTTACTAAAAAGTGATTTTTTACTAAAAAATTTTTTTTTACTAAAAAAGTGAATTTTTACTAAAAAAGTGAATTTTTACTAAAAAAGTGAATTTTTACTAAAAAAGTGAATTTTTTCTAAAAAAGTGAATTTTTACTAAAAAAGTAAATTTTTACTAAAAAAGTAAATTTTTTCTAAAAAATTAAATTTTTTAGTAAAAAATTACATATTTTAGTAAAAAATTACATATTTTAGTAAAAAATTACTTTTTTTAATAAAAACTAACTTTTTTAGTAAAAATTTAGTTTTTAAATAAAAAGATTTCTCGAGCTCGAGGTCAATAATTTTCAATAGATTATTTATTTCCAATATTTCGATATCCTACGGATATCATTATCAAGGAATGAGTTACAATTATATTTGTACAAGACGTCTAAACATCTTCACATTTAATAAGTAAAAATTTACTTTTTTAGTAAAAATTCACTTTTTTAGTAAAAATTCACTTTTTTAGTAAAAATTCACTTTTTTAGTAAAAAAAAATTTTTTTAGTAAAAAATTACTTTTTTAATAAAAAATAACTTTTTTAATAAAAAATAACTTTTTTAGTAAAAAATAACTTTTTTAGTAAAAAAAAAGTTTTTTAGTAAAAAATAACTTTTTTAGTAAAAAATAACTTTTTTAGTAAAAAAAAAGTTTTTTAGTAAAAAATAACTTTTTTAATCAAAAAAATAACTTTTTAGTAAAAAATTTTTTTTTTAGTAAAAAATTAATTTTTGTGAAAAATATTTTTTTTTTTAATGAAAATTCTCTGCCATGGAGTCTATGAACCTAACAATTGCAAATTTATGAACGCGCATAAGGTTATCAAATTAGTTAATGTTAGGTTAATACAAGTTTACTTAAGCGCATTTTAAATATTCGCACATGCAACTGACCAATCAGCAATTAGCAAATGTGAATTACAGGGTACATGAAAAAATGAGAAGTGCATAGTAAGCAGTCTTTGATTTGAACAAAATAGTAGAGCATTTTTTACAAGGTGAGTGAATTGCATGCATTATTTTAAAGTATAATAAAGAATTAGACATAATGTTTTATATATCAATGGAAAGGTAATGAAATGTAGTTTTTAAAACTTGTAATATTTTGGCAACTTCTGAATAATTTTTAGATGCTAATGAATAAAATGTAAAATAAATATTTTTGAGAGAAATAACTATTCTAGAGTTGGGTTATTCATGAACGAACAAGTTCAATTGAACAATTCAGTCAATTTAACAATGTGAAGGGTTTCAGTCTTATTGTTATTTTATTATTTTTGTTCGTTTGACATTTCTGTATTGCATTATTAAAAATGTTTTCATTATTATTAAAACAATTTGTTTTCAAAAGCAGTTGTCATCTAGCTGTAAATACATTCACTGAGAAATTATTCAATAACTTAGTTCAGCCAAACACCGCAGACTAAAAATTTACAAGTGAACAAAAAGAACAAACTTATTCATTTATTTGTTGTGAACAAAAATGTACAATCAGTAAAAAGAACGATTATGCCCAACTCTAGCTAAAATATTCTAAATGATGGTGCAAGTAATGGATTTTTAACAACATATGTACACTAATTGTTTCGAATGCTGTCAGCATGTTTTTTGCAGCTTGCTCATAGTTTTGTGAGCATTGTTTTCCCAAGAAGCTGGCTATTACTTATTTTATTGAACTCCAGGCAATCTTTTCCGCGTCGAGTAAAATGTTATCGAACCGTTCATCTGTCATTAATTTGCGAATAGTCTATATATTTACGAACATCTTCAATGAAATGTTAAAATATTAACCTTCTTTCAACTTGCCAAAAGTGATTTTTTCTTTAAAGATTTGTTCTCGCATAAAGTTAAAAACTGCAACCGCATGTTCGGGATCGTCCTTATTACGTACGATAGCTTTTATAAAATGTTTAACAATTCCGAGTTTGGTGTGAAGAAACGGCATTAAAACGCGCTCAATATGCGCTAGTGCTTTTTGCACAACATTCATTTCTCCCAACTTGGTATCTCCTCTGTTTTCCCATGTATGATTCTGGTACTGGTTTCCTTTATATCGGGAATTCCAATTGCATGGGAAGCACATACATCTTGTGTATTCACCCTGTAGTCCGCATAACATTGCCACTACTTTAAGATCGCAACAAATACGCCACTTATGGTCGTCGTATTTTATTACTTTCAAAATGTGCTCCATTTTTTCATATGTTTGGGTGGAATATCAGTTGAACTAAGTTTTGCTAGTTGGACGCTAGGGACGGAGTGGTATTGGAAAGTTTTTGTTTTTTTCGAATTCATCCCTTGTAATGTATTTTTACATGCGTAACAATTCTCTGAATTATGTTTCCTACCCGGATTTATCCAAATCATAGGGTCGTCAAGGCGGAGAAACGCTCGCTTACCTTTTTGCCAATTGAGGAGATCAGAATAACATAATATGCATACTGAATTGGGTGCAAGTTTTTTACTTCCAATTACTTTTTTTTTGTAACATTTTATGTATGAATTTTTAAATTCTTTAGTAAATCTACGTCTTCTTCTCTTTGGTGTAAAAGTACCACAACAATAACAAAAATTATTTATATTAAATTTGCAGTTACTCATTTGCACTCTTTAAGAACCACAATGTTTTTCGTTTTAATAGATTTTTATCAAATTTAACTTTATTGTTTTATATTGTTCAAACTATTGAAATTATACAACACGATATATTTTTATATTTTAATAAATTTCGCATTTTCGCAAACATATAAAAATAATGCCTCATTGATTAAAGTTAATAAATTAAAACAATTACAATTTTAGCAAGTACAAAACAAAGCACGAAAATAAAATATATATTTTTAAATTTATTCATTTGCATTTAATTTTAATGAAATAACAGTAACTAAAACCAGGCAAAACAACAATAAAATCTTAAAATATTAAATATTAAAAAAAAGTTTAGTCTATCTAGTTAAAAACGAAAATACATAAGGGACAAAGTGATTTTAATACGCTATTTAGAGTACCTAGACACGTTCAGATTGAATTAATATGTTCACAAGACTTTTTCAGATTTACCGTAGCTACAACTTTGCTAAATACTGTTAGTGAAAACTTACGATTCCCTGGAAGTTATTCTGAAAAAAAGTAAAAAAAAAAATTGTTTTTCCTATATTTTTTCAAGAAAAGTGCACGAAAAAGCAGTTTTTTGGGAAAAAATTTTAACAACATTTATTTGGCGGACTCTTAGCTATATTATTGCCATATTAAGTTAAGCCGTATCACAAAGTCTGAATTAGCTGTTAGCTAAAAACTGATGACACCTTTCTTAGAGGCCCCACTGGTTTTCAGAAACTTTGGGGGCCCATAAAAAAAAAATTATCACCAAAATGGACAAACTGAGTATAGGGTTTTACTACCCTTTGGTAGTAAAGTGGAACCTATACTGCCATGATCTTGTGTTTTTCCAAAAGTCTTCATTTGTTGCATAGTGTTATTAGCGTAGTAGCACACGCCGGGTATCCGTTAGTACAATATATATTAGTATATTCTTGTTAATAATTCCCAAATAGTTGAATTTTAATATAAGACATCAGAGAAACACACTAACAAAGCAAGCAAGAATAGAAGTCCCGATCTAATTATATATTGATCCCGGGTAACAAACCATGAGTAGACGATTAATAGCGTAGTTAAAATCCGTAGTTAGCCGACCGAGAGCCGAAGCATTTATCTCATCGGCTTGTACTTATAACCTAGCGTTTATCTCGATTTCAAAGGAAGCTGATATTTGAAGAACCTGGACAGCATAACCCGTATGGAAACAAAAACTTCATCACAGTGCATATCACTTAGATCAACTCATGAGCGATTGTAACGTGCTATTTTATAGGAGCAGTATAATTCTTATTTAGCTAGCAATAGTTTATGCATATTTACATATTTTTGAAGCTGAGAAAGCTGAGAAAGCTGATAAAGACTAAGTCCTCTAATTAGATCCGCATGGATAGGCACCAATTCTTAAACTATTGAGTGTATGACTCAACACATTGACTGCCAAGGCTTACAGCTAATAAGATGCAGGGGGTCACAGCATTTTTTTTTTTTGTGTAACTCTAGTCTACTGCCAGTAATATTTACTGCTTAGCAAAACTCTCGGTTTTTGTTATAAAATATTTGACTAACAAAATGGCGAAAAGGAAATTTGTATCGGATACTGAGTTAGAAAAGAAAAATGTGAAGATTACAGTTCCGTTGACTTTGTAAAGGATCATGGAGTCAATGTGTTTAACATACGAGATTTTTCCAAATGTTTAGTTTTTGTTTTGAAACCCTTTTCAAAGTATTGTCCATTGTTAGCTATGAAAACTTTCCATCTTCCTGGCATCATATGGATTCCGACAAAGAACTGCTCATCTTTTGAGGCCAAGAACGAATCAAACTAATTTCGGTTACTCTATTCTGAAGTAAGGTAAATCTCAGAGAGAGCGTTCTGCATCGATCGGACAAAATTGTAGTCGTACGGGCAAGTTCTGGAGTATAAGGAGGGCGAGGCAAAGCTTCATTAATTTTTTGGTCAAGGCTTGCATCAAACGAATATGTTGCGTTCTGTACAGATTCTTTGTGGTGGACTTTTAGGTCCCAGCAAATACAGATCATTACCATAGTGCCATGAATATTGGGCTTCACATACGATCTCTTAGGTTTCGGATTATCGTAATGGATCCATTTTTCATCGCTAGTAATGATTCGGTGCAAAAATTATTTTCTTTTATAGCGTTCAAGCAGCATTTCAGATATACGAAATTGTCTTTCAAAGTCTCTCAGCTTCAATTCGTATAGTACCAAATTTCCTTGCTGTTAGACGAATCCTTCTGAGGATTTTAAGCTCTTGTGTAGTTTGACAACAATCTTCATGGAGCAATGCCTCCAATTCTTGGTCTTCAATCTTTTTTGGCAGGCCTGGGCAATATTTGTCTTCTGCGTTAAAATCACAACTTATAAACCGCACAACCGATGGAGCACAGTCACTGTAAGCTTTGGTGAGCAATCGGTGTGCTTCAGCTACACTTTTTTTTTCAAATTAAATAAGTAATGCAAAACTTCCCACATATGACGCTTTGTTAGCACAAAATTCGACATTTTCGATTAAAATAAAAACTTTTTTCGTTTATACTATAAGGTTTAATAACTAAGTGAGATTTTAGAAAACTTTCTGTACAACTATTAGGGAAGATATTTGCAAAAAACAAAATAAAGTCAAGGTAAAAACCAAAAATTTTAAAATTGAAACTTAAATATCTTTTTAAAGTATAAGATATAATTGAGAAAACTTAAAATAATTTTCTCTTGTATTATTTTAACAAGTTACAAACTCTACAAAACATTGTAACCAGAGGTATTTTCTCCTTTTATTCTAACAGGGTGTTAAAAAATTCTATTTTCTGAAAGCCTATATCCTCTTGTACCTTTCATTTGTATTATTTATTTTATACAATTCTTTCTTTTTTACATTCAATTAATGTTATTATAAACTCTGTTCACAAATAATTAAGTGAAACATTATGGCTTTGTGTTTTACACTCAAGTTCAAACACGAAAACATTTATAGCTAAAAACGTTTAAAGCAAGATACACCAATTCCATAGCACATATTGCAGTTAGCATAAATATTTCCTGTATCCCACAATTATTACAAAAAAATTATTTTGTAAATATTTTTAACAAAACATTTGTGTCCAACTTTTAGCGGGAAATGGTGTTACGAATGTTAAAAAGTTTCTGTTTCGCAAAATTAAAAATAAACTTAAGTTTCAGTGTATTATTAACCATGCAATTGACTACATTAATAGTAATAACAATCTTATACTTAATATTGCCAACAATTGTAGCAATTGTCAAGGAGCAGTACAACCATATCTCAGACATAATCAAGCAAATCAATCGTGAAGGCAAATTGGACTTAAACATCTTAATAAACTATGATCGAATAATAAATACTACTGAACAATTCCTAAAAGCATCCCAAAATGAGGAACTAAACAAAATTATTATAACCGATACTCAATACAATGCAACAGCTCTATATAAAAAGTTTACAGATCAAGTTCTTACAGTGGCTTGGGTAACTGAGCAGAATTTAAATGCTACCCTAAAAACAATGGATGAATTACTGTGGACTATACATTTTAAGGATATTTTGTTGATATATCATGGAGCTGAAAATAATTTGTATGATTTATTCCAACTATGTTGGAACAATGGTTTCATTTCGGTTTTGTTATGGTGTGAAAAACAATTATATACCTACCATCCCTATCCTTATATTAAGGTAGTTCAACTAAATAGTGTGGCTGAATTCCAGGATAAAACAAATTTACATAATTTTGAAGAATATGAAATGGTTGTACCCGATTTAATGTTTCCACCGGTCTGCTTCAGTTACCGTAATAAGCAGGGTAAATTGTTGCGTTCGGGTTACTTTTACAAGTGGATAGAAATATTTCTAAGTTATCATAATGCCTCTATAAGACATGAGTTCTATGATGTATGGCAGCCTAATGCTAGTGTGGCTACTGCCATTAAGTTTTTGGAGAAAGTAAAATTCAGTTTTGTGCCATCGGATCTGCCTAGAAGAAATGAATATGCCTCGAGTCTTACATTGATAGTTACCAAGATTCAATTGATAGTGCCCAGCAGTAAAGAAATCGCTAACAATTTGTATCTACTCAAACCTTTCAACATAAACATATGGTTTTACATAAGTTTATGTGGTTTTCTGTTCCTCATGCTAATGACTTTAATGAATGTATTGTTTGCTAAGCAACTAAGTGTGGCTCAGGCCTTCTTGCAAACAATCAAAATCCTAATATTTCTCGAGGTCTCTTTAAAATCGCGACGCTCTTCATTAAGTTTTTACTTATGTTTATTAATTCTATTTACTGGTTTGTTTCTTAGCAATTTCTATAGCAGTAGTCTTTCCAGTTTGCTTACTTCCAAAGTTTATGAACCAGAATTACAGCAGCTAGAGGACATCAAGCGAACTGATTTATTAATTTTTGAACATACATCAGCTGCAGATATTTATCTGAAACTGAATATACCAAAATATCTAAAACAGCGCATTTACAGTGGCAACAATACCGAGCTCAAGATTAAACGCCAATCACTGGACATGTCGTATATGTATACCGGACAGGAGTATTTCGTCGATTTCATTTTGTCGCAACAGCAGTTCATGAAGAAACCAAAAGCTAGAAAACTTAATGAACCTTTAAGCTACAAACCATTGTTTATCACTCTGCCTCATCGTTCACCCGTCATAGATCAATTTAATCGTTATTTATTATACATGCGCGAAAATAGTATTTTATCAAAAGTCATGCGAGATATTAACTGGCATGGTATTTTAAGTGGTAATTTGAAAATACTTGCCGATGATCAAGTTTAAAAATCACTAACACTTAAATATTTCCAATATGCTTTTCTAATTTGGTTTTGTGGTTTGATGTGTGCTTTTGTGTGGTTTCTAATTGAATGTTTTCATCGGAATATTATGAGCTTAATGGCAGAAGTTATCAAAAAGATTGTTAAGTGATTAAAATGAATATATGTGTTAAATTGTATAGGAAAAATACTTAGATAATTGTTGGAAAAATATAATAAAAAGTTTTCCTAAGTATACGTACTTAAATTTTGTTTTATTCAATTTTAAACCCGAGACAACTACTTATCGCTCACGTTTTGTTATGTAGAGGCATAGAAACCTTTTTAGTAGTCGAACAATCGACTTTTTTCTGAAAGGACTCTTTTGCTCCCACCAACTACAGAGCATTACCTTAGCACCATGGATTTGGTGTCGATTGGTTTGGTTGGCCTGGCTTTACATTCGATCTATTACGCTTCATGTTATCGTACTGAATCCATTTTTCATCGCAAAAATGATTCGGTGAAAAAATTATTTTCTTTTATAGCGTTCAAGCATCATTTCGGACATGCAAAATCGTGTCTCATGGTCTCTCGGCTTCAGTTCTTATGGTACCCAATTTCTCTGCTTTTGGAAGAATCCTGCTGCTCGCAAACATTTTGAAATTACTTCCTGAGTAGCACCCAATGATCTTGCAAGCTCTTGTTTACATTGATAACAATCTTCATGCCTCCAATTCTTGGTCACTTAACAAAAAGGTTTGATAGGACGTATAAGTCGCTAATGCACTTCCTATAAACTGTGATCATTAGAAATCATATCAAATAAGTAATAAAACTGCATTGGAAGATTTTAAAAATATTTAATTCCAAGGATATCAGAACGTTTTTTGTCTCTTGTAAAATTTTTAAAACGTTTTTTAATAATCTTATTATTACCCTTTTACGATTTTTAAAAATAACTATTTACTTTGTATGGTAGGTGAATCACCAAAAAATTAAGACCTGTTTTGTATGTCCCAATATGTTCTTCAATATAGTGCAAAGGGATTTCATAGCCCCGAGCTTGGTGCTTTCAATAGATCCAAAAATCCAACAAATCACAATTTTGAGATTTTTTAAAAGTTTTTTGGGAATTGTGAGATTGTCGAAAACAATTCACTAATTTCATTTTCAATATTGTATTTCGATCAAAAGTTTCTATATACAAAGTGTAAAACTTCATTAAAAACGATTCATAAACAAAAATTTTATTGCATTTTAAAAATTAAAATTTACCAGAAAAATCAGCTACCATTTTTTATTCCCATATTTTTGAAAAAAGTCTTCTATATTTTTTTGTTTTTAAAAATGGTGTACAGTTTTGAAAATAGTACTTAATTTCCTACACTTTGATATATAATATGTATATCTTTTCCGCTTGTCTAGTTAATCATATCAACATCTCCTCTATAGCCATGGGAAATTTTATTAAAATCGGGCTATTCGTTTAGAAGTTACAGATTTTTTTCCACTTTTTTCATAATTTCTTCCACTGTGCGCTATTCCGTTTCATCCAATTTTTAGTTAAACCTCATGCAGTTATAAGAAATTGAATCGTGTACAGTTTGAAGACTTTCACAATAGTAGTACTCCATATATTCGAAAATAACTATTGAACTTGTACAATAGGTGCCATGCCCACTAATCCAATCCCGACTATTTTCAGCCAAACTGTGTAAATGAAAAGAAAGTTTGAAGAATCTCGCAATTATAGTTCTCATGATATTTAGAAATAACTATTTACTTTGTATGGCAGTTGACTCAATCCCTTAACCCATTTTCCCATCCTTTCCATTTTTGGTTAAACTTCATGCCGTGATATGAAATTAATTCATATAAAGTTTGAAGACATTCACAGTTATAGTACTCCAGATATTCGAAAATAACTATTTAGTTTATATGAAAAGAGCCAGATGTAGAGAATCGTTCCAGTGGCTCACAAAATAACAAACAAATAAATAAACAAACAGACATACATTCAGTTGTATATATGTAGATAAGTACATATACAGTGTGAGACAAAAATGTATAAATGATGGCCATATATTTACACTTTGTGACACAATATTTAAAGTGCAAAGTGTATAAAGAAACGTTTGGTGTTTGTTTTAAACTATATTTATTAAGGATATTTTAGAACTATATAAATAAAATATAACCTTAATTATACTTCAGAAATACAAAAATTTCATTTACACACTTTTGGGGACTGAGCACTAAAGTAACTTTTTTAGTACTTCGTATATCCTCCTTTCGTATCAATGACAGCCTGAATGCTAGAGGGCATAGTCTTCACCAGTTTGCGACACTCTTCTTTCATCAAAGATCCCCAGATATCATGGAAGCGCTCCTAGTTATCAATTGTGTTTTTAAATGAATTTTGGTAATTATAAACGCAACGTTTAAGAATTACCCACAAATTTTCAATCTGATTTAAATCTGGAGATTGTGGGGGGTAATTTAGCAATGTAATTAGGGTGGTTTTTAAAAAACCAATGATCTTTTTAGTCTTATGCCTAGATCTTTTTCAATCATTCAGACTATCTAAATATGATGACTTGATATTGTGTACAAATATACAATATACATATAAACAATAAGCATGTTTTCTACTACTAAAATTCATAGTCGGCATAACATCACGGTCTTTTAATGGGGCATCAGCTCCTAAAAGGTTAATTTTCGATTCATCTGTCCTGTTAACTTTTTCCCAATCATCAAAGATTCTCAGTTTTTAAAAACTTTTCCGAATGTCAGTCGAAGAGCTTTGTGTCTTTCAGTTAAACGAGATTTCTTAACTTTTTTTCTTGCATAAAAACTACTTCTTTTTATTTCTCTACGAGCTGTATTTTTTGAAATTTAAGTTTGTTATTCCTCACGGGGACTATTTGCTTCTCTTGAAGGATCTAGACGCCGTCCACTAATTGGAGCAACAATTCCCATCAGATTTAAATTAAATATTGGTTTTGGATAGTTTTCGACCATTTCTCAGCTCTTCGATAACAGATTTTGCGACTTCGGTGCTAATCTTCTTCATATTCAATGTCCCTAAAGAATTGTAATTTGTTAGCTCGTAAAAGGTTTTATCTAACTGTCATTAATGAAATCGATCAACATTTTTTCTTTTCTAAATAATAATAACAAGTTTATTTAACTTTAAACCTAATGCGACAAAATTGTGTAATTCAGTTTTTAACTTTTTGATCTCCTGGTTTTTAAATGCCATTATTTAATTATAATTTATATCTAAATTTGTTTTAAAAAAAAAAAAATATTTTTCGAAAGTTTTTTTTAATTTTTTTTTTAAATTTACTAATGAAAAAAATGTATGACAAAAAAATTCGGGTTAAAAAATATTTTTCCCGATTTTACCCATTGTAGGTCCAAATTACTATAGCCCTATATACATCGTTGCAATGGACTTTGAAATATCTATCATTAGATATCCATATTGTCTATATTAATGGCTTAGTAATCAAGATATAAATCAAAAATTGAGGTTTGCCCGGTTTTTTCCTTATATCTGAGGAATTGTGGGACGATTTTCTCGATTTTAAATAGCAACCGAGCCGAAAGAATTCCCGATATATTGATGAATGAATCTAGTTTGTAGGTTATTTGAGGTCTTCAGAAAATTGATTTCAACAGACAGAGAGACGGACATGGCTTAATCGACTCCGCTATCTATAAGGATCCAGAATATATATACTTTGTAGGGTCGGAAAATTATATTGTGGAAATACCCTTCACACAATTATAGATATTTCCAAATTCATTTACACATTTGTGTCTCGCACTGTATATAAAAGTATTTACTATGTATGTATAATGGTTTACCATATACAATCTAAGTACATACATATTTTATTTTCCAGTGTTTTCGTTGCTGTAATGTCTTCTTTATTTTATGAGATTAGTAAACTGGAGTTCATACATAATTAACATTGTCCTTTGGGCTGTTTCTGTTCTAAATAAACAAAGTGTTTACCAATTCATTAAATCTTATGTAGTATATATACATATACATACAACTGCAGCTTACTCAACATGTTTTTATACTCACACATCCTTACCCACACTTTGCACACTATTTGAATTACATATTTAAATTTAAATTTTCACAATTATATTTTTATTATTTAGTCCAAAAATATTATTACAAATATTTTGTAAATGTAATATGTTTTTCTAATTATTTTGAATCTTCAATTTCAGATGGAAAATTTCATTTATTACCCACCGGTGAATTACTTATTCATAATCTACAAGAAAGTGATGAATCCCAATCGTTTCGGTGTCGAAGTATGCATCGATTAACACGTCAAGTTGTTGTTAGTTCACCCACAAGACTGAGAATAAATTGTAAGTTGAAATCTCTAAATCTCTAATCTCTACTGCTACATCTATTTTAATGTTTGTGTTAGGTTATCGTATGTACTTATTCTTATGTGGATGTATGAAATGCATTTGAATGGGAACATAAAATGAATTTAAATGGGAACATGCTGGTATACAAATATATAATGCAGATGTATTTTTTTAATACATTAGAAACATATGTCTTTGCTAAGTCGTATATATCCCTCACCAGGGCTATCAAATATTATTAAAAAATCTTATATCGAAGTTCTAAACATGTACCAATGTGTGATCAAAATTATAAACAAATACATACATAATATAATTCCATTATTCTCATCTGCTTATATAGCTGTTACTTTTGCAATTCAAACAAGCACACAATACTCACTTAAAGTTATAACAAAAAATATCAACAAGTAAAAGTGCTATATTTGGCTGTGCCGAATCTTGTATACCTTCTATGCAGCAGACGGACAGAAGAGCAGACGAACAGAAGAGCAGACGGATAGAAGAGCAGACGGACAGAAGAGCAGACGGATAGACTTGATTATTTAAGTAACGATTTGGCAGATCTATTCTAGTTCGTTCTACGTTACTAAAATTTTGATGAAGTAAAGAATTAATGTAAAAATTATCAGAAGCATATGTAGCGAGCAGTTAAGCAAGTTGTCAATGTATTCCGTATCTGTCACTAATGTCCTATCACTTGGCTGACTCCAGTTAATATATTTTTGGTCATTTGACACGTATGTGCTCTTTGTAGTGAGGAGAGAAGAGAATTGGTAACTTTATACATCCCAGGTTATCTAGCGTGAAGACAATTGTCACTTAAGTGTCTCTAAGTAATCTAAAGTGTAGTTACTTTAAACATTTTGTGAGTAATTCGTTCAAAGTGGTTTTATACAAATTGTGTTGATATAATACTCATACGACAAGTCCGTCCGTAAGTGTACGTAATAAAGGGACTACTATTAAAGTATCGACCCTTAACAGCGAAAATATCTTAACCAACAAAATATTAGACTTTTGTTTATTTCGTAGATGTACCAGAATCGTTAATATTTTATTGCAAAATAATTTCAGCTTAAGTGTTCCCGCATATTTCACATTGAATTAAAACATGTAATCAATCATTAATGTTTCTCCTGTAAAGTTTGTCGTTAGGTACTTAAGATTTTTCTCTGTTAGTGGTCGATATAATTTATTTTATTCTGAACGTTCATCAACTATTTCCTTTAACTAATAAAATTAATTGAAATTGTTCTATTATTCTTCATTTTTAATAATTTTTCATTATTTTTCAGCTCATCGTGGTATCATCTCACCAAGTGTTGTTGAGCACACGGCACATGTGCAGGTGTCACAAGATGAAGGTGCTGTTTTACTATGTGTGGCTCAGGGTTGTCCATCTCCTGAATATAGGTAAGTCATTTAAAAATATAAAACTTTGAGTCATATAACTATAATTTTCTTAAATATAAAGGTCACGTAACTGTGTGTTTAAACAAGTAAGAAAGTACATAAAGAAGTCATGAATCATCTCTCGTTAGCAAATAGGACGAGAAATAGGCAAACCTGGGTTTTCTTCAACACTTTGGGCTATAGCAGCAATATTCTTTGTTGTTCTTGAGCGACGTGCACGGGTTTTATTCTTCATATCACTAACTTGTCCCAACAGCTCGAATTTTTCCACCAATTTCTGTATTGCGGTCCGACAAGATGATTTAGTTTTACGAACTGTGACTGCAAGATTTTCACCATTTTTGTAGTAAATTTTAATAATTTCAATGCGTGTGTCGTTCAATTTTTAGTAATGGCGTAGTTTCTACTTGTCAAATGTCAAGGAATAAAAGCTTCAAAAGTGACAGCTACCGAAATACCGGGTGATTCAAAATAAGACCTCTTGTTAAAAACCCTTTAAACCACTAAGGAAAATATACCAGGTCGTATTTATCGCAAATCACATGCCAGAACTTTAAGCAATATTTTTAAAAAAGTTATCATAATAGATTAATATTCTAAAACAGTTTGATCAAAACATGTCCTTAAATTTAGGAATAACCGTAAAAGAAATGACATTCGTGTGTTGTGCATAATCCTGCCCTGTATGTCAACAGTTTTTGATATTTATAAATACACTTTTGAATTAAAATTAAATTTTCGAAAAATTTTTACAACTTTATCTTATGTTTATTTATTGAGCTTATGCCTATTTATTGTGATAAGTCTAGAAAATATCATAAATTTGATATCATCTCTGTTGAGCTTTATTTGAAGTAAGAATATCCATGGATGTTATGATATGTTAAAAAAAGTCATTGTAATTTATCCATAAACATTTTCTCTTTTCAGTAGTCCTAACACTTAACTATATTAAAACTTTTGTTCTATGCTTTAATTCCTTGCAAATCATATTTACATTAGAACTCTTAGCTTTTGTTCACAATATTACTTTTTACACTGTACTCTGTTGAATAATGTTGTTTTCTAAAGAAAAAAAACTGCAAAAAAAAAAAGAAGGAAAATGTGTCCCATAACCCATTTTACATTGTTGTTACACTTCATACGTGCTTTATTGTACAATTGACATTTTCTCTATTAGTCTTAAAAACCAATTCATGTTTTCCAGTCCTGCGGACATGAATGAGGAAGAACGTACTTTCCTTTACAACTTAAAGTGTATATAATTGGTAGACTCTTTTTGTTGCTCTTCATGAGCTGTTGGTGTTTTTTCTTTTTCTGATTCGTAATTTCTTTTTATGTTGTTGTCCTTGTTGTTTCTGTTGTTGTAGTTGTAGTTGTTGTTGTATATTTCCAAGTGTAATAACATTTTTATGACTTACCATAAGACCAATCTTAAATTTAGTATGTTACGCCTTAACATTATTCTTAGCAATGCATTCATTCATTATGACCAAAAAGACAGTATGCCTTTCATGTGTGTGAGCATATTATGGCCATAAATTTTGTTTTCATACAGGGTGTTGGAAAATTAATGTCTGGAACTGTTTTATATAGTAGAGGGTCCTTTTTATACAATACGCTTACACAGTGGTGTACACCGACCTTAAACTATGCCGATCGACTCTGAATCGCATTATGAATCGATTAAGCAACGTCCGTCCATCCTTCTGGCTGGCTTTCCTTGTAAACCTTGCATTTTTTTCGATCGAAGTAAGAGACTGGCTGAATGTCCTCCCGGAATAGGACATTTTCTGTAACAAATGTTAAATTTTGTAAGTTTTTTAAGTTTTGTATGTACAGAAGTCATGTCACCTAATTTTATGGTGAACGGTCCATAATTAGTCACAGTTCCCATATAAGGTTCACTTCTTAAAATCTTTTTAACGAGCGTAAATCTCTTAAAAATATTGACATCCACATAAAATTCAACAGAAATAAGTTTCGTATAGAATCACACGACATAATCATGGCGATAGGTTCATAATCAGAAAATCATTCACGAAAATAAATTATTGAAATTTTAAAAGAAAAATGTTTTTGCTTATTCAATCAGTGTAGGGTATTATAAGGTCAGGCAAAACCGACTATACTTTCTTACTTGTTTTCTTTTGCTTTATGTATTCTAATTTAAAAATTTAAGAAAAATTGTTTTTTTTATAATTTAGCTTTCGTGACAGTTAATTTAAAAATAACATATCTTTGCTCTTTAGCTCTGCACATTGTATAAATATGTGAGCTCTCTATATACCCTACAATACTTTAAGCTTACAGAATTTAGCTAGTCTTTTCGATATGAACAATTGCTATATTACTTAGCTATATTAGAAAGCTTACATAGCAAATATAATAACTTTGACTATGCGTTTATTACTCACTGGTAGTTGTGTAACAATCATTTCCCCTATAGCGTTCTATATAGTCCGTAGCTATTTCACCAGCACTTTCCTATTAGCTTCTCATTTTTTTTTTTTGTATATTTCACATAATTTACGCACACGCTGCGACTGCCTGGCATATTGTCAATGGGCTTATTCCTATTTGAGCTTTCTTGTCTTGTCCATATAAATAAAAGTTCACTTTATGATGCAGAAAGATTACATTATCCTTTTATTTAATATTTTTTCTTACACCATAGTACAAAAGGCAATATAATACAAGTACAGGACACATACGCATATGGATGTGTGTATATACGTATATAAAACTGTATACCCATGCACACATTTATAACACTCTAATGTATATACTAAAATATCTCTATACAATACAGTGTAAAAAGGATATATTCATACAAACATATCGATGGTCATACAACTTAAATGTAAAACTATTATTGTATATTTAAAGCTTTTATTGCAATCTCTCAAATATGTTTGATTTCATAAAAAAAATAGTTATTTTCTTTATACGTAGATGTTTTAAATGTATTCATTATAACAGCTGTATTTCATATCAGAGGTAATCTAAGGACTGAGATCGTAAAATTCTTAACACACGTTTTTCATTAAAACTTTTAAACCAAGTGTTATTTGTTTTTTTGTTTTACCTTTGTAAAGCATGTCAGTTATTATATTTAATGTCAATTATGTTCATTTGTTGGTAACCCGATTAAAATGAGTGACTAGAAAAAAGTGCGTACTAAAATTATTAAATAGTTTCAACAAAACCCAACTTTGTCCTAAAAAAAGTTGGCCAAATGATCAAAGGTCTGCTATCAAGCTTTTTCCAATGTTATTAAACAGTACCGGGAGAACTTGTCCGTTGATATAAAACCTGGTCCAGGTAGAAGGAATGGTCCACATGTTTCTAAAGCCAAAAAAAATAGAAAGCATTTTCATCAGGTAGGAAAGCAGCCCGGTTAGGTCAGTACTCGGACTATTTGCTACGAAATGTTGAATCCAATGAAGGTTTAAAAGCATAATGCTAACAGAGTTTCTGACAGGAACTCTGCTAGAAATTTAGAGGCCAAAGACAGAGCACGGAAATTGAAGTCAAATTTTATACAAAAAATATACCTGCTGCATAATGGATGACGAAGCGTACGTATGGAAAATATTTCGCAGCTTCTGGGTCAATTTTTTTATGTTGCAGATGTGCAAGGGAATGTTGAAGAAAAGTTTAGGACCCAAAATCAGACAAAATTTCCCAAAAAGTTTTTGGCATGGCAAACAATATGCAGTTGCGGCTATAAGCCAAACATTTGTTACAAAGGGCTCTATAAATAACGAAATTTACATCAAGGAATGTTTAGAAAAAAGGATGCTTCCATTCATAAGACTTCTTAATGTGTCCACTTACTTTTGGCCTGATTTGGCATCTGTCACTATGGTAAGAAAGGTCTTGAGTGGTACAAGAACAATAATATGGTATTTTTACCAAGAGAGGCAAATTCTCCAAACTGCCTGGAGCTGAGTCCAGTGAAAAGATATTGGGCTCTTTTTAAAAGAGAATTGAAGAGCACAAAAAAGGTGTCCAAAAGTGTGGTAGATTTTAAGCAGAGATGGACAACCTGTTCGAACAAAGTGACAGAAATTTCTATAAAAATCATAATGGAAGGATTTTCGAAAAAGGTTCAAAATTTCATCACTAGTGATTAGAACTATAAAAATATATTTTTTGTAAATTGTAACAATAATTGCAATAAAATAAAAAAATATTCAAAACTGTAAGTTTAGTGGTTTCGTTTTTATTATTATACGTGCATGTTAAGAATTTTTCGATCTCACTCCTTAGCTTTAAATCAATAATCGCTTTAGTATCTCTAAGTAATCTAGACTTTAGTCACTTTAAACTTTTTTACACTTTAGACAGTAGTTATTTTAGCAGTCAAAAGTAATCTAATCAACAGTCAATTGCTACTTGGCGCATAAATCAGACTTAATTTGACCGATGTCATGGGTTATCTTGGATTTGAGTGCTGCTATGGTTTGTGGTTTATTCGCATAGACCAGCAACTTAAGGAAACACTACAGGAAAAATTCTAATGGTGTACAATCGCATGAACTCGGTGTCCAGTTCACATCACTTCCACGTGAGTGGACCATGCCCTGAAATTGTTTATAATAATGTCCCATGCCGCTAGCCCAAAATCCACACCAAACAGTGACATTTTCGGAATGAATTGAACGCTCTTGGATTTCATGTGCATTAGTAACGCCCCAAGTTCGGCAATTTTGTCTGTTGACGTACACATTCACTCAGAAATGGGACAAATACCATAACTCGGGCGAAGCGTGCAGAAGATTGCCCGAACAGATGATCATGGCCTCAAATGAATCGTGCAGATTGTCCAATGTGGCATGAGCTGTGTGGTTCGTAGCGCCATCTTGTTGAAATGTATGTCGTTGGTGTTGGTAATTATCGACTTATAGCGCTCGTCGTTGATGGTAAAGAAGTATGGACTGATAAGCCCAAAATCCACACCAAACAGTAATTTTTCGGAATGCATTTGACGCTATTGGATCTCGTGTGGATTGGTATCGTCACAAATTCTACAATATTGTTTTTTAATGCACCTTTTCATCCAGAAATGGACCTCACGGTATAAGGGGTGAATTGCGAGGAACCTTGCCCGAACAGATCTTGATAAAACAATTTTGTCATATGCTCGCGCTATTGAACGCTATATTCGTCCATGGTGATTTGGCAAAGCAAACTGAATAAATGACAGCTAGTTTGACAGATATAGTTTAAACAATGTGACCACTATCAAATATCAAAGTTTGGAAGACCCTAATGGAAGATCCTTTAGTTCTAGATAGAGGGAATTCAATATTTGCTCTTCCAGCTTGTTGTGGCTTGAAAAAGTTTAGCATTGTTATTTATGTTTGCCACTGATATATCGAACAGCTTTAATAAAGTAGTATACCATAAATATTGTCATTCTGTCTTTTAAAATAACATTTTATGTCATTATTTATATTTATATTTGTACATGTATTTGTACTAGGAAAAACATTCTATGTCATTTGCGGGAGTGTACTTATGTAAGTTGTATATAAAACAATTTCATTTATTTTGTTCGGAATATATGAATTTCCTGCAGTTTTAAATGGGAACTTTGCATCAGATTTATAGTTATTAAAGGTTAGTTTTAAAGTAAGAACGAATATGTATGACTACAAACCATGAATTTATTATATAAATGGGAATTTTAGACAAGCTACCTTCGTAAACATGAATAAAAAAAGTAAAATGGAGTATTATTATTCTATTGTACTCTTATACAAATAAACAGAATATGCATTGTACTGCAGGGTTTATACAAAAATTCTCTCAAACAATTATTGTGCATACACATGTTTTCTTTTAGAAAATTCTTCTTTAATTTCAGTTCTATTTAATTTATTTTAGTTTAGTCGTGTTGACTTTTCATGTGTGGCCAGAGACAAAAAAGAGTTTGTATTATTTTTATTTTATTACTTTACTTAAGATTGATATAATGACATTGAAACTAATTTCGTTTTTATGTCATTCTTCCACGCGTAATTGAATTAATAAATTCGAATATAAATATCGTTGATGACTTTTGGATGCTTCATGTACTATAATATTTTGAACAGGTTTTATTTAAAATTCATAACAGTAATGAAATTGGGCTTATTCGTCAAAATATGGCAAAAAAAAAAGATTAGTTTTTATTGAAATCCTTAAAAATTTAAACCGCATGTAAACGGTTGTTCAACCAAAACGCACGATGTTTATTATAAATAAAGCAAGAATAGTTATCTTAATATTTTTATTATGATAGAAGGATCTATGACAATTATGTGTAAAGCAAAATATCGGACAAATGCTGCTACGGCTTCGGTGGCATACATCTATCCAATGGTCCATATTTTCAATGACTATGAGTCGAAATTGATGTTCAATCAATGTCGTTAATGTGCCGAATTATCTCATCCTTCAGCTCTTGAATTGTTATTGGCTTGATGATATACACTTTTTTTTTAAATATCTCGAAAGAAAGAAGTTTAACGGTGTCAAATCTCATGCTCATGGCGGCAAATTAACATCGCTATGACGTGAGAATTGAATTTCTCGCGCAAAATCCTGTTGAAATCACATATCGTACAGGTCCATATCCCTCATTTCCTGCCACAAAAAGCCCGTTTGTGGTAGGTGAAACTATTCAGGGTAACTGCTTGGACGATCTCATTTTCAAAGAAGTACGGTCGATGATGCTGCAGAACGAAGTGGGCGAGTATGCACGGGTATTTTCACATTTCCTACAGACCCGTTTTGCTGAAATTTGCGCACAATTCTCCCAATTGTGGACGCATTTGGTCGATTATACTGACCCAAAATATCACGAACTGCATTTTGATTTGAACTCCCATTTTCGTAAAAGGCTTTAACGATCTTAACGCGCTGCTCAATTGTATAAAATTTTACAAACACTGGAACATAGAAATGTTAAATTAAGTGAGTCGTGCATAATGGTTGCATCACCTTTTATAAAAAATCTATAGAAGATATTGACAAAATTTGTTTACATTTCATTCCCTTATCCTCAATAAATGCCAGAGTGATGATATAAAAATTCAAAAATTTCATCTTAAAAAAAATTTAAAATTGAGTTTTAAAACTGACGTTAAAAAAGCCAACATTTTTGGATATACATACTAGACAATAGGTTAACATTATGTTACAGAAACTAAACTCATATACAAGTAAATACGAAATAAAAATATGTTTTTATATGAATATTAATTAAAATATATTACTTCACACGTTAAAGATTTTGAATTCAATCAGAGTGATATATTGCAAAAGAAAAATTTTTCTTTTTAGAAATAAGAAGATATTTTTAGAACGCTTTTTAGAAAATTTTCGATCCCATTCATTTATCAATTTCGATACGGTCACCAAGGGAGTGTGAATATGCCTTTGCACAAGAGATACGTCTAGGGACGACCCGTTCGTTGCGCATTCGTCAGATACTTCATTTCCCCGGGACCCATATCAACTCGACGTGATGTTGTGTCAGTTGTGCCAGTGATTGGATGCAGTTGAGATGACATTTCGACTTAATAAAGTTGGAGTTAAGAGCCTTTATTTATGCAAGGCTGTCCAAGTAAATTTGTATAGTCGAATTTCGAGATTCAGCCTGCAAAACCGTGCAGCTATCTGGTAATCGAAGAGACAGCAAAAGGTCCAGTTCATCGGTGAAAATTCCGGAGCCCCTGCCTCTTTCTGTTTTTGAACCATCAGTGTAGACTAAGACCACGCCGTCCCTTAAGACAGTCTTCGCGACAGTCATCCTTTGTCGGTATCTTGATCCTAAACGTCCTATCAAAATTCGGTGTAGGTACTAAGTAGTACGTTTCTTGCCCCATGAATTGCCTGCCTATCTTTTGTAGGATGGTGCCGTGACCAATACGATCGTGCTTCAGTTCGCTCGACTGTTTGAGTCGTAGAGCAGACTTAGCTGAAATAAAGTTCAATATAGATGGCACATAGTGCCTTCTTTATTCGACTCTCAGCATTACGTTTCCACGAGAGCTGAGAGTCCAAAAATATGCCAAGATATTTGGCTTCGCTTGAAATCTTTAGAAAAGTACCATCCAGTCGTGGAGGTCTGAGTTCTAGGATTTTGTATCTCCTGGTGAAAAGAACCAGTTCGGTTTTGGCAGGGTTGACACCTAGACCGTTTTCTCTGGCCCATGATAGTTGAACGCTGAGAGCTGATTCCATGAGTTCACTTATTGTGGGAAGAACTTCCCTTGGCTCCTACTGAGCCTGAAAAGGATTTTATTTACGACAAGATTCCACAGAAGTACAGAGATGACACCACCTTGTGGTGTGCCCCATGTCACAACTTTCCTTGTCCTACCAATACCAATGTAAAATTTTTTCACAAAAAACTACAATTTTTTTTTTTTGAAGTTGCATTAAAAATTACTAAAAATATGTTACTGTAGGCAAATAGAAGAAAAGTAACAGTTATTAATACCAAGAAAAATTAAATTGTTTGTATTACATCAAACTATTAAAAAACAACCAAAACTTATAAAGGTCATACGAATCCATGTAAATAAAAATCATTTTATAACTGATATTCTCAGTGATTTTTTTTATCGCAAAATATAAATCACTACTGGGGTTTTTTGGTATATGGACGAGTTATTTTCGATCTCTGATTTAGATTCACAATTGATAATATATTGCCTCCTTTTCACTTCTCATCTTTCTTAATAAGATACATTGTTTGGAGAAACTTGAAGAACTAGCATAAGTAAATAGCTACCGAGCGAATTAAATTCAAACACATACTGACTTAAAAGTTTTATGTACACATTTTGTATGCCATATATGAAAAAACGTTAACACTTTTGAAAGGTGCCAAGGTTTGTGAAGCTTCTGAAGAGTAAATGAAGGCTTTTTATATAATTATTTGGTTTTGGTGAAAACCTTAGGACAAGAACGTTAGGGCTTGATCGGGATGGCATGGATTATGTTGACTTTGAGGGCCGCTGTGGTTGGTGGCATGTTCCTGTGACTTGAGAAAACCCCACAAGAAAAAGACTCACGATCTCGGTGGTCAGTTCACATTACCTACAGGTGAAATTACCATACAGCAGAATGTCTAATTCAGCTGTGTGGCACGGATTGGACTGGGTTCTTCACTGTATTTCTCTTTTTAAGTACACAGAGAAAACAGATTCGCGATAGCAACCGAATTTGTTGCCAATCGAATGATTCGGTTGCACGCATCGAATTTTTCGGTTCTATCAACTGGAAGTCAGTTGATAAAGAAGAATTTCGGTTGAAACAACCAAACTTTTTTTTCCGATTCTAAGGGTAGAACCTTTCGATTGGCATCAAATTCGGTTGCTATCACGAATCTGTTTATATCTGTGTATATCCCTTTTTCTCTTCAATTTCATTTCTTCTCTTCACATCTAGTTTTCTTTCGAAAAGGTATCACAATGTATCCTATGGGTCTCCCACTGGAAGTGCATTTCTTATTGTCACATCTATCTATGACGTCCTGTTTGAACCACACACCTTTGGTGTCCATATCATCCAATCCAGGCCAAAATAATTTGCTAAACGTAAACCTATATCAGTCGCCTTTGACGGTGAAAGCCTGACCAACGTCGTTCTCAAAGAAATATGTACCGATGACGTCGCCAGCTCAAAATCCACTCCAAACAGTTACTTTTTCGGGATGCATTGGACACTTTAAAATCTCATTTGAATGAGTATCGTACCAAATTCGATAATTTTGTTTGTTGTCATACCTATTCATACAGAAATGGGCCTTACGGTAAAATGGACAAAGCGACCGAACAGAACACTAATTTTGATAAAACATTTTTTGTCATTTGCACGTGTTGTTGAACGCTATATCCATCCATGGTGATTTGGCAAATCAAACTGAATGATTGACAGCCAATTCGACAGATGAAGATTTAAAAAATATGGCCGCTATTAACAGTCAAATTTCGGATGTCGCTATTGGAAGACCCTTTATATTAGTTGTGAAAGTTTAATCAACAGATTGTGCAAGTTAAAGCAAAAGTACTGATCAATTCTACTGACAATGAAACATAAAATTCGTCCTTTAGGAGATATCAACATATGAGCAATGTTTTTATATTTAACCAACTAAACCAAAACTGAAACGGGATATAATACTGTTCTATTATTTTTCGGGACCTACTTTACTCCCTCCCTTATCCAAGCTAGTATTATTAAAGTGTCATCACTTTCTGCACCCGGTATTTTAATATCCAGTGGTCTTTAAAAGGTTTATATAAAGTAATTTTAATTTCTTCTAAATATTCTATATAACCTCAAGTTATATAGAGTTAAAAGAATACAAAAAAGTTAAATAAATAAATTGTTTAAATACATTTATATTTGGTTGCCACTTTTTTGTCATCTAGAAATTTTAGGGAAATATATATAAAAAAATCTTAAGCAATTTGTCTCCCGAATATTCTTTTACTTCTTTTATTTTCTTTTTTTTTATGAAAAACTGTAAAAGCGCTTTCAGTAATTAATATCTTTATTATATCTTGTTTTTTGGTATTTTTTTGATCCCACGACAATACAGCACATTTTTATGTTTTATGTTCTTGCTTATTTTTTGCACATATTTGATATGAAACGCTCTTAAATACTGTTTGCCACACAATGTGGTGGTAGACCGTAAAACAATGGTACAATTAAGAAAAATACACTTTATTCATAAGAATCAAGTATCGTGTTCTTAAATTCAATTCAATGATTTTTTACTTATGTATAGAACAGTGGCATATCTATGTAATTGTGTATGTTTGTTTGTATGTATGTGTTTAATCATTGAAACATAAAACATGTTTAATAATTAGCCTGCTTGTGTTGTGTTGTGTTGCAACAATGATAAACTGTTTTTATACCATAAGTATCTGTGTGTGTGTGAATACACAAGAATGTGTGTTAGTATGTAGGTATGTTTGTATGTAGTTATATTGTGTAAGCAGTGATGATGAGTTGATGGTGTCTAATTTGTATTTACAAATGTCTGGAATGTTTGCAAGAATTCAAGCCACAAGATTCATTTAAACTTTCTGTTACCCTCACACTGTGTGTACAAACGCACACACTTCCTACGTAGTTATACTGAATGCCACGTACATCACAATCCTTCATTTATTAATGCTGCAGAAGCAGCTCTAAATGAAACAAAGCAAGAATTTCCATTCCATCTTCTTCCTACATCTGTAAATCTTGTGTCGTTGTGTTATTAAACCAACTAATCATAAAATATTTTCTTCATCGTCATCCCTTTTTCAATAATTACTTACACAATGACAAAACATTTTTTTTTATACATATAAGTATATATATAAAATATTTCACATCACATCCTTTTCCATGGCTGCTTTGTCTGTTCCATATTTATTGTATGAGCGATGAGTATATTCATTTGTTTTGGTTGTCACACAGTGGATGGAATACATAAATATTCCTTACGTTCTGTTGGCTGATGATATTGTTGGCGGGATTATGTTTAGTTCCAGGAATAGCTGACATTGATCTACATTGTAATTAAAATTTAGGGCGTTATTAACACTTTGGATTGAAATAAAATATTTCTAGGTATTAAGCTTAATTAAATGAATAATTTTTAATATGTTCCTCGAATGTTAAACACATGAAAAGTGAAAGATTCTCAATTTTAATAAGTAACAATTAATTGTTAGAATTGTTGCTTATATTCCAGTTTTCTTTTTATAAAAATATCGAAGAAATTTGTATTGAAATATTCTACATAGTAATTTAAATTGATCGGAGAGTTCTAAAGCAATCATAGCCAAACATAGGGCCCGATGATTAATCGGCTTTGAACACGTACACACAACAAGAGTGTTAAAAATAAACACCAGCGACCGGGGTGACAGTTTTGGCGTTTCAAAAAAGAAAAAAATCTGTTTTCTAGGGCAGTTCTCAAAGAATGAGAAAGAAGTTAAAATTTTTGGTAACTAATTAAGTGTGTGTTAAAGTTAATCTCTATATGCTCCGTGCAGCAAAAATATAAACAAAAGGCATTTCTGAGAGAAAGAGAGAATATAAAACTTGATTATCTTTTGTCTCGTGACATCTCTGTATACTTTGTAGTAGCACTCTAGCTTTCAACAAAGAAGGTTGGTGTCGCTTTAAGAAGGGGAAAATAATAATGTGCGACAGCCCAAATCGGGGGGGGGTTTTTTGTTCTGATTACCGGAAAAAGTTATATTGGTCAAAAAAAGTTATATAGTCTTGGCGTTTCGCTGGGTCAGGTCTAGGAATCGAGATATATCTATTTGAAATTAGTGTAGGGGAAGTTGTAATCAATAAAGGAAAGCGGAGATTTTGTTTTTTTTAGACTTTTTTTCCATTCCATTTCCTGGGAGATAGTATCAGACATCCATATTTTTTTGAATAAAGGCAGTAGTATTTCAGCGATGGTAGTAGGTGCAGATTTGTAAAATTCGGCGGGTAGGTTATCGATGCTGGAAGCTATTTCTTTTTTAGCTGTGTAATGGCTTTTGAAATTTCGTGGAGAGTGGGCGGATATATGCAGATTGTTGTTAATGGGAGTGGGGTTCTGTTATCGGTTACATCATCACTTTGAGAGGAGCTATCTGCATTACAGGGATGGTTTAGGATTTCCTCAAAATATTCCTTCCATCTTATGAGTTGCTCAATATTAGCATTTTCAGCTTCTGTGGCGAGGGTGTTGAAATAGTTTCTTTTATCGTTTCTGTCTGGTCTCTTAACATTCTTGATAAGGTTCGATAGTTTGGCTTACAGCTCATTTTTACTAGAGGGGTATTTTTCTGATAGCATCGTTTCTCTGGTTTTATGCTGTTCTTCCAATACATTCCACAAGCCAACGAACAGCCATTCTATATTTTCCTTTATGAAAAAAACTTTCAATTTTGTGCAAAACGTGATTTAGTAGGTCGTACAATTTTTCTTTAGTTTCCCGGTCATACACTTCGATAGGCGCGCAATATTGAACAATTATAATATTACGGATACTGCTGTTGAGCTGAGCTGTTATAATTCGTTCGGAAATTGCCGACCAGATTATTAGTGTGTTTCGTCATCTGTGATGTATAAATAATTCTACTCTTCTACTTCCTCATGACTAGGGAACAGTATGCGGTCGCCCTGAGAAATTGTAAAGTCTCCGCTGTCATTCACTAATACCTGTAACGGATATGTTTAGTATTTTGCATTCTGCCGACAGTTGAGTTAACTTTTCTACTTGAAACATAAAAATGTCTGTTTTGTGTTTATTTTTCTGTTTTTCTGTGTTGTGATCCGCAATAGGGGATTAACATAATGTTGCCTAGTTTGCTACCTTATGGTGCAGATGAGTAAGACGAAAAGAAGCTTACAAACTTGGCTTTTCTCTCCCGTTTTGTTAACCATTTTTTGTTAGAGCATATCTGTTGTTAATGAAAGGTTATACTGCCTTTTATTTGGACTCCAGAATCTCGTCTGTGAATCCACCACGTTAAGCCTGAGGTTTGCTCTGGAGAGGCTGTGAGTGACGTGTCTAGAGCCTTGCAGATAATACATTGAATGTTGTTATAAAAAAAAAATATTGTGATGAAAACCATATAAATATCTTTTCGAAATGTGGCTCCAAGATACATATAAGTCTATAAAATAAGCAAAATCTGATAAAAATAGATATTTTATACAAAATGTACAAAAATCGGTGTAAATATTACATTGCTGGTGGGGATTTAAGATTCAGCACACCCGATTATAAACTTTACGTGTTCTTAAATGAAATGGTTGTAACGTCCCTATAAACTGTGCTCATGCATGAAAATTATGACATTGGACGCTATAAAATTTATCCTGGAAAATGCGCTGTGCAAAGATAATTGAAAGAAAAAACAAGGAAAACTTTTGTTACTTTCGATATATAATCTACGACTTTTACAAATATATAAATATTTATATTCACAAAATAGGGTATACTACATTTGCTCTTGACCGACAAATTTATTTTATTGTAACTTTTTCTTATTTATTTTTTTTTTTTTCCTTTTATTTAATTTTCCATCATTATTATTTTTTCTCCTCTAATATTTTTGTTTTTATGATTTTGCTCATTAATTTTGCAAACATCACAAACATACACTCACGTAGTCTTTCATAAATATTTACTAATACATACTGTAGAAGAGAAAAAAAAAGAATTACTTATTCCCATTCCATTGTCTGCTGTGGTTACATGTTTTTGCTCGCACTTTTATCCTTTTGATGGAATGTGGGTAGGAGTATAGTGGTGATGGTAATAGTACTATTTGATGAATTTGCTATACTGTATTGCTGCTGATAATTTTTTATTTTTTTTTACTTTTTTTTTTGCTGTACTTTCATCGCCATCATCATCATCATCAGCAGTATTGTACAAGTCGCTGGTTTTACCATCTATGATTATCAACAATCATCACTACTTGCAAAATTTTGCGAGAAAATAAAAAAAAAATAATAATAATAAAAACTGCAGGAAAAAATTAAAATTTCAACGTTTATCATATTTTTCTTTATGCTCTTTCGATGTACATATTTATGTATGTATAAGTGCGAGTAGTTTTTTTGTTACTTTCTCCTCTTAGTATTTATGTGGTTGTGGTAGATTATTGTATACGCGATTATAGGATGTTATTTAGGTAGATGCATTTATAAGTGATTGTAAAATCGACTAAAATTAAATTAAAGTTTTGCAAAATTTTTTAAAGTGCGGTATACAAATGGCGTATCTTTTGAAGGCGGTTTTTGTTTTTTAATAAATTATGTCATTTTGGGGGGTATGTATCTTTCCTTTATTCTCTTTTATTTATTGAACATTATGGTTTAAAATACAAAAGAAAGAAATCGTATACAAAAGCGTCATATGCGGAAAGTTTAGCTTTACTTCTTTAGTTTCAAAAGGCATTCCTCCATGAAGATTCTTATCGAACTCAACAAGGGCTCGTAAAATCATTGGTAGCTACAGAAACAGCAATTTCATAATATTTTCAAGCAGCTGGATTCATCCAAAAGTAGGGAAATTGGGTACCGTATAAATAGAAGCCGAGAGACTTTGCATGAGAATTTTGCATGTCCGAAATGCTGCTTGAGTATTATAAATGAAAATCATGTTTGCTCAGATCATTACTTGCGATGAGAAATGTTTCCATTACGATAACTCGAAACGTAATAGATTCTATGTTAAGCAAGGCCAACGAATTTTCAAAAAATAAATAATTTCGTAGTTTTTTATTATCTTTGCGAATATGTCATTCATTTATTATTTATTTTAACCTTCTAACCGGTAAGTCTTCGATTTTTAGGCTCCAGTTCTGTATTAAACATTTTTTTGCTATAAAGTAGTGAAAACTCTGATAAGTCGTCTGTCAGCTATGAGCAATCAAGTGTAAAATGTCAACAAATTATAAAAAAACAACATTTAGCCCTTATGTGAATGGCGAGGTACCTTTAACGTTTTTGGCTTAATTTTTTTTTATAGAAACAAATGGTCCACATATTTGAAACTTCTAGAGAACTCCTAACTATTAATAAGTTTTAAATTGTCAAAAACAACCAGAAATGAACAGTAAGCTAAGAAATAAATTTTCATTGATCGCTTTGCGGACAGTTTGCTGAATGCTCATTACAAATCGGTATGGAACATCTGGTACAAGCTTTACGTATTTTTCTTTGTTTCATATATACCCAGCAAAAACTTTACTTACTTAGTAAGGCAGCAAGTAATATTGGAGCAAACTGGAAACATATTATTATTATTTGACTGAATAACTAATTATTTTTGTTCGAGATTTTCTAAAAATTCATACTTATATATGTACTTACATTCAGCTCAATTATAAGTATTACATTCACAATAAGAATATGAAGCTAAAAAAAACAGAAAAATATTGCCTCGTGTGGGTGGGTACCGAACCGACACGTTATTTGCTTGTGTTTGCTAGTAAAGTTGCTAACTCACTGCCCCATGTATGAGTTATTTTATTGTAAGTTAAGAATGGTTTTAACATATAAATTAATATAATCTGAACAAAAAAATGAATAGCGCTGACTGGTGTAGAACCGCTAACGTCTCGTTTTCCAGTCAAACACACTAGATAGCTGTGCTAAATGCAAAAGTTCATTACCAACCAGTACAAAAATAAGTACCTATTCTAGTAAATAAAATAACCACCACTCATTACAAAATAATGTATTAGTTGCCATTACTACAATTCACAACATTTTTGCTGGGTAGTTGCGAGCATACGCCACAACTCTCTACTACCGAATTACGGCCGCTTTTATTATTTTTTTCAAAGCGGAAATGTTTGACGCTGAAACATCAAAATCTATCCCAAGCACACTTCGTATTACAGATTTGTAGATTCTACATAGTTGCACAATGATGCGTCTTTGCTAAGAGCAAAATTTGTGGTGTATATTTGTCGAAAACAAAATTGTATATATAAAACTAAGTATCTAAATCAACACTTATATTATCTAAAATTATTCTACCAAAAAAGAAAAACATGTAAATAACAACACCAACCTGTCTTTATGTTGCTGCATATTCCCTGGTAGAAACCGTTAGTTCTTTCTTACTGTTCTCACTAGTGTTAAGTTCCTTGAGCTTAATGTTTTTCCTCGCTTCAAGGATGTAAAAAAGTTGTCAGTAGTTACATTTCTTCCTGAGTTTTTGTATGGAAAAACCAGATCTAAAGCCGATATTTCACTTATATGAGTTTGACGCTCGCCATCTGATGGTTCACCAGTACACAACTTCTCATGCAATGGGGAAGAGTTTAATACATCACAAGCCTAACATATTTTGATGACATATTTTCCTACGCGATATCCATACAATTGCTCATCAATTGTAATTCACTCACAAGGTTTATAACTCTGACGTAAATTCTCATTCAGCATCGTCCAAATATTTTGATTCCATCACTATCAAAACGTATGCATCATTTTGAATCGGCAGATAAATATTGCTGCCCGAAACAACGGTAAGTGAGTAGGTTTCCATAACTCTGTTATGTGTTCACTATTTGATTTGTGGACGACAGCGTGACTCAGAATTCCTATAAAAGCATATAATTCTTCTTCACGAAACGGTTCAAATGTTTTTATTTTTTTCGGTTTTGCCTATTTTTATTGAAACTTTACTAAAAATAAACATCCATTGTAAGTCTCAATGTTATTTTGAGTTATTATGTACATATTTTCGACCATTTCGAACATGCAATGGTGTTAAAGGTGTTTTTTTTTTTTTGCCATTCTAAAATGATCGACTTCAAAATTTGACAGTAAGTACATAACATTTTATATTTGAAGTGAAAAAAAATGTGATTTAAAAACGAAATAGTGAAGGCCTTCTCAAGACGGTCTTGCCGGTTTGTATGTACAAAAATGTCCTTCTTTCTTACATAGTTGTTTTCACCATTTGTTCATAAAACACTATTGTTTGCTTATGGTTCTATTATTTGCATCCTTTTATTTAACTATTTTATTAAAAATGCTTATTACTAAACGTCCTTATATGAAAAATATCAATTTGGAGGAAATTTCTGATGAACAATTTCTCGAGATCATCGATTTTGTAGTGTTCTGTAGACAGCACTGATGAGAGTATTGATAGTTTTGTGATTTAAACGGTTTTGCCTAACGTTTTTAAATCTACAATAGGTCCGAAGATAATATCATTTTACCTGTTACACCGGATATTCCTAATATTTTGCATCATATCCTGTATTTGGATAACTTTAATGCAGCCGCTGTTAGCCAATTTACGAGCCGGAGGAATTTATGATTTGGTCATAATAAAAGGTACTAATTTTTTTAGTCATATTTCTTGTTGATCATTATTAGCTTTTGTGGAAACTGCAAAATGAAAAAAGAGTAGAATACATGACCTCAATCCATGGAGTCGATGTGAAGAATAACAAATATGTCCGCCCGTCATCGACATATGTAAGTATTAAACGTTTCAGAAGAACCAATTCCGGTGAACAGCAATCAAAATTTCGTCGGTATGATAGAAAGGAGAATGAATTTATTGAAAACAATTGCCCTCAAATTATTCGAGAATACAATGATCGCAAGGGTGGAGTGGAACTCATGGATGGTCTCCAGGGTCGATACCATATTTGAGATAAAACTCTCAATATTATGATTAGGTTGTTCTACCATTTCGTGAACATGGTCTCTACAAATGCATTCATTTTATACAGATGTCTGCATGCCGATGAGGCCAATGCTTCCAACAATGTGTCCCATTAAAGAACTGCTTTCACAGCTTTTAGATTTGCATGTGGAAATAGCTGCTGGAATTGTGTCCTTCAAAAATATACGGTCTGTAGGACGATCATCTGTTCCAAATCTCAGTGAGCCTTTATCACTACAGCCTTGCATATAAGGCGTTGGGGAAAGAGCTGCTCATCAAGTTGCTGATGTTCGGTTAGATGGTGACGGAACATTGGAGAGAAAATCCAAAAAAGATGCAAACATGGCAAGAAATGTGACACCCAAGTCGTTGGTTCCAAATGCGATCTGGCTTTATGCGGTCAATTCGATCAAAATTGTTTCTGAAACTACCACCATCGAAAACAATGTGTATTTTAGACCACCAACTTGGCGTCCGTTCAGAATGTTTTTTTCGCCTGAAACTTAAAACTTTTTGCCTAAATCTACTTGAAAAAAAATTATTGGCTTCATCGAATAATTTGTACGGTCTTGCCAGTTAGACGTTAATACAAAAAATAAAAAAAATGTTTAATTAAATTGTTTGACCTATTTGGTCATAAAATGATTTTTTAATTTCTTTGAAAATTATTTTATAGATCACTAGTAGAAAAACCAGTTCTAACATGTTTTTCTTTTTTTTTCTTCTTGGACCAGCACTCAGGGGATGACCCCTACTTATGCAAAGGATTGTGTTGGAACTAAGGAAATTTGGTATGAGAGGGAGGAAAGAGGGAGAAGTGTTTGCGGACATTCGATTTAAACTTTCCTACATTGAAAATTACAGGAAACACTTTAGCGGGAAGTTTGTTCCACATACGTACAGTACGGCTAAAGAACGAATTTTTTCCACAGGCCAATCGACCACAAAAGGATGTGTTCTTGATGAAAAACGTGTATTACGTAAAAACCTGCGGGTGTCAGAAACAAGTTCCCTAATTTCATCAGAACACATTCCATTGTAGTATCGATAGAACAGTGAAACGCAGCCCACATTGCGATGGTAGGATACCCTACTGTCACCGATAATCACCGTCGCCCTCTCCTGTACGCGGTCAAGATTCTCCAAAATAGACTTTGAAGAACCGGCCCATACATACGAATTGTATTCCATTTTCGGTCGGATATAGATAGTGTAAATAGTGAGAAGATCAGATGGAGTGAAGTAATTCTTACACCGTTTCAGAAATCCGAGACAATTGAATGCTTCTTTCGACACTTGAAAAATGAGTTTAGACCAGCGGACATCACATTGTATTCTCATGCCCAGAACATCAAGAGTGTCTGATTCCACAATATTTACACCAACCATAAATACAGATGAAGCGACATGGTCTACTGTTCGTTTATGTGTCAACATGCAACACTGAGTCTTGCAAGCGTTGAAAGCGACCCGGTTCACACGACCCCATTCAGAGATTGTCAGAAGGTCCCGATTAATGGAATCATCCATATTTTGCCTCATTTCCCCAATCTCCGACAGGCTTGATCTGTAACTGAATGAGTATGAATGGTAAATGTTGCTCTCGTCTGCTAAAAAATAGATAGGGAAATATTGACCCTTTTGTCATAGTTGCGACAAGATATGAATTCTAGTTCTAACATTTTATATAAAAGGAACTGTGACTTTACCATGGCGTTAACTTAGGAAGAAAAAATTTACTTTTTTTATACCATCTGTGACAAGACACGGAACAAACCGTAACTAAATTTCTACAAACTTTAAATGTTTATCATAATTGGGCATTTTTATTTTACAAGTCATAGGACTAGTATATTTGTCACTAATTTTATACATTGTGGTTTAAATGTTTACAAAAAATCCCCACTATTTCAAAATTCAAATATGCTTGTCTTTCATTTACATTTCATTCGAAAACTATCCCTCTACATGCATGTTCCCTTTGAAACAAAACCAAAAAAGGAACCTAACTACAACCCCTTTCTTTACATTCACAGTCGTTTTGTAAAAAAAAAAACTTTAACAAAAAGTTCATTGTCTTCTGTAAGCACTAAGGTAAACACGTAAATACAAAGTAAAATATTTAGTACAGCAAACGAATTACGTTGGAACAGAGGAATATACAGAGACAGAGAATGAAAGAGAGAGAACAAAACAAAAAGAAATAAGGGAATGTGATTAATTTACATTTATTTACAGGAAGATTTTTTTCAAACTAAAATATGATGTTGTATTTAACTACAATATTTGCACTAAACATCATAAACAGAGAAAGCAACAATGACTGTATAAAATCAAAATAAAGACTTGTGGAAACATTGTAGTGAAATTAAATTTTTTTTATACTCAAAGAGAAAAAAATTGTAGAGGTAAAAAATTTTATTTATTTAAATGTGTATAGCAATGGTTGCCCTGATTTAGATACTTTGTAACAGGTATCTTTTGCTTTATAGCCTCTACCCTTGCTCTATATTTCTTAAATAATTTTCAAAATTTTGTCTGACTCTGCATCTCTTCAAAATCTTTTACAACTTTAACAAGTATAGCTCATATTTCTTCTTTTCTTATGTTAATTTGTCTGTGGCCACTAACTTATTGCATTTTAAATTCCTATTTTACATATTTTCTTTTAAAGTAAGAATCAAGTATTTTCATATAGTAGACAGTAAAGATGGAAAACCAGCCAAAATGTCATAAACATGTTAATGTCAAAAGAAGCAAGACTTGTTAATAAAGTTCTTTATAAAACTGATGATAATGTTGATGATGACAATGATAGAGATAAGGATGGTGTAGGCAGTCATGTGTACGACTCGGTGTGAATATTTTGTGCTGTACGTGTATTGGTAGTCTCTATCAGCTTACAAACAATTATACAGTTGGTCATTCTACATATACAATATATAAAACGAGCAGAATAACCCAGCAGTTCTAGGAGACAGTCCTCATTGAATCACTTCAAGAACCTTACGAGGAATGCGAAAAGGAAAGCCTGGAGGGACTTCTATAGCGACGTGGAAGGATCCTCTGAGACTAACCAATTACGTTAAATTTTATCAACTTCTCCGGTTGTACCAAGCTATATACAGAAACCATGTGGTAGATGGACTCTGAATAGTATGGAAACATTTGAGGTCCTAATGGACACTCATTTCCCAGGCTACCTCCCAGTCGATGATGAAACTCTGAATGGGGCTACTGATTCCGTTGCTCCGTGTGATAACTCTGTTCCGGTCAACAGGGAATGAATACAGTGGGCAATCAAAAGCTTCGACCCGTTTAAATCCCCTGGGCCGGATAGCGTTAGTTGTACCTTGGCTCATCAACATACACACAGCGTGCATCAGATGGACCTATATTCCTACATGGTGGACGAGGTGTAGAGTAGTCTTCATTCCTAAAGGTGGTAAGGCGACTCGCACTAAACCGAAGGATTACAGACCAATTAGTTTTGCATCCTTTTTGCTGAAAACCATTCCGACGGAACTCATCTCTAAATCCCAACATGCCTACACTAAGGGCAGATCTGTGGAAACAGCTCTGCATTCGTTAGTTGGCTCCATTGAAGCTTCGCATTCACATAAGGAGTATTCACTTGTTGCCTTCCTTGATATTGAAGGGGCTTTTAACAATGTCAGGCCCGACGCCATCCTATATGCGATGGATGAACGTGGGATTGATTTTTGTGTACGCCGATTATTCGGAAAGATACTCGGCTATAGAGTCATATGTGCTACTCTAGGTGGCATAAGTGTTTCAAAAGTGGCCAATCGTGGATGGTGTACTATCTCCACTTCTGTGGAATTTGGCTATGAATAACCTGCTGGTCAGGATGGACAACAGAAGGATTAAAACTGTCGCGTATGCTGACGATGTTGTATGTGATACAAAGGGCTCTCAACTCTGCTGGTTGTTCGAGGTCTGGTAAAAACTTGGACACTCTAGGATACTGAATTACTATGGGCACATACATGGTAACAAAACCTTTTTTCGATAGGCATTTCCATATTATGATCCCGAATAGGAATTTTTGGTAACCCCCGAACTCTTCCCCCCAGCTGATGTCATACGGATATACACTGATGGCTCTAAATTTGGGATAAAATCATACTTTAGGCAAAGTAACTTCTCTACTGTTCTTCAGGCGGAAATTACTGCCATTAAACGTGAATCCAACTGCCTGAGTTATTATTGAATATCTGGTGATATATGTATATTTACTGACAGCAAGGCTGCCGTTAACGGAATAGCGGGTGTCTTCACGACATCTAGGTTAACCGAGGAATGCCGGGTAACCCTACATAAGATATCGAGACATTCTAGGATAACGCATATATGGGTCCCTGGACATGATGGAAATCAGGGTAATTGTATAGCAGATGAATTGGCAAAAAGGGGTGCGATGATGAGTGAGAAGGCGATCGACCCCTTTTCTGGTATATCCCTTGTTAAATGCAAGATGACTGTTCAGCAGAAACTATATGAGACTGCACAAAACAGGTGGACTAATGATCCTTCCTCTGCTACAGTGAGGTCAGCTTGGGCCGTATATGATGCCAGCAGGACGAATCTACTTATAGAATACAGTCGTCAGCAGATAAGGCTAATTGTCTCCTTTATTACAGGACACTGTTTAATCGGGACACATGCTAGAAGAATAGCCCTACGGTACAATGATTACTGTAGAAGCTGCCATAATGAAGAAGAGGAAGATACTGTGTATCACCTTTTCTGCCAATGCCAGGCTCTGACAAACCTAAGGCAACGCATTCTCGGATTTCCATTCCTATCATGTTTGGACGAGCTATTAAGGATGAATCTGAGACGAATCTATTCCTTCATCCGGGAATCTAGTTGGTTTAATTTGGAGTCAACCGACGTACTATAAATTCTCTGATGACTACCCCTTGGGTATCATAATGGGATCGGATTTGAATGGACCCAAGTGAGCTGCTTGAGGAGCGGCTGCCAATGGAACCTAACCTAACTTAGGAGACAGTCCCGAACTAGTAAGTTTACCCATCATTTAGAGTGGGAACTAGTTACTTCAATAGCTAAGAGACTAGTTATTTTACCACGTGCATGTTCTTAACAGGGGTCAATTGACCCATGGCTACAATGAGACTGTCTAATAACTGGTCCAAAGTAGTCAACGCATTGCATTCATATACTGGTTAAAAAGCATCAGTTACTTTACTAGCTACCTAACTGGTAACTAGATCAGCTACATAACTAGTTATTTTACCATGTACGAGTACTAATTGACCTCAAATAGTCAGCTAAAAAGACACAACATAGGCAGTCCAATTAACGATAGCTTGTAAACAAACCTTTCTTCGGCAACTCTCCAATGGCTTGCTTCTGGTGGGTAAAATAACTACTTTCTAAAGTATAGTACAAAATAAACTAACAAACGTCATATGCGGGAAGTTTAGCTTTACTTCTTTAATTAAAAAAACGTGCCGCTGAAGCACACCGATTACTCAACAAAGCTTATGGTAAATGTGTTTAATAGGTTTCGACATGCGGGAGATGGTCTGTGCGGTTCAGAAATGGTGATTTGGATACGGAAGACAAAGATCGCCCAGGTCAAACAAAAAAATATAAAGACCAGGTATTACTCCAATAAATCTCCAAAAAATCGAAACGTAAGAGATCGTATGTGAAGCTCGGCCAACCAGACGAATCGATACCAAAGCCAAATATTCATAGCGCTAAGGTAGTGCTCTGTATTTAGTGAGAGCAAAAGGATTCTGTCTATTATGAGCTTTTGAAATCTGACCAGACTATCACAGGGAACCTGTACCGAACACAATTGATTCATATGAAGCGAACATTGACCAAAAACGCATATACTAGTATATTTCAATACCTGTTAAACAATTTTTAGAAAGAAGTCTAACCCACGTTACAGTCCAGACCTTGCTGCGTACGAACATTTTTTTGTTTCTAGGATACGCTTCACTTTGGAACAGAGTATCCTACATTGGCTTGATTCATTCTTTTGGCGCGGAATCCATATGTTGACAGAAAGACATTGGAAACAGATCATAGCTAACAATGGCCAATGCTTTTAATAAATTTATGTTGTACAAATGTTTTAAGAAAATTTAAAAAAATGCTTGCTTACGGAAGATATTTGCAAAAAATCAAATAAAGTCAAGATCAAAATTGAAACTTAAATATCTGTTATAGTATAAGAGATAATTGATAGAAATAAAAATGTAAGTAGAGAATGTAAGAAAAGATAAAATCACTGTTTATTGTTGGTGTTTTGTTTAAGCTTGAGTGTCTGTAATTCTCATTCACTCTATAGTCTTATTTGTATAATATCTTTAGTTGTTCTAAAGCCTTTTGGTAAAAGGTTTCCTGATGATCTGGCCTAAGCAACCAGTGAAATGCGCATGGGAACTAGCTTATCCCCCAACAATAAATTTCAGTACATTTATCAATAAAATTGGGAATTTAGCATAAAAAAATCTTACTAAAATATTAGTTTTGTATTCCCGAATAACCTTTTAATGAAAAATTATTTTCCTTTTTATCCTATTGGTATTACTTTCTTTATATCCGTATTTGTACAAGTTACAAACTCTACAAAACATTGTGAACCAGAGGTATTTTCTCCTTTTATTCTAACAGAGTGGTAACAAATTTTATTTCCTTTGTCCTCTTGTACGTTTTATTTGTATTATTTATCTTATGCAGTTCTTTCCTTTTTACATTCCATTAATTTGATTAATTAGTCTATTCATAAATAATTAAGTAACACATTATCGATCTGTGTTTTACACGACAGCATTTATATCTAAAGAGTTTTAATACACTAATTCCAAAGAATATATTACAAAACATTTGTATGGAACATTTCTGGAATTAGTAACATTAAAATATTTGTGCCAGTAAGAAAATAATTGTCATTGATAGCGTCCAACTTTTAGCGGAAAATGGTGTTAAGATGTTGAAAAGTTTCTGTTACGCAAAGTTTCAAATAAACTCTAGCGTCAGTTTATTATTAACCATGCAACTGACTACATTAATCGTAATAACAAACTTATACTTTATATTGCCAACAATTGTAGCAATTGTCAAGAAGCAGGACAACGATGTCTCAGACATAATCCAGCAAGTCAATCGTGAAGGCAAATTAGAATTAAATATCTTAATAAACTATGATCGAATGATAACTACTACTGAACAATTTCTAAAAGCAACCCAAAATGAGGAACTTAACAAAATTATTATAACTGATACTCAATACAATGCAACAGCTCTGTACAAAAAGTTTACAGACCAGATTCTTACAGTGGCTTGGATAACTGAGCTGAATTTAAATACTACTCTAAAAACAATGGATGAATTACTCTGGACTATACATTTTAGGGATATTTTGTTGATATATCATGGAGCTGAAAATAATTTGTATGATTTATTCCAACTATGTTGGAACAATGGTTTCATTTCGGTTTTGATATGGTGTGATAAACAATTATATACCTACCATCCCTATCCTTATATTAAGGTAGTTCAACTAAATAGTGTGGCTGAATTCCAGGATAAAACTCATTTGCATAATTTCCAAGGTTATGAAATGATTGTACTTGATATAACGTTTCCACCGCTTTGCTTTAGCTACCGTAATAAGCAGGGTAAATTGTTGCGTGCGGGCTACTTTTACAAGTGGATAGAAATATTTCTAAAGCATTATAATGCCACCATAAGACACATGTTCTATGACATGTGGCAGCCTAATGCTAGTGCGGCTACTATCAACAAGTTTTTGGAGAAAAGAAAATTCAGTTTTGTGCCAGCAGAGCTGCACAGAAGAAAAGAATTTGCCCCGAGTCTTACATTGATAATTACCAAGGTTCAATTGATAGTGCCCAGCAGTAAAGAAATTGCTAACAATTTGTATCTACTCAAACCTTTCAACATAAAAATATGGTTTTACATAAGTTTATGTGGTTTTCTGTTTCTCCTGCTAATGACTTTAATGAATATATTGTTTGCTAAGCAACTTAATGTGACTCAGGCTTTGATGCAAACCATCAAAATCATAATATTTCTCGAGATCTCTTTAAAGCCACGACGCTCTCCATTTATTTTTTTCTTATGTCTGTTAATTCTATTTACTGGTTTATTGCTTACAAATTTATATAACAGTAGTCTCTCCAGTTTGCTTACTTCCAAAGTTTATGAACCCGAATTAGAGCAGCTAGAGGACATCAAGCTAAATAATTTATTACTTTTTGAACATACATCAGTTGCAAGTATTTATCATAAACAGAATATATCAAAATATATAAAACAGCGCATTTACAGCGGCAACAATACCGAGCTCAAGATTAAACGTGAATCACTCGACATGTCGTACATGTATAGCGGACAGGAGTATTTCGTCGATTTCATTTTGTCGCAACAGCAGTTCATGAAGAAACCAAAAGCTAGAAAACTTAAAGAACCTTTAAGCTATAAACCATTGTTTATCACTCTGCCTCATCGTTCACCCGTCATAGATCAATTTAATCGTTATTTGTTATACATGCACGAAAATGGCATTTTAACGAAAATCATGCGAGACACTAACTGGCACGGTATTTTGAGTGGTAATTTGAAAATATTTGTCGATGATCAAGTTGATAAATCATTAACACACACAGAAAACAGATTGGTTGGAAATCGGTTGTCATTATTAATATTTAATAAAAGGAACTGTACAATATTTGCAATTACTAAATGTTTTTTAATGCAATGGATTTTCTACTTGTATAACTGTAAAACCATAATTGTAATGGTAGATAGGTTATCACAATGGTAAATACAATCAGTATAATCAATTTGGGGCTTCACAAAATTAATTTTGACTTGGTCGGACTACACAACTGAATTCAATTATTAAATTAGTTTTCAGAACCATTTACATATGGATTATAATTAATAATACTGTAATACCAAAACATTTTTATGATATTATAAGTTCTTTATGACAATAACCAATTATTGATTGTGAAAATGTATCTAATTCGGTTATTGTAAAAGATATATAATAATGAAACTGTGTTCTCAACCTATTAGTAATTGTGGCAATAGGCTGTTGAATATGTTTTGACATTTAGAAACAAAAAATATAAAAATTAAATTAAAATATTAACAAAAAGCCAAAATTTGTTTGAACAATTAAAAATATAAAAAATATAAAATATAAATTAAGTAATCCCATTGGAGAGATCTTAAGATCATTCATACATATGTATGTATGTAAATCTTCTCCAGATTAGTAAGGAAGGTAAGTTTATTGAATACAAAACATTGTATGAGACATGCATACATTCATGAATTATTATTTTGCAGAATGGCTAAGGATTAAGAAAGAAGCATGAAAACAGGCAATTATTGACAGAATTTCCAAGCCATTGTCGTCAAGCATCAAGGCTTTGTAACATCTTTATAGAACAAACTTCTATTATCTTTGAATTTCAACATCATATAAAGAATGGACAAAACTCCCAGTCTCAGAGTAGACTGAAAATCAGACAAATTTCTAAAATGGAATTTTTATGCAAATTGTAATTTATATTCTGTTACCATTAATCTTTATTATATTTTTGTAAAATTTCTTATAAAATAAAGCGTAAAAAATTTAAAAAAAAATGTGTATATTAGTATTAATAACGAAAAAACAAAATATTAATTACAACTACTGCCATATTCAGTAATGCCTGCCGAATTATTTTCCTCTAAAGTCAGTTGTGTCTACCGAAAATATTCAGTAGTTGCAACTGATTACTGAGATAGTACATAGAACTGACTAAATTCGATTGGGGACAAATTCGGTTGTGAACACGAATCTGTTTTCTCTGTGCACTTAAATATTTCCAATATGCTTTTCTAATGTGGATTTGTGGTTTGATGTGTGCTTCAATGTGGTTTTTAATTGAGTGCTTTCATCGGAATATTATGAGTTTAATGGCAAAAGTTATTAATAAAATTGTTAAGTTAATAAGTGTGAAATTTTTGGGGAAAAATAAGTAGAAGTAATATGTAATAAATGTAATAAAAATCCTTAGCTAAATATAAGTACTTAAATTTTGTTTTATTTAATTTTAAACTGGAGACAACTACTTACCGCTCATGCTTTGCTCTGTAGTGACAAAGAATCTTTACAGTGGGATTCTATAAGACGATTGTTCGAACAATGGAGTAAGTTCAATTCAGATGTAGTCCGTAGGCTTAAGAAAATGCTTTTACATCCACGTTTCTGTAAAGGCACAATAAGGCATGGGGCGGAAATGTATTAATGTGGACTTGTTTTTCGGCAAGGGGAGTTGGCCTATTGTTGAAATACAAACAAAAATTGATATTTTTGTTTACAGGGACATTTTAGCCAACCACATGCTTCAATATTTCGAATGGGAAACGCCACTTCGATAGGTTTTTCAACATAATGATGACCCCAAAGTTTCGTTATCAGCTAATGGGATTAAAGTATTGGATGGGCCAGCTCAATCTCCCGACTTGAATTCCATAGAGAACCTCTTCGGCATCTATAAGTGCAGGGTCGGAACTAAACAGGAGCTGATGAATTGCTTAAAATCAGATTGGAAATCAATACCAACAACAGTACTAACAAATCTTATAGAATTATTTAACTCATCGAAATAAAATTTAGCTAATATGTTTCTGAGTAAAGAAAGAATCGAGGATAGGGGGCAAAATAGTATTAAGGTACCAAAAATCTATGATAATGAACCAAGAATCAGAAACTTAAACACACAAGATCCTACGTGATTTAAAGTCTACATTAAAGGGAGTAAAGTAAATTTTATTCATTCTAATAGTACTTTTTGAATATAAACATGATATTAAGTATTTATTGTTCTAAGTGAATGATACTTCAAAAGGCATAATTAATGGTACTACATATTTTTTGAAATGGTAGTTTTGGAAAATTGTATAAGAATGAACCTAGAATCATGAAATTGGGCACACATGATCCTGAATGAGTTGGAATCCACAAATAGAGTGATACATTTCTTTCTCTTAATATGTATAATATAATATATATGTATATATATTTTCGCGTAGTTCCTTTTAGGAGTATAGGGACTCTTTGGTATTTTTGAATCTTAGCTGACTTCACAGTCAATAATGTACTATAACTTAAACACATATCTTACTCATTGGGATATATTAAGGTTTGTAGTGTTTTGAAAACATATAGAATTATAACATACCGAAGGTAGGATAATAATGGGTGTATGACTTAAAAATGCGGAATATACAATAGATTTCGAACAAAACGTCATATGCGGGAAGTTTTTCTTTACTTCTTTAATTTGAAAAAATTGCCGCTGAAGCACAACAATTGCTCAACAAATGTGAATGTGTATCTTCGATTTCAATGTGGGTGAGATGGTTTGTGCGAATCAGAAGTGGTGATTTTGAGACAGAAGACATAGATCGCCCAGGCCAACCAGAAAAGATTGAAGACCTATCATTGGAGTTACTACTCCATGAAGATTGTTGTCAAACTCCACAAGAGCTTGCAAAATTATTGGGAGCTACTCAATCAGCAATTTTAAAACATTTGCAAGAATCAGGATTCATCTAAAAGCAGGGAAATTGGGCACCATAAGAATTGAAGCTTATAGACCTTCAAAGACGATTTTGTTTGTCTGAAATGCTGCTTGAACGTTATAAAAGAAAATCATGTTTGCACCGAATCATAACTTGTGATGAAAAATGGATTATTACGATAACCCGAAGCATAAGAGATCGCATCTGAAGCTCAGGCAACCAGCTAGCAGATTATCACAATCTGTACCGAATGCAACTGATTCGTTTGAAGCGAGCTGAATGAAACCGTAATATCCCATCATGACAACCTTCGGTCACATGTTGAAATACCTGTTAAAAACTATTTATAATGAAGTGGTTGGGAAGTTTCGCCTCACCTGCCAGATCTTGCCCTGTGCGACTACTATTTGTTTGGATCGATGCAGATACGCTTCACTTTAGAACAGAGTTCCGAATTTGGCTGGATTCGTTCTTTGCCTTAAAAGATAAGCAATGCTTTTGTCTCGAAATCCATGTGTTGCCAACAAGATGGGAAAAGGTCATAGCTAATAATGGCCAAAACTTTGAATAAATTTATATTGTACAAATGTTTCAAAATAAAAGCTAACAATTTTAAAAATTCCCGGATTTTTAAGTCACATATTTTTGCAAACTACATCGAATTTCCGCAGTTAAAATTTGTATACCCAAAATAAAAAATATGAGGAATATATTGATTTTGTCATTCAGTTTACAACACATCAAAATTTCATTGCAGACCCAGAAGAGTATGCATATTCTGCGTCCTTATGAAATTCTATGTCCGTCCATCTGTCCGTATGGCTGTCTGTTGAAAACACATTAGGACCTAAGCGAAGGGGGCTAGATGACTGAACGCTCTCTGTTGATACGGTTTGTTTGGTATTGAAAATGATCAATATCGATACATGGGGCAATCCTGATAAAATTTTGCATAAATTAGATCTAAGTACTCAGAAATTATATTGTAAAGTATGGCGAAAATCGGGAACTGGAGACAGTCCCCACACAGAGAAAACTGATTCGTGATAGCAACCGAATTTGTTACCAATCGAATGATTCTACCATAGTGACCGAATATTACAGTTGTGGCTATAAAATTTTAATAGGGGTACATAAGTTTGGTTGCCTCAACCGAGTTTCTGTTGATAGAACCGAAAAAGTCAATGTGTGCAATCGAATCATTTGACTGACAACAAATTTGGTTGATACTATGAATCTGCTTTCTCTGTGCATACAAGGTTCCCCTCAGAAGACGACTTGAACTTCACATATGTCTTATAATATTCAATAACGTTATGAAATTGGACATAAATAAGTTTTATATGAGCATAAATCTTTCTAGCAACTTTTGTGAGGATCGGTCCATAATTTACCCTTGCACCCATATAGCTACTATATCAGAAAAATGTTTTATTTTCACATATTGATGGTGGGTATAACAATATTACTTGTTTTAATTACTATTGTGGTGGTGAAGCTAACCCTGTCAACTAGTATAGAAAATTTCGCTTTATTAAAAAAACAATTTGAATTAACCTTTACAAACATTCCAAGTATTGAATCTTGTAATTAAAGATTCCATCAATTCTTACTTGTTTACTTACTGTAATAAGTAGTAACTCCATATTCATCCCTAACCTATTTTGTTAGCCACTGTTGCTTAAGTATGTAAACAATTTCACACAACTTAAGTCAAAGTACATAAAGTTAAAAAGGTATAAAAAATTCAGGATTACAAATTGACTTAATTTTAATTCGTTTGTGAGAGTACTTATTTGTAAATATCTGCGAATGCAAAATTAATTATCTACACCTTTGATGCACATGCCTAAAGTTGACTTTAATTTATTTGTCAATTGTCAGCCGATAGTGGTGGTATTTGCAGTAGATGTTGTTGATTGTGGCTACCACTTTGGAGATGTTAATTTAAGTACAAACTGAATTTTAAAACATTTTAAGGGGAGACCATTATAATTCAAAATTTATGATTATGTAAAGATTACAGATGTATTATAGAAAGACTAGAAGCAGCTTAAGTTCTGATGTATAAATTATATAAAAATCATATTGATATATTAAAAAACTTTTAGATACTATTTAAATCGACAAATAGTTGCTGCCGATAAACATTTAGCTAACTTACCTCTATTCCTAATTCTTTATTTCCAGTTGGTACACCCACAATGGCCCAGGGCCGCTTCCAGTTCTAAGTGGTCCTCGCATACGCCTACTAGGACCCATATTGGCCATAGAGGCGGTGACCGGTGAAGATTCCGGTGTCTATAAATGCACAGCGAGTAATGTGGGTGGAGAGGCCAGCGCCGAGCTGCGACTCTCTGTGGCCACACCCATACAAGTGGAGGTACAACCAAATGTTCTTAGTGTCCATATGGGTGGTACGGCAGAGTTTCGTTGTATGGTCACCAGCAATGGCAGTCCGGTGGGTATGCAAAATATATTGTGGTACAAGGATGGACGTCAATTGCCATCATCTGGTCGCATAGAAGACACTTTAATTGTGCCACGAGTAAGTCGTGAGAATCGTGGTATGTATCAGTGTGTGGTGCGACGGCCAGAAGGAGATACATTTCAAGCAACAGCAGAATTGCAATTAGGAGGTAAATATTTTCTATTTTAGTTGATATACACAGTTTCGCTATATTTTACTATTTATTTTCCATTCAGTTGTTGGTATACGTTTCCCAGTTGTTGTAGTTGTTTTTGCATTTCATTTAAAATATCTCTAACTAACAACTGTTGTGGCGCTTTGCTTTCAACTTTAGTTTAGTTTATTTTATTTTTTTTCTTTGTTTTTAATCCTTGCTTTTTGTTTTCGTTGTTTATTTACAGATGCCCCACCAGTTCTGCTTTATAGTTTTATTGAACAAACTTTACAGCCTGGTCCTGCTGTAAGTTTAAAATGTTCAGCAGCCGGAAATCCAACACCACAAATTTCATGGACACTGGACGGATTTCCACTACCATCGAACGGAAGGTAATTGAACTTTTATACAGAGCGAAATAACAAACAAATACTTGCATGCATTTACACCAATACATACTGCTACAATTAAGGGTAAACATACACACATACATGCATATTGGTGTACATTTGTGTGTATGTATGTTAGTGTGGACCTTATTTTACACTTTTTAGGGAGAAATATTTCCCGATTTTCGACATACTTTACAGTCCAATTTCAGAGTACTTAGAGCTAATTTGTGCAACATTTTATTAAGATTCCTGCATAATCAACATGTTTATGCTCAAACAGAATTCCAGATGGTATTTTATAGGGGCTAGATTAAATCATAGACTCATATTTCTCATTTTCAATACCACACAAACCTTATCAACAGGAAGAATTTATGGAAAGTTTCAGACAGCTAGCCCGTTTTGTTTCGGACCTATAGTATTTTAAACCGACACACGTACGGACATAGCTAGGTCGTCATAGGATCTTTAGAGAAACCAGAATATATATACTAATGTGGGTCTTCGACAAATATTTTGATTTTTTATGGTGTGTATAAAAAAACACAAAACAGTCCACAAAGTCATATGGGTATCACCTGATCATCGCACGGAGAACCAAATTGACTACATCACCAGGACATGACGCGGATCCCTATTAGATGTGCGAAACAAACGTGATTGCTCCAGCAACCACCATTTGCTTGTTGGAACTATTAAACTAAGAGTTGCGGCGGTAATGAAAGGAATTGGAACTTACAAGAGATTTCACATCCAGAAGCTAAATGACCCTCGTGTTAAAACCGCTTACACACATGCCTTGAAAAATTCAGCTGAAACCAACCAAACCTCCTTTAATGAATTTGAGAATGTTCGGGAGCTCATTTGTGATGCAGCAGCAAACCATATTGGATACAAGATTAATGAAAGAAAGCAGTGGATATCCGATGATACGTGGAACCTCATAACAACAAGAAAGAATATAAAGACCCAACTATACGTTGCCAGAACCAGTATGGAGAAATCCAAGCTCCAGGACAATTACACTTCAGTCGATTAGGAAGTAAAGCGCAGCGCTCGCAGAGTCAAGCGGAAATGGACGGAAGACTTGGCAACAGACGCACAAACGGCAGCTGAATCAGGTAGAACCCGCGACTTATACAGAATAACGAAAAGGCTCGCTAATAAAAACTTCAATTCCTCACAACCGTTACGAAACACCAATGGAGATCTCATCACCTTGAAAAACAGCCAGCTCGATATATGGATACACCACCACTCCAATATGTTGTCAATGGACGTCCACATACCCCAACCATTATGTAACTGCACTCGACACATCGACATACCTACAACCACCCCCGCTACTACCGAAATAGCACCCTTAAACACCACAAGGCTTCAGGACCCGACAACATCAACTCAGATCTGCTAAAAGCAGACCCCCAAACAAGTGCCTTCCTGCTTCAGAATGTGGTGCAAACACTCAAGAATGATAATGAACTTTCCGAAGAACTAAAAGAGGGTCTGATTATCAACATTATTAAAAAAGGTGATCTCACGTAGTGCAAAAACTGGAGGGGGATCACACTCCTAAGCAGGATAAATAAGGTAATCGCAAACATTATCAACACGAGACTTGCTAACTTCCTCGCTAAAAAGTTTCGTTTTGAACAGGCTGGATTCAGACCTCAATAATTCTGTGTAGACCACACAAACAGCCTCCGCATAATAATTGAGCAATCAGTAGAATACCTTATACCTGGTCTTCATCGACTTTAAAACAGCTTTCGACACACTTGTCCACACTACCATTTGGAAAGCACTCAAATGCAAAGGAGTACCTAGGAAAATAATAGGGATTATCCATGAGCTATACAGAAACGCAAATTGTCGTATACTTCACCGGAACTCAGCGATAAACTTTCTGTTAAAGCTGGTGTACGCCAAGGCTGCATCTTGTCGCCGTTACTCTTTAATGTAGTGCTGGACGTTACCAATAGAAATGAAACGAGCCACTTCAGAGGCATAACATGGGATTCAGGCAGCCGCCTGGCCGATCTTAACTATGCCAATGACATATGCCTACTAACACACAGTCACTCTGAGATGATGCAATGCCTTCAAATTGTAGAAGCAGAAGCTGCAAAGGCAGGACTCAAAAAAAATATAAATATGACGAATGTAATGCGAGTAAATGCAACATCCAAACGGCCATTTTCTATCCAAGACATCCAACTGCAGGACGTGCACCACCACGTGCACCACGCTATGTAGGTAGCATCACAACATCGACTGGAGGCTCTTCCGATGATGTCTCAAATCGCACCATGAGAGCTCGGCAAGCTTTCGGCCAACTAAACACAATGTGGAAATCACCATCAATCTCCACCCGTACTAAGATAACAACCTTCAACTAGTGTGTTAAGTCTGTGCTCCTCTACGGCTGTGAAACGTGGAATATGGCTGCCAGAGACGTAAACAGTTTGCAAGTTTTCACCAACAAATGCCTAAGAAGAATACTAAAAATCTACTGGTCCAACAGAATATCCAACTCACACCTCTGGACAGTCACAAATCAAAGTCAAATACATTCCGAAATTTTGAGAAGGAAATGGCGATCGATTGGACACGCATTACGAAGACCACCCGGAGATGTATCCCGCAATGCCATTGACTGGAATCCGCAAGGTAGCAGAAGAAGAGGACGGCCTGCCCACACTTGACGAAGACAGCTAGATATTGAGGCTTAGCGAGCAGGAAAAAGTTGGAATGAAATCAAGAACCTAGCATCAAATAGAAACGACTGGAAATTTTTTGTTGAGGCCCTATGCTCCTTATAGGAACTAAAGGAATTAATCTATATATAGCCTTAAAGTATACCGATCGTTTCAGAATCACTGACTGGCTGACTGGCTGACTGGCTGTTTGTCCATGTAAACCTTGTGATCAAAGTACAGATCGAAGATATTTCGATAAAAGGAGAAAGTCTATTGAAACTGATTACAATCGGTCCATTATTTCATTTAGCCTCCATACAAATGTACTCCCGAATTAGTACTTATCGGTCATAAATGCATTATTTATTTAGATATCCACACAGATTTTTTCACAAATCAATTCTATATATAAAAAGAAGCTCGCATATAAGGCCCACTTACGAAAATCAATGTAACGAGCATTAATCTCTTAAAAATTTTGGTATGCAAATAAAAGTTAACAGAAAGAATATATCTCGCGACCTAATTTCATGGAGATCGGTACACAATTAACCATAGCTACCATATAACGTCAACTTCCGTAAATAACTTTAACGACCATAAAGCTTTTGAATATGTTGGTATCCAAAAACAATTTAAAATAAATATGTTTCATATGAAAACTATTTTAGACCTTGGAAACAACAATAATCAAAAAAGTGTAAAACAAGTGCCACCCTAATAAACACATACAGTAAGTAAATGAAAATCATATAGTGTGTGTTTGCTGTTAAAATAAGTTTTGTTATTTATTTGTATGGAAACTTGCAAATATTTGTGCATTTTTATACATTCACATTTCTACATGAATTCATACATACATATATGTATTTTTTATATATATGTATGTAGAGATTTAAATTCATTTTTTTCTATGTCTATAGCTTTTGTTTTCATATGTTCGGGCTTTTGTTTCGACTAAGGATTTAAACTTCACTTTTGAAAGCTAATTTTTATACGTCCTTCTGTATTTAAATTGAAATTTGTTGCAGCAAAATTCCACTAGAGCCAATACAGTTTTGTATTCTTAGTACAAAGAATATATATTTTGCTAGTATAAAGCAGTATTAAGAATTTAAATATTGTATATTAAATATTTACTATGCTACAACAAACAGACTATACCCATGGAATGCAGTTTTTCTTATAAACATTCAGTCACAGAGAAAATACATAGAGCGAAAACTCTCCTGTCAAAGACCTAACTCAGTTATCAAAAACCCAAGTGGTGAGAATGTATTAGTAAAACAAACTATGTGAAAACAAAAAACAACACTCATAAGTATGTGTAACTGTTTTGAGAAATTTTTCTGTTTGATTTTTTTTCGAATTTCCGCTCTATGTTTCGCTATGCTTTCAGTTACTGGCATCGAATTGCGTAAATAAAACATATTTGGATTATTTATGAAGGGTCATACAAATGATTGCTAAATCGAATAGAATTTGTTATTCCCTTCACTATGAGTCCAAAGAAAGATGGGTATATAAAACTTTGTCATTCCGTTTGTGATTTCTGCAGTTTCCATTTGCGATCCATAAATTATGTATATTCTGGATCGATATAGATAGCGTAGTCTATATAACCATGTCTGACCTTATGTCTGTTGAAATCAACTCTCCAAAGCCCCAAATAACTGGCTTACATGATAGATACATCAATATATTCGCTATAGTCCCGGTTCGGTTGCTATTTAAATTCGAGAAAATCGTACCACAAGTGCCTCAGATATAAGCAAAATACCGGGGTTACCTGGATTTTTGATCTATAACTGGATTACTAAGTCATTAACATAAACAATATGTATATCTAATGACAGAAATTTAAAAGACTTTTCAACATCGTATATTATGCCATTAAAATAGATTCTAATAAGATTTTTTTCAACAAAAAAATTGTTTGATTCACAAATCGTTTTTTTTTATTCGCCAAACATATTTTGCCTCTTCCCCCCCAAAATGTTTAATATAATGCTATCAGGAAGATATTAGCAAAGCATTAAATGAGATTACATTGCAAATATTTTTAATATTATCACGATGTAATAAATTTTCCCTATTCATCAATTACGCATTTATTTCAAACACGTTATCATTTATATCGTTTCTAAACAATTTATGAACTAAAATTCAAAGTAATGAAATTTAAACATTTACAAACAGTTTTATTTAAACCAACGTGTTTAAACTAATTTCATATTAATTTTAACTTGGTTTTACATACAAAACAATTACACTTTAGTATTTAAACAAAAAAGCTTTTAAAACATTTGTGTGTATTGAAAAACGAATGAAAGAAATATCAAAAATAGTTAAATAAAGCCATTTATTTAATTACACTGGCATTCTTGGGTAGACAATAATCTTTAGTATTATTTTCTAAAAGTTAACTATTGCATTTTGTGTTCGCTTTTAAGCATTTATTTTAAACAACTTAACTCTTTAATTTAAAGAAGCCATAAAAATTAATACCCACTAATACAAATAACTTTGTATTATATGCATACACTCCCATTAATACTTTTGTATTGTAATACAACCCCTTAATAATAAATAGGAAAATGTTCTCATACCCAACATCTATTGCCGTCATAAAGGTTTAAGTACTTTAACAATTAAAACATAACCTTTATTATTGATGCAGCTAACTACAACTACATATTGCTCCACCGCCCCACCTCTTTCTCCTTCATCAATAGAAACTCTTTTTACTATGGAACTTCATACAGTTGCTTTCATATACATGTGTATTTAATTACCAATTGTAGTCTTGATGATTTTAAGACATACATACATATTAGGATAACCTCCACAAAATATACCCAAATATACCCAGCAGTTCTAGGAGACAGTCCCGACCAAGTGATCATTTAGGGTGGGAACTAGTTACTTTAATAGCTACGTGACTAGTTATTTTAACACGTGCATGTCCTAAGCACGTGCTAAGAGACAGTCTAATAGCTGGTCTAAAGAAGTCAACGCATTGGATTCACATACTTGTTAAATAGCATCAGTTACCTTACTAGCTATCTAACTGTTAACTTGATTAGCTACATAACTACTTAGTTTTTTTCGTAGGCAATCCAATAAACGATTGCTTGACCACAAAGCTTTCTTCGACAAATCTCCAATGGATTGCTTCTGGTGTGTAAATTAACTACTTTCTAAAGTGCAGTGAAGTGACTAAAGTATAGGTTACTAAGAGATACCAGTATACATAAGCAAAAATAAAAATTAACTGTATAAGAATTATATCAATACAATTTGTATAAAACTAGTTTGAACGAATTACTCACAAAACGTTTGAAGTGACTTCACTCCAGATTACTGAGAGACACTTAAGTGACAATTGTCTTTACGCTAGATTGCCTGGGATGTATAAAGTAACCACTTGTCTTCTCTCTGCACTATTAAGAGCAAGTACGTGTCAAATGACCAAAATATATAAATTGGAGTCAGCCAAGTGATTAGACATTTGCGACGATTACTGTCAATAAGGGATACATTGACTACATGCTTAACTGCTGGGTAACTTATATAAAACCAGTTTGAACGAATTAGTCACAAAACGTTTGAAATGACTTTACTCCAGATTACTTAGAGACACTTAAGTAACAATTGTCTTCACGCTAGATTACCTGGGATGTATAAAGTAACTAATTGTCTGCTCTCTGCACTACAAGGACCAAGTACGTGTCAAATGTCCAAATTATATAATCATATTTTTTTTGTTAAGTTTTTTTTTTTATTTTATTAAATTTTTTCTTCTCAGTTAGATAAATGAAATATTATTTATTTTTTTCGCATTTTAAATATACTAAAATTTTACCACAACGCTCGTTGCAAATTTTTTTTTTTGTGGCAAATACTGTAAAACTGCTTACAAAATTCAGCATATATTCGGTGGGCACATGTAACATCTATGTCGCACATTTGCCTACCTTGGCTGGTTTGAGAATGCGTCTTCGTTTAGTATAGAACATAAATTGGACACACTCTCCCTCTAAATGGCACCAATTTCTCGAAAACTGTCAAGTATGCACCAGGTTTATATGACTTTAGCAAGTTCGTAATGATGTGTTCCCAATATGGCGAATATGAGCAAACTTTTAATTTGCTTTGCGTTGGAACTGTGTAGACTGGTCATAAATACAAATATGATGCTGTATTGTTATGAAGCTGTATTTTGATATGCAGGCTCGGAAAATGTTGCAACCAAATAATGGGTGCCAAAACTATTCGTAACTCATTATACCTTGTTTATTTAGGACAGCATTCAATAATAGGCCAATAAAAGATTGTATTTCGATATGGCTGCCATTTTGATCCATGAGTGCTGTTTGCCATGAATATTAGTGTTTTCAACAATAATATTGACGACATCGGTGTCAAAGATGGAATGAAATGGATCGACACGGAATTTTAGATATTGAAGTTCTTGCCCAGTGTGCAAAGTTTCGAGTAAAACTCTTTAGCCGTTTTTGTGTCATTTGAAATGTAAAGTTGTGATTTTTTTATTTTCACATAATTCTTTCAGCAATACTTTTTTTTTTCAGTGTAATGATACATTTTTTATCTTAAACGAAAGATTGCTACTCCAGCTAAGTATCCCAAAATTGAAAACAATTGTTTTTATATTATTAAAAAAATTACTGTTGCAAATATCATCCTATATTTCACACAACTGATAAAAGATAGCCGCCCTAATGTCCCAATGAATAGAAGTAGTTTGGTATAAATATCTTTAAGTTGAAAAAAACGTTTTTTTTTTTATATATTGCTACATATAGGTTTGAAGTATGTTTGATTTACAATAGATTTGAAAATATGTACAATTAATATCATGTTGAGTTCTATTTATATTTTAATTGAAAGATCGATGTTCAGGTAATCAATTAAAATAAAGAAATACTTTTTCCGTGATACATGACATTATTTGTTTTGCTGATGATGTTCCGACTTAATACCGCAAACTATCAATGACTGCCCTTGAGATTTATCAATTCTCATGACAAATGCAAGCCGTACCGGAAACTGCAAGCGTTTAAAATCAAATAACATGTTAGTCGAAGCCATTGGGATCCGTGTTTTCAAAACTTCTTCTCCTTTGTTCTTTCTTTTAAGTATTGTTGCTTCGATGACCTTATTCATCTGGTTTTTTAACGCAAGTCGCGTGCCATTTTAAAGATGTGGTTGGTTTATGTTTCGTAACATTATGGAATTTGATTCGGGGAATTAGCAGAAAGCTACGGGAAATTGAATGCAGCTGGTCGAAATGTCAACCGGGATTTTGTCCTTGCCAATGGCTAGCAATTGTTGGATTAATGGAGAAGTATTTTCCTGATGAATGATCCATCGTTTAGTGTTTCCACTAAACGGACGACTTTAAACATGCATTAAGTTCATCGACTGACGTTGACCGAGGAAATACTTGCAATTTCTGCCGAAGATCACATCCCAATAGAAACATCGCACTGGCTTTGATTGTTTCGTAAATCTTTCAACATTTTGTCTAATGCCTCCAAAGCTTTTTTGTGCGCCATTTTACACTCATTTCAAACGGTCAGTTTGCTATGCTGCAAAACTTTTGCACTGATTCGCACTGTTCTTGGAAATTTGGCAAGTTGGACTTTCATTGATTTGCATATACAATGGCAAATACTTCTCCAAATGGATCATTCAGTAAATTTGAGTTTCTTGACGTGTTTCCACAAAACGGATAACTTTAAACATGCATTAAGTTCATCGGCTGGCATTGACCGATGAATCACTAGAAATTTTTTTCGAAAATCACCTGCCAACAGAAACATCGCACCGCCAAACCGGCTTTGATTGTTTGGTAAATCTGTCAACGTTTTGTCTAATGCCTCCAAAGTCTTTTTATGCGCCATTGTACACTCATTTCAAACGATCAGTTTGCTTTGCTGCAAAACTTTTGCACTATTTCGCACTGTTCTTGGAAATGTTGCATGTTGGATTTTTCGAACAACGTAGCTGCATTTACTGATGAAACAAGTGCAAATAAATTTGCCAAATCGGTCCAGGCGTTCTGCGGTTTTAGATATATCGAAATAAGTGGGCGTAAAAGTGGGTGTGGTCAATTTTTCTTTCAGTAAAAACTTAAATTGGATTACTACGAACATTTAAAAAAAAAATAGCCAAATCGGTAGCCGTTTTTCGATAAATCGAAAAAGGTAATAAAAACCTAAGTTTGACTATTATGAATACTAAAAAAAAAAAGTTGTCTAAATTAGTTAAGCCATTGCCGTTCTCAACTGATGGCATTACCAGCAAAGGACATTTGATTTTTATTTATGTAGATATATGCCAATATTTGTAACTAGTTCTAGTGATATTAAGAACTGAGATCGAAAAATTCTTATCATATCATATATCTTAATAAAAATTAAACCACTAAACTTACAGTTTTGATTTTTTTTATTTGATTGAAATTCTTATTAAAGTTTACAAAAAAAAAAAAAAAATTATAGTTCTAATCACTAGTGATGAAATTTTGAACCTTTTTCGGAAACTCTTCCATTATGGTTTTTATAGTGCTTTATGTCACTTTGTTCGAACAGGTTGTCCATCTCTGTTTAAGATCTACCACACTTTTGGACACCTTTTTGTGCTTTTCAATTCTCTTTTAACAGGAGCCCAATATCTCTCCATCAGTTTGGAGGAATTGCCTCTCTTGGTATAAATACCACATTATTGTTCTTGTACCACTCAAGACCTTACTTACCATAGTGATAGATGCCAAATTAGGCCAAACATAAGTGAACACATTAAGAAGTCTTATAAATGGAAGCATCCTTTTTGTAAACATTCCTTGATGTAAATTTCGGTATTTATAGAGCCCGTTGTAACAAATGTGTCGCTTCCTTTGCCGCAATTGCATATTGCTTGCCATGCCAAGAACTTTTTTGGGTCCTAAACATTTCTTTAACATTCCTTCGAGCATATGCAGCTGGAACATTTTTTTTATAAAATTTTACTTGAATTTTCGTGCTCTGTTTTTGGCCTCTAAGTTTTTAGCAGCGTTCCTGTTAGGAACTTTTTGAGCCTTGTATGTTTTTGGGAGCTCTTGTGAAAATGCTTTCTATTTTTTTGGTTTAATAAACATCATGTGGACCATTCCTTCTACCTGAATCAGGTTTTCTATCAACCGACAAGTTCTCCCGGTACTGATGAATAACATTGGGAACAGTTTGACGGCAGATCTTTGATTATTTGGCCAACTTTTTATAGGACCAAGTTGGAGTTTGTTGAAAATATTTAATAATTTTAGTACGCACTATTTTCTGGTCACTCATTTTAATCAGATTAACAACAAATGAACATAATTGACATTAAACATAGTAACTGACAGGCATTACAAAGGTAACTTGAAGTTATCCAAATTTGTTTAGCCGTTCTCAACTGATGCCATTACCAACGAACGATATTTGATTTTTATTTATGTAGATAAAATCAATATTTGTAACTAGTTTTAGTGATATTGAAGTAATGACTTCTTTATAAGGGACTGCAATAAAAGTTCTTGTTGTTGTATTTTACCCTTCTATATCCCACCTATTCCTAAATTACGAATTTTTCGTTGACATGTACAAAGATACTTTTATACCCTTCACAATGATATAAGTTTGTCATTTATTTGTAATCTCAAAATTTTTCAGTTGCAACCCCACAAAGTATATATATTCTGGATAAACATAACGGATACGATATTGCCACGTCCGTTTGTATGTTTATATTCTCGATTTATACATCAATATATCCGCTATATACCCCCTTGGGTTGCTATTTAAATTGGGGGAAATCGGTTTACAAATGTCTAAGATACAAGGACTACCTCGATTTCATGAACTACTTTTGACCAATATATCTATTATTAAGTTATATATATATAGACAATATGTATATCTAATGAAAGGAATTTCAAAGACACATCAAACAAATATAACGCCAATTCGGATCGACAGAAGGTCAAAATCGCCAAAATCTCTTTTGAACCAAATAAAAACAAATATTAGAAAACTTCTAAAGGATTTAAAACATATACTCGAAGAAATGCACTTTTAATACGTTGATTAAGTTTCTAACATTGGTAAATTATTTGGGCCCAATTTAAACTGAACAATCCTAATGAACGTACATTTAGTACATATGTATGTATGATGCAAGTTGCAACAAACTGAGTAAATATGCGATTGTGTACAAATGTATGCAAGTGTATTTGTATAACAACAATATTAATTATGCGAGGAGTGGTGAATGTTTGATAAAGCTATTTCTACTTCTCGTTAATGGTTTCTAGTTACAATCATATTAATTGGAAATGGCTTTTTTGCACGGTAGTGTCATCATACAAAGCAATTTTTGGGAAATTGCATACGAACGATTAAATGTTTTGAAAGTTAATTTAAATTAAAGCAGACGCTTGATTTTCTATGTAATTAGCTTTTTGTATAACTGAGGTTATACAAAAAAATTAAATTTTCTTCGAAAAAGCATACTCTTCACTCTACTCCTATCCACTTGTTTGGAAATTTTGTTGCATTTTAATCATGTTTTTCAATTAATCCCTTTATAAATTATTACCACTAAATTCTTTTAATTATACACCTGTATTTTGTTCACTAATTTTTTTTATTTATTTATGTAACTTAATCATAGTTAAGCCTATCTAAAGTTTGTATGTACTTTAAAGATATTTATGCAATAATATGATTATAGTTGCAGTTGATTCACAAAGCAAAACAGCAACACAAATTATGAAGTTTAAAATTGTCAGACAACATTAACAATGTCATGTGTTGGTAGTTGTTGTTGGAAAATTTCTTGTATGAAAGTGCAATAAACTGAAACTTAATAATAGCTCCGGAAGGAAAATCTTATTGCACACTGGGTTTGAGGAAATCAAATTTATAATAAGAATTTGCTCAATGGTATAATGTTGCACTCATACATTTTTCTATTTGTATGTGAATATTATTGTTTATCTATTCAAAATGAGGGATTTTTTAAAATTTAGTTTTTATTTTAAAACATTTGAATAAAATAAATTTATTCAAAGTATTAAGTGTTGTTAGCTATAACCTTTCCCCATCTTACTGGCAATATATGGATTCCGCGCCAAAAGAACTGCTCATTTTTTGAAGCCAATAACGAATCAAGCCAATATCGGATAATCTGTTCCAAAGTGAAGCGTTTCCCAGAGAGACCGATCTGCATCGATTGAAACAAAAAGTAGTCGGAAAGAGCCCGATCTGAATTACAAAGCTGTCAAAACTTCCCACTCAGTTCTTTGTAATAACTTTTTAACAGGTATTGCAACATGTGACCGAACGTTGTCATGATGGAATATTACGGTTTCATGTCTGGCCACATATTCTAGGCATTTTACGAACAATGCTCGCTTGAAACGAATCAGTCACGTTCGGTATAAGTTCTCTGTGATGGTCTGGTGGGATATCAGCAGCTCATAATAGATAGGATACGTTTGGTCCCACCAACTACAGATAATTACTTTAGCGCCATGGATATTTGGCTTTAGTGTCGATTCGGCTGATTGGCTGGACTTCATATACGATCACTTATGCTTCGGGTTATCGCAATGGATTTTCGCAAAAGTGATTTTCATTTGTAGCGTTCCAGCAGCATTTCAGACATTATCAAATCATCTTTCAAGTCTCTCAGCATCAATTCGTGTGGAACTCAATTTACCTGCTTTTGCTCGAAAACGTATTAATTGCTGCTTGAGTAGCTCCCAATGATTTTGTAAGATCTTGTTGAGTTTTAAAACAATTTTCATGGAGTAATGCAAATTCTTAAAACTTTTTAGACTTCCCTGGACGATCTTTGTCTTCCGTGTCAAAATCACAATTTCTGAATAGCAAAATCCATCTCACGCATGCTGAAACCGATGGAGCACATTCTCCATAAGCTTTGTTGACCAATCTGTGGGCCTTAAGGGCATTATTTTCAAATTAAAGAATTAAAGCAAAACTTCGTCTATGTGCTGATCCGTTGATACAAAATTCGAAATTTTCGAAACAAAAACTAATTTTGTGTCCAATAACAGAATGACATATAAGTTATTAAAAACAAAAGTAGCGTTCAAAAGACACGCCATCGTTTGTAAATCCCGCAATTTTAAGAAAAATATATCTAGTATACATATTTGTAGAGACAACAAACTCTTATGCCGCAATTTTTAAATTTATTTAAGGGCATATTTTTCCTCCACTTACAGTGTCTTTTTTACTCTCATAAACACTAGGGTTTGAACGTGATCGGCTATATATATAGATGTACACAATACGAGTGTTAGTGCCACTCATTTCAATTCTCCATAGTTGTTTTCATATTGGTAGTTTTAACGAAAACACTATCAGAATATTAATATTATGCAATATCACAACACATTTACTAAAGTGTCATGTTTTGTTTATGCACTTTAACCATTTGATACCTTTGATGATTGTGTAAACTTCGAACTGAAAGAACGTATTGTAGCTGAGTAGTCAATAGAATGTGTATTAATCTTGGACTTCAATATAAATTCGTCATTTGATTTTGAGTCCTCGCTATTCGTGCAAGCATTTATACCAACCATTGGCCCATATTGAGAATTCTATTAATGCATTAAATGTACTTAATCAATATTTTCATTATGGCCCTTATAAGTAAATCACTACTGCTGGATATATGAATTATTTTGTTTTGAAAGGTAGGATTTGCATATTCTGCAACTTCTATCTTCTTTGTAAACAATCAAACTTCAGCCTCTTTCTCTCTCTCAAAAAGAGCTCTCCCTTTAGCCCAGTTTTAAGATATATCGATAGCTGCTTCAGTCCTTTAGCATAGGAAATTTAGATCCCTTCTATCTCTCGCATAAGTTTATACAATTAAGTTTGTATAACTTTAAGGATTTACAAACAAAATCTTATTGTTTTTTTTTTTTTAATAAATTCTTTTAATACTCTGCACGCTCATTGCGAACGGAAAAAAAGAAAAATCTAAATATTACAAAATAAAAAGAAAAACAAGAAACTTTCTGAATAAGCCTATGAAAAAAAAAAAAAATAGTATATTTATGTATGTATAAGAACCTAAAGAGAGAGAACAAGAAAATATAGAGGATAAAGTAAAATAAAACAGCAATGGTGAAAAAAAATAAAGGTACTTACGAATTTTTAATTACCCCCTTCATATTCGTAAACCATAGAAGTGTAATGTATAACTCTACAGAAAACAGAGTTGACAAGTTGTAGTTGGCATTGTAAAAAACGGGAAGCAGTCTGAAAAGAAATATGCATTTTTTTAATACAAAATTTTAAATAAATACAACTTGCAGTTGTATTTCAAATTAAACTCAGTTTCTGCTATGACTTCAACATATGTATATATATAGTAGCTTTTCTTTTTAAGTTTGAAAATAAATAAGGAGTGAGATCGTAAGATTCTTAACACACGTTTTTCATTAAAAATTTTAACCGAAGTATTATTTGATTTCTTTTTTTGATCAAGTTACCTTTGTAAAACACGTCAGTTATTATGTTTAATGTCAATTATATTCATTTGTTGTTAATCTGATTAAAATGAGTGACCAGAAAAAAGTTCGTACTAAAATTATTAATAGGGGGCGGATTTTTATGCATTTATTATTGGAAAATATGCGCCTAAAATATGCTTCAAAAAAATCAAAATATGACCCAAAAATTCTAAAAATATGCACTTATTTTTATGAAAAAACATAAAATAATTAACAATAGATCGCTCAATGCCCAAAAATTACACAATAAAGTTTAAACCTATTAGTCTTTCGCAGTTTGGAGTCGTTTCAATATACTAACAAGTACACAGTTCATTTTTAATATTATAATTCTTATTCTTATTTCTAAGAAAACGATGGATATTTTAGGATTAATACTCATTTAACGCCATAATCTTCTGAGCGCTTATAAAGTGACTTATGTGCTGATTTTCTATAGCAAACGAGTACTTTGAGTGGAAATTTAACATGTGTTTTGTTATTGTAACAAAAACAAAATACAGCACATTAGATTTTAAAATCATCAAATGTTGATTGTGCTCAAAGTAGAATTCAATCACGATTTTCATCTCATAACAAACTGTGTATGTGAAGTTACAATATATTTGAGTAAACTATTTCTTATAGAATGAAACTCCACAAAAAAAATATAAATATGCTATAATTAATTAATTTTTGACACCTATTAAAATAAAATATATAATTTTTTTTTGAAACCAAATACCTTGAAATGATAATTTTTAATGTCTGATAGAGAAATGAAGAAGACTTAATGTTCGTTTCTAGATGTCGAAAGAAGTTAGTCGACAACATGTGTATGAAAAATATAAAGTTTTTAATATTCAGACTTTTTTTGGATATTGTTCATCGAAGGCAAAATATTATATTTTTATTTAAAATTGGGAAAATATAATTATTAATATGCATTTTGAAGACAAATATAACCAAATATGCATTTTCAATAAAATATGCAAAAATATGCCCTAACAAATCGATGCCATTTTTCAGCAAAATGTGTGATTCGGATAGATAATTATTCTACATGGCATTTGGACATACGAGAAAAAACATGCATTTGCATATAAATCCGCCCCCTAATTATTAAATATTGTCAACAAAACCCAACTTGGTTCTAAAAAAGTTGCCCAAACAATTAAAGGTCTGCCGTCAAACTGATTTCAATGTTACTAAACAGTATCGGGAGAACTTTTCCGTTGATATAAAACCTGGTTCAGGTAGAAGGAATGGTCCACATGATGTTTCTAAAGCCAAAAAAATAGAAATCATTTTCAAAAGAGCTCCCAACACATCCGGTAGGAAAGCAGCCCGCCAATGCAGGTTCAAAAACATACAAGGCTCAAAAAGATACTGACAAGAACTCTGCTAAAAATTTAGAGGCCAAAGACAGAGCACGGTAATTGAAGTAAAATTTTATTCAAAAAATACACCTGCTGCATAATGGATGACGAAATGTACGTATGGACAATTTTTCGCAGCTTCCGGGTGAATATTTTTATGTTGCTGATGGTCGAGGGAATGTTGTAGAAAAGTTTAGAGCCCAAAAGCAGAACATTTTCCCAAAAAATTCTTGGCATGGCAAGTAATATGCAGTTGCGGCAAAAGAAGCCAAACATTTGTTACAAAGGGCTCTTTAAATACCGAAATTTGCAACAAGGAATGTTTATAAAGGAGGATGCTTCCATTCATAAGACTTTTTAATGTGTGCACTTACTTTTGGTCTGATTTGGCATCCTGTCACTATGGAAGCAAGGTATTGAGTGGTACAAGAACAATAATGATGTATTTGTACCAAGAGAGGTAAATCCTACAAACTGCCCGGAGCTAAGGCCAATGGAGAGATATTGGGCTCTTGTTAAAAGAGAATTAAAGAGCACAAAAAAGGTGTCCAGATTTTAAACGGAGATGGACTACCTGTTCGAGCAAAGTTACAGAAAGCACTATAAAGACGTTAATGGAAGGGTTTCCGAAAAAGGTTCAAAATTCCATCACTAGTGATTAAAATTATAAAAATATTTTTTTTTTTGTAATTTGCTGTAAGTTTAGTGGTTTCGTTTTTATTAACATATATGTATGTTAAGATTTTTTTGATCTCACTCCTTAGTAGTCGCTTGGAAACGGTCTTATAGAACTAAGAAGTAGCAAAATAAACCTACATTTATAGTGATGAAGTACTCCATTCAACAGCAAATTATATTTCTCTCTCTTTTGTAATTATTTGATTTAAAATTTGGTTATCTCTTTTTATTCCACTGCAGAGTAGAACAATTTCTACTACAGAGTGTAGATTACTGTAAGATTACTGGAACTAACATTAACATGTTATCTTTAATCCCAGCAGTTTTAGGATACTGTAAAGAACTAGTGATTTTACCTATCATTTAGAATGACAACTATGTGAGTTATATTGACACGTGTATGTCCTAAGCAGGGTGTCAATTGACCATTTTGGATTCAAATGAGACTGGATTGCCGGTTTGGATTACAAATTGACTTCACGATAGATTACAATATGAAAATAAATAGTATGAAATTTATAGCAACACACTTTGTATATTACCAGTTTGTACGAATTACTTACAAAAGATTTAAAGTGACTACACTCTAGATTTCTTAGAGACACTTAAGTAAAAATAGACTTGCGTGGGATGTATAAAGTAACCAATTGACTTATATCTGCAATACAAAGGGCCCAAAATATATCAATTGAAGTTATGCGAGTGATCAAACATTTGTGACAATTACTGTATATACTTGCTTAACAGCTGGGTATTGATAGATTTCATTCATGTTCTTTGGGGAAAACATATTGTATTCTCGTAATATTAGAAGGAGTGTGTATTGCAGACTTTCTAGACTGTGAAATTATTTGCGCTGATTTTTAAATTGTCGGCCAGACAATTTTAGCGGTATGTGCTATTTCTAAAACAAAGAGATTAAGAATTTTGTGTTTTAATTGTTTATTTGCAATTTCATTATTTTGACAAATAATTTTGCCAAAATTTCAGTTTTTTGCTGGAGTGCAGTGACTCTGCCATTGTAAACATAACTTAACTCTTTACCCAATAAACAAGACTTTCCCTGGAAAATGAACTAAAACTTTGGTATCTGGCAACTTTATTAACAAGTACACTCTTCCATACATACAAACGATACAACAGAGAGAAATAAAATATAAACAAAACAAAAGAAAAAAAAAAAACTTTAATACTGTTGCTTTAACGTTACGCTTTGACTGTGACTGCGACTGGATGTTGGTTTAAGTTTTAATTAAAATTATTTGCTGCTGTTGATGTTGAAGTTGTGGGCCTCTGTAAATATTTAGTGAAGTTTTTGTATTCTGTCATACTTTTTCCCCATTTCTATATATATTTTTTATTTTTTTGAAACAGTGGCTTAAAGTAATCAATTTTTAGGTTTACTTGTAAATATAACTACATACTATTGGTTAAATTTATAAAAATATACAAAAGAAAGTCTTAAAGATATCAATATATAGAGCTTGAATAAAGACAGTAACGAAGCCAGTTAATATAACTATGATTCTTCATGTTAACAAAAAGTAATTTTATAACAGATTTTATTGATTATTGCTTCCTGGTATAAAGCTACTAAAAATTTAGTAAAACGAATTAATTTTTAGGATTCAAACAGTATATTACAGGATAACATGACTTCACAGTAATTTCGATTGATCGCGGATTTTAAGCTTTATTATCACGTAGCCGAGGCACAGTTGAGTAAATAGGAGCAAAAGGTCAGAAATATTGGGTGTATGACTTAAAAATGCAGGATTTTTTTTAAATTGTTAGTTTTTAAATTGGTCATATTAAACTATGACATTTTCCCACATTTCTGGCAACATATGGATTCCGAACCAAAAGAACTGCTCATATTTTTAGGCCAAGAACGAAACAAGCCAATATCGGATACTCTCTTCTAAACTGAAGCGTGTCCCAGAGAGAGCATTCTACATCGATCGAAACAAATAGTAGTCGGACGGGGCACGGTCTGGACCATAAAATATTACAAGTTCAAGTCTGGCCTGTGATGGTCTGGTCAAATTTCAGCTGTTCATAATAGATAGGACTCTTTTGTTACCCAAAAATGAATGGAGATCATAAAATATTTCCAAAAAAATGTCTACGGCTCTCAATTAAACTGCTGTAAATTGCTATTTTTTCTTTTTTGGAATTTGATGGGATCGTCAATTATAATAAATATTGTTACGTTTTCACCTTTTGGAAACGTTGGTTTATTTACTTTAAATAAACCGGATACTTTTTATAGCAAATAAAGGCCATTTAGTAGTTCAAAATTGTAACAAATGTACAACAACAACAGTCTAAATAGTCACTATGTGTTTTTAATACACAGACACACGTTTAAATGTACAAGACAGTTGATGTTAACTCTAACAGCGCCTATCATAAACTCACTCACTACTGCAGCCGCACTCACTATTTATACACACTGCCATCTTCATCAGAGTAGTCTAGATTGTTCGTAACGGTCAAAACTCGCATGTTCCAATTCCAGAGCTTTCGATGTTAATGATAGCAGCTTAAACATTTAGTGTTGTCATACTTACAAACAATGCTAATAACCGCATGCTATCAACATTGTTGATAAGTAGAAGCTTCTATTGATGGAAATGTTTATAAACATGATGAATGTTGCTGGCAGTTGCTACAGACTGTTAAATTCAAATCGCTAGTGCAAATTCGTAACAATATATTCAGAAATGTTGGCACAAACTGCATTTATAATATTAAAAATATCATATACGATTATTTGAAATGAATTAAGGTTTTTTGAATTTATTAAAAAGAAAGAAGACTTATTGAACTTAAATAAGAGCTCGAAAAAGTGCAAACGTCTAATGAAAATTGGTTGATAAAACCATACAAAACTGGCACAAAAGTGTATGGATGCGATCCATTTAACAATAGAAAAACATAAGTATAATGTCTTCAATACTGTTGCAATTCATCTGCATAAGTTATCTTTAAATAAAACCTCTCTGAAACAAGTAATATTGATATATTGTATTAAATAAAATCTCAATTAAAAGATCTTATTAATAAAAAATTACTTAATTCCGCCTTTATATATAGTTTATGTATAACTTAAGCCTTTAGATAATAAAAATTTAAAATCTCACATACAGAAAAGTATTTAAAACATTTCCATTTATTTTATTAATTTCCCTTATACATAAATACGTACAAATGCTTAAATTCGCTTTTTTGCGTTATATCTTTTATTTAACACAGATTTATGATGGGCCAGTATATCACAGTACACGGTGATGTAATCAGTCATGTTAATATCACTCATGTGATGGTAGAGGATGGCGGCGAGTATGCTTGTATAGCTGAGAATCGAGCAGGCAGAGTGCAACATGCAGCACGTTTAAATATTTATGGTAAGTTAATATTTGTAGCAAGTTTTTATTTCGTTTCTTTCTTTTTTTATGATATTAGCATTTTTGGAACATTTGTTACAAATGAGAGAAAAACATACCAAGGAAACAATAGCATTTGTTGAAATTTAATATTTTTATTTAAAAAATACGTTTATTTATAACGAAATAAAGAGTGAGACAATAGGAAGTGTGAGATTTTTTTTTTTTAAACTGAATTTCCTATATTAAACATATTTATTTTGAGTAAACTATTGTTTTTAGTTTAATATAAAGAAGGTATGAACATTAATATACATCATTTTTACACAAAAGTGTTTGAATTAAAACAAAACCTTTTGAAATATCCTGTAGCTAGTTAAAATAATAGATATTACATTTTAGATATGTATATGGTACGAGTGTGTTATTTAAAACCCTCTTCCTTTTTGTAACACATTTCATATTTTCTATAAATAAGGATGTTTTAAATTTTTTATGAAACTTTTGTGACATTTTTAAATGTCATAAATGGTTGTTATTTTTTGTTTGTTTGTTTGTTTCCAATGTGTTTCATATACACAGATTTCCACACAAAAACCAATAAACACATATTTACAGGTTGCTCCATATACACATGTATATACCTATGCACAAACATATGTACACGAAATAAGGTGGCCCCAACTAAAGTAAAAGTAAGATACCGTTTCTAGTAATGTTTGTCCTGCCATCTGTATTTGGTGAACTGGATCAAATGACAAAATATTACCTTTTTAAAGTTTTTATAACTTTATTTAATTTTTATCCCAAAAGAAATATTGGTATCATTTGAAAGGCTTGGGAAATTCGTTTTCAATATTTCGTCTATGACTTTAAAAAGCGGGATTTTTTCAAATTTTTAGCTTTTATTTTGAAACATTTCTACAATATAAATCTAGTCCCATCTACTTGACAACATATGGATTCCAAGCCAAAAGAACTGCTCATCTTTTGAGGCCAAGAACGAATCAAGGCAATATCGAATACCCTGTTCCAAAGTGAAGCGTATCCCAGAGAGAGAATTATGCATCTGGAGTATAAACTGAGAGAGGCCAAACTTCCCAACCACTTCATTCTAAATACTTTTAAATAGGAATTGCACCATGTGCTTGAACGTTGTCATGATGGAATATTACGGTTTCACATCTGGCCGCATATTCTGTGGGTGTCTCGATCGATGCTCGCTCCAAACGAATTAGTTCCGTTCGGTACAGTTTCCCTGTGTTGGTGTGGCCTGATTTCAGCAGCTCATAATAGATATGAACTTTTTGGTGCCACCAAATACAGAGCATTGCCTTAGCACCATGGATATTTGCTTTGTTGTCGATTCATCTGTTTGGCCGGGCTCCACATATGATCTCTTACGCTTCGGGCTATCGTTATGGATTTTAAATCACAAGTAATGACTTGGTGCACAAATGATTTTCTTTTATAGCGTTTACACATCATTTCGGACGTGTGAAATCGTCTTTCATGTTCTTTCGGCTTCTTTGAATGAATCCTGCTGCTCTCAAGCATTTTGGAATTGAATGGCTTGAGTAGCTCTCAATTATTTTGCATGTTCTTGTTGAGTACGACAGCAATCTTCATGAAGCAATGCCTCAAATTCTTGGTCTTCCCACTTTTTTGGCTGACAAGGTCGAAACCACCACTTCTGAACCGAAAAAACCATCTCTCGCATATTGAAACCAATGGCACACAGTCAACATAAGTTTTGGTAGCAATGAAGAAGTAAAGCAAAACTTCCCGCACATGAAACTTTCTTAGAACAAAATTCGAAATTTTTGAAGCAAAAAAAAAAAAATGTTTGTTGAGAATGAATCACTCGGTATTTCGGTAACTGTCACTTTTGTAGCTTTTATTCTTTGACATTTGAGAAGTAGAAACTACGCCATTACTAAAAATGAAAGGATACACACTTCAACAACGCATTGCAATTATTTAAATTCACTACAAAAATGGTGAAAATCTTGCAATAACAGTTCGCAAAACTAAATCATTTTTGGGACGTCTTGAAGCAACTTGTCGGATCACAATACAGAAATTGGTTGAAAAATTCGAGCTGTTGAGGCAAGTTAGTGATGTGAAGAATAAAACCCGTGCACGCCGCTCAAGAACAACTGAGAATATTGCTGCTGTAGCCCAAAAGTGTTGAAGAAAACCCAGGTTTGTTCACTCCTCGTCGTTCTTTGGAATTGGGCATTCCACAAACGTCATTACACAGTATCTTCTAGTAGGAGTTGGATGATATTGATCTGGACAACGTCTACTTTCAACAAAACGGCGCTACGTGGCACACAAGCAACGAAACCATTGCTCTTTTACGGGAAAAGTTTCGGACCGTGTAATCTCTCGAAGACGAGCCACCCTAATATGTATGTATATCTATATAAACACTCACATATATACGTTTGGCCTATATAGATAAAAAATTGCATTTGTAGTTTGTTTGCAGTTGGAATGAAATCTAAACTGTCCCTTTTAGCTGGTCATACAAATTATTCTCCGATTCTTTTTCTACCATTTCTTTGTCTCGATTTTTCACACTCACACAAACTCAGGAGTTATGTAGGTGTGTGTGTATTTGTGGTTTTAATGGAATGACATATGAGGGAAATCAAAAAATTTGAATTCAGGTGGTTGGTATTTCTTTTGTGTTTCTAAATGAAAAAAATCAGTGACACATACCGGTAGACCCTAGAAAAAAACATGTGAATCCAAAATCTTATGTTAGTAATGTTTCACCTATTAAAGTTATGGAGGTTTAAAAGTTGTGAATTTAAAGGTATGCTTTGAAACTTTGCTAGAGATTATGAATAGTGAAAAAAGTGTATTCAAAGAAGTTGTTCATTTTTTTATTCCTTTCCCCAACAACAAAACGACGTTCGTGTTATAAGAAATACATTTCTAGATATATTTTTAGTCAAATTCTCCAACATGTTTGATTTTCCTCATATGTGTATATGTGCATTTATACATATTTACTTATCTGGTTTTTTTATATAGTATAAATGCGGTTATTTCTATTTATTTTATGGAATAGCAGAGAATGTTTGTGATTTTGCCTACAAAATTAATTTCGTAATGGCTGCTTTTATTACTTTTAAAAGCTTAATAAATTTAAAACTCTAGAGAAAATTAGAATAATATTTAAAATTATGAGACTGTTGTGTTGATTGTGACAATCTTAAAATTTATCAACTCTTAGAGCGACTTTAGTCAACCCAAGAGCGACTCTTGTCAACTCAACAGCGACTGTAGTCAACTCTGAAGAGACTCTAGTTGACTTTAGAGTGCCTCCCGTAAACTCTAGAGCAACCCTTGTCAACTCTAGAGCGACTCTTGTCAACTCTATAGCAAGTATTCATATCTTAAGCGTCTCTAGTCAGCTATAGAGCGATTGTAGTCAACTCTAGTTCAACCATGGTTGACTCTAGTCAAGTCTAGATCGACCGTAGTCAACATCAGAACGACTCTAGCTAACTGTAACTAGAGCGACTCTAGTGAACGCTAAATGGACCATAGTCAACTCTAGATCGACCATAGTCGACTCTAGTCAAATTTAGAGCGACTCTTGTCAACTCTATAGCAACTACAGAGCGATTGTAGTCAACTCCAGATCGACCACAGTCGACTCTAGCCAACTCTAGATGATCCATTATTGACCATAGACAACTCTAGAGCGACGATTGCCAACTCATGAGCGACTCTAGACAAACCTAAAGTGACTCTAGATAACTATAGTCAACTCTATAGCGACTTTAGTCAACTCTCAATCAACCACAGTCAACTCTGGAGCGACCTAGTCAGCTATAGAGCGACATAGTCAGCTATACAGCGACCTATTCAGCTATTAAGTGACCTAGTCAGTTATAGAGCGACTCTAGTCAACTCTAGAGCGACCCCTGTCAACTACATAGCAACTAGTCGAATCTAGATCGACTCAAGTCAACTCTAGAGCGAATCTAGTCAGCTACAGAGCGATTGTAGTAGTTGACAGCTCTAGAGCGACGGTCTACTCTGGAGCGACTCTAGACAATCTGAGAGCGACTCTAGCTAACTGTAGTCAACTATAGAGCGACCTTTGTCAACTCTATAGCAACTCTAGTCAACTCTAAATAGACCAAAGTCGACTCTAGTTATCTATAGAGCGACTCTTGTCAACTCTATAGTCAGACTTTAGTCATCAATACAGTGACTCAAGTTACTCTAAATCGACCATAGTCAACTCTAGATCGACCATAGTCGACTCTAGAGCGACTCTAGTCAACTCTAGAGCGACCCCTGTCAACTCCAACTAGTCAACTCTAGAGCGAATCTAGTCAGCTACAGAGAGATTGTAGTCAAATTTATATCGACCTTAGTCGACTCCAGCCAACTCTAGATCATCCATAGTCGACTCCAGCCAACTCTAGATCATTCATAGTTGACCGTAGTCAACTCTAGAGCGACGGTCTACTCTGGAGCGACTCTAGACAGTCTTACAGCGACTCTAGCTAACTGTAGTCAACTATAGAGCGACCTTAGTCAACTCTATAGCAACTCTAGTCAACTCTAAATCGACCAAAGTCGACTCTTGTTAGCTATAGAGCGACTCTTGTCAACTCTTTAGCAACTAGACAAATCTAGAGCGACTCTAGTCAGCAATACAGTGACTCAAGTTACTCTAAATCGACCATAGTCGACTCTAGAGCGATTCTAGTTAACTTTAGAGCGACTCTAGTCAGCAATACAGTGACTCTAGTGAATTGTAGAGTGTCTATTGTCCACTCTAGTCAATTCTGAACCGACTATTGTCAACTCTATAGAAACTAGTCAAATCTAGAGCAACTCTAGATTGACTCTAGTCAGCTATAGAGTGACTCTATAATGACTCTAGTCAACTCTATAGCGACTCTTGTGAATACTGGAGCGACTCTAGTCAACTCAAGTGCGATTCTAGTCAACTCTATTCAACTTTAAAGCGACTCTAGTCAACTCTAGCGCGGTTCCAGTCAACCCTAGACGATTTTAGTCATCTTTTCAACTCAAGAGCGATTGTAGTCAACTTTAGTTAACTCTTGAGCTACTCTAGTCAACTGTACAGCGACTCTAGTCTACTCTAGAGTGACTCTACTCAATTCTATTGAGACTCTAGTCAATTTCAGAATTACTCTAGTCAACTCTAAAGCGAATCTAGGCAACACCAGAGCTACTCCAGTCTACTCTTGTAGACTACAGTTAGCTCAAGTCAACTCGACATTTCCAAGTTATCCCTTTTAATAATAAATTTACTTTTTTTCTTTTAAATTATTTACAGGTCTTCCTTATATACGCATAATTCCTAAAGTAACAGCAGTCTCAGGTGAAACTTTAAATTTAAAATGTCCTGTGGCCGGCTATCCCATCGAAGAAATTCACTGGGAACGAGGCGGTCGTGAATTGCCGGATGATATACGACAAAGAGTGCAGCCAGATGGCTCATTGACAATAACGCCCGTGCAGAAAAGCACTGATTCGGGAGTTTATACATGTTGGGCGCGCAACAAGCAGGGCCACAGTGCTCGCAGGAGTGGCGAAGTAACAGTTATTGGTTAGTATACACAATTGAACAAATAAATAAACTTAACTATCTACTTTTGTCATCATCACATTGCAATTTACATAAAATACTAAATTTTTTTAGCAGTGTTAAAAAAAAGAAACTAAAAAAAAAATGCAATCATCGCCATCAACATCATGTAATTGTTTTGGTAACATGCATAAATGCTCAAAACAGGAAAAACAAAACTTGTGTAAAACAATTCATATGAAAAAAAACATAGTTTTTGTTTGTAACTAAATATGTACCTAACTTTTCTAAAACGTATGCAAATCTATTTTTTTTTTTTTGCTAGCTATTTTGCAGTAAAAACTATGTATTTATGTGTACTTATAATTATTTTTTTTTTTTTCGTTCTTTTAAAATATATAACTACCAGCTTTTAAATGTTTTTTAATGCTTTTATGTTGCAATTAAATTCAAATTATATACATTTAATCTCAACAGTACCACCAAAATTAAGTCCCTTCCAATCATCACAATTACAATTAAACATGGGTGATCGTGCTTCTCTCACCTGCTCGGTGGTCAAGGGTGACCTACCCTTGACTATGACGTGGCGCAAGGACAATCGTGCGATTGAGACCACACAGCATCACATGTCCGTTAAACAGGTCGATCAATACAATAGCATATTGGTTATTGAAAATTTAGGCTCCGATCATACGGGCAACTATTCGTGTGTTGTGCGGAATTCAGCAGCCGAAGTGGAAAATTCTCAATCGTTGTTGGTCAATGGTAAACAAAATATATATTTAATGGTTTTTTTAAGTTTTCTTTTTTTTTACTTTTCTTTTAAGATTTCTTAGTGGTTTTTGTTTTGTAAAGAAAATAAATTGAAAATACCATTAAAGCAGAGTTTTTGGTGAACAAATACAAAAAATTTTAACAGAGAATTTTATTAATATATTCAGGATTTACTTTTGCCGATTGTTTTAAACTGTACTGTGTCCCGAAGCTGGTGGAAATTCAATTGATGTCACGTTGATCGTGAATCTGTTTTCAAATATCGATCGATTACTCTCATTCGTTTGTACATTGAGACAGAATAAAACCATATTTGAAATAAATATGCCATTATCCGTCTGACATGATATTTTGCAGAGGCATAGCAGACTAGTATTTCATTTTATTGGAACACAGACTACTTAGTAGCTGCACTGTAGGTTCTTAGAGTAGGGCAACTCAGATATTCCCAAATTTTAAATGGTTAGGAAATTATGAAGGTTCGTCTTAAATTAACAATATATTAATAAAGTTTTTTATCAAGCCTATGAAAACCACCTTGTGTGTACTAGTAGCTAATAAAAACACTCAGCGAAAAGTAATCGATTTTCAATTTTAAAATAGAGAAAATGTTGAATTTCCGTATTTTTTTGGCCGATAAACATTATAAATTGTTTCTCCCTTGAAAAAAAGTTTCTTATATTTCAGTAACAGTATGAAAATATAAAACGCTCCAAAATATGTTAATTGGGGTTCTCTAGACTTTTTTTTATACCCACCATCAAAAAAGATGAGGGAAATATTGATTTTGTTATTCCGTTTGTAACATATCGAAATATTGGTCGTAGAACCACAAACCTGGGTCATAATGAAATTTTAAAATGATCTGGCTATGTTCTTCCGTCTGTCTGTTCAAAAGAAGATAGGTTTCTAACGAAAGAAGTTGGCTGACTGAAATATTCCACAAATACTCTATGTTGAAATGGTCTCTTTGGTATTAAAAATGGGTCCACGATTTCACTTAGCTCCTATACAAATGTCCTTCTGGAATACTGTTTATTATGCCGCAATTCTGATAAAATTTTGCACAAATTATGTCTGAGTACTCCAGTACTCATCTTATAATAATTAATATCGTCATGAACTTGGACATAAACAAGTTTTAAATAAACCAAATCTTTCTACTGACTTTTGTGAAGATTGATCCATAATTGACCCTACACCCATATTAACCCTAATATCGGAAAAATATTTTATTGTCAATAAATAATTTATATATAATGCTATTAACATAAATATCGACATATGTCATGTATAGTTTTAAGAAAGTAATCATTCTATCAAATGTCGTACAGGTCGGATCTTAACTGATTCAAGTCCCCATAAAAGCACAAACTACACATTGATGGTGGTTATACAATATACGCCACAGCTAAATATAAAACTTTAACTGGTTTGTGATTGAAATTTCAAATTTAGGCAAATTTGTCTAAAGTCCCAAAGCAGATATTCTAAAACTGATATAGATACTATGATATACTTGAAATCAATTACATTTTTTAAGAATTACTGGATTTTCTTTTCCTAAATATTATGTTTGTTTTCTCAACAAGCGTACAAACGTGTTATATTCCAATGGGATATATTAACGAACAAAACGGTTTGGCAGTGTTTTTTAAATATTGCAGTCAACTATACTGCGACCATAGATGACAACTAGATAGGTAACTGAGAGGCAAAAATCTAAGTCTGTTGTCAAAAACCTAATTGCTGAGAATGTATTGCCATTAGAGATGCCATGCGGGGAATCCCGTTTCTAAAAATCCTGATTTTCATAAGTAAATAGGGGAAATTTTCTTTATTTTTTTTTTTTTACAATCTATCTACATGCTCGATTATCGCAAAGAGATGTTCAGCAAAGTTGTTAAGCTCAACATCTGCTACAACGTAGTTAATATGGGAAAGCTGTATTTTTGGTTTTCCTTGAGTGGCGCCCTGGTCAATACATTTTTCATCATTTCATCTAACAAAACTCAATTAAAATCATCATCAAACGTAATTGATTTTATCGCAGATGAGGAGCTCGAACAAACTGAAAATATTTCGATTGCTATAAGGCTAAAAGATGTTATTAATAAATGGAAAAGCCCCCACAAAACAATAACGAAACCAAATTATAATGTAGATTTTCAACTTGCAAAATAAATGATATTTTTATCTTTTAATCGAAATGTGTACGTAATTGTCATTGTAATGAGATATAAGATACAAAAATTGGTTAAAAAATGTTAAAGTTATAAAAGATTCCCCAGGCCATTAATGAGTCTCAGGCAACTAGAACAAAAAATTTAGGAACAAAATTAACATGTTTGGAGAAATATTAAAATAAAACCTAATTTTTACTCAAAATATGGTCATAGTTAATTGTGTATGAGTTTTTGTCTTCGTAGGATGCCGTTAACCTATTCGCAGGTATATATTTGTTTAACAGCACACAGTGGTTTAGAAAAGTTTTTTTTTTTTTTTTTTTGGAAATAATTCGGTATTTCGGGAACTATTAGAGATATTATTACAAAATTTCACATGGTTGGAGCTGAGATATTGTCAATTTGATTTGTGTTTGTTCAGCTTCAAAATTGGTCACCTCGGGTCTTAAATAGTCCTTGAGAAGATCTACAAAAAAATACGCTTATCTCTATTAGTTGAAGAGATATTCAGGTTTGCTGATGTTTTTCTTTAATTTTGCTCGATCTTTTTCAGGATTTTTAGATATTTCATGCAAAATGTGTTACATCAAATTTTTTTTAAGTCAGCTTATGTTTAAATTCAAAAATTACATTTGATATGTAAATATGCACATTTTGGATGAAGTACTTATATGAAAAAATCTACAAATTTGTCAAAGCAGGCAAGGTTTGTGGAACTTGTGAGGAGTAAATAAAAGGTTTTTTTATAGGTATTCGATTGTAGTGAAAACCTTAGAACTTGAGGATTGCTATTTTATTGCTAATTAAATAATTCTAAAAAATTTTGGTACACCATTTACCTTAAAAACTATAAAAAAATTATAATAAGGTAATTTTCCACGAAGAAAAATATAAAATTTGAATTAATGTAAAATTTTAACGGTTACAGGTATCATAACAAAATTTGGTAGTAATATAGACTGAAATGTCTTTAAATCAATGGCATTATAATTCTTGACATTTTTTATTTTCAAATACCGTAATTCTTAAAACGGGGAAAATGTGTTACAAAAACTGAGTTTTTTTTTATAAAAGTTTTATAAAAATTAAATTTTTTATCAGAAATCAAATCAAAATTTTAATAAAATATTTGATTTCTGATAAAAAATTTGATTTTCCATAAAAAATTTGATTTTCCATAAAAAATTTGATTTTTAATAAAAAATTTGATTTTTAATAAAAAATTCTATTTTTAGTATAAAATTTGATTTTTAATAAAAAATTTGATTTTCCAATAAAAAATTTTATTTTTAGTAAAAAATTTTATTTTTAATAAAAAATTTTATTTTCCATAAAAAATTTGATTTTGAATAAAAAATTTGATTTTGAATAAAAAATTTGATTTTTAATAAAAAATTTGATTTTTATTAAAAAATTTGATTTTCCATAAAAAATTTGATTTTTAATAAAAAATTTGCTTTTTAATAAAAAAATTTGATTTTTAATAAAAAATTTGATTTTAATACAAAATTTGATTTTTAATAAAAAATTTGATTTTAATAAAAAAATTGATTTTTAATAAAAAATTTGATTTTTAATAAAAAATTAGATTTTTAATAAAAAATTTGATTTTTAATAAAAAATTTTATTTTTAATAAAAAAATTAATTTTTGATCAAAAATATTTTTGGTGAAAATTTTTATTAAGAAAACAGTTTTTACATGAAAAATCGTTACTTCTTATTGTATGAACCTAAAATTAACAATTTTATGAACGCGCACAAGGTTATTCAGATTAGGTGAATTTTTGGTTTACAAAAGTTTACTTAAGCGCTGCGTAATAAAAATAACAACAACAGACCTTCAGTAACAAATAGGCACAGGTACATGGAATAATGAGAAGTGCATAGTAAGCACTAACTTTTTTATGTACAGTTGGGCAGAATCGAAGTTTTTTTTGGAAATAAATCTAGCATTTCTAAACGGCTAGTGCGATCAAGATAATATTTGACATGGGCGTAGAGAGGGAGTATCTGTGTTCAAGTTGTTAAAATGGACCCTACAAATTCTCCAGGGGCGGCGCTATGAAGGCCCAAATTAGGGTACCTTCGACATGTAAAATTTTTAAACACGTGCCATTTTTTTATTTTTCATCGCATTTCAAAGATTTTTATATTTTTGGAAAGCTCTGGGCTATGCTTGAGTGCACTATTTGTTTCATATAATTTCCAAGCTATAGGAATTTCAAAATTCAAATTTAAAAATTTTGCCATACCTTGGTCTGCTTTTATTAAATTTAGGGCGTCCTTTAGGACCGAATTGTCAAATGTTTTCTTAGTTACACATCATTTACGTCATTTACCGCTTGATGGTAAAGAAACTTTGCACTAATTTAAGAAAAAGGTAGGGTTATACATATATGGAGCTCATTTGTGGATTGGTTATTTGCCTTTTTAGGATTTTTTTTCTCAAACTGAAAATGTTTTTTTTAAAATTGGCCAAGTTTGGATAGGTCTGCGGGGTGTTCTGTCCGCTTTAGTGAGCCAAATTTTACTTCAAACGCTTTTGCATTAGTTTGTCTTTATGGATCATATACAAATTGTATACAGTACCGAAGAAAATTTTGTTCTACAAAAGGAAAAATATATGGGCTTTTTTTTGGAAAAAAACTTTGGATGCGTATAACATTTTTTTGGGACGAGATAACTGTTAAAGAGTTTAGATTGATTTTATTAAGAATTTTATCGGCAATATAGCTGATATTTTAAAAATAAATTTCAACCCTCCGTAGACCCGCCATATATAAAAAACCATAAAAAGATCGAGCTAAATTAAAAAAAAAATAAATCAATAAACCTGAATATCTCATCAACTAATAGAGCTAGCCTACATATGTATGCATGGTTTTTACAGATCATCTCAAGGACTATTTACATTGAAAATATCTGCGCATTCGGATCGGAAATGTATTTTTGGCAATTTTTTTTAAATTTGAGTCCCGAGGTAACCAACTTTGAGGGGCTACGTACTGGCTCCCATTGGCGCTAGGAAGCTGAACAGAAGTAAGTTAACTCAAAAACATGTGAATTTTTGTAACAATGTCTCTAATAGTTCCCGACATACCGAATTTTTTCTACAAAAAAAAGTTTCTAAATCTCTATGGGGCAGTTTCAAAACTCTATTTTAAAATTTTTAAAAATATTGTCAAACTAATTTCAGAATTTTTTGATCATCACATTGGGATTTATTGAGAATATAGTAGGGAGTAAATATGTGAAGAAAGTCTGTACCTCCTATAGTTGTTCCGTAGCTGCGTTATAAATATTGTGATTTATGGGAAAAACTAATTTGTTGTCCACATTTAGGCGAATGATACTAATTTGCTTACTGTTATGAATTTTAAGAAAAACCTATAAACCTATAGGCCAGATAATTCAAAAGCGTGCGATTTGACCACATTTAACATTTTCTTAAACCACAGTGGGCATCACAGCCAACATAACCCAGCGGCAGAGTTAAAGAAAATTTGATATTCGGCGGACATTTGCATGAGTTATATTCCGTACATAATGGCCTTTTAAACGAATGGAAAAGTTCAATCATATCTCAAACACACTTTGGTTTTTTTTTTTTTTTTAAATTTAGTCAAGTATTCCAACATAAAAAAATTTCCAATTTCGTTCACAAATTTAATGCACTTTTTGTCGAACTTTTTTATAGGAACTAAGTTTTGGAAATTTAATAGAGTGATTCTGGAAAGCTATAAAAATAAAAAATCTATATATATAAAAGAGTAACGTTACTGACTGACTGACTGACTGACTGACTGACTGACTGATTCATCATCGCACAGCCCAAACGGTTGAAGCTAGAATCATGAAATATTAACTGTGGGTTCCTCCCTCCCCAAAACGATCCGATAAGAAGGGATTTTTGGAAATTCGAACGTTTAGGGGGTAAAAAAGGGTAAAAACGGGTAAATTCGGTAACCTTATATCTTCGAAACTAATAAAGATACAAAAAAACTTAAAATTGCATGTTACTCCATTTAAAAAATAAGCTGACAGGTGTTTCGTACTTTTTCGAAATTCGAACCTTTTAGGGGAGAAAACGGGTAAAAACTGTATTTTGGTACTTTTTTGGCACCATATGTATCTTTTAAACTACCAAACATAGAAACAAATTTTAAATTGTATTCATTACATATCAAAAAATAAAGAATACAAGTTTGGTACTTTTTGGAAATTCGAACCCTTAAGGGATAAAAATTGTATTTATTTTTGGTACTTTTTTCATAAAGTATGTTTTTCTACAAATTGATATAGACATATAAATATTTTATTTTAAGCTCCCACCACGATACAGAAATTTATTTGATTAAAATTTTAACACCGCAATGGGGATAAAAATGGTACCAAAAAGGGGGTAAAAACGGAAAAATACATTTTATTTAACATTTTCAGCCAATTTTGATAAATTTTTAACATTGGTTCCTGGATTCATGCAAAAATTAACTAACAGAGTGCTATTTGGAACTCGACTGACAAGATGTATATTTGTCCAAATCCGGGAAAACAGTTTGGTACTTTTTTTAAAACTTATTTTTCTTGAGCACATTAACACAGATTTTAATCGTTTGAGGCATGTCTTTAAGCATAAACAATTTTGGCAAAATGGAATATTTTTAAATTTCAAACTTGAGGGGTGTTCAAGGAGGAAAAGGGCATTTGGTACTTTTTTTCCTAATGGTACTTTTTTTAATATTTTCAATTATTTCACTTATCGACATTAAAGTTAGCTGATATGTATCTGAATGAAGTTAGAGTTAGGAGTAGGGGATAATATTTAGGTACCAAAATGTGAGAACTGAACTATAGGTACTTTTTTGTTCTTCTAATGGTACTTTTTGAATTTTCTTTAATAATGGGCCTAGAAACATGAAATTAAGCATTAATGATAATAAGTGAGTGAGAAGTTTAGGAGGAAACTCTATTGCAGTTTTATTTATATTTGAGTGGTACTTATGGTACTTTTTCTTTATTCTAATGGTACTTTTTCAATTTTCTATAATAATGGACCTAGAAACATGAAATTTAGCATATATGGTAATAAGTGAGTGAGGGTAGATTTTTTGGTACTTTTTCTTTATTCGGATGGTACTTTTTGTAATTTCTTCACCAATGAACCTAGAAACATGAAATAAAGCTTATATGGACCCGAGTGGGTGGGAATCCACAAGTGGCTGCCTTTTGGTACTTTTTCTTTATTCTAATAGTTTTTTTTTTTTGAATTTTCTATAACAATGGACTTAGAAACATGAAATTAAGCATATATGGTCCTGAGTGAGAATTTTATGGGGAGACTTTTTGGTACTTTCTCTTTAATCGAATGGTACTTTTTGGAATTTCTTCAACAATGAACCTAGAATCATGAAATAAATCCTATATGGACCCGAGTGAATGGGAATCCACAAGTGGCTGCCTTTTTGGTACTTTTTCTATATTCTAATGGTACTTTTTGATTTGTTTGTAATAATGGACATAGAAACACGAAATTAAGCGTATATGGTCCTAAGTGAGTGAAAATTCAAGCGGGCACTTCATGGTACTTTTTATTTATTCTAAAGGTACTTTTTGGAATTTTCTATAGCAATGGACTTAGAAACATGAAATTAAGCATATTTGGTCCTAAGTGAGTGAGAATTCTGGAGGCAGACTTTTTGGTACTTTTTCTTTATTCGAATGGTATTTTTTGTAATTTCTGCACCAATGAACCTAGAAACATGAAATAAAGCTTATATGGACCCGAATGAGTGGGAAACCACAAATAGGGGACTTATGGTACTTTTTCTATATTCTAATGGTACTTTTTGATTTTTTTGTAATAATGGACATAGAAGTACGAAATTATGCGTATATGGTAATAAGTGAGTGAAAATTCAAGCGGACACTTCATGGTACTTTTTCTTTATTCTAATGGTACTTTTTTGACTTTTCTATAGCAATGGACTTAGAAATATGAAATTAAGCATATATGGTCCTAAGTGAGTGAGAATTCTAGAGTGAGTGAGAATTTTATGGGGAGACTTTTTGGTACTTTCTCTTTAATCGAATAGTACTTTTTGTAATTTCTTCAACAATGAACCTATAAACATGAAATAAAGTTTATATGGAACCGAGTGAGTGGGAAACCACAAGTGGGGGCTTTTTGGTACTTTTTCTATTTTCTAATGGTACTTTTTGATTTTTTGTAATAATGGACATAGAAGTACGAAATTATGCGTATATGGTAATAAGTGTGTGAAAATTTAAGCGGACACTTCATGGTACTTTTTCTTTATTCTAATGGTACTTTTTTGACTTTTCTATAGCAATGGACTTAGAAACATGGAATTAAGCATATATGGTCCTAGGTGAGTGAGAATTCTAGGGAGGGACTTTTTTGTACTTTTTCTTTATTCGAATGGTACTTTTCGTAAATTTTTCAACATGAAATAAAGCTTATATGGACCCGAGAAGTGGCTGCCTTTTGGTACTTTTTCTGTTTTCTAATGGTACTTTTTGAATTTTCTGTAATAATGGACATATAAATATGAAATTAAGCGTATATGGCACTAAGTTAGTGAAAAATCAAGGGGATACTTCGTGATACCTTTTCTTTATTATAATGGTACTTTTTTAAATTTCTTAAGTGAATGATAATTCTAAGGGGATACTTTTTGGTACTTTTTCGTTCTTTATTCGAATGGTACTTTTTGTATTTTCTTCACCAATGAACATGATATAACGCTTATATAGACCTAAGCGAAAGAAAATCTACAAGTGGGAACATTATGGTACTTTTTCTTTATTCTAATGGAACTTTTTAAATTTTCTATAATAATGGACCTAGAAACATAAAATTAAACATATATGGTCATAAGGGAGTGAGAATTTAAGGGGGAGTCTTTATGGTACTTTTTCTATATCCGAATAGTACTTTTTGTATCTTCTTCACCAATGAATTTAGAATTGTGAAATAAAGCTTATATGATCCCGACCGATTGGGAATCCACAAGTGGGGGCTTTATGCTACTTTTTCTATATTATAAAGGTACTTTTTCTCTAATAATGGATTTAGAAATACCAAATTAACTGCATATTGTTTTAAGTGAGTGAAAACTCAAAGAGAATACTTAGTACTTTTTCTTTATTCTAATGGTACTTTTGAAATTTTCTATAATAAATCTAGAAACATGAACATAATATTATATGGACTCGAGCGAGTAGGATTCTATAACTGGGAACATTATGGCGCTTTTTCATTATTCTAATAGTATATTTTGAATTTTCTATAATAATGGACCTAGAAATATAAAATATATGCTCCTCAGTGAGTAACTAACTTTTTTAATATATTAAATTAGTTAGCTTAAATACAAAAATAATTTGTATTTTTTCGTTCTTCGAATGGTATATGATCCTGACCGAATAAGAATCTAAAAAAGGGACTCACAGGCACTTTTTTCCAATTAATAGTATTTTTTGACTATTTTATAAAATTAAACCTAAAAATTCAAAATTAGGCACACATGATTCGGAATGAGTTAGAATTCACAAAAGGTGACTTTAGTGATACATTTCTTTAGCATTTTCTATAAAAATGATCATGTGTGGGCATATAAAATGTGGGTCTAAATGGTACTTTTTTATTATAATAATACGTTTCGAATGAGCTAGAAGCCACAATACAATGATTCAATAAACATGAATCTAGAGGCATGTTATCCTGAATTAGCTTTAATTCACAAAGGGAGACTTAATATTACTATTTCTTTCATCCAATTGGGGTGGCGAAGCGCACCGGGTTTATTGCTAGTCTCATATGTTTTTTGATCTGCAAAAGAATTTAGTAGCTTGTTATTAAAGCATAAAATCTCTGAAATAAAATAACTTGCTTTACTGTATTTTCAATTTATTTTAAAAACCAAAATTTTTGAATTTTGTTCTTTAGAATGTTTTAAACTACATATTACCTAATCATTTTGAATGTTTTGTATTTTTCATTAAAATTTTTTTAAACAAACTTAAAAATAAGTAGTATTTGAATGCACCTCAAATAAAATTTTAAACAATTTTCTATATACAAATTTATATGTAACACTTTTTAACTTAAATAAGAAAATCAAATCATAATTAGAATATGTATAAATGTTAAATTTAACACCCAAGTACTTAAAAGTATATATTTTATATAAAAATCTTTAAACTTCTCTTTCATGTAATGTCTGTATAATTAGCTAACAGTTTTTTAAATTTTAACCTCCATAAAGTATAAATATTTTTGTTATAAATTTAGCAAATATTTTAATGTAAATACACGTATTTAATTGTTTTTTTTTCTATATATAACTACAAAACTGCGAAGATTTATTTATAATAATTGTAATTATTTTATATATATATCAAAAAAAAAGGAATATTTAAATGGTTAAATTTTTTTGAAATGAATTTGAAGAAAAAAATACAAAAAAGAAATTCATTTTTGAAAGCGCTGCAGTTAAATTTTTAAGTAGTTTTATCCAAATAAAACATTTCATTCATTAGAACTTTAGATCATTTGGAGTTTGGACAACGTGAAAAACAGCGGAAACGGAAATACCAGATATACTTATGTAACTACGAGGATGGTTGCGCTTAGCGGTCGTATTTTGGCAACGAACGAATTTGTTATTGAATTTGCTTTGTTTATCTAGACATTTAGAATTGTTTTTTCTCTGTTCTCTTTTTTTGTATTATTACAGTCCCCCCAATTATAGAACCATTTGCCTTTCAAGATGGTTTAGCCGAAGGTATGCGCACCCGCACCGTTTGTGGTGTATCAAGTGGTGATGCTCCTCTCAAATTGTGGTGGCTCAAAGATGGTGAAACATTGCCAGATCTATTGGGGGCCAATGTTACCATGTTAGATCAATATTCCTCACTATTAAGCATACCTTCGCTGTCGGCTTCACATTCCGGCGAATATACATGTGTGGCCAAAAATCCAGCAGCTGAAATAAAATATACGGCCACATTACAGGTCAAAGGTATAGTATAAATGATTAACCTTCCCCCTAAAAAAAAAAACAGATCTAAATCAATTCAAAAGAAACCAACAATTAATTTAAAAATCAACTCAAATAGAAACAAAAAAACCGTATAAAGTTTATAAATTTCTTTTTGTTTTATTTTAGTTCTTAAATATTTTTCTGTTCAAAACAAAATACATACATAAATATACATAATTAAAACAAATATTCTAATATTTAAATACTTATACCTTTATATACATAAATACATATCAACATATCAGCTTAAACTTAACAACATTTTAACATTCTCTGTTCAATTACAAACTGCTAACACTTAATTTCAATTAAATATTTAAGTTTTAAGTTTTATACTCGTTCTCTTATATATTTATTTAATTTTTGTTTATTTTATTGTTCTCTTAACGTTTTAATAACCACCAGCTTTTTTAAATAAAAATGTTTGTTTTTTTAATTTCATTATGCTTTTACTGACCCCCTTTCCCCACCCTTTAAGAAAAGTTAAACTTTAACAAAAAAAAAAAAAAAAAAGTTTAACCTAAAACACCACATCAATTTTCTATACTCAATAAAAAAACGTTTTTGAAAAGAAAAACCTCTACAAAACCAATAAAAAAACTAATTTTTTATATTTTTATTATTATTATTATTATTAAAACCTCGATGTGCTTTTTATTCAAATTTAAATTTACCAAAAAAAAAATCTATCAATTTATTTAAAATAAAACAAAGTGATTTTAAGTATTATTAAATATTTCCTCTACTATTTGAAACCAACAACCACTAACGCTTTAAGTATTTTATATTCGTTTTATAAAATAAAATATTTATAACCTTCTTCCCCCTCGACCTTCTACTGATTAACCATCCTTAAGTCGCTTTTTGGCACGCTGTGGGTTTAAATATATAAAAAATAAAAAACAATATTTATATAAAAAAAAAAAAACAAATAACAGCCGATCACCAGGTAACCTTTTTTGCACTGCTTTTAACGCTTTTTATTATTAAGTTTACAAAAATGAAAAAAAAAAAATTGTATTTTAAAATTATTTATTTTTAGTTGTTTTATTTATGCCAAGTATTAAGCAAAGTTAAAAATATTGCAATTCATGGAATACTAAATGAGTTAACAAAAAAATGTTTATTAAAAACTAAATTCACTATGCATTAAATTAAAAATTCAGTTTAAAAAGGCTCGTATGAGTATTTTTTATTTTTGATTAATAAAATACCACTCATACCATGATTGAAATATACAAGGTTGATCCACTTCTCTCTCACAAAAATATTTTTGAAGTTTGTTGGAATTTTTTGAAATTCGATTTTTGTAAACAATGAAAAAAATCGTTGCCACATATGAAAAAAGGGAAACAAAGCTCAAGAAATTTTTATTTCTAGTGTGTAATTTATAATAGTGCGTAAAAGATACTTACCTATGTATAAAAGTGAAAACATAATGAAATTACATATTTGTTTCTTTTGTAAAGTTTGTCAAATCATTTAAATTATTCTTAAACCATAAAGGTTCATCTATCCATGTTACAAAATTTATTTTAACGTAAACTTTTATAAATTTCAGAATGCATTTTATTACACCCTTCATTTTGTCCGTGAATTTCACCGAAAAATTCTGAGTTTTAATTTTGTTACAGTATTACTTAAAAAAAATGCGGAGGCGTCAGCTTTTTTAGCCAAACTAATATTGTGTTAGCGTAATCAACCAGCAGAGACCTGCACCGAACGCCTAAGAGTCGGTTAAGCCGAGTCGTGAAATATTAGGACATTACGACATGATGGGAGACCTTGTGAGTTGACGAATCATATATATAAACAGTCTAAATGTAACTTTACACCACTTTTACTTTGTATCTTGTTCCGTTAAAACAAAGATAGAACGACAGATTGCTTGAGTTTTGAGACAGTTTTTTTATAAAAGAATAGAAGGAAACACCATTGATTATATTTACAAAAAAATCACATTTCACTTTCAATTTAAAAACACGGTTTTTGTTGCCACCGCAACCTCCATAAACGAATTCAACGCATTCGTTGGAATCAGTTTGTAAGACCAAGAAGGAATGTAAGCGGCGCAGTCAATCAAACCATTACCGTCCACGGCATGTTTCAACCCACAAGCAGCTAAAATAAAATAATTAAGAAAGATTCAAATAAAAGATTCCTTTAAAAACTCACCATTTTTAATAGCAACGGCTAATGACACCAAAGTAAAGGTGGCAAAAAATAAAGCAAAGATTTTAATTTCAGCATAAATAGTTTCTTGTTTTTTATTATTTAAAAAACAAATTTCTTTAATTTAAATTGTTTTATTTATGTAATTTAATTTTTTCTGTTTTATTTTTGACTTTTAAATAAACAAAAAAAATTGGATTTTAAGAATGAATACGGTAGCACGATTTTTCATAATTCCAGCAAACGTCAGAACGTTAATATGGCGACAAAAAGAGAAAGTGAGACTACCTTGTATTTTTGTATCATGACTCATACGTACATAAAAGTTGAGTAAGTACAATACAATTATATATTACTCATACGCTCATTGTCCACTGGGCTGGCCATTATTTTGAAGTTTTTTTATGCTCCCAGCTCTAAAATTATTCTCTGTCATCTAAAACAATTCTAAAAATTTCAGCAAAATTTATTAACTTTCGAGTTTTCGATATATTTTCTAAAAAAAATTATATTTTCTAAAAAAAATTATATTTATATTATATTTAATTTTTTTTTTGTATTTTATTTACCATTGATGTTTAAATAAAAAGTAAATAAAAATGTCTGCTATCGAACACCCATTATAATTAGATACAAAAAAACAAACATAAAACTTCAAGAATATCTCCAATACCAAATTTCAAATTTTCAAAATTATATTTAACGAAATTTTTAAAAAAAATTTTCGATTCTCTAAAAATGCTTAAACATGAAAATAATATCGAAGAAATCTGGTTTTTGATTACAAAAATAGACACATTGGCCACCGCTTTGTTTTTCGACAACACGAGATAATGCTGCACATTTGCTTCAAAGTGTCGACACCTCATTTTGTCTGTTAAATTCTACCATGTAGGATTTTCCGTTTTCGGTTTATGGTTAATTCTTCATGGCAAATTGATCAAATATATAAAAGTATATTTGATTTTGGCTTGTAGGTTAATAAAGTCAGTTCATTGTCATAACAAAACATGGATGTTCCAGCTCGCCGACTTTTCGTACATATTGGTATCGATAAGCCTTTTAAACAAATAAAAAATAGCCCATTTCCGTCGGATTTTCTCTCATCATAAAAGTGTCAATAATAATCAATTTATAGGGTTCCAGTAGCTGTGTTTTGGCAAAGGGAACTGATGTGAACCAGTTATCCATTGCAATACTGCGATTCGTTTTCATGAACAGTTTTCTTCAGCTCTTTTACTTTTTCTCCCAGAAAAATTGCTGTTGAATTCGAGTCCAAAAAGTCACACTAAAGTTACTATTCGTCGTTGGGACGAGTACACACCTGCTATTTTTAACTTTAAAAAAATTAGTATCCAGCATACGTCCGTTCATTGCAAGCTTTCGTCATTGCCTAACGTTGTTGTCAAAAATAGCGTAATTTGAGCAAACATAAGAAAGTTATATGATAAAGAGTAAATGAGCTTCGTCGATTCGACGAACAGTAACCATCCTGGGTTAATGACCATTTTATATTGGGTATATGACTTAAAAATGCGGGATTTATAATAAATGACGTATATTTTGAATACGGTTTTTTTTTAATCTGTCTCTATTCTCACTTAGTTATTGAACATTATAGACTAATCTGGTTCCATAGTGGTGATTTTGACATGGAAGACAAAGATCGCGCAGGCCTGGCAAAAAAGTTTAAAGACCAAGAATTGGAAAAATTACTCCATTTAGATTATCGTCAAATTCAACAAGAACTTGCAAAATCATTGGCTTCCAATAATGATCATTGCCTTCCCATGATGATTTTGCAAGCTTTTTTTGAATTTAACGAAAATCGAAATGGTGTAATGTCTCCAATTCTTGATCTTCAAACTTTTTTGGCTGGCCTGTGCGATCTTTGTCTTCCGTGTCAAAATCACCACTATCGAACCGCACAAACACTTCAGGCAACAAAATCTGGGAATTGGTTGCTACACGAATTGAAGCTGAGAAAATGAAGTGCGTTTTTGTATGAAATGCTGGTTGAACGCTATAAAAGTAACTCTTTTTTGCACCGATATACATGCCGCTAAAGTAATTCCCTGTATTTGATGGGAGCAAGAGGGTCTTATCTCTTACAAGCAGTTGAAATCTAACCAGACCATCACAGGAAACCTGTGCCGAATACAACTAATTCATTTAAAGCGAGCATTAGCCGAAAAATGTCCAGAGTATGCGGCCAGAGATGAAACTGTAATATTCTATCATGACAATGATAGGCAATACCTGTTGAAACTATTTAGAAAGAAGTAGTTGGGAACCGCGATATAGTCCAAACCTGGTGCTTCACTCCAAAACAGAGTAGCCTAAATTGGCCAGATTCGTTCTTGGTCTCAAAACATGAGCAGTTCGTTTGGTTTGGAATCCATGTGTTGCCAGAAAGATGGCAAAAGTTCATGAGTAACACTGACTAATACTTTGAATAAATTTATATTATACAAATGTTTCATTTTCGCATTTTTAAGTTATATTCCCAATACAAAAAATTCTTTCCAATTCTTATAATTGCTAGCTACTTACCAAACTCAATTTTAACTCTTTTAACGACTTAATATTGCAGAATTTCGAGAAGACTTATTTTTGAAAAAATATATTTACTAAGTATTTAAAATTATCGTAGAAATTCTATTCTGGGGGTTTTACGCTCCCCAATTCTTGTACATAAATTGATTTAATTATAGATATTTAAAGTGGAACATAATATAAGTGTTTCAGTTAAAAATTACTGGCTATGATTTAAATTCGAATAGAAAAGTCATATATTTGGAATATCTAAAAATGAGCTATGTTCAGATACCCTAACTACTTCTTTAACATTAGATTTAAACACTATTTATTCTGGCTCAAATATATATTTGTACATAAAATGAGCGATCTCTCATAAACTGTTTAGTCAATTTAAAACATTTGGTTAGATTCGTGTTTAGCATGTCCATGTAAGTACGAATGGAAATAAAAATTATATGTTATAACTACAACTAAATTATTTTGTGCTAGAGAAATTACTGAAATGTCAATAAAACAAATAATTCGGAGGTCCAGGAATCGGCTAAACAACAACGATGTCAAGAAAAATTCGGGAGTTCATGAATTCAGCTATAAATATAAAACTACGAATGTGAGAAAATTTCGGATGTTCTAATAGTCGGCTATGAAGTCAAGATGAATTCGGGAGATCTTTATATCGGTTACGATTGCAAAAATACGAATTCACGGGTTCTTAAAATCGTCTAAACTACAACTAATTTAAGAAGAATACGGGAGATAATCATTTTGACTACGACTACTTAAATACGAATTATTGCAATCAGTTACGATAATTCTATACTATAGTTATTATGAATGTAAAAAAATTCGAGAGTTCTTATAATTGCAAACTACTAGAGCAAGTATACGGAACATAATTCCCTGAGTACTTATCTAAAAATAAATATAAACTAATTGAGAATTATACCAGCACACATCAGACTGGTTACTCACATACACCTAGTGATTTCATTAATACATATATATGTTTGTAAACACATGTTACAATTGTAAAGTGCAAAATAATGGCGACCCTATGAGCAATTACAATGTAACTAAATATTACTTAATATTACTTAAACAACAAAATTAACTAAAACTCTAATAGGATACGTAAAATTCATCTTGGAAACTATATCTAAACCCCCTTATAGGTAATCAATTTTTAAATTGATAAAAGTTTAGTAAATCAAAATTTTCATACTAAATTTGTTTTCTAAAACTATTGATAAATTTAAAAGTGTATTTGAAAAATAAACAAATAACCAATGAATTGCAATATTTTTCTTTTTTAGCCTATAATTTAATATGTTTTTAGTTTGCTTTTTAAATTTATAAAAAAAAAAAATATTAAAAAAAAAAAACAGCTTTATGCACATTATTGCAGCGCTTTTTTACACAACCTACTTACCAAACTCAATTAATTAATAATAAAAAGAAGAAAAAAAAAAACAAAACAAATGCTTAATTAATTAATTTCAAATAAAGGCAACAAAATCATAATGCTTTAATAAAAACTACTAAAACTATCAGAAAATCTAAAAATCTAATGCTAAAATATACATTTATTTAAAGCTTCGCAGTAAAAACAGATAAACAAACAAAAAAAAAAAATTTAGTAAAAAACTAAAAATAATTTACAAATAATTTTGGCTTGTTTAAACATTTCTTTATTAGATGTAGCAACTACACACAACTTGTCTCACTAACCTAAAATGCATGTGGCAAAACAAAAAAATAAAAAAATATAGAAAATTCCTATAAAAATTAATTAAATGCATGTTTATTTCATTTTTATCAAAACGGAATTTCTTTTATTAAATACAGCAGAATTATATTTTGTATTAGTTAAAAACAAATAGCAAATAATTCCTAACAGAATTTAATGAGAGAAATTCTATGCAAAAAAATACTTAGTTGAATACTATTTCATACAATATTTAATCAGCTTATCATTATTTCAAAGCATTTAAATTGATTTTTGAGCTGCTTTTTTTTCATTTATGATTTATTGCATTTGAGTTGCAGTTATTTGTATGATTTTGTGGCATTATCATTCCCAGCATTGTTCGTTCCGAAATTTTTATGAGTTGCATATTTATTTTTAAAAATAATACTGATTAAATTGATTCTATAGCTGAGAGGAATGTTTACATTTCGAAGACTAAAGTGCAGGCTGAAAATAAAAAAAACCAAATGTAACGAACTATTGAGAAAAAATCAATCTTTTTTTTTTAGATAATCTTAAACATAGACAGTACTATAATTGTTAAAAGCAGAGTACAACAGAAGACATGAACTAAGTTTGTAAGGTTGAAAATACGAGTCAAAGTTCATGACAAGCAACGTACTACTGAAACCATGAGTCCAAGTCCATGACTTTTTTAATGAAACACAGGATTTTTTATAAAAAATCATTTAATTTTTCAACATAGTCTCTTTAAACTCAATATACTTTGTCCAACGTTGTAGTATTCCTTCCAAAAAATAAGATTTGTCGAGGTTAAGTATTTGCTTGAGGGATGATTTCTTTGTACGAGTCAAATCTCTTTACGCCGAGCTATTTCATCAGGATTGGAAAAAAGAAATAGTCACTCGATCGTAAATCCGCATAATAGGGTGAATGAGGGAGCAATTCTTTGCCTAATTCATGGATTTTTGTCATGAAAACTGCACATATGTGTACTCTTGCATTATCCTGGTGAAAAACAACTTTTTTCTTGGCCAAATGCGGTATTTTTTTTTTCAAATCCTCATTAAATTGGCCTAAAAATTTGACATAACAGAACCCATTGATTGCTTTACCCTTATGAAAGCAGTCAATGTGGATTCTACGTCACAAAAACTCGTCCATATTGCGGTGGTATAAAGCCAAACGCTACTGTGAAGTAGTCACACGATTGCATTTGTGGTCGATTGTGAGCAAACTTGGCACCCATCTTGCGGAAACCTTTCTTAGTTCCAAGTGGTCATTCAGAATTGAAACCACTGAGCCTTGTGAGATGCCTATGACTTCCACAATACCATTTCCGGTGTAGAGACATTGATTGGCTACAACAAAATTCAGTAAATCATTTTTTTGTAATAGAACTTTATGCTTAGAAATTCATATTGCCACGTGCTGGTCTGCTATCAATGGCTATCAAACACAAACTAAATGAGGCAGCTTGTTCAAATTTTGCCAGGAGTCAACTGACAGATAAATGTTGACAGGAGCAGTGTTTCCCTTGCAGTTCAGAGGAGGAAAATTCAAAAAGTCACGGACTTATTGACTCCCCCTCATACTGCTAAGATTTAGTGAAGGCTTTGATGTTGTTACTCCAGTTCAGAACTAATAATTCTGAACTGAAGTAACAAAGGTACCCCGATAGACTAGTCCATAATGTGCTGGACTATTAATCAGTGACTTGCTGGTTCGATTCCCACCAGAGACTCTGGGTATATCTGCAGACCAGCAGAACACTTCAGTTTGTGTTTGTTTAAACAAAAAAATTAGTGGTCTGTTATAACTTCTTGTAACAAAGTATTTTCCAAGATGATATAATTATGTCAAACTATTACTCTATATCACACAGATGTTGTTTTTCATCATACTTCATCATCTTGGAAAACAAGTTACAAACATGTGACCATGAAAACTACAACATTTTTTTTTAAATATTCATATATTCATAGTTCGTTACATTATAAATTTCCCAACACTTCACACACAATCTTTTCCCACCAGGCTAAATTTGTTTTTGATTTATTATGCATCCACTCATTTAAATTAGCTTAAATATTCATAATGTACCTTTTGCTTAAATAACAACATCTCATTCAGTGTATTTTAGTTAGTTTGAAAAACAATTCTAACAAATAATTGGTTGCATTAATTTTTAATTTGCGCGCCTAATTGTATTTTCTTTATTCTTCTTTTTTTTTTTTTGGAATTTTGTTCATTAATATTTTAGTCATAATATTATTAATTACCATATTTTTTCTCTCTCTCTCTGCTAGCAAATGACTACACAATATTATTCATAAATAATTTGCAGAACAAGAGAAAAATAAATAGATTAAACAAAAAATTTTACAATTTATTGTAACTTTCAGAGAGGAATTTTAAATTGTTGACCTAAATATTTGCTCATGGAATTTTTTATTTAAAAAAATATAATTTTATTTTTAATGGCATACAAAACTGGAAAATTTTATTACATATATTTAATTTAAAATTTAAATATACATGGTAGATTCCTAAGCCTCCCAAAAGAAAAGGAGTGGAAAGTAGAATGCCTTTCTTAATCTCTCATACACTTAGGTTGTTTCACATTTTAGTTTTTAATAAAAGTTTTAATGTTAAAAGTAAATTGGTCAAATTAAATTGAAAAATAATATGTATATTTAAACTATGTTCGTTTACAATTTTGAAATACATTTAGTTGAAATTCTTTTAATATCAACTAAAAGAAGTCAAAAAACGTTATTATAAATTTCCAATAGCTGTATTATCGGACAGATAGCTAGTTTTTTGTTATTATAAAAGTACTTTAAGCCAAAAGTTATATGGGTTCATGATTTTACATAGCCCCCATACAAATATCCCCCGGAATTCTGTTTTCGCAGTCATTAAAATGTTGATTATGCGGCAATCCTGATACAATTTCTCAGTACTCCGAAATTATAGTCTAAAGTATTTAATATAATAATTTATATATACCTAGCTCAAACCTAGCTCTTAAGACGTTCGCCACAATTTCGTATGTTTTTACAGTGGACAAGTTTCGATCAAATCAATTTTTTGTCAAACTACTTACAATGATAATAAAATAATTTATAAAAAGTTAGATATTCGAAAATAATTATTTACTTTATATGATCCAAAGGTACCAAAATAACACATGCAAAGAATTGAGAATCAAACTACTATAGATCTCGAGATATTCAAATAAAAAAAAAAAATCGGCAAAAATCCATTTATGATCTGAATGAACTGAAAGATCTACAAAAAATACCTTTACACGTGTAGGTTATCTCCATTAGTTGGACAGATATTTGGGTTAATTTATTTATCTTTAATTTTGCTCGTTCTTTTCATGTGTTTTTAGATGTGGCAAACCTATGGAGGATCCAAATTTATTTTTAAAATACCAGTTAACTCGTCCCTATAAAAAGCTATACGCATCCAAAGTTGGAATATGTAGTTTTTTCAATAAGGCCCATTTAGTTTTTCCTTTCTAGAAAAACATTTTCTTCGGGACTATGTACATTTTGATATGATCCGAAAAGAGAACATAAAAGCGTATAAAGTAAAATTTGGGTCACTTAGGCGGACATAACACCACCTAGAGTTTCCAATTCGGTTTTAACCGAAACCGAAACCGCGGTTTTTCAAGGCCTAAAACCGAAACCGAGACAGACAATTATTCTTCGGTTTTCACTTTTAATCTATTATCACTAGAAAAATTCAAAATTTAGAAATGAGAAACAAACTTTTTCATCCAATTATTCATCCAATATCTCTAAACACAGATCGGTAAAAATATCTTAAGATTTGTTTAAATTTTTTAAATTGTATTACAATAATTGCTTCAGATGATGTAGCAGGCTAAATAATGCAAAATTTTTGTAACAAAGTCTTAGTTATTTTCAAATATCCGATAAAAATATGGAGTACTAGCTGACCGGTGCGCTTCGCCACCTCAATTAGAATAAAGAAATAGTACTATTAAATCTCCTTTTTTAAATTAATACTAATTCAGGAAATGTCTCTAGTTTCATGTTTATTGATTCATTGTAATGTGGATTGTAGCTCATTCTAGACGTATTATTAGAATAAAAACAGTACCATTAAGACCCACATTTTGTATTCTTACTCAGCATCATGAATCTTTAATTTCATATTTCTGTGTCCATTATTATAGAAAATACAAAAGAAAGGTAAGACTATAATTACCTTTCGTGAATTCTAACTCATTCAGAATAATTTGTGTCTAATTTTAAGGTTCATTATTATAAAATATTCAAAAAGTACCTTTACAATAAAGAAATAGTAACATTAATTATCCGTTTTGAATTCGCGTTTCTAGGTCCATAGTTATAAAATATTCAAAAAGTACTACTAGTTCGAAAAAGTACCTGCAATTCTCTTTTTTATATTCTAACTCAGTCGGGATCATGTTTGTTTAATATCCTGCTTATAGGTTCATTATTAAAGAAATTTCAATAATAGTTTCTGTTACCTCAATATCATTATGCCCTCTATCCTTGATACTTTCCTTACATATCAGCATATCAGCCAACTATTATGCATATACAATAAGTAAAATAATTTATTATAATAAAAAGTACCATTAGAAGAAAAAGTAAACATTTTCCACACTTAAATCACTGTCAAGTTTGAAATTTCAAAGTAATTTCCTGATTCTAGGTTCAATATTATAGAAAATTCATTTTGAAGAACGAAAAAGTACTCCTTAGTTTGGTTTAGTTCTCAATTTTTGGTATCATTATACAATTGAGCATCATAATACAACTTGATTATTTTTTACTGGGATGCATATTAGCCAACTTTAACGAATTTAATATATTAAAAAGGTACCATTAAAAGAAAAAGTACCAATTTTCCTTTATCCTCGTAAACACTCGTCAAATTTGAACTTTAAATTTGTTTAGTAGTTCCTATATTATCAACTAATTTAATAGTTAATAAATTATCACAAAACCGAACCGAAACCGATCGGTTTTCAATTTTTTAAAACCGAAACCGCGGTTTTGAAATTCTTCGGTTTTTTGGAATTTCTAACACCGCCAAACCTATCTCTTGGGCATTTTTTAAACAAAATTTTGGTTTGAGTGAAAAATTCTAAAAAGGCAAAGCACCAATCCTCGAAAAGGGTTCATTTTTGAATAACCCTATATGTTTCTTAAATACTTACAAAGTGTTTTTAATATCACGTGGTAGATAACGCCACAGTAGGCATTTTTAAAAAAAAAACTCAGTTTTTGGAACACATTTTTCCCGTTTTAGGAATTACGGTTTTTGAAAATAAGAAATATCAAAAAATAATAATGCCATTGATTTAAGGACATTTGGATATATATTTTAAATTGAGTAAAATTTTATATTTTTCTTCATGGAAATTATAATATATAAATTTATAAAACTATTTAATTTTACTAAAATATCAATCTTCAAGAGCCTTTACTTACACCTCAGAAGTTCTACAAAGCTTGTCACCTTTGAAAAATGTTAACGTTTTTTCATATATTTCATGCAGATAACTGTTAGCAAGTTTTTTTCATTTTATTTAGAATTCAGAAAAAGTTTGAAGAATCTCACATTTATAGTCCACAAGATATTAAGAAATAACTATTTACTTTTTATTGTAGTTAACTAACCGCTGTACCGATCCTTCCCATTTTTGGTTAAACTTCATGCCGTGGTATGAAATTGATTCATATAAACTTTGAAGAATTTCGCAATTATAGTACTCTAGATATTTATTCCAATCCATGACATTTTTGCACTGATAAGAAATTTGTTTGTATAAAGTTCGAAGACTGTTACAGTGACAGTTCTCCAGATATTCGAAATAACTATTTACTTTATATTTTTTTATCCAATTCAGCAAATTTTCAGCCACCATTCGCGCTATGATACTAGAGTTAATTCCGTGAAGTTTTGCGGCTTTCACAGTTATAGTTTACCAAATATACCATAATAACTATTTACATTGTATCTATTTAAAAAATATGGCAAAATACGTATTGGCAAAATCAAAAATCAAAGAAAATATACTATGGACCAAATGGTCCCTTAACTTAAGATTCGTAATTTTTTATTCTTCTCAGTCATATTTTAAGTCCCTTGTAGAATAGTATATAAGAACCTTGTATTTTGGTATATATAGTTTATGGTTTAAAAACGACCACGTGAGCCAAAACACCAAGTCAGCATATATCACCGTTCAAAAATTACAAAGGAGACAATTAAAAAATTGAACCAAATGGGACAATTGTCGCTTAAAAGTTGTCGACATTTTAACTAGTGCAATTGTCGATAGAGCAAAAATGTTGACATAGAGACATTTGGTTCTAGTTTGGCTGCAGGCATCCTACAACACCATAGTGCGTAGGGTATAACGGGTTTTTGCAGATGTGTGTAACAAATATTTCCCCAACACCCATCGATCGAGCGATGTATGTCCGTCTGTCCATTGAAACTTTGCACATACTTCTTTACTGTGACCTCATTAAAAACTATATATATAGCGGTAGGGTACTTTTTATCTCATGCATTTTATTTGGCCCAAGAACGAAGCCTACTGAAACTGGCTGAAATCGGTTCATTATTTAGGTTTCGCTCCAACTAAGTTTTATATATACTGCGGTCATGTCACCTAATTTTATTATGATTTGTCCATAATAAGTCATAGCTCCCATATAAGGTCCACTTCCGAAAATCATTTTAACGAGCATAAATCTCTTAAAAATGTTGGTATCCACACAGAATTCAACAGGAATACGTTTTATATCAAAATAAATCACGCGACATAATTTCATGATGATCGGTCCATAATTGCTAATAGCTCCCATATAAGGCTCACGTCCGAAAGTCACTCACGAATACAAATTATTGAAATTTGAAAGAAAAAAAGTTCTTGTTCATTTACATACTTTCTTACTGGTTTTAGTATGGCATTGATCTAGGAGATGGTAAATAAAAAACTGTCAGACACTCTGTAACAGGACTCGAAACTATTCTGGACACAATATTAATTGACAATTTATTTAGCATTGATGCATTTTTCCAACAATTGAACAAATTAAGTTTTATATCACCTTTTTTCAAAAGGTTCAAAAGCTAAAAAACGGAAACATTATAGCTTTACACATTAATATATTTCCAAAAAGTAACTAATAACATTTTGTTCTAAATATCTCTCTTTTTCAAAGAGGAACTATAGCACAAATTCCTTTTGTCTTGTTTAAGACGATTAGGATGAGTGCTAATGAATCAATCTGCCAGTTTTTCTTTACTCTTCTATACGAATTCAAATTAGTGTGGAATTCAATAGAAAAATATTTATAAAAAACAAAATGTATATTTCCCTATAATGCCACTATTTACTTAAGTTACATTCTTGCCAAGAATCCTATATATTGAAAGAAACACTTTTATATAGAATCGTTTGTAAATACGAAAAAAAAAATCTTAACTACAATTAAATACAATTGAATGCATTCCTTTAAATGTATGCTCTATTATTTTGCTAATTAATTTTGTTTATGTTGCATAAAAAAACTTCTGTTTTATCGTTTTTCTCCTTTTTCCAACTCATAAACCTAATAATAAATAAAAATTGATTTGTTTGTTATACATATTTTCATTTACATCATATATTTTTTTGTTTGTTCTTAAATTGTATTATTTCACTAATTAGATTTTTTCCTATTCCTATAAAGAAAAAAAAAAAAAAAAAACAACTCAATAAATTAAATTTACTTTCATAACTTTTTTCTCCTCTATTCTATAACATAATTTCATTACATAATTATTAAAAGAAAAAACATACCTACATTTTCTATTTTCTCATTTACTTTTATATAAATACTTCAGTAAATATATATATATATATTTCTTATATGTATACAATTTATATAGTAAATAATACATTAATTATAGAGTTAAACAAAAAATAAAAAAAAAAAAAAATTAAATTATTATGAAGAAAATAAAATAAATAAAAAAAAATCTACTTTTTTCCTCTTTCGCTCTTTGGCAACTTTTAATATTTAATTTTAAGTGAAATTGAATTTGAATTTGTTATGTTGTTTATGTTTTATTTTCAATTTTACAAATATAAATAATTAACAAAGTAAATTAAAGAAATAATGTTGAGAAAATAAACATTGAAATCTGCTCATGTATGAAATTAATTAATTATATAACTTTTGCTTTTATTCTTTGATGTTGTGCATTTCGCCAACATTTTTAGTGCCGCCACGTTGGATTGTTGAGCCCAGCGATGCCAGTGTCGAACGCAATCGTCACATTATGTTGCACTGTCAGGCACAAGGTGTACCTACGCCCAGCATAGTGTGGAAAAAGGCCACGGGTAAGTAAAGTTATGAATTTGTTAAAGAGAATCAGTTGAGTTCACATATTGCACAATGGCCAACAAAATGTTTTCAATCAAATTCAATAGATTAGTGCATTATTTTTAATGAAAATTGCCTTATTACCATGAGTGGCAAGGGTATATATAAGTTTGTAAATCCGTTTGAAATTTCTACATTTTCTCATTTGCGACCCCATATAGTATAGAAAGCCATGTCCGCCTGTATGTTGAAATCAACTTTCCAAAGTTCTCAAATAAGTTACATCCATGACTCAAACATCAATATATCCGTTCGAGAAAATCGGTCCACAGATGCCTCTATTTTCGAGCTACTTTTATAATATGGTTAATTTACGATTCACATGATTGTATCAACCATATGGTTACAGTAAACAAGTATATATTTGTGACAACCATTTATATGATGAAGGACTTACTTTGCTCTCGGCTTATGGATATCATAATCTGAGAACAACATATTATGATAAAATTATTCATTATAAATATGCTTGTCACAAACATATACTTGCTTACTATTACCATATATATAGTTGATACAATCATATGAATCGTAAAATAACCATATTATTGTTACCACAATCATATAAATAGTTACTGTGACTATAATATTGTTAAAAATTTTGAAATGGTTACAGTAAACATGCACAACTATATTTTTTTCCTGCGTGTACAATCAAAAAACCACGACTACCATGGTTTTTTACCTATTTTTTATCTATATCAGGATTACTAAGTCATTAATATAGATATCTAATGACAGATATTTCAAAGACATTTCCAACAACGTAATAATGCCATAACTTGGGTCAAAATTGGGAAAATATTTTCTAACCCTTTTTTCACCAACAAATTTTTGTTTGCGATACAATTTTTTTACCCCTGTTTTTTCACTAATAAAATTCTTCAGGAAAAAATTAAAAAAAAAATATTTTCAAATTTTATCTTAAAATATACTTTAACCCTTTGACGACCAATAATTTTTGGCTGAAGTGATTTACTTGTTTGCTTCATGTTTGCAATATATGGGCTTATAGTAGTTCTGAAAATAAAATCTGCCCTCCTGGGTAGCCGTTTAGTCTTCCATTTCGCTTGGCAAACATAGTTGCCTATGGGTTGAAAGGAAATATTTTATCCCAAATTATTTAATTGCCGAAAAGATTTTAATAAAAGTTTTTATTTTAAATATACAGTAAAATACAATAGATCACAAAAGTACAATATTATTAATGCTGTTCATGATACATTCCAAAGCAATCAGGGGACGAAATGAAGCAAAGAAACATATTGCATTGAACGCAAAATAAATTTAAGCGATGAGTTTTTTGTATACTATGTTGCTATTATGAACACATAACTCGCAAAGGTCGAAGAACAGACTAAATAAAAACGCAATTTACTTCTACGATCGTACTCATACACTTTTTTTTGATCCATTAGATCTACTCCTTCCATTCCTTTGTTATAGTGCTATATAATTAGGGGACAATCAATATCTATTTTAACAGCATGACCAGGTACACGTCGCTTGACTTTGAGACAAGGTAGACACCACAACTGTCCCTCGTTTCATATCTTTATCGTTTCATAAATTGTCGAATCAAAATTCAACCCCTTTTTAAATGCAAGACAACGGTTTTTTTCCGGTGTAAATGTCAATGTTATACAAGTACCCAGTTTCTGACTCACATAAGCACCAAAGTTTGAATGGCCATGAAATTGATTTGTCCTTCATGTATTGTTTCATGGCATTGTGTCCTTTAAACTTTACCATATGTTCATCGATTGACAGCTTTTTTTGAATACGTATATACGTCTGGCATAGCCTTGTTAATGTGATATAAAATTTGCCGGATTTTATAACCACGGTCACTAACATCTGCCTTATTGTTGCCGCAAAAGTGAAGATTAGCTGTAATTCCTTCAAATCTGAGCCGTGGCATGACAACTACGATCTGAGCTTGGTGAAAATTTGGATCAGTAGACCAATACAGAAGTGTTGATGGGAGATTCACTAAGATTCACTCATGATAATACCGATAAAAGCTACACGGTAATAGTGAAAATACGTCCTTTTTGCAAAGCATATAGATTGGACTGCTCCACTATCATGAAGCACAGCTTTAAGATATATGTATAATAACAGTTATTTATAAAAACTTACGTTTCAACCCAACATAATTGCCAAATATAACTTGATTAGCTGAAGGCAGATTGGAGTTTACGCAAACTTCTCCATTTTATTTTCTGATAGACAAAGGCTGAATCCAAAACATAATTAATTCTGAGCCCCTTTCGGCCTATTTTTACCCCGTAGCTGTCCTAGTCATAAAGCCCATTGTTTGGCCAAATTCGGAGCCTCGTTGGAAACAAGTGGCACTTGCACTCAACTACATTGTTGCTGCCCAAATAGTCTTCTATAAAACAGTCTTTGACATATTTGCTCTATCTGTTACCTGGACCAATATATAAACTAAAAATCTTCGGGCAAGCATACTTGCCTATGATCGTCAAAGGCAAACTTTAAAAAGCTAAAAAAAAATTGTTGAATAATTTGTTATAGGGTAATAATGACCCAATAAACTCAGAACAGGCATCAGAAACTAATTTGTAATTTAAGTTTAGGAACCAGGTGCAAAAAGTTGAAGAGTGCCTCAGGGCATTGTTATTGGTTTAGGTGTAAAAAACAATAATTTGTAAACATTAATAATGATACGATTTTATTGAATAAATAATGAAAATATACAAAAAGTATGAAAATATGTTTTGCTTTCTACTATGATACTTATAAAAACTATTTCTTGCATTTGAGAAGCATAAATGAAGATCGAATTTTGAGGAAACACACTGTGTTTTTGCCTAACCAGATTGGAAAGTGTTCGAGATTGTCATAACGGACGTCATTAACTGAATGTTTTGCTTTTTCACCAACTTTTAAACTTTCTGGCTATGGATCTTCTTGTGGAATACCAACTGATCATGAGTCAAGATGGATAATTTAATACTTTTGGGGTCTCTATCTGCCATTCCTATATTTTTTTATATAACAAAAAAACTACACAATATAACACGTCAATAAATTTAGCCGCAACCCGCAACAGTGCCCTGAGGCACCCCTTAGTATCTGCGTTCTCAACACACTTTATGTTAATTGTTTAACATTTACAAATTCATAGACTGAAAGAAGGATATCTTACCTTTGTAAAAAAAATATTTCGAATAGATCGGGCGAATAAAAGTTAGTAAAACTTTGATTTATAAATAAAAACACAAAACTTCACGAGCTAAAATTATGACATCACTCACAAAACAGCTAACAGAACAAGAACTAAAAGTCAGAATGCATTTCGATCTTCGAGGGAAATATTAACAAATCTGTAACTAATAAAGTCACCGTTAAATTAAAAAAAATATATATAATTACTTTTTGAGATAATTGGTGTTTTGTAATGCATGCCTTGAAGCACTCTTGCGGGTTAAGATAAAAGTATATGGGGTACAGCCGAATAGAGCTCTTTTACATATTTCCTTTAAAACATATTTCAAATTTATTCATAATTGTGTTGAAATCCTAGTTTTACATAAAACTATAATATACTGTACGTCATTATCAGAACTACAACTGTCACAAACATTAACACAATCACACAACAAATGTAAAACTTCAAAGAAATTTTCTCATTATTACCTGTTTTTCTGAACAACTTCATCTGTCATTTGCACTCTCTGGGTTGCAGTGCAATTCACCCAATATTATTATTGTTGTTGTGTTGCAATTAATTTCCATAATTTTGCTGTTGTTGTTGTTGCATATTGTGTGCCATTTGCAATGATGAATGATGAACATACAAATGGAAATACATAAGTGGAAAAGTACATACACTTGTACACTAGGATGGCTCTTATTTTGCAATACTTGGATTTTCAATACTTTGAAGTTCTAAAATTATTCTCCGTCATCTGAAAACCAAAATTGGATAACGTTTATAGGTTGCACGTTTTACTTGAAGTTTCGAGTGAAGTATGTGAGATGGATAAGCCTTTTAATTGAATACCAATCATAAAATATCATGAATTTTCAAATCCCAAATATTAAATTTGATTTTTTTTAACGAAATTTCCTAATAATAAAAATTTTTTTTCGATTTTAATTAATGCTGAATGAGGTTTTAAAAAATCATATATGACCTGTTGTATCTATTATAAGTTACTGTAGGAACTGATTTGAAATAGACAGATTTCGAGAAAATTTAGTTTATGATTCCAAAATTACTAGTTCTAGGACAACAATGACCAGAACCACTCTAGATTTTTTGATAACAACCATAGAACTAGTGTTATATCAGCTATGTCTAGAACTCTTTCTGTTCTATAGAACACAAACTAGTTCTTAAAGAACTTCATGGAACCATTAAAAATCTTTTGAATTTTGTTTCGGAAAATAATAATTTTTCTATGTCCAAGCTAATGATTAAAGAAAAATTCATTATAAAATCTTGTTCTTCAATAACGATGAGAAAATGGAATATATTATGGATTTGTATGGATCTATTAATCTAATTGCATTAGGTATGTTAAAAGAACTAAAATAATGTGTTCAATGACAAACATTTATATAGATTCATAATCAAGATATTTGTCAAGGATTTTATATGTAAGGATTATAGCCTATTGACGTTTTCAAGTAAGGATCTATCTACGTTCCAAATTTCAATAAAATCAGTTCAGCAGTTTAGGCGTGATGCTCAAACAAACAAACAAACAAACTTACAAAGACATTTATATATTTATATAGATTTTTACTCGTTTATAATTTTTGTGTGATAAATGCGTATCATTTTGTTTTGTGGGACCTAAACATTCTTTTAATATTTTTGCACTATATTTGGATAGTTGTTACATTACAAATTACAAATGTCTATGCGCATCAAAATAATGCTACTGATAACCTTAAACCAAAAAAATTCCATCGGTTTATTGGAATCATTATTGATCTGCTCAACCCGAATTGGGATTATCAATGTTGAAAGAAGCTATAAAACCAAAATCGATTTACACTCGTAAAAGGTATTTACATCTTGGCGATAATACTAGTTTGGATATATTAGTTCATAAAAATTAATTCGTTTGGTGGTCATGTTCTTTCTGTAGATGAAGAGATGATTCCATTTTTTGACCAGCACTCATATAAGATGTTTATAAAAGGAAAGCAATTTTAATTTGGCTTTAAGACGTGGTGTTTATGTTTAGAAAGTGGCTACTTATTTTATAGTATTTTACATAGTGGTTCACCCACACCTTATGATAAGAACATAGGTCCTGGTGCCCAAAGAGTTTTAGATTTGCTTGCTAACGTACCTGATTCTGACTTTCATATTGTTCTTTGACAATTTGTTTTTCTTCTTACCATCTTATATATCTTTCGAACGAGCGAAAATTGTATGCATGTGGAACTATAAGTGAAAACAGAATGAAAAAGCAAGGATAATTTGATCACTTAGTTATAAGTCAAGTTATAAGACTCCGTTGTTAATGTTATAAAAAATAACTCCACAGTCGAACCACTGGTCAATGTAAAAATATATTGTCGCAACCAGAAGAAAACCATAATAATTCTACAGCCAAAAGTGACAAAAGAATATAACCAAGTCAAGGGTGGTATTGATCTTCATAATAATACATAAAAGGAGAAAAATGATGGTGGCCAATATGCACTGCATGTTAGAGAAACTTCAAAACAACAAACCGTTATCGCAAATTGATTTTGGCTCTGAAGTCACAAGACTACTATTGACTTAGGCAAGGATAATAATTCAGAAAATGAGAACTTGGGATATCCCACGAACCTTCCTCAAATCAATGAAAAACACATGCCATATCAAAAAGCGCGTAAAATAAATATCGTCGATGTAAGCTATACTAGAAGCACACTATATTTACATGTAAGAAGTGCAATATTTATCTACACACCAAATGTTTTGATGAATACCATAATGTTTTTAAATGTAACGTATTCATAATATTAATATTTTCCTTAAAGCTAAATATTTCCTCTTTTTAATTGCATGTTTTTATATTTCTTAAATTTTGTCGTTTTTGACCAAGCCATACTAGCAATATGTCATCCCTTGGGCCAACGTTTTAATTTGTTTTTTCTTAATTGGAACTTTTAAGCCATGACTTTAAAAGGAATTTAATAAATTCTTGCGACTTCCGGTAGTAACCGATAATGGATTAAATTGTACCCAGAACTAGTTCTAGAACCGTTCTGAAAAAGTTGTGTTAGTTATATTTCGCATCCGTTCGTAGAACTAGTTCCGAGGGTGGCAAAATCAAAACAATATCGTTGATTAGAGAGGCTTCTTAACGATTCCGTATAACTTATTCCTAAGTTGACAATTTCAAACAAAATCATTAGTCGCAACGCCAAACTATGAGTACTGGCTATATACAAGAGTTTTAGAACAAGTTGTTGAACTAATACAGTTTCTCCTGGGTAAGAATCCTATTGGATTTTAATTATTATGATAACCTATATTGAAAATAGCTCAGTTTTTGTAGAATTTAGTACAACAATTATTCCACTAATATGGTTAAGCAAACTTAATGAAATTTTGAGTTGTATATACTTGTCTAGGCAGTACTAAAAACATAACAGAAAAAATGTCGCGTGAAGAATCTTGCTAACGATCCATTTTGTTCCTATGTTTATTGCTAGTATGTAAATTAGAAAAATCTATATTTTGCACAAAACAAATATGCTATCGAAAAATGTAACTTTATTTGTTTACTTCAAAGGCATACAAATGTCGCGTTCGTTATGCATGACATGTTTTAAATTTTTAATGAGTTATGGGAATTTATTTGTATAAAGTTATAATGGGTTATCTTTGTCAACCAATTTTTATATTTTAACAATTTTTATATTTAACAACATATGGGTAAAATCTATTTTCAATTGGATTTTTTTTTTAATTTTTGAAATTTTTTGAAAAATATTGCTACTTTGACAAAAAATACGAAACATTAGCTCTGTTCAATAACTAAAAGTTGTTACTAGTTAGTAACAATTGTTACTGGAAAAGCGTTCATTAACTTAAAAAACTAGCAAGTAGAGAAAAAATCAAGAGCGTATAAATTTTAGAGAGTGTTCTCTCGTTGCAAACTATTACAAGTTCTATTTTGAACTCGTAATAGTTAGCAGCTTATATTTCATATGTTTTGTGTTATTGATTATTTATTTACAATTTTATTTTTGTGGTGAAAAAAATAAAATTGAAGAAAATGTGAATATTTTTACATTTTAAAAGGAAAAAATATGAAAATTGTGTGTATAAATTTTTTGTTACTGGAAAAGCGTTCATTTACTTTTTACTATTTTTGAGAATTTAAGAGAGTAATTTTGTATATTTTGATTTTATTCTCTCGTTGCAAGTATTTACTGGGAAAGTAAATGAGCAAACCTATTAAATAAGAAAATATGCAACTCCTAGACATTATATGATTTTCTAAATTTTCAGGATTTGTTTTGTATGGTTTTTACGTTGAAGAACAATTTTAGACCTTGGGAGCATCGAAAATCGAAAAAGTGCTAAGGGCCAACCTATTGTACACATATATTTGTAAAACAATCATAAACATAACGTCGCTGCAGCTATCATAAGAGTTCGGAGATTAAAACGGTTTATTGTTTATGTGAATTTCTTATAAAATTACAAATTAATGTTTTTGGTAACTGCTAAATAAACGCTGATATTTGAATTTTTGTTTAAAATTATAACTCATTTTGCCGGTTTAGCAACCATATACTCAATTGCTGTGCTATATATATACATACCTATATACATAAGTATACAATTTACTTTACATACAAGCAATCATTTTTCAATTACAGGCAGCAAATCAGGTGAATATGAAGAGGTGCGTGAAAGACCATTTACAAAATTACTATCGAATGGTTCATTACTGTTGCAACATGTCAAAGAGGATCGTGAAGGTTTTTATTTGTGTCAAGCCAACAATGGCATTGGTACTGGTATCGGTAAAGTGATTCAGCTGAAAGTTAATTGTAAGTATATTTTTGTTCTTGCCTTTGTTTTCATTTTTTTCTTTTTTTTGAGTACTCTTTTTTCAATTTGTATTCATCAACATGCCCAGTTTTATACACACATACACACCCACCCTCCTAAAATCATTTCACCATCAGCTCCCACTCTTCTGATGCAAATAATGTGCAGTTGTATAATTACGAAAAGTAAATTGAAAAAAGTGCAAAGTTTATTGCACCTTAATTGAGTAAATAGAGATGTATGAGTACTTTGTAACCAAATACAGTGGAGTGTCTAGCTAGGTGCATGTTGAATGCTGGCGCACCTTTGCAGGGGGAAACCATATTTTAACTAGTTATTTTTTTATTGACTTTTCATTGTTGTTGAAAATTATTTGCAAAATAGCAAATTAATTACATACATAAATAATTTTGTAATTTTAAAAGCGCTCTTAATATTGCGACCGACATAGAATTTCGTTGGTCATTATTAAAATTATTTCCAAACCATACTAAGTAGTGAAATTGACCATCATAATGGTGAACACAAAATTGTTTGCCATTTTTATTACACCGAGTGCACCAGATTTATATTTGCCAGCTTCGAAAATTATCAAGAAATAGGTGTATGAGTATTTGCCTGTTTCCACTGACTCTCCATTAACACTGTTTTTTGTTTCGAAGTCTCTATGTATAAATGATCAATTTCTACCATATACTTATTCTAACGTTTTGATGATAATGTTTCTGATAATTACTATAAAGTTTCTGAGGGCAGAATCTAATTCTAGGATAATGTAAGAAAGACGACAATTCTTACTTATGGATCTCTTGTTTGGTGGACTGCAACTAAAAGGAAATATGTCGTAGACCAACAATATAAGGTACAGAGATCAGCCTGCATTGGTATAACTGGCGCACTAGTCCTTCAGAAGCACTGAATACTATACTCCACATAATGGCCACCTCTGCCAGCAGCGCAGCGAGGCTTCACGCATCGGGATGCTGGAGATCGAGAACATATGGCCACGCGGGGATTCTGAGCTTACTGCCTCCGATCGTTTTCCAACCCTCTGCCTATATTACTCCATACACAGATTTTGATAGGTTGTTCAGGGTCTTAATTCATTCCAGGAGTGAGTGGGGGTAAGGGTAATTTAGTGTACGAATATAACACCAGGATATATACAGACGGTTAAAAAATGAGCTGTGGTGTTGGTTCTGGCATTTTCTGTGACGAACTTGGGTTAGGCATCTCATACCGTCTTCCGAATGAGTGTAGTGTTTACCAGGCGGAAATTTTTGCAATCATGGTAGCTTGTAATACACTATATGATCATAATACTAGTGGCAATATAGTATTTTTGTCGACAGTCAGGAGACACTTCTTTCACTGAAGGCCTATACAATCTCATCTTCATTAGTCAGACAATGTAAGAACTCTCTGTCAAGGCTAGGTCGTCTATCTGACATTATTTTGGTTTGGGTCCTTGGGCACAGAGACCACTATGGCACTGAACAGGCAGACGAACTAGCCAGAATGGGATATGCCTTAGATATTTCCAATGCGGTCTCAGTAGCAAATCCACTGGGGATGTTCATTGCCATAGGCACAGAGACCACTATGGCAATGAACAGGCAGACGAACTAGCCAGAATGGAATATGCCTTAGATATATCCAATGCGGTCTCAGTAGCAATTCCACTGGGGATTATTAAAGGTATTATCTTCAGACACTTTCTTACAAAGGCTGAGAATAGATGGCGCAATTTAGACACATGTAGGGTGACCAAGTTGATGTGGATCTTTTTTAAGGAAAAACTTACTATGCAACTGATAACCCGGAATAGAAGGGATATATCAAGGTTGATGGCAATATTAACGGGACACTGGACGTTAGCGAAGCATGTCAATCGTCTGGGACTCCATTTTAACGACCATTGTCATTGCTGTAAGGATAGGGAAAAAGAGTAATCGATTTTCCAACTTCTCTGCGAATGCCCAGCCCTGAGTGTCAAGAGGCATAAATTCATGGGCAACTACACATTGACCAACCTTAATGAGGTAGCCGGGTTTAATTTAAACGACCTACTGAGATATCTCACGGCTACAGGTTGGGTCTATCAAACTCGACTTTTTAAATACTGTACGATGTACACAACATTACATCTGACTAGTGGTGTGGTTTTGTCAAAACGGGGTCCCTTTGACTCTACTTGATTGTTTGCACGCAGTGAACTACCACGTTAACCAACCAACCAGAAAGACAACACTGTCTGAACAGCTCCTCATTGTACCGTACCCACCAATCCACTCCACGGAACTGAATTTCAAACTTTACAATATCCCATTAAATAGTGGCCCAAAGGAGAAAATTAAACAATTTTACTACAATATAAAGACATTTTTTTAAAAAAATTTAAAAAAAAATCACAAATTTGTTTCATAGTTATTAAGACTCCAACATAGCCAGCCTTTAGCGCAAGCGTAAATGATCGTATGTGAAGCCCGACCAACCAGTCGAATCGACACTAAATCCTGTATTTTCTTTTACTTTTTTTAACTTTTAGAAACCGATCATTTCTTCTAAGATTCGTGTATATCGCTAAATGTTTCAATTGGATGCAATATATTCATTGACAAATGGACCATATCTTAGCGAGGTGGTTCATCAGCTCTACGAAGCCTTGATCCAGTTTGACTCTGTGCGAGAAGTTCAGCAAGTGGATTCCGGTGGCATTGTAGTTTCAGTATTTTCTTATTACGGACTTTCTTAAACTCATCCTTCACTATAGGTACTTCCAAGTCCCTGTGTATATTTTCGATTCTTAGTATGGTGCACCCATCATGGTCCTAAGAATTTTCGATTGGGCCCTCTGTATAAGATCAATACTGGTATTACTTGCCATTTCCCATAATTGGATTCCACATGTAGAAATTGATTTTAAAACGCTTTTCTGATTGAACATTGATTCACGAGTGAAGCCTTCATGCTTCTAAAGGTAGGGTCACACATAACAAATATTTGACGAAAAAGACGTAACCACTAAATAAAATATATTTGTATTCCTTTATTTATTTCAAAAACTTATTTTACTTAGGATGATTCAAAACAAACAATTTAGTTTTATTTTATTTGATACTGTTTGATCTTACAAAACAATTGTAAGAGTAAACACGTCAAACAAATGTGTGCTAAAAAAGTGGTTACGCTTTTTTGAGCAAATATTTGTCATGTGTGATCCTACCTTAACTTCATGTGAAGTCTCTTGGTTATTATAATCGGACTGAGGTATATTTACATTATCAAGTGTGACAGGCGGACAATTTCCTTTCCTTAGTGCAAACTTAACATGTTTAATTTACAGTTGTCTAGATGCTATGTATGGATTTCCGTGCGAGTTAATAATGGCGGTACCATCAGCAAATATAGAAATTGTTAATTTATCGCTCGTAGGCAAGTCGGAGACCTAAACTAAATAAAGGGTATGCCCACTTCCTTATAATATGCCTGCTCCAATCTTATATTCTCCTGTCACGTGATCGTTCTACTTAACTGTAAATAAATGCACCGATAGATAATATTACAGTGGTTTATGGGTACAAGGAGGTAGAAAACATTTCATTTCATATACCAGGCCTTTGTGCCCTATTTTGGCCTGAGCGACATCCAAAAATATTGCAGAACAATATTTCCTTAATTCAAAAGTTCTTGTTCGATAGTTAAATTTATATTTTATATTATTGATTCCATTCTTTTAAGTCAATATTATTTAATTTTCTTAATATTTTTAACATTACGTAGATACTTGCGTTTATACCTGAAACAATTCTCATTAATCCAAGTATGTTCTTTATATCTTCCCTTAATAATGATTACTCGTACGCAAATGCTATCCAGCTAATTAATATTACCTTTTAGCTAATTATCATCATTCAAATTTTTCAAATACTTATGTACTCGTCTATACATATTTCCACCACATTTGTTTCCATTCTCCCCAGGGTGTATTATCGAATAATGGGTTTTGCCATCATCATTATATTTTACTTTAGTCACAACTGTGCTATTATTTATTTTATTTTGGTGTATTATACATTTTTAATTATTGCAAATTAATGAAATGCTGATTACATTTCATTGAGGAATTACATATTAAAAATGTATGAAAATAAACCCTTTGTTAAGAATGTTTTGGAGCAATTTTAACAGTATCGCATGTTTTATTACACCCAGATGAGAAAAATTAATTTTTTAACATTTATTTATAAGAATTTGTATCTGTATACTTTTTTTTCTTTTTTATTTATTTCGCTTTATCATTGAACGTATGAATGAACATTGGGAAATTGTTTTTGACTTTTGACATCATCTCGCCATCACCAACGTCATCATCATCATCCTTTTATTGTCGTCAACACCAATAACAAAAACAACAACTTAATCACCAACATCGACATCTCCAACAAAATTCAATGTGGCAAATGAAAATGTAACAAATAACAACGACAACTACAACAAATATAGCATCGCCCTATTTCCAATCGACATCACGTTCGGTAACGGTGAAAAAAGGTGATACAGCGATATTGCAGTGCACAGTAAGCGGTGACAAACCGATTAATATCGTATGGATGCGTTCGGGCAAAAATACATTAAATCCATCGACAAATTACAAGTACGTAACAAAATGAAATACAACAAAAAATTAACAAAAAAAAAATTACAAAAAATATTTCACAAAAAAACTGAGAAAACACAAACACAGCTTGATTACACTTTGTTCATGTTAAACAAGGTCCCTTTGGAGGTGTAGGTACTTTTGTATTTATACTTGTGTACGTTCAAAAGTATGTACCCGTGCAGTGTATAATTTGTAACTTTGTTCTAAATAATGAGTTTCGAAAAATTAAAAAAAAAACATAAAATAGATAAAATGACAATATATACTGTTAGGAGCATATATTGCACACTCAACGATAAATATTTAGTTATTTTTAGAAAATTACAGCCATATAATTATTACAGTTCTAGATCATCTCTAGTTCAGTTCTAGTTTTAGTTCTAGTTCAGTTCTAGTTCAGTTCTAGTTCAGTTCTAGTTCAGTTCTAGTTCAGTTCTAGTTCAGTTCTAGTTCAGTTCTAGTTCAGTTCTAGTTCAGTTCTAGTTCAGTTCTAGTTCAGTTCTAGTTCAGTTCTAGTTCAGTTCTAGTTCAGTTCTAGTTCAGTTCTAGTTCAGTTCTAGTTCAGTTCTAGTTCTAGTTCAGTTCTAGATCATCTCTAGTTCAGTTCTAGTTCAGTTCTAGTTCAGTTCTAGTTCAGTTCTAGTTCAGTTCTAGTTCAGTTCTAGTTCAGTTCTAGTTCAGTTCTAGTTCAGTTCTAGTTCAGTTCTAGTTCAGTTCTAGTTCAGTTCTAGTTCAGTTCTAGTTCAGTTCTAGTTCAGTTCTAGTTCAGTTCTAGTTCAGTTCTAGTTCAGTTCTAGTTCAGTTCTAGTTCAGTTCTAGTTCAGTTCTAGTTCAGTTCTAGTTCAGTTCTAGTTCAGTTCTAGTTCAGTTCTAGTTCAGTTCTAGTTCAGTTCTAGTTCAGTTCTAGTTCAGTTCTAGTTCAGTTCTAGTTCAGTTCTAGTTCAGTTCTAGTTCAGTTCTAGTTCAGTTCTAGTTCAGTTCTAGTTCAGTTCTAGTTCAGTTCTAGTTCAGTTCTAGTTCAGTTCTAGTTCAGTTCTAGTTCAGTTCTAGTTCAGTTCTAGTTCAGTTCTAGTTCAGTTCTAGTTCAGTTCTAGTTCAGTTCTAGTTCAGTTCTAGTTCAGTTCTAGTTCAGTTCTAGTTCAGTTCTAGTTCAGTTCTAGTTCAGTTCTAGTTCAGTTCTAGTTCAGTTCTAGTTCAGTTCTAGTTCAGTTCTAGTTCAGTTCTAGTTCAGTTCTAGTTCAGTTCTAGTTCAGTTCTAGTTCAGTTCTAGTTCAGTTCTAGTTCAGTTCTAGTTCAGTTCTAGTTCAGTTCTAGTTCAGTTCTAGTTCAGTTCTAGTTCAGTTCTAGTTCAGTTCTAGTTCAGTTCTAGTTCAGTTCTAGTTCAGTTCTAGTTCAGTTCTAGTTCAGTTCTAGTTCAGTTCTAGTTCAGTTCTAGTTCAGTTCTAGTTCAGTTCTAGTTCAGTTCTAGTTCAGTTCTAGTTCAGTTCTAGTTCAGTTCTAGTTCAGTTCTAGTTCAGTTCTAGTTCAGTTCTAGTTCAGTTCTAGTTCAGTTCTAGTTCAGTTCTAGTTCAGTTCTAGTTCAGTTCTAGTTCAGTTCTAGTTCAGTTCTAGTTCAGTTCTAGTTCAGTTCTAGTTCAGTTCTAGTTCAGTTCTAGTTCAGTTCTAGTTCAGTTCTAGTTCAGTTCTAGTTCAGTTCTAGTTCAGTTCTAGTTCAGTTCTAGTTCAGTTCTAGTTCAGTTCTAGTTCAGTTCTAGTTCAGTTCTAGTTCAGTTCTAGTTCAGTTCTAGTTCAGTTCTAGTTCAGTTCTAGTTCAGTTCTAGTTCAGTTCTAGTTCAGTTCTAGTTCAGTTCTAGTTCAGTTCTAGTTCAGTTCTAGTTCAGTTCTAGTTCAGTTCTAGTTCAGTTCTAGTTCAGTTCTAGTTCAGTTCTAGTTCTAGTTCAGTTCAGTTCTAGTTCAGTTCTAGTTCAGTTCTAGTTCAGTTCTAGTTCAGTTCTAGTTCAGTTCTAGTTCAGTTCTAGTTCAGTTCTAGTTCAGTTCTATTTCAGTTCTAGGTCGGCATAGATTACATTTAATCTAACTGTTTTGTCAGTGACTGTATTTATATATGCATCTCTACAAATTTTAAAAATATTTTCATTAATTGTATACTTTCTTTGTGTGTTTTTTTCATTGTAATCATTATAAACCACCTCTAACACTTAATGTTTTTGCTGATGCTGTACTAGAATTTCAGTGAAGCAAGAAGCAACACCCGATGGTGTATCAGCAGAATTACAAATACGTTTAGTGGATTCCACAGATAGTGGTCCGTATTTTTGTCGTGCCAGCAATTTATATGGCAATGATCAGCAATTGGTGCAGTTACAAGTACAAGAGCCACCACAGCCACCATCTGTGTTAGAAGCAGCAATGATATCAAGTCGTTCGGTGAATTTGAAGTGGCAGCCAAAAGCACAAAATTCAGGAGATGTATCAAAATACATAGTGGAATACAAGGAAATGGATGGTAATTAAAATATCTAATGACTAAAGGAAAGTAAATCAAATAATGTTTATTTTTTCCAGCTGCTATCTTTATAGACCAATGGCAACACATAGAAGTTAAAGATCCTCCCAGCTATAATGCTCTGATAGAGAATCTTAAACCCGCCACTCGTTATGCATTTCGTGTTATTGCAGAGGGAACAGCTGGTCGCAGCGCTCCTAGCCAGGAATTGGTCATACGTACTGAACCTCAAAGGCCGGCGGGACCACCTTTAAGTCTCTCTGTACGTCCCTTGTCTTCCACGGAGCTCTTAGTTAGTTGGGTGGCGCCTTTGGCTGAACTAAGGCATGGTGATATTCAGGGCTACAATGTGGGCTATAAACTGGCTAGTACGGGCAATACGGCCTATAATTTTACCTCAGTATCGGGTGATGGCGAGGGAGGCAGTGGTGAATTATTGCTAACGGGCTTACAGAGATTCGCCCGTTATAATGTGGTAGTGCAGGCTTTTAATCAAGTAGGTCCGGGACCTTTGTCAGAGCCGGCTTCCGCTCAAACTATGGAAGATGGTAAGTTAGTAGCTGAATTATTTTTATGTGAAAAATAATCATGTTTATTTTATTTATTTTTATTTAGTTCCTAGTAGATCTCCAGAAGATATACGTTGCGCTGCTTTAACCTCACAATCTCTGCAGGTTTCCTGGCAGCCACCTCCCATTCATCATACGAATGGCATTTTACAAGGCTACAAACTCATATTTGAACCTATATTAGATGATTATTCACCCAACAAAGATGAAGTGGAGTCACGAAAAACCACTGCCTTGACCACAGTCCTTACAGGTCTGCGTAAGTATGCCAACTACAGCATACAAGTATTGGCCCATACACGCATGGGCGATGGCGTTTTATCCAATCCAGTTTACTGCCACACCGAAGAAGATGCACCAGAAGCACCCGCCGACATTAAAGTGGTAGTAAGTTCACCACAATCTTTATATGTTTCTTGGCTACCACCCACCGAACCCAACGGGGTCATCACTAAATATAATCTTTACACTAGAGTGGTTAATGGCCGTGAAGAGCTAAACAATGAGAAGAGAAGTTTGCCCTCCCAGCAGGCTTATTATGAGGCAAAAAATTTACATCCTCATATAGAGTATCAGTTTTGGGTAACTGCCTCTACCCGTGTGGGGGAGGGTAAGAGTTCCCGAGTAGCTTCCCAAATTACCACAAATCGTGTGCCAGCACGCATAGTATCCTTTGGTGGGCCCACCGTCAGACCTTGGCGTTCTACAGTAACACTGTCCTGTACAGCCGTTGGGAAACCAAAACGCGAATGGTTTAAAGCAGATATGCCCATTAGACAAGGAGGGTTACATAACACCCAACTGCTAGATTCTGGGGATTTAATTATTTCTAGTCTACAAGTGTCCGATAGCGGCAACTACAGCTGTCAAGTTGACAATGGTATTGGCACTGATCGCCTCACACATATACTGCTCGTGCAAGTACCACCCTCAGCTCCTGTTCTGTATGTGACCAGTGCTACAACTAGCAGCATTTTAATGCACTGGAAATGTGGCTTCACCGGCAATGCACCCATCACTGGCTACACCTTGTATTATCGTCGAGCCAGTGGTAATATAGAGGAAATGCTTTTGTCACGCCATGCTTCGAGCCATGAACTAAAGGGTTTAGTTTGCGGCAGCACCTATCAGATACACTTGACGGCTCATAATAAAGTGGGAACCTCACCGACTAGCATAACATTGCATGTTAGAACTCAGGGACAATCGCCAGGTGTGCCTTCGACCACAACATTAATTGCTCCTAATTCGACTTCGGTAACGATAAGACTGCACACATGGCCTGATAATGGCTGTCCTATGTTATATTTTGTTTTACAATATCGCTCGGTTACCGATGGACCAGAACATGATTGGGTGTTGGGTAAGTTTTATTAAAATATTATGGGAGTAAACAAAATTTTTCCAAGAGTTATCGTACCTTACCACTTCCAATTTTTTTGTTGATATTGGGAACAAGAGTTCTCTGTGTTAATATAAAATTTGAAGTTCCTTAAAATATTAAAATTTGGTATGGTTTGGATTCTATCGAGGTTAAAAGTTCAAATAGAAATTGTGCAGTTTCAATTACAATAATTTATCAAATTTTTACAATATTGCTCAATATATTTTTCTAAAAATCCAACACAGGATATTGCATAAACAAATTGTCCTTAAATAAAGAATATCTCAAAAAATATATTTTCCATTTTCTAAAGGTTTTTCTCAATTATAAGACATTGTATGGTTAGCAACACATAAATAAATCAGAGCGGGACTATGAGGGGATCTCGAGATAAATATTTAGTAAACATTTCCTAATATATCGACGAATAATAAAATATCTCAAACTTATTTTTATTCGTAGGGCCTTTAATTTCCTGAGAAGACTATAGATTTAACCCTAGCTCTGTCACCAATAATTTTCTACAAATTTGCATTTGTAAATACGTGTAATTTCTTATATATTCATATGTAGATTATTGTTAGGGACACTCTATGAACCGTTAGGGATACTGGTGCAGCCGTCCATAACATCACCACAATAGGCCTAGGCTTCTTATGAAACCAATTATTCTGTTTATTGAGAGATCAGACAGCAAAGCTCCTCCGACGTACTTCACTCAGCACTACCCTAACATAAGTGAATAGCAATGTAAATCCTCAGAGATATGGTTGGTTGGTTTATGTGGTAGTTCCATGCGCGCGAACAATCAAGTAGAGTGAAAAAACCCAGTAGGTCATTAAGTCTAGACCAAGATACCAACTAAGGTTGGTTAATATGTAGTTGCCCAGGAATCTGTTCATTTTGACACTCAGGGCTGGGCAGAGAATGTGGAAAAAATTGTTTTCTATCCATACAGCTAGAACAATGGTCGTTAAACTGAGTCCAAGGCGACTTGCATGCTTGCTTACCATCCTCAGAGGTAACGTCCTGTATGTCGAATATCTGGATCCTCCCTACAGTATTCTCTAGAACTATGATAGGGTATGGTCCTATAAGTGCTTATGACATGGTAACCATCATTATGACTAAGTAACCATCATAATGTCATCGAATGCCTTTTAGAGATGTAATATATTAAAAGACGACACTCGAGACCTTACAGCAGGAGAAGATAAGTCCCCAGGTGCCCTCTGACTATCCGACATCACAATGATCTTCAAATTCCTCAATCTCAAACGCCTCTTTTATCAAATTATGTATCCGAGGGACGTTCAGGATGGCTCTTAGAGCATATGTAGGGCAGGACCTCATGGCCCAGTAATAAAAACAAATAAATGTAATAAAATTAGTAAATAGTTGCAGATAATGAAGAAAAAATAACAAAATAGCTATACGGAGAATTTGATTTTTTGGGGATTTTTGCGTCAAATTTTAACCATTTTGAAAATAAAATTGAATTTTTTCTAAAAGTGAGCGGTTAGTATTTTATTTCAAATATCAACAACTACGTTAGGTTTAAAAAAAGAAAATTGTCAAAAAATATCTATAAAATGATGTGGTATGAATGACCTGGAGCATAAATCTTGAATTTTTGTTACGCACAATTAAGTTAAATGCTTCCAGAGCTTTGGTACTACTACAATATATCTTTGGTAGCACTTATACATATCTGTCTCATTTCATTATACTTGTATGAAAACTGGAGTTCTACGGGTAAATGCCAAAGCTATGTTTTTCAAATCCTTCATAAGGTCGTCCGGTGAGATTTGATCCATTTTGAAATTAAAATTGAATTTTTTCCAAAAGCGAGTGGTTGATATTTTGTCAACAACTACTTTAAGGTTTAAAAAAACAATTACGAAATGATATATCTATTTTCTATTTGGGTCAAATTTGACCCGAAGATCTTTAACGTCAGTAAAATTGAAGATATTATGTTCTTAATATCCACCCAATTGTCGTAAACTGGAGGTCCAATTTTCACACACCCTTCGCAGTAAATCTGGATGTATTTCAGGAATAATGCTTCGAATATTCGCTGCCAAGGGCTCGATCGTTTCTGGTTTTTCCGCATAGAGATTGTACTTTACATATTCTCAAGTCACATGAATAGGGTGACCAGTTAACAGGTTCATTTATCAAATTTATTTGTTTGCCAAATGTTTCTCTTAGTAAATTGATTGTATCGCGCTCTGTGCGACATGTGGCTCCATCCTGCTGAAATCACATATCTGTAGTACTAATACCTTCCAAGTTTAATTGTTGAGCACGATGGCGAATTGACGCATTTGGATCATCATCAATAGTTAGCTGCACACCATCAATCACTTGTTCTGTGTGCACTGTACGGCATCTTTCGGGATGCGTATTATCATTAAAAGTAAAAGTATTGCGAAAAATAGTTTCTCGAACTTATCGCTCTGATGGACGATTAGGAGCACCATAAAATGCATGTAATGCCCAATGTGTTTGTCAAATAGAACCATTATTTTCAAAATAAATTTGAACAATTTGGAAACGTTGCTCCTGATAAATATGAAAACCAAACTAATCACAAATCCACTGAGAACAGTCAAGTCAGTTGTCAAAGAAAACAATGCGGCCAAATTAATGTTCCCCGCCTCTAAAAAAAACACCCATTACATATTTTCAAACCAAATGGTTTCGGCTTAACTGTAATTCTACACAAGCGAGTTTTTAACTTAAAATTGCAAGCATTCTCCGGCAAATCATCATGAATAGATTGGCGCTTGAATAACCCTACCAAATTATCCAAATTTACTTTGAAAATCACTCATCGATTCCAAGAACTTATAGAGGACTGTTTTATCATAAAACTTTGATCAGCGATGATGTTTTTAACTTAAAATTGCACGCATTCTCTGGCAAATCATCATGAACAGATTGGCTTTGAAACAAGGCTAACAAATTATCCTAATGTTCATTGAAAATCAGTCATAGATTCGCGCAATTAATAGACGACTGTTTTATCGCAAAATTGTGTTCAGCGATGATGCTCATTTTTGCCTAACCGGTTTGTTAGTAAACAAAATTGCATATACACGCAGAAAAAAAATATAGTTTTGCATGTTTACTGTAACCATTTTAACATTTTTAACAATATTATAGTCACAGTAACTATTTATATGATTGTGGTAACAATAATATAGTTAATTTACGATTCACATGATTGTATCAACAATATATATGGTTACTGTAAACAAATATATGTTTGTGACAATCATTTATATGATGAAGGACTTACCATATTATGTTGCTCTCGGCTTATAGATATCATAATCTGAGAACAACATATGATAAAATAATTGATCATATAAATGGTAGAAGAAGCCTGACATCACGTTGCTGTCAATGAAGATCGTTACCGCACCATGATCAATGATTGCTTGATTGAAAATATGAATGACATAGATCCGGACGAGATGTGGTTTAAAATGAATGGAACCACATGCCATACGGCGACCGCAACTATCGATTTATTGAAATCAAAATTTGGCTATAACTTGATTTCGAGAAATGCACCTGTCAATTGGGCTCCAAAGTCATGCGATTTGACATCTCTCGATTATTTCCTGTGGGATCAAAAATTGACGCCTTGGAGGCCAACATGCGTTCGTGTTATTCGTGACATACGGCCAGCATTGCTCGAAAAAGTGACCCAAAATTAGAGATCCAGAATACGCTTCGGTACGAACTGCCGCGGTAGCCATATGTCCAAAATCATGTAAAAATTCTAGAGTCATTTAGCTATCTTTCGAATAAAAAAATTGTTTGGTTAAAATTTACTTTTTGGTGTAATTTTTTACAATTTCAATTTCTATCGTGGTCGAAAAACACTCTGTATAAATTTACACAAAAACTTAAATATTTTTTCACAAATATATGCTTAAATTTCAATTATCTCGAGAGCCCGCCGAGGTTCTATTCTGAATTTTATTTATAGATGTATGTTTTTAATCATGCAAAGGCTCATATTTAAAGGACATTTTTGGAAAATGGAAAATATCTTTTTAAAGATATCCTTTATTCAAGGATGAATTTTTATGCTATGTTGAGAAACGGATTTATAAAAAATACTTTAAAATCTATTATTTATTAGCTTAAGTATGATATCAAAATCTATAAAATCTGACATGCAGTTCTAAAGTTATAAACAGTTTCACTTAAGGTGTTTTGCATGCGTTAATTATTCTATCTATCTATATATATAAAATACAAAAAAATGTTTCTACCTATGTCCGTTATAGACTGTGAGATCATCCAACCGAATAGCTCCAAACTGGTTTCATTGGAAAGCAAATTTTCTGAAGATGGTTTTGGGTTCCTTCGGTCTATTCATAAACACGATTTTCGAATTTTCCCATATAAACATTTTTCTCAAATTTGAACTTTTGAAAATTTGTATGTCTTGAAACTTTTTATGTGGGTACCTCACATGATGTGTAGATCCACTTTGAAGGTATTTTTGGAAATTCTAATTTTAAGAGGGTAAAAATGGGTAAAAATGTGTAAAATCTGTATCTCTACAGCTCTCTAGCTAATAAAAATCCAATTTAATCTAAATTTATGCAAAAATTAAGTGGACAGGTGTCTGGTACTTTCTAATTTTTGTACTTTAAGGGAATAAAAAGGACGAAAACCGAGTTTTGGTACTTTTTTGTGTAAAAGGAATCGCAGACCTTTTAAAAAAATTTCAAATGTTATTTGACACTTTTTTGAAGTTTAAACCTATAAGAGGTCAACTTGATCACCCTTTTTTACAAATTAAAATATTAAAAATACTGTTTATTAATAGATAATATTTTAGCGTAGTAGCACACGGCGGATATCCGCTAGTACATTATAAAATATGAACTTTGAATCTTTATAAAAACCAAACTAAAGCGAATTTCGAAATTCTGGAGAATTTTAAATGTTTGTATGTCATTGGAAAATATGTTATACAAATTATAATATTATTCAGAAGAGTAAAGGTTCAGAAATTCATTTTTATGATCGACATTTTTCTTTTCGTCCCCTATATTAAATTTCTCAAATATATAATGTTTGCATACATAAGGAAATATGGCCATTTATTTTGTTAAAACATTAATTGGTCATAATTCAAGTTACAACATGTTCCTTATGTACGCTATGTAACTTCATTTTACATTATAGCATTTCTGTATTTTATTTTCATGCTTTTATGTTTTTTTTTTTTTTATACAATATATGAAAATGTTCTTTTCATCTTCTCTGTATTGTAGTGTCAAATGCCCTTAAACCACAACGACGTTTTACAATATCTGGTTTACAGCCATCCACACTCTATCAATTGCGCATGGAGGCACACAATGTAGCTGGTGTGTCGCAGGCTGAATTTACGTTTGTCACACTCACCAAAGAGGGTGATCCCCCGCCACCAGAGATTGTGCAGCGCGGACAACGTGGATCGAATGTATTTTATGGAAATGTTAACCTATTAATACCCAGCATTGCCACCGTATCGGGAATGATTTGTACGATTGCATTGGTTTTTATGTGCTACAGACACAGTAAGTATTAAAAAAAAAAAAAAACCAACAAAAACTGCAACAACAACAATACTAACTAAAATAGGCAAACAACAAAGTTTTGTGTTTTTTTGTTGTTGTTGTTTTGTTGAAACTAAAACAATAAGTACCTCGAGCATGTTGTGCACTGGCTTGTGTCCTGTTCGTGTTCAGGTATGGTAAACAAATACAAAACAACACTGACTGACTGACTGGCTGACTGAATGAATGAGTGCAAAAGAACTGAATTGTATAGAGCTCTGTTACAGAGCACACAGCACAAAACAAAACAATGCCAACGAACATGCATAATTGTTAAGCGAAAACAAATTGAAAATAAATTATACAATAAATTACAATGAATGCTCTTGTTTGTTTATATTGCAAACATATACAAATATATACAGTCAGTAACATAAAAGAATTTTATTACTAAAAAAATTTATATTTGTTCTTTAAATTAATTAAATAATTTCCAACACGTTCCAGTTCTAATATAGAATAATACACTGCAAGTTAGGGACAAATTACTGACATTACCTTTTCTGCGTGCATTTAGTTGTTCATCTGTATATACATTCTTTGTTTTGTTTTTCCAATTTTATTCATCCTTTTAGTGGACATTTCTGTATAAAATATTGTGGCACAAATACACACAATACCACAGTAATAACATTGAATATTTTTCTTTTGTTTATAGAACAAGCTGGACGCATACAAAAGGAATCTCTGGAAAATCGTCAAAATTCAGAAGCGGCACAACGTGAGCGCTATTATGCCACCATACATAAAGTTTCCTTGCAGAATAATGATAAAATACCAGGTATGAAACCAGTTTAGACACACAAGATCATAAATTTCAATTAAATAACCGTTTGTGTTAACCCTTGAAGTTCTAGTATTGAATGAAAATATAGCAAGGGTCCTCATGTAAACGCTTAAATGCCTCGCAAACTGTGCATTTTTACACTCTCGCAAATGAACTGTCAAAAAATTTATGGAAATTCGTTTGCACAACTCCGATAAGTTTGCGCGACAATTTAGACTCGCAAACTTGAATTTATTATGCATTTGAATCAGCTGCTTTTGTTTACGTTTATTTTTAAGAAATAGAAATAAGAAAAATACAAATATTTTGTACATGTAAAAATTGTGCGACTGTGGAACAGAATTATTGGATTGAATGGCATTGTGTATGGAAATATTAACAACCAGCTAGAAGATATGCAAAATCTTCCAAACTATGTTTACCATTGTTTGTTCCAAAGATTTCACTTTCATTCGAAAATTTTAGAATTTAATTTATGAAATTTTTAGAACTTTTTTTTACAGCTTTTGTTCAATTTATTTTTGTTTGACATTTTTACCAAATAGACATTTTCTGTATAAAATTGCACAAAATATTAAAGGTGGGTTCATGAAACACGTCGCGCAAATTTGCACAAATGGGAAACTTATGCGTTTAAACGAGTACCCTTAGTATTTTTCTTAAAATCAGAATATTACACATGATGACGCACAATTGTTTAGAAACGTTTCTATTTGGAAATACTTTAGTATATCGGGAACATTTTGAGATATAACTTCACATGGTTGCAGCTAAGGTGTTTTCGAGTTGATTAACAGTTGTTCATTTTTGCTGGTTTTCAATCTTTATCTTTATTTGTTAAAGTGTATATAAGATGGTTTCTAATTGTTTTCAATCTTATTCTTAAAGTATTCTTTAGTGAGGGGTATACAATATTAATATTATAGGTAATATTCTTATTAGATTTTTTTTAAATTTGAGGACATTTTGCTCTTTTGTCTGAATAGCTTGCATTAATAGTTATCTCTTGGTTTCTCAGCTAACTCATTGATCAGCTGCTGACTTCTCTTGGGTGGCTCCTCTCCCATTTGTCTCGGACAATGAACATCTGGCCTAAGCTCAGGATATAACTTCAGAGATATTCCCATTTGAAAATAAAATTTTCAAAATTTTTACCTATCATACTCCAGTTTTTTTGTAACAGCTTTTTCCTTTATTGCTCTAACAATAAACATTTGTGTCAAATCAAAAGAATCCTACTTTTGGGATTTTTCAAAATATTTTTGGGAATTGAGGGATTCCTGATAACAAATTTCAAAACTTGTTTTTAGTTTCTCATCATTAAAAAATAAAAATTTAACACCATTTTGAAAAATCTTTGCAAAAACTCGTAACCTTATATCTTCAAAACTAATAAAGATACAAAAAAACTTACAATATCATGTTACTCCATTTAAAAAATAAGCTGACAGGTGTCTGGTACTTTTTCAAAATTCGGACCTTTTAGGGGAGAAAACGGGTAAAAACTGTATTTTGGTACTTTTTTGGCACCATATGTATCTTTTAAACCAATAAACATACAAACAAATTTAAAATCATATTCTTTACTTATAAAAAAATAACAAATATAAGTTTGGTACTTTTTGGTAATTCGAACCCTTAAGGGATAAAAATTGTTTTTATTTTTGGTACTTTTTTTAAAAACTACATTTTCAACAAATTGATAAAGACATATAAATATTTTATTTTAAGCTCCCACCATGATACACAAATTTATTTGGATACAATTTTAACACCACAATGGGGATAAAAAAGGTACCAAAAAGAGGGTAAAAACGGAAAAATACATTTTATTTAACATTTTCAGCCAATTTTGATAAATTTTTAACATTGGTTCCTGGATTCATGCAAAAATTAACTAACAGAGTGCTATTTGGAACTCGACTGCCAAGCTGTATATTTGTCCAAATCCGGGAAAACAGTTTGGTACTTTTTTTAAAACTTATTTTTCTTGAGCACATTAACACAGATTTAAATCGTATGCATGTCTTTAAGCATAAACAATTTTGGCAAAATAGAATATTTTTAAATTTCAAACTTGAGTGGAGTTCAAGGAGGAAAAGGGGATTTGGTACTTTGTTCCTAATGGTACATTTTTTAATATTTTAAATTATTTCACTTATCGACATTAAAGTTAGCTGATATATATCTGAGTGAAGTTAGAGTTAGGAGTAGGGGATAATATTTAAACTGACAATTTTTCTATAAAAAAGTCAGTTATAAACTGACAATTTTTCTATAAAAAAAAGTCAGTTATAGACTGACTATTTTTCTATAAAAAAAGTCAGTTATAGGCTGACTATTTTTCTATAAAAAAAGTCAGTTATAGACAGACTATTTTTCTATAAAAAAAGTCAGTTATAGACTGACTATCTATATAAATATATAAATGTCTTTGTAAGTTTGTTTGTTTGTTTGAGCATCACGCCTAAACGGCTGAATCGACTTTATTGAAATTTGGAACGTAGATAGATCATTACTTGGAAGCGTCAATAGGCAATAACTTTTTTCAATACTTGGACCAGATAGGGGTAAAGATGGGGGAAACCGGTAAAATTGGTACCTTTTGTTCTTAAACAATAAATACTAAACGGCCGAAACGATTTTATTGAAATTTCCAACATAGACTACGACAGGCGTAGCGAAGCGAACCGGTCAAGCTAGTTAAATATAAATGAGGTCCTCACTCCCGATATTTCGAAAATGTTTTAATATATTTTCCCCGTTTTAGGAATTTCGGTATTTAGGTATAGACAAAGTTATAAATATATTGATTAAACGACCTTTTGGTCTATCTATGTTATAAATTGTACTACGATATCTAAATCCGTCTGAATTTTACATTAATTCGAATTATAAATTTTGCTTCACAAAAAATCACTTAATCATGAAATTTCAGATTTTTATGGCAAAGTATATTCTAAAAATTTCTTGAATATATTTTATACTCCAAAATGTTATTCCTCTAGTCCTAGGGTTTTCAATAACACCAAATATACATAGTGTTTCTATCTAACCTTCAGGAAACTCACAAACCCTGCCTTCTTTAGCAATTTTTAATGTTATTAAGAATGTATTTTAAGAAATTGCACTTACAGTTCGAATGGAAAGAAGATATCCAATTCAATTTGACAATGATCCGGAGTACATTGTAAAGGAATGGTTATTTTAAAAGGTAAAACCTACACAACTAACAGATCATATGAAACAAGTAAGTGATCACAATGACTGGCAGATCAGAAAAACGTGTTATGATGAGAAAGGCAGGTCTTACAAGTTCTATTTGTTTCAAATATTAGGACATTAATATGTGTTATCAATGTTATCAAGAGCAAATATCATTTAAGAAACAAATTCTACTAAACCATGTGTTTTTGTTAATATTTTTTAACTCAAACTTATTTGAAGCACAGTTTAAACAAATTACCAAATTGTTTAAATAAAATTATTATGAAATAATACTGCATATTCATTAACAAGTGTCTCAGAATCACATGCAGAATATTCTGGCCTAACAACATCAGCAATACAGATCTCTGGAACCTCAAAAACGAGGAACCCATACTAACGCAAATAAAACGTAGGAAATGGAGGTGGATCGGCCATACTATCAGAAAGAATCCTGACAAGGATGACGCTAGAGTGGAACCCTCAAGGTTCAAGAAGCCGTGGTCGACCAAAGAATACATGGAGACCCACGATACTACAAGATCTAGGACAGTGCAATCTTACATGGGAAGACGCGAAAACAACTGCTACAAATCGTGTAAGATGGAGGTGCTTTGTGAAAGCCATATGCTCCCAAGAGGGGTAATGGAGAGAAAAAAAAAAATAATGTATACTTTTTATGATTGACTGTATCCGTAAAGGGTTGCAATCAAGCGATATATTTTCAAACTTTTTTTGGAGTAGAGCTTTTATCTACAAATAATGTATGACAGTTAAACTGATTTTCTGGATTTGTTTTTAAACTAATTGGAATTATTATTAACTATGAACTTATAGTATGATTTATACTAATATTATTGAATGAATAAAACATATAAAAACCCAATGTTTTAAGTCCTTAATTTTCAAATAATGCCCTAATGAGTTTAATAGCAGTCTCCACAAATCTGTGCCCCTTAGATAATTCATAAACAAATAAAATCTTTTGTTTTCTTTTCATAGAACCTGGTAATTAAAGGGTTAACACGTACAATTCATACTTATATTTTTCAATTAATTAATATAAATGATTTTTGGTTTTCTTTTTATATTTCTGTGTTCGTGCGTAGAAACCTCAGAGGATATTTCACCATATGCTACGTTTCAGCTATCAGAAAGTGGAAATATGTCTCAACCGCATCATGCTGGTCCAGCCAATACACTGCTGCATTCATTTATGTATCACGAACGTGCTTTAACGGAGGGTTGCTCATCGACACCACCTGCTGCGGTATTAAAATCTACCCATCATCACTACCACCACAACCAAAATCAACGTCCAACTAAGACTATTCATAATCATTATCAAACCTCACCGTTTCATAATATCGTGCGTTTATTTAATACATAATTTTTTTTCATTTTATTTTCTGTTTTTTTTTTCTTTTCATTTTATCTTGATTTCTATTGTTTTATGATTTATTGTTGTTTCTGGTTGGTCTAACAGTTTTAGTTGTAAAACAAAAAATGTTTAAAATAAAAATTAAATAGTAAAACAAAAGCATTGTTGTGGCAACTTGTAGTATTTTGCAAAACAATCAGCAGCAGTAAGAAGCTCAACAACTCCAACAAACCAACCCTCACATACCAGTCAGCCAGTCAGATGGCCACAACTGCAGTATTTTTAGTACATTAAACTAAATAAAAGCTTTTAAATGTTTTTTTTCCTTTATGTTTTATAAATATTCTTTTTTGGTTTATTTTTTAATGTTCTTAATTTTGTTTTTTGTATTTATATGACGGTAAACTGTGGGATTTTTCTATTTACTAAAACTCGCCTTTTATTTAATGTAAATTATTTGTAATTTATTGGTTTTTATTTATTGTTTTAATTTCTATTAAAAAAAATGTATATTTAAATTGTGTACAAAAACAAAATAAGCTAAATGAACGCTTGATATTATAAACTTTTAACTCTCCTCTATTCGTTTTTTCAACAACTTTATTGTTTGAATTTTTATGTTTGTATAAGAAAAAAATTCATATTGTACTACCATTTCTAAGTAGAGTAGAATGCTTAAACGCTTTTGTAGCATTAATCCCATAAATCCTCATAGCTATTTTTTCAACAACTCACTTTTATAAACAGCAACTGATTTTTTCTTTTTCTTTGTTATTTTTTTTTGTGTTCGTATTTACTGCAGTCCTCTAAAAATCGCCGCCGTCATTCCCGCAAAACAGAGCCAGAAAGTGAGGAGTCCGAATCAGATCAGGACCAACTGACTTCGAGTCGTACGGAGTCATCCAATCAGCATGAGGGGAAAATGAAGCACAGTAAGTTTATTAAATGATTTAAATATTGATTTAGAAAAGTATTTGGTTGAAAATATGTGTCTGTTATGAAATTCATACGAAAATAGATGAATAGGCGGAAGATTACTACATTCGTCAATCCCAACTTTAAATAAACATCCTTCATTGTCCACTTTATTCTGCTTATTTTTGGAACACGGAATTTAGAAAATTTATTGATGGTGATGATTTAGCTGCAGTTAGGCTTTCGAACTTTCATACATACATTTATTCAATGCTACTAAGGCTCTGCAAAGTGTGGTGGTAGGAATGTAGCTTCCCTTTGGTTTATTTAAACGATTTTTTCAATAGACAAGAATGGAAGAAGAATTTATTACCAGCAATCGCTTTTGCTACAACATATTGTTGCCAGCAATCGTAACTGTTCTATAACAAATCTTTGCCAGCAATCGCGGACTTTCTATAATAAATTGCTGCCAGCAATCGTGGCTCTCTTCAAAAAAAATGAATGCCACAAATCGTGGCTCTAAAAAGTTGCTACCAGAAATAGTGACTCTTTTCATAAAAAATTCGCGTCTCTTTATATAATAAACTATTGCCAGCAATTGTGGCTCTGTCTTTCTATAACAGACTGAAACCAGCAATCGCGCCTCTGTCGGTAACAAATTGTTATCAGAAAATTGTTGTCAGAAATCGTGGCTCTTACTATAATAAACTGTCGCCAGCAATCATGCAAACAATTGTGGCTCTTTCCATTATAAATTGTTGCCGACAATCGTGGCTTTTTCCATAGAAAATTGTTGCAAGCAATCGTGGCTCTTTATAGAACAAACTGTTGCCAGCAATCGTCGCTTTTTTTCATAATAAATGTGGCTCTTTCATAGTAAATTGTTGTCAGAAATCGTGGCTCTTACTATAATAAACTGTCGCCAGCAATCATGCAAGCAATCGTGGCTCTTTTCATTATAAATTGTTGCCGGCAATCGTGGCTCTTTCCATAGTAAATTGTTGCAAGCAATCGTGGCTCTTTATAGAGCAAACTGTTGCCAGCAATCGTCGCTTTTTTCATAATAAATTTTTGCCAGCTATCGAGGCTCTTTCCTTAGTGAATTGTTGCCAGCTATCGTGGCTCTTTCCATTATAAATTGTTGCCAGCTATCGTGGCTCTTTCTATAATAAACTATTGCCAGCAATCGTGGCTCTTTCTATAAAAAACTGATGCCAGCAATCGTGGCTCTTTCTATAAACATTTTTTGCCAGCAATCGTTGGTCTTTCTATAGTAAACTGTTTCCAGCAATCGTGGCTCTTTCTATAATAAATTATTGCTAGCGATAGTCGCTATTTCCATAATAAATTGTTGCCAGCGGTCGTGGCTCTGTCGGTAACAAATTGCTGCCAGCAATCGTTTCTCTTTCCATAATAAATTGTTGCTAGTAATCGCTAGCAATCGTCGCTTTTTTCATAATAAATGTTTGCCAGCAATCGAGGCTCTTTCCTTAGTGAATTGTTGCCAGCTATCGTGGCTCTTTCCATTATAAATTGTTGCCAGCTATCGTGGCTCTTTCCATAATAAATTGTTTCCAGCAATCGTGTCTCTTTTTATACTAAATTGTTGCTGTTTCCATAAAAAGTTGTTGCTAGTAATTGTTGCTATTAATCGTGGCTCATCCTATAGTAAATTGTTACAAGCAATTGTGGTTCTTTCCATTATAATTTGTTTTAAGCACTCGTGTCTCTTTCCAATACAATTTGTTTCCAAGAATCGTGGCTCGTTCCATTTTAATTTGTTGCCAGCTATCATGGCTTTTTCCATTATAAATTGTTGCAAGCAATCGTGGCTGTTTCCATAATAAATTGTTGCTAGTAAATTGTTACCAGCAGTTGTGGCTCTGTCGGTAAAAAATTTTTGTCAGCTATCGTGGCTGTTTCGAAAATAAACTGTTGACAGCATTCGTGGCTCTTTATTTAATAAACAACTGTTAGAAATCTGGGCTGTTTCCATTAGAAGTTGTTGCTAACGGTCGTGGCTGTTTCCATTATAAATTGTTACCAGCAAACTTGGCTCTTTCTATAATTAGTTGTTGCCAGCAATCGTGGTTCTTTCCATAATAATTTTTTGCCAGAAATCGTAGCTCTTTTTAAAACAAATTGCTACCAGCAATCTTGGCACTTTCTAAATCAAATTGTGGCTCATCTATAAAAAGTTAATGCCAGAAATCGTGGTTCGTCTATAACTAATTAATGACAGAAATCGTGGCTCTTTTTGTAATAAAGTGTTTCCAGCAATCGTGGCTCTTTCTATGATATACTGTTGCCAGCAATTGTGGCTCCTTCCATAACAAATTGTTTCCAGCAATCCTTGTTCTTTTCATAACAAACTGTTGCCAGCAATTTTGGATCTTTCTATAATAAATTGTTGCCAGCAACCGTGGGTGTTGCTCTAATAAAGTGTTGCCAGCAATCGTTGATCTTTCTATAATAAACTGTTGCCAGCTATCGTGGCTCTTTCTTTAATAAATTGTTGCCAGCAATCGTGGCTCATCTAGAACAAATTGATACTAGGATTCGTGGTTTATCTGTATCAAATTGATGACAGAATTCGTGATTCATCTATAACAAATTGATGTCCGAAAGCATCAATCCATGATAAAGTTATGCCAGAAATCATGGCTCCTTCCATAATAAACTGTTGTCGTTGATGTTTTGGTAATAAATTGTTGGCAGCAATCGTTGCTCTTTCTGTAATAAATTGTTTCCAGTAATCTTGGCTCTTTCTTAAACAAATTGTTGACATCTGTCATGGCTGCTAAAACATATTGCTACTAGCAATTATGGATCTTTCCACTTGACACTTTTAAAATTATTTATAATTTGTAGGAATTAATTTTGCATCACTACACGGAGTTTTGCTGAAAATGGGCGGGATTGTAAAAGAGGCCGTGGCGCCTATCATGCTAAGTAAATACTTATTTTCGAATGCCAGGAGAACTATAATTGTGCATGTCTCCTCCTCTTTCTAGATATTTTTAGAACTATATTTAAGATATTCAATTTCGAATATCTGAATAACATAAAATTGTTTTCATTTAGGACCCTTTCCGATGTTTCAATTTTAAGACTGAAACATATCCAAATGGAATTCAAGATTGTTTCGTTTAACATAAATTTCAACCAAATCTTTTCATTGCATATATATTATAAGATTTAAGTATGAACATATTAAGGTATTTTTAAGTAACTATTATATACTGATTGTATGCGCTTTCTTTTAACAAAATTTTCAATTCTTTCACAGACTCAAGATTAACACCACATTTTCAAAATCACAATATATCAATAACTTATCTGTAGTATTAAATATTTTAACTATCTATCTACATTTTTAAGAATTTCTAATAAAGCTATAAGACTTAAAGAAAATAAAAAGAAAACACACAAATACACTCTCTAATTAATACATAAAATCAACAAACATATAAAAATGATATAATAGTAGTAATAACAAACTAAACTAGACACAAATTATTCCTTATTTTTAAACATATTTTGATGCTTGTTTTCATGTACATTAATTTTACATTGTATTGTACATATATTTTTATTTTTAAACATTTGTGTATTGTATTGATCCTTCCTAACAAAACAACAGCTAAAAGAAAAAAGAAAACTACCAATTTTGTTCTTATTTATATTTGTTTTGTCTTCTTTTTTTCCCCATTCCCACAGGTATCATCTACCATGGAGCACAATCAAGCACATCCTCTGATCTATCACCAATGTCCGAACAAAAATCATTGCCACGTCGCGGTCGTTCAAGGTATCATCATCAATTATATCAGTTTTCCACCAACACAACACCGCGACATCATAACAATAGCAAAAACTCGTCTAGCAATAATTCCAATTCGAATAAGATACTTTCGCCACGCAGTGGTGTCGGTAATCTAAAATCCATATCGAGTACATTTAAATCACAAGATTCCATACAATGTCACATACCCACATTGGTTAAGTCACCTTCCATAACACACCAACAGCAACAACAACAACAACAGCAGCAACACCTCCAACACCAACAGCAACTGCAATTGCAACAACACCAAAAACACAACCAACCATCTAACATTAACACATCCAGTAGCTTTACCAGTAGCAATAGTAGCAAATTATCACAACAACCCCTACTTGTCACACCCAAAATTGCACCACACCATTCCCAGCAGCACACAGCCAACCTAAATGACCACCACTCATCCGACCTGTTAGATAGTAGTAGTTGTACTAACTCCCTTGCATCTGTAGCCCCCTCCCTGGCATGCATGCAGCCATCATCACAATTTCGTCCCATAGCTCATAAGGCCGACGAGGGTCTATCAGGTGGCACACTCTTGAATCCATCCACCGCACCTCTATCGTCAAAATTCTTTACGGCACCAACACTGCCCAAATAGGATACGGCCCTTGGGGGCAGTGTGGATGGAAGTCTGGTCGATAGCGATGGCATAGTCAATAGTTTTGGCTATAATATCGGCGAGATTTCATGTACCTACATGAACCCCATCGATCAAAAATTTGACTATGAATCATAGGAATAGGCGAGTGAGACCACTTTAGGTGGTGGAGTGTAAGATAAACAAAGTTGCAGCAAATTTCCTGCAAAAGATGTATATTTTTGTAAATAAGATTCAGAAAATGTTATTGAGTGTACAGTTTTTAAGGCATTTTTTTTTTTTTAATTGAACTGTAGCATATTTTAATGTGTAAATATGTAATATATTTTGTAATTCATATGAATTGTTATTTGAAGAAGTTTGTTGCATTCTAAAATTTTATTAAATAAAGTACTTATGCTTATTAAACCGGCTTACGTAAAAAGTTGCTCCATTAACTCCTAGCAAATGGAAGTGGGTTATTTTAAGATTTCGATAAGGTTTGTTCTATGAATGTTTGTTTACTGTGGAGTGATCGATTGCAATTCATCGCCGAATATCAAAATTAAATGTTGGCAAAGGGAATTCGTCCTCTTACTAACATATTTTCAAACTTCTGTCCCGATGGTTATTTATACTATATTTCTTATTTTTCTTTTCTTACTAGAAAAATTATTTATTATATATTGTTCGGGATGACCCAAATGTATTCCGTTATAATTTTTCCAGCAATAAAGTATTTTATAAGCAATTTATATACGTAAAGGAACATTTTTGTTTTTCTTGCTGGGATACAACTCAAACCCGCAAACATCAATCATTATAGCTTGTTAGCAACTGGTTTTCACACACAAATAAAAACCAGTATAATTTGCATGTATTTGAATTAAAAACAATTGTAATTACAAAGCAGAAAAAAATCTGCCCCGGCCGTGAGTTGAACTCGTGATCTCATATTTAGATTTATATTTGAAGTTACGAAATAATGCATTAAGAAAGTGGTAGTAAAGTAGTTGTATTAAAATTGTGAGTGAAGTTCTTGTTGGTATTATCCGATTTGCCTCAAGTGTTTTTTTAATCCAGTCAGCACTTCTCGAAATTCCAGTGAAAGAAAATAATAATAAATCCTTTTCACATCTTGCACTAGAATTGCATCTTCTCTTAAGAATAAAAGTATTGTGTTCCAAAAAAAGAATATTCTAAAATATTAAAAACAAAAGACAACTCTTAGGTCCCACCGAGACTTGAACTCGGATCGCTGGATTCAGAGTCCAGAGTGCTAACCATTACACCATGGAACCCGTGAAATTATGTTTACAGAAAATTAACTTTATACCAATTTGCTAAATATTTTTTCTTAACTAAAAGAGCAACATTGCTCCTGTCAACAAGCATCTGTGAGTTAACTCCTGCCAAAATTTTTAGCAGCTGCATCATTTAGTTTGTGTTTGAAGGATATTGATAGCAGACTACTTCGTGACCTGAGGGGAGATTGGAAAAAAGTTAACTTCGTCTGCCCAAAAAGCATTATTTTTTGTGGAAAGAAACCATCACTCAAAGACTGAACTTGATAAATATTATAGGAACTCAGCACCATCAATTTCAATGGAAAACAAGGGGTATACTGAATTTCGTTGTGGCCGTATTTGTGGATTCCCAGTTTAGGTCTCTACACCCGAAACAATTAAATAAACTACGGTATGGTTTTGGCCGATCACATTGTTCAGTTGTTTAAATTTTGAACGATCACTTTGGTATAAAAAAGCTCTCCGCAAGGTTGCTGCCGCATTTGCTTACAATCAGGTGCACAAAAGGATATACACATGTGAAGTTTCCATGGCAAAAATCCATGAATTAGGCTAAGAAATGGTCCCGCTTCCACCCTATTCTACGGCTTTAGTACCGAGTGACTATTTCTTGTTTCTAAACCTGAAGAAATGTCTCGGTGGAAAGAGAATTGACTCCAACGATGAAATTATCTCACAAAAATATCAATTTATTCTATAATTTTAATATACTACTCTCTGTTTTAATAAAACATATACAGAATATTATGATAAAAATCATAAGAGATGTGTAATCGGGAAAGTTCAATCCTTTATCAGGGTAATTTGTTTAATATTTGCAGTTAATCAAAACAAACTCACATATAATAAAGTACAATCTGCTTAAAATATTTGGAAAATTAACTTTATAACTTTTTTTATGATACAGAAACGCGACTACAAATGTATATTTTCATTAAGGATTTGATCTACTTAAACCCAATTAATATTGATCTGCTTTCGAATAGAGGCTGATTCAAAGGCATTCAGTTATTCTTCATTACGAAATGATAAGAAAACAGAGCCTATGCAAATAATTATCGAACCTTAGGTGCCTTGTAGTGCTTATAACCAAAAACTGGATTTTCTCCATAATTTCAGCATTTTTCTTCATATGTAGTCTAGTGCATGTTCTTTTTGTTTATTTATTGTATCTTCCTTACTTAATTTCAAATCTTATATCTAATAACTAGCTGAAACCAGTCCGCGTTGCTGGCCGTTAGAAAACATTTGTTTCATATTGCACCTCGATCTCGATTTTAATATACAGTGACGTTCCAAGTTTGTGATCCAACCTTTAATGTACATGTGTTGGCAGTCCGGCTGGTTCCAATGAATTCAGTAGGATAATCGACGGCTTGTTCTTCGTTCATTACTGTGCCAATCGATTTGTATTTTATTGTTTCGCCAGGCAGTTTCAATTGCATTTGCTTATTGAGCTTGTTAACATCATCATTTGTTGGTGGCGAAATTGCATGTTCCCACAGACAATCCGAATTTTTTTAGTTGTTTGTAAGACTTGGGAATACCTTGTCGACAACGGATTGAATATTAATTTGCATTTGGCAGAAGTTCGGTAACGAAATCTAATTTGTGGTGGGATCAATTGGAATTTTTCCATTTCCGATGTCCAACAATAGTTTTGAGAATATTCCGAAAGAAGGGTATTGCAGCAAATGCAGACGCATGTTCATTGATAGCGTTCGGCTTTTGTAGCTTCATTTCCAGTGAAATAAATTTTAAGGAATTTCGCATCATCATTGGGAAGTGGAAGCAATGATCCAATTCTGTGGTACATTTGGCCTTGAACTTTAAAGGTGGGCATGAATCCAACGTCAACAAACTGAAAATCAAAAATCTGACTTTACAGTGTTACTCGCTAGGCTTTTCTGAAGATTTCGTGAAAATTTTAATAAAACAGGTCAAGCCGTTTTTGATTCCATACTGAATATACATACACACATCTGTTTTATATACATAAGTATATAGGGCATTAGCGGTATAATGTAAAAATTAGATTTTTACACACCCCTCCGCACAAAGACCGAATATCAAAAATCTGACTTTACAATGTTTCCTGCTGGGCTATTCTGAAGATTCCCTGAACATTTCATCAAAATCGGTCTAGCCGTTTTTTATATATATAGATGGAATTAGCGGTATAATGTAAACATTTTATTTTGACACGCCCCTTCGCCCACAGACAGAAAATCTGACTCCACAGTGTTACCCGCTAGGCTATTTTGAAAATTCCCTGAAAATTTCATCAAAATCGGTGCAGCCGTTTTTGATATAGATAATTTAATTAGTTCATTGTTGCTCTGATTAAATTGGCATTATTCCTTATTGTAATTGGATTAGGTCAAATGGCTGGATAATTGGAAGAGATGTTCAAACTCCCTGAGCCGAAACAAAATCGTTTAAATTTTGTACTCAGAATTATTTAGAAAAAATTATGAAAAGAAAAGGAATGAATAAAACAAAAGGATTAGGAATTTTCTAATTACACTATGAGACAAAAAAATTAAAGTAGAGGCTTTATAGGCTTTAGAGAGTACAATAAGAATATGTTTTTGAAATTTGCAAAACACCTCCAAAATCTTTAATTACGGAGAAAAAACAGGAAAATGGGGAAAAAATAACAACAAAAATATTTTTGCAAATTTTGTCAATATACTTAAACAATATATATATATGTGTACTGGAAAGGCCACAGTTTCTTCTTTTTAAATTCGGTTTAAAAATTAAGATCGATTGAGAATCAGCTTGGTTAATGGCTAATAAGTATTAAAGGTAAGAAAAACCTGGTTTTTACCCGTAACTCAAGATTTTTTAGGTGTTTAATAACTTTCCAATAGCTTATGTGTGTTTGAGGATAAATTTTGAATCAATTTGTATTAAGCCATAATGTCATATTTTATCAAACGCTTGAGAAATGCCAATAAAGATAGCTGAAAAATATTTTTTTTCTACACTTTTCCTACAACATTTACAAGTCTACGGGTTTGTTCGACAGTACTGTGTTTTCTTCTAAATCCATGCTAATGATTCGGAATACAATTGCTTTCAATTAGCTCGGGTACAACTTGTTCGTGAGTATCTTCTCAAATAGCTTTGTTATATTAGACAATAGGCTGATGGGTCTATATGATTATACTAGTGCATGTGAACTTTTTTTAACTGATATTTTACTTTTATATGTTTTTTTAAATAAATTTCCGTTGTAATTAAGTGATGAAACTAATTATAAGCCTAGTTTTTTCAAAAACTAAAAAATAAAATTTTTACCATTTCAAAGTTTGTAGAAATCATATCAAAGCTTTTATGAATCCTAGAAAGGTGAAAAAAGTGTTCTTTTTAGAAGTTTATTCATAATACCTTCTGAATCTTATTTACAAATCAACATTTAAAGCAAAATCATTTTCATTTTTTTATGCAAAATATAAAATTTGAAAATGTTTAGCTTAAAATAAATTCTAATCTCGCTATATTCTTTGGTTTAAATTTTCATCAGTTATTGTTATTTTGGTTTTAAATGTTTTTGCTTTAAAAGAAAAATAAATAAAAAATCATCAACTGCTTCAACGCTTTTTTCTTGAATTCAAATTTTATCATTATTCAGCCAACAGCATTGACTTCAACAACAGCAACACAAATACTTTCATTGTGAATAAAACCATACATACTTGTATTCGAATTCGTACTCGTACATTAGTTACGCATTTATGTAGACGGTATTTACTTTTTCATTCATTGTTGTACTCTATATACTCTTTATATGTATTTATGTAGTGCCCAACTTCTACTATATAAATCTAAAAAAATAAAAAAGAAATTGCAAAAAAATATTGTCATATAAATTATGTACTACCAAATACTTGTCCAATCTATAATTAGGCCTGGAGGTGCTATACGCACCCTGCATCCATTGCAGCTACAAGCTGAATGCAATGTAATTTCCAATAGTGGCTTCCATCAAATACCCGTTGAAGTAGCTATACCAGCGGAACGTGCTGAAGTTGCACAGGTTGAATGTGATGTGGAAACGTTGAAAAAATTAAAATTAGGTCTGAGATCAACGCTCTGGTCACGTCCGGCCTCCACAACATCACATTTGTTACGACAGCAACAGCAGCAGCAGCAAAGACCACAAGAGAATCGTCCAATTTCACAGCCACAGTTACAGCAACTGCAGCAGCAGCAACAGCCACAACAACAACAAGTTGTACATAAAAACCAACAGCAACAACAACAGCAACAACCATCAAAATCACCATCGCCCTCATCTGCAACAACAGCAACAACACAAAAACAACAACAAGCACGACAACATTCACCAGCACCCACACAGAAGCTTTTAACTGAAAAATCCGATTATTCCATATCGGTGTGAGACAGTGACAACAACAAATACTAATACCCCTTTTGTTGTTGTTAAAATCCAGAAAGACATGAAACGAAAAAAAAAAACTTAAAACAAACGATCTCCTCGATACACTGAAAACAATAATTAACTGAAATTAAGAAGAAACTAGTAAAGAAAGAAATTATTTATTAGACTGCAATTATAACTTCGATTATAACTACTACAGCGATTAGCAACTACTATTTACTTACTTATAGGCGTACAAGTGTGTACAAACCTCTTTTTATTGTGGTCTTTCCAAACTAAAGCAAATAGTGAGGATGATGAAATTTTATTTGCAGTAATTTAATCGTTTTGTTAGTGTATCTATGAAAGTAAGAAATATTGAAAGTATTTGTGTATATGTTTTGTTTAATTTTCTTTTTTTTTTCTTTCGGCTATTCTACCCAGTAGGAATGTGAATACGAATAGGTATAACATTTTCAGTCATCCCATCATACAAAAAATATATATAATATTAATACATTAATTACATATACAGTCAAATCCCGGTATAACGAATGATATATTGTCAGGCCCATTCGTTAAATCGAAAAATTCGCTATATCGATATTTATTTTTTGATTAAGTTTTAAGCTGTGTGTCATTAGGAGACATGACTATCGTCTAAAATGTTTTCATATTTTATAGTTTTTATTTATTGTTCTTCTATAGGTTGACTTGAGACATTAAGGAGGATTAATAAAGCCTTCACTTAAACGGATTTCGGTTCTAAAAATTATTCTACCATTGAAAATATCCATTATTTCAATGAAGATAATTTACAACAACAATTTTTTACGAAACAAGTGGCGTTTCTTTGCCTTTCAAAGACTTTTTGCTCCATATTCATAACAGAAAACCAAAATGGTTAGTCTATCCTTCAATAACTTTCTTTCAGGGGCACTGGATTCTCTAGCGTGAACAAAAGTTTTATCTCATATCATTTTCCAATAGGTATCAGTTTTATTTGCATTAAGAATAACATCAGGAGTTAGATTGTGCTCAACTATAAAGGCATGCTGATTCTTTAAGAAGTCTTACACCATATTCTTGTTTTGGAATACAGATAACACCAGCCTTAAATCCACCATTATAAAGCCTTTTGGTATTTCTATGGCTCTAGATATTAAAGCAATTCTATTAACTGGAATATGTTTTTACCTCTGGTCGAGTAATCAACAATTAAACTTCTTTTCCACAAGGGTATACACATCATTCTTTAGAGATAGATGATTATTTGAGCCATTCTTGAAAGATTGATATAATTGCCAATGTTAAAAATTTAACTTTTCTTCTGATTTTGTTTTATTTTTCTCCATATTCGTTAAATCGAGTACAAAATTGTTGAAACGTTCGTTATATAAGGACATTATACGTTATATCGGATTTTCGTTAAAGTGAGATTCGTTATACCGGGATTTGCCTGTATGTACATGAAATGCTAATATAGACAATGAGTTGGCAGCTATTTGTCACTGGCAAATTCCACTACAAGCTTATATCATCTATGAATTGATCTATTTAAACCCAATTGATATTAATTTGCTTTCTATTCTTCATTACGAAATTTCATACAATAGGCGATGATTAGAAAATCGAGTCTTCGCAAATAACATGCTGGGGTTCACATAACAGGTGGCGCAAAAAGCCGAAAAAGTGGAAAACATGTTGTCAGAAAAATAGGCATAATTCATTCATTTACTAATTGATTTTTAACCGATTTTACAGGTAAAATACATATATTTTAAATAAAAGAAACAAATTTGAAATCAATTTTAAAACAACATACACATTTCTAATTTCTTGAAGTTGTTACTTTAAGAATATCGTTATTTCACTTTCACATTTGTTAACAAAAAAGTACTAAACAAAGTGAACGAACTCTATGGCCTCCAGTAAAACAGTACATGTTATACAAGGTAATCCTCCTATCAGAAAATGCTATAAATTTTGCCGATTATTGGTCAAATAAATAGTCAGCAATATTCCGCGTTCTGGAGCAGTGTAGCATAACATTGTTTACTAATGTGTATTTCACATGTGTTTACTACACAAATGTCAAAACAGAACTGACATTAGGGGCCAATAGCAAAATTTATAGCATTTTCTGATAGAAGGATTACCTTGTATAACATGTACTGTTTTACTGGAGGCCATAGAGTTCGTTCACTTTGTTTAGTACTTTTTTGTTAACAAATGTGAAAGTGAAATAACGATATTCTTAAAGTAACAACTTCAAGAAATTAGAAATGTGTATGTTGTTTTAAAATTGATTTCAAATTTGTTTCTTTTATTTAAAATATATGTATTTTACCTGTAAAATCGGTTAAAAATCAATTAGTAAATGAATGAATTATGCCTATTTTTCTGATAACATGTTTTCCACTTTTTCGGCTTTTTCATACAAATTCTTTCTAGTATTTTGTAAAATCTTGACTTTAAACTGCCGGAACTAAGCCATTTTCTGACCGATTTTTTAAAAGGTAATTTTAAAATTAGTTTCTAAAGAACACATTTATGATGTTTTGAATTTATAACTATAAGGTCTTTTCACTATTCCATGAACTCTAAGAAAACAGAATAGCTACATTCCTTTTTTCACTGTGTAACTATCGAAACTTAGGTGCCTTGTGTAGTATTAATAAACCGGATAACCAAAAAATCAGTTTTTCTTCGTTATCTCAGTTTTTCGTGAACTGGTTTTTAATACTCGGCCATCCGGTTAATTTGGCTTAATACCAATAAATTTCATGTTCATTTGATTTTCTTTATTTTCATTGATACTTTTCCATAAATTTTTAATACATTTGGTAATTAAATGCTCTCAAATTGCTCGCTATTTGTCATCTGGGCTATATTTTGGAAAGAAATAATATGAGAAATATTTAAAAAAATCATATTTGAAATCGAACGGAATTCTTCACACTCTTTCAAATAGATTGTTTAAAATTGAAGAATTTCCATTAGATAAGTTTGTATAAATCATTTAGTCCGATTTAATACCTAAACTACCTACCCAATAAGCCACAAAGCCCCAAAAATTCAAGCACTTGAACATTTTGTTGGAATTTGATATGAAAGCAAATGTAATTATATTTTGAACTTGAAAACTATTTGAAAAATTAAATATTTTTCATACAAAAAACATGTGGCTTGAATTTATGTTTCCTTTTTACTGGAGAATGCTATTAATTTAAAGTGTAATACAACTGTAACTCAATTGCTTAACTATAATTCAAGGCTTGTATTACAGTTGCATTCAACTTGAATTCCAGTAAAAATGCTTATTGGGTATATATAAAGCACTTTCGATACAAATTTTCAAGCATAACAATGATTCTAAATAATAGTATAGAATATAATTAATTACTTGCATACTTTTTCAGAATCACTTCCGTATTTATCAAGAAGTTTTGTCTAAATCTTACTAATGATTCATTCAAAACTTACTGAGGATTTTACTTAACATTACACTGAATTTTATATACATATATGTATATTTTTATCGTCTTTCCATACATTTAACTTGATTAAAAATACAAAAACTGACAATATTGTTTGAATGCCACCCAAGGGCCTTTTTTCCATAGTGGTAAATCTGTGTTGTTTTACGAAAAGGTAAAAGCCGTTTTTGTAGATTCTCCGTAATATATATTTCTGTGTTTGTCATGCCTGTTGTCACAAATGATTGACATCTTATGCCACACAGAAAACTTCTTGGGAAATTTTGTTTGTTTTTTGTCCGGTATTGTTCTTGAATATTACTTCGTCCATCAGCCACATAAAAATCTTGATCCGGAAGTTGTGAAAAGTCTGCCAGTAGTTTCATCATCCATCACACAACAGGTGTATTGTATTGTTTCTGATGTTTGTAGCCTGTGAAAATATTGTTAAAGTATAGCAATTTGGTCATAATCAATTTCTGAGTCGTCTAGTCGATGTCCATCTGTCCGTCCATGTTAACATTGTAATCAAACTACAGGTCGCAATTTCAAAGATAATTCGACAAAATTTGGTACCAGCTTATCAATTGACCAAAGAACAAAGTCTATTGAATTAGGTTAGAATTGGTTATTTGACCTAGCCCCCATACGATTTCCCTCTGTGAAAATAGTTAAAGTCACATAAATATCTTATTTATATAGATATCCAAACCAAATTCAACACAAATAAGTTTGATATAAGTCAAACTCGCACCACCAAATTTGGTGACGATTGGTTTATAATTGGTCATAGCTCCCATATAAGGCCCTCTTCTGTTCACTGTTCTTTGCCGCATTGCGAGCTGGAACTTTTCTGAACTCTATATGACTTAAACCCAGCATTGGTTTTGGCTATACGCACGAAAGAATCAGAGAATTTAAATTTACTAGCTATTTTCCTGATAGAAGGGTTCGGTGCTCTTCGAAAGAGTTGTTTGACTTCTTTTGCCTTACCAATATCTGTTACACATTTTTTTCTTCCTTATCCAGCTTTTCTTCCAATGTTTAACCACCATTAACACGAAGTCTGGTTATGTGTTAACTAATAGTTATTCTGACAGTTTTTGTACAAAAATAATTTTAAATGACAGTATAACTATATGCTAGCACCTAACCAGGCAATGTTCGTGTTAATGGGGGTAAGTCTTCCTTTTGAAACAGTATGACGATGAACCTTTAGATCTTTTATTTGAAAGTCCATATTCGATTTTTTAAAAAAAGTTTTAATTTTTTTTTCACTTACTTTTTTTCGCTGTCCATTTTGATCGAAATAACAGTGGAAAATAAAGAATTTAGAATATTTTTGATTAAAAAAATAATAATTTGTTGGACCTTGGATAAATTTTGGCTCGAATAGTGTGTATAAGTTTTTTCTGACTCACTCTTTAAATGTTTCTTTATAATTTGGTAAAAAGGACATAAGATTCGGCACAGTCAAATAAAGCACTCTGACTTGCTTTTGTGCTTTTATATAAGTAATGATAGCCATCATCATAAAATATATATTGTGGGTACTCACAAGATTCGTCACAGCTGAATATAACACTCTTACTCGTTTTTTTTTTATAATATTTTGTCGTATGTGTTTTAAATTTTTGAAAAAAAAAAACTATTTCCTACTGGGTATAAATTCACGTCATTATTAGATGGATATGACTTTTCTGTTTTATCAATGCGTATGTGTATATAAATATTTAAGTAGTGTGTGTAGATACTACAACTGATGAAATGATTTCTGCCGTTTTTACTAGGTTCATGTATGTATCTCTGTGTGTGTATATATGTATACAAATATACTTTGTTATTTATGTTTGTATTTTTGGAAAGCCTTTTGTATAAAGAATTTAAAAAAAAAAAAAAAATAATTGAATATTTATAACAAAAGTTTATGCAGTAACTTTTGTAAATATGTATGTATTTGCAGACGAAGACGTTTAATGACATGAAAATGTTAAAAAGCATAAAAACTCCTTTACTTCCTTATATATGTCCTCCTTTATATATGTGTATGTAACATACAAAATCACAGTATTAACACCACCCCCCCCCCCCCACTTTACTCTGTCTCACCATCTCAGTTTTGTAGATGATGAACCAAAACAATAAAACAAGTATATATATAAAATAAACTTTCGGACAATCAATCTAAATTCTTTTAAAAAAAATTAAACTATTCTCACATACAAACACACTTAACATTTAGCTCCAATTAAACTCTTCCTTAAAAACATTATCAAAATATTGCATGCATCTCCTGAATGAAACTCTTAACTCCACCCCCTCCCCATTATGAAACTAATAAAAAATATATATATCTACTATACTTTTATACTATTTCGATGCATTATTAAAAAAGAAAATAATAATATAATACTAACAACTACATATGAGAAAAAATATGGAAATTTTTTCGAATCAGGTTGTATTTTTTATGTATAAAATCTAATTGTATGTATTTATGAGTGTAATGATGTAATAGGTCTATTTTGATAAACTTGCATACATGATTTATTTGTTTTAATGTAAAAATATTTATATTTGAAAGACTTTTAAGTTATTTGAATAAGATTGTGAGAAAAGAAACAGTGATATTGATGTGGATTTAATCTAGATAAAATAAGTAATAATTTCTACATTTTTAAAGACTTGTGTAAAAAAAACTATTTTTTTACAGTGAAATTTTAGAGCCTTTTAATTAATTTATATTTAAAATTTAATTTATGTTTAAGTAATAACTATGTTTTCAATTGTTATAAGTTTTAGACCTCAATATTTCACATTAATTGTAGCAATAGAAGACATATGTTGCGTATGCGTAATATTTAATTCCAAATAAACAAATATTACGTATACGTATTTTTTATGGGGGATTTCATGTAAACTTTTGAAATCGATGTCTTCCGATCGGTATGAAATTTGCATCAAGGTTAGTCCTCCTGGATAGTAATTCACACACAATTCTTCAACCAAATCGTTCGAGAACTCTCTGAGTTAGAGGGGGTCAAAATTTGACATTTTGGCCAAACAGGTGTTTTTTTCTTTTCTCATCCATGTAACTTATTAACTATTGTTCTTAGCAAAATGTGTCCCAAGTAGTTTAGATAACTATTTCTTCAAACTTTCGAAAAGCTTCACTTTTAAATAAAAATTTTTTGAAATTTTTTTTTCCAAAATCAAAGCTTGTTTGACTTTTTTTTCCAAAATGAATCCTTTTTTATTTTTGGCTAAAAAGAAAGCTTACATTTTATGTCTATCTATAAAATAGATAAACGTTACTGAGCAACTGACTGATTCAACATCGCCCAGCCCAAAAGGGAAAAGGTAGAGACATGAAATGTAAACTATAGTTTCCCCTCTGCCTTTGTAGATCCACTTAGATGAGATTTTTGGAATATAGAAGGTTTAGGGGATAAACTCGGTAACTATGTATCTACCAAACTCAATAAATATAGAGTTTTACAACAAAAGGTGTTATTTTGATATTCAAAGAAAAATGGCATTTTTGAGATAAATGATCGGATGTTTATTTCATAATAATTAACATCCGATTTCACGTGGCCCCAAAGGAAGAAGTCCCAAGGTGTTAAATCACAAGATTTCGGCGGCCAATTGTGATCACCTCTTCGAGAGATAACACGGTCCGGAAACTTCTCCCGTAAAAAAGCAATGGTTTCGTTGCTTGTGTGGCACGTAGCGCCGTCTTGTTGAAATTAAACGTTGCCCTAATCAATATCATTCATTTTCGACAATAAGATACGGTGTAGTGACGTTTGTCCGTCATTACAAAGAACAACGAGGAATTGACAAACCTGGGTTTTCTTCATCACTTTGGGCTACAGCAGCAATATTCTCAGTTGTTCTTGAGCGACGTGCACGGGTTTTATTCTTCACATCACTAACTTGTCCCAACAGTTCGAATTTTTCCACCAATTTCTGTATTGCGACAAAGGGCTTCGCGACGACTCAAAAATGCTTTAGTTTTTCGAATTGTGACTGCAAGATTTTCACCATTTTTGTAGTGAATTTTTAATAATTTCAATGCGTTGTTGAAGCGTGTATCGTTCCATTTTTAGTAATGGCGTAGTTTCTACTTGTCAAATGTCAAAAAATAAAAGCTTAAAAAGTGGCAGCTACAGAAATTCCGGGTAATTCTAAATAACACATCCTGTTGGAAAATCCTTTACAAACAAAATTTAAACAATTTGTCATCTGCTTTAAAAAAGTGGACCAGTGTTTGATACGTTTTTGTAATTCAAACATTTTAGGGATGAAAAATGGTACAAATTATATATTGGTACTTTTTTAAAAATATATTTACCTTTTGAACCAATCGTATATTAAAAAATACCAAATACAGATTTCTGAAAATTCAGACCATTAATGGGTATAATTTTGATTTATATTTGGTACTTTTTTCACAAAAAATATTTTTCTAAAATTTAACATTTTTCATAACTGTAAAATCTCATTGGGGTACCCTAAAAGACTAGAGGATTAGCCCCACTGTGCGACGTAATGACATATAGTTAACCCTAGCTCTGGCACTATTTACATATCTATTACATCTAAAAGGCATTCGTTGACATTATGATGGTTACTTAGTCTTAAATGCATTTCATGAGCACTTATAGGAGCGGAACCATACTCTCTCACCGTTCCAGAGAATCCTATCTGGAGGATCTAGATATTCGACATACCGGACTATAACTCTGAGAATGGAAGCATGCATGCAAATCTCCTTGGATTTAACGATTATTAACTGCAACAATAGGGATAAATAGGAAACTATTTTCCACTTGTTATGCGAATGCCCAGTCCTGAGTGTCAAAATTCACAAATTGCTGGGCAACTACATATTAACCGAGATATCTGGGTCTACATTTTAGCATACATTACGATGTGAATGGCACTACATCTGACGAGTGGTGTGATCTTTTCACTATACTTGATTGTTTGCGCGTAGGGAACTACCACACAAACCAAGCAACTATATCTCTGAGGATGTACATTGGGATTCCCTTATGTTAGGGTAGTGCTGAGTGAAGTACATCGGAGGAGCTTTGATGTCTGATCTCTCCATAAACAGAATAATTGGCTTCATTTATTGTGATGATGCTATGGACGGCATCACCAGAATCTCTAACGGTTTACAGAGTATCCCTAACAGTAATCTACATATAAATATATATACACGTATTTACAAATGTAAATAGTGCCAGGGTTCGTTGAAAATTATTGGTGCCAGAGCTAGAGTTAAAACGTACTTAAAAAATTTTGCAATATGAGCATTCATTAAATGTTATACCTTAGAAACGTTATTTCTTCCGTCCTTATATTAAATGTAGTTTCTCCAGTCACTTATAGAAATGCTTAATTTTAATTGTATTAAATCCTAGTTCCAGTTCACAGGCTTAATTTGTGTAAATTTGCATCTAAAATTAATGTTGCATGTGCCTGTATACGTGAAAGACAACGTAAGCACTTCATTATGCATTGTATTCGAAATCATAAGTCCTTCTTTATCTGTTCTTTTGACACATTAAGAATTTCTATCTATAAAAAACTATGAAATCTGGGAAATATTCAAAATTACTTTAAATAATTAAAAAAAAGACAACAAGAACAGATTAAAATCACATCAAATTATGTTCATTTTACTACAATATTATGTAATTAAAAAAATATATATAAAAAGAAAATTGAGTATGTATGTATGAATGTATGAAATAAAATTTTGTAATTAATATTTTTCCAAAATCTTATGACTGATGACTAATTTGATTAATTTTGATATAATTTTGTAAGACTTTGTAGAATATTTGTATGAAATTTTGTCTAAACTATATATATTAACAAGGAAAATAAAATTTTAATGTAAATATCAGGAAATAAACTAAACTTAACTAAGAATTATAGAAAGAAAAACTAACTACAACAAAAATTTAAAATAAATATTTATATAAATATATTTTTCTTCTTATTAGATTAATTAACTTACTATATATATATAAATAAATAAATTATAATTAACATAAATGTAAACCCATGTACAATGAATTACAAATACAAAATATAAATTATAGAAAATAGCCTTAAAAAAGGTAATAAAACATAAACTATAAACATTTAAATTTAAACTTAATAAAAACATTCAATCAAAACTATAAAATTTATAAATAATTTCTTTATTATCAAACAGAAAACAACAACTAAATGTTTACTTTTTTTCAAATTAGATTAAAAACGAAAAATAAAAATCATATAAAGTTATATTTAATATAAAAACAAACGTTTAAATAAGTATTATATTTAAACGGAAAAGTGTAACTCTAAGATTTTTTGAAAATTTGTATATTTTATAATTTTTAAAATTCAAAACCAAAAAGAAAAATATACAGTTATATATATACATATATTTCGGAAACAATGTGCCAAAATTACATTTAAACAACAAATTATAAGAATTGCCAACAAACTAAAACTAGTTTTTGATTTTATAACGAAAAACAATTTAAACAATTTATGAACTTTTTTATGAACAATAGATTTAGTGAGCGAACAACAAAGTAAACAAAAAACTAATGTTTTATTATTACAAAAAGTAAAAAATTGAGAATCTAGAAATCAAAAGTAAAAATCATACAAATTAATAGATAATAAAGTGGTCGTCTCAAGGCGACTTTGCTATGCTCATCATCAGTTTAAAAAGTGATACCATTTACTATAAATTCATACCTCTTTTGGGACGAAGATAATTTTATGAAAATGAATCCATTTTTAAAATACTTTTTGAATGATTTTATACCAAAATTTGTTTGACTTACTTTCAAACAGAGTATTCGAGTATTGTATTAAGCCAAATAGAACTTACAAAAGGGTTAACTATGAAACGAACTGTCATACTGAGCTAACTTTTTAACATTTATGATCTGTATACTCTGGCAAATCATCTTGAATAGAATAACGCTTCAACAACGCTTCCAAATTATCGAAATTTACTTTGAAATCAGTCATCGATTAACGGAACTTATAGACGACCGTTTTATCGCAATATTTAGTTCAGCGATGTGTCTCATTTTTGGTTAATCGGCTGTGTTTCCAAAACTTTAAGACCATAAACCACCAGATTGCTCTTAAAAAAACGCCAGAAACCACAAAATCTTTAAATAAAACCATTGATTTAAACCGCAAAATTTTTATTTAACGATTTATCAAGCAAAACTGCTTTAAAAACAAAAAAAATTAAAATGTGTGCCAAAAACGCTATATATAATAACATTAATTAAGATCAATCCAATAGAAATTATCATTTAGAGAATTTGAGTATATTTCTAAGGCATCAATTAAATTTAAAAACTTTCTTGAGACTTCATAATCGTAGCAGCAATTTTCATGGCGATGAAGGCAATTTTTAATAAAAAACAATTAAGAAAGAATGGTCGGTCAAGCCCGACCTTATAATACCCTACACTAAGTAAATGAGCAAAAACATTTTTCTTTAAAAATTTCAATAATTTATATTCGTGAGTGATTGTCGAAGGGGGCCTTATATGGGAGCTATGAAAAATTATGGACAAATCACCATGAAATTTGGTCATGTGATTAATGTCTATATGAAAGTTATTTATGTTGTATTTTTAGGAGATTTATGCTCGTTAAAGTGATTATCGGAAGCAGGCCTTATATGGGACTTATGACTAATTATGGACCGATCATAATAAAATTTAGTGACATGAATTTCGTATATATAAAACTTATTTGGAGAAAAACTTGTGTAGATACCTATATAAATTAAACGTTTATGACCGATAAAGTCCAATTTCGGGAGGACATTTGTATGGGGGCTAGGTGAAATAATGGACCGATTTCAGCCAATTTCAATAGGCTTGGTCCTCGGGCAGAACATATGATATGTACTAAATTTTATCGAAATATCTTCAAAATTGCGACCTGTACTCTGAGCACAAGGTTTACATGGACAACCAGCCAGCCAACCAGACGGACGGACGGACATCGTTTAATCGACTCAAAAATTGATTCTGAGTCGATCGGTATACTTTAAAGCGGGTGTTAGACATATAATTTACTCTCAAAATTCCATTATCCATCTGAGATTGCAAACAAGTTCTTAAATTTGATTTTGCAATATTAAGCTGACTAAAAACTCGCTCCATTTCTGCATTTGACCATGGCATACATATAATTTGCAAAGCAAAATCAGCTAGTTCTTTGAAAATCTTGATACTGCAAAAGCTCAAACCAAAGCTGAAAACTGTCTGGACAACATCCAAATTGTTCCAAATATGGAACACTGTATAATTGGGACACATGCTAGAAGATTTGGCCTACGTTACAATGACTACTGTAGGAGCTGTCATAATGAAGACGGTGTCCTATCTATTCTGGCAATGCTTGGTTCTGATAAAGCTGAGGGAAAGCATCCTCGATATTCCATTCTTATCATGCTTAGATGAGTTATTAAGGATGAGTCCTACACGAATCTACTCCTTCATCAGGGAGTCTGATTGGTTTAGCCTGGAAACAATGGACGTATAATAAATACCCAGCTGTTTACCCCTTGGGTATCACAATCGGATCGGTTTTGAATGGACCCAAGTGAGCTGCTTGAAGAGTGGCTGTCCATGAACCTAAGCTAACTATTAGGCTAAATGTAATTTTCAAAACATTCAATTTGAAACTTTAAGGCGCTTAGATTTTGTTTTAGATATGAACCATTTTTCGTTAAACCAACAAAACATCACAAGGAAAATGTTCACTTAAACCATTAAAAAAAAGTTCGTCAAATTTAATTTTTTTAGTTTCGTTTAAGTAAATACAATATATCGCTTCTTTGCTGCAACAACGTCATAATTCAAAAAATGTCGTTTAGACAAATGAGCGATATATAAAAAAGCGCTAAAAACCGACAACTAAAAATATTTTGCAGCTAGGAAAACCACTTAGCGGTTTTTTCCAAAAAAAACCCAATAACGACAACAGAATACCTTTAGATCTAGCTTGAAAACCACCGTTTTTGCAACACTGCTTATCGGGTTCGTAAATAAATATAATAGCCGCATCTGTCCATTATATTCAGAAAAATACACAGTTTGGTGCCGCTTACACGCTGGTGGCATCATCGAACCTTATTTCTTCAAAAATGAGGCCGGATCTCGCGTTACTTTCAATGAAGACCGTTGAAATATGAATGACATTGATCCGACAAGATGAGATCTCAACAGCATGGCACCACATGACATACGGCGACCGCAACCATCGATTTATTGAAATCAAAATTTGATGATAACTTAATTTAGAGAAATGGATCTATCGGATGGCCTCCAACGTTGTGCGATTTGATTATTTCCTGTGAAGTCACTGGTTTCGACGTGAAGTTACTGGTTTATGCTGATAAACCAGCAATGCTCGAAAAAATGGCCCAAAATGTGTCCATATGACCGAAATCATTAACATTTAATGCCATGATTAATTGATTTTTTAAAAAAAAAACTTTTCTTGGATTAAAAACACCCTTTTTAGTAGTAACAAAAATTTAAATTTTGGACTAAAAAATGCGGAATTTTTTAAAATTTGTAGCTTCTATTTTGAAACACTTTTACAATATAAATCAGCGAAAGGCAGACTCACACCACTACAATTTTTAGATATTGTAGTTGTATGAGTTGAGTAAAAACTTGAGAAAAAAACAATAACAATAACTGAAATAAACAAGCATAAAAGCGAAAAGCGTAAAACAACCTGCTTCTGTCAATGCTCATGCGAGACTGACTGTTTTTGATTGTTTTTATACAATGTGTGTGCTTGCGTACATGTGAAAACAAAAACAAGAGAGCTCATTTGAGAGCTCACTGCGTTTCGCTGATATAAATTCACAAAAAGTCTTTCTGGCAACATACGGAGGCAAAACTTCCTACCAATTTCTTTCTAAATAGTTTTAAGTTGGTATTGAATATTACAGTTTCATGAATTGCCGCATATCCTGTGGCGTTATGCGGCTTTAAGCGAATCAGTTGCTTTCAGTGCAGCTTCTATGTAATGTCCTGGCCAGTTTTAAACAGCTAAGAATAGATAGGATCCTCTTGGTCTCACCAAATACAGAGCATTACCTTAGCGCCATGGATATTTGGCTTTGCTTACCGGCCTTCACATACGATCTCTTACGCAAATAATGATTTGGTGCAAAAATGCTTTTCTTTTATAGCGTTCAAGCTATAAAAAAAATCGTCGTTCAAAGTCTCTCGGCTTCAATTCTTATGGTACCCAATTTCTCTGCTTTTGGATGAATTATGCTGCCTGTAAACATTTTGAAATTGCTGATTGAGTATCTTCCAAATATTTTACAAGCTGTTTTTGAGTTTGACGACACTCTTCATGGAATAATGCCCCAAATTCTTGGTCTTCAAAGTAGTTTGGCTGTCCTTAGTGATCTTTATCTTCCATGTCAAAATCACTACTTCTGAACCGCACAAACCATCTCTCGCAAGTTGAAACCGATGAAACGCATTCACCATAAGCTTATGTGACCAATAGGTGTGCTTCAGCTTCAAATTAATGAAGTAAAGCACAACTTCACGCATACGAGGATTTGTTGGTACAAAATTCGATATTTTTGAAGCAAAAAAAAAAACTTTGTTGTTTATACTATAATGTTCTATAAACTGACAATAAATGACAATTACATATGTTCCCTTCAAAATCACATATCAGTTATTAAAAACAAGTACCGCATGCAAATTTTACGCCATCTATTGTAAATTCTGCATTTTTAAATCATAAACCCAATAAAAAAATTCATAAAAATCTTTAAAACTCCAATTTCGCAATAAATAAAATTTATAAGCGTTTTTAAATGCGTAATAATAAAGCGCGGACAAATTTGTTGAACAGTTTTAAGATATTCGAAAATAAGTTCGAATTTTCGAACAAATCTTTGATTTGGGTCTGCATTTATTTCAATAAAAGCTTAAAATTATACAATATTACAAAATTTCGTCTTTTTCTAATACATTCCCGATTAAATATAAATTAGATTCCGACCAAGCTATCCCTCATAGGACTCTTTGTAACACCAATATGACAGACTATATCAAAACATACTATGTACATAACCGACTTTAAAATCCATTCTGATGAAGAGCATAAAGAATCAAAAAAAAAAAAAAAAAAAAAAGAATCAAATAAACAAAATTTTTAAAATTAAATTTGCCAAAAAACCAAAAACTTATATGTTAAATAAATAATAGAAATAATTATGAGAACAAACAAACAAACAAACAAACAAAGAAAAGAAAGCAAGCAACAAAATAGTATTTAAATCAAACCGAAAATCAACACTATAGTAATAAACAATTTAATTATAAATACAACAAGAAATAATTATAACAAAACAACAAAAAGCATTTAACAAATTAAATATTTTATTTCCATTACAACCTTATTTCATTGTACATCGAAGTTTACGAATTTATTATGAATTTTAACAAGACGAATATCAAGATTAAGTAAAGTATTTTTTTAATTATATTAAGAAATATATTTTTGTGTTTTTGTTTTTCTTTTATTGTATTATCAACTGGTTTCACATATTGTTATTTAACACATTTTATTTATGACATATTAATAGAACTAACAAAAAATAAATTTAAAAATAATAACAGGAAATAAACGAATTAATATCAAATCAATGAAAGAAATAGTTATAAAAAAAACATACAAACAAAAAAAAAAATAGAACAACAATCAACAAAATAACAGAAATTATTAATATTATTAAATAAAAAATAAAAAAACACAAAATTTAAGAAAACAAAATCATTATTATTGAACGTCTTTCATAAAATAATTTATGTAGCACAAAAATATTAAAACAAAACCAAACAAAACAAAAAATTATATATATATGTGTAAAAAAAAAATAATTAAAAAAACATTAAAATATAAAAAAAAAATATATTAAAAAAAATAATTTGTTTGAATTATTTTGCAGAAAAGGTGAAAGGTGAGTATACGTTATAAAAAATTAAATTAAATATTAATCATACGATTACGTATCATACTGGATTGCACAAAAATACAAAACCAAATATCCACAACACCCCTTCGTTGAATGCTGTCAAGCAACTGAATGAAATATTTGTATTTTTTACGCTCTTGCTGTGTGTTTTGTTTACAATCGTGTTGTTTACGTGTAAATTCACGAAAATCTTCGTAGCCTGAACAATATTTTTTTTTTTTTTCAATTTAATTTTTTATTTATTGTATCTTCATTACTTAATGAACTAACAACAAGTATTTCAAATCTTATATCTAATAATTATAATTAATTAGTCCAGCCAGTGCCGGACGAAAAATTGTTTATTGATTGTTGCTTTTATTAAATAGGCATTCTTCCTTCTAGTCTTAGGTCAGCTGTGTCCCTCCTTCTTAATCGAGTGTGGCCACGGTTATCTAATATGTTGCGGGCCAGTGGGTTTGGGTGAATTTCAAGTTTTTTTAAATATTTTTCCACATTTTTCGTGATCTCAGTTTTTACAAGGGGCACGTTTAGATCTTTGTGTATATTCGCGTTTTTGATATACCAGGGGGCAACTGTAATCATTCTTAAAAACTTGTTTTGGCGTCGTTGGATATTTTCTACATTTGACGCTGAGGCCGTGCCCCATAGCTGTATGCCATAACACTAGACTAAGCGTATAGTTTCTGCCAATGAGCCAATTAATTTAAATTGATTTCAATTTCATTTGAGTCAACTTTGCATCTATATGACTTTTCCATGTAAGACGACGATCGAGATGTATTCCGAGGTATTTAACTTCCGATTGTTGGATTATTGTTTGTTTATTGATATGAATGGGGGGCATGATTCTCTACGTAATGTAAATGTTATATGTGTACATTTTTGCTCGTTGACTTTAATTTTCCATTTTTTTAACCATTTTTCTAATTCAAATGTGTGATTTTGTAAGTAACGAGACGCTTCTTCAGGGTTTTCATGAATGCTTAAAATAACAGTATCATCTGCAAATGTTGATGTATGCGTGCGATTGTTAGTTGGCATATCAGACGAATATATCAAATATAAAAAGGATCCCAGGATACTGCCTTGGGGAACTCCAGCTTCAATGGGTTGGGGACTACTTAAAAAGTCTCCTTCTTTAACCTTAAATGTTCGACCAGTTAAATAGCTTTTCAATAGCTTATGTGTGTTTGCGGGTAAATTTTGACTCAGTTTGTATATTAAACCATCATGCCATACTTTATCAAACGCTTGAGAAATTTCGATAAAGAGAGCGGAACAATATTTCTTTTCCTCAAACGCTTTTCTTACAATATTTACAAGTCTATGGGTTTGTTCGATAGTACTGTGTTTTCTTCTAAATCCAAATTGATGATTCGGAATACAATTGTTTTCAATTATCATCGGGTACAACTGAACAATATGAACAGGCATCACTGTTCTAAACTATTGCTTTGATTTTTTTAAAACATAAAAAATAACTTAAGAAAATTACTTTTTGCAGGAGAGTGATATTTAAACCCAAAGAGCTTAGCAGTTAGCTAAAATTTACCACAATGAAAATCTTTGTAAATTTCTATAAACTTTAACATGTTTCAATATTAAGAAAGTGAAAACTATTAACCCATTAACCCTTTCGGCCCGATCGGTACAATATATCCCAAAAAAGTTTAAGAACACCTCTTGGTAATATTTGATGAAGAATGAAAAATGCAAAAGCATTTTTCCCGTTATTTATGAGCATAAATGTGTCTTTAAAAAAAAAAGATCTTTAATATTTGACACCTACAGTTGCTTGTCATCACTGATTTAGTGTACACGTCTTGTGAAATTTTGCAGAAATTTATGTAACGATACACGCTTCAACAACGCATTGAAATTATTTAAATTCACTACAAAAATGCCGACTTTCATTCACAGTTCGGAAAACTAAAGCATTTTTGGGTCGTCGTGAAGCACCGTGACGGACAGCAATACAGAAATTGGTGGAAAAATTCGAGTTATTGGGACAAGTTAGTGAAGTTAGTGAAGAATAAAACCTGTGCACGTCACTCAAGAACAACTGAGAATATTGCTGCTGTAGCCCAAAGTGTTGAAGAAAACCCAGGTTTGTTCACTCCTGATCGTTCTTTGGAATTAGGCATTCCACAAACGTTATTACACCGTTTGAGTTGGATGATATTGATCGGGACAACGTTTACTTTCAACAAGACGTTTACTTTCAACAAGACACAAACAACGAAACCATTGCTCTTTTACGGGAAAAGTTTCCTGACAGTGTTACCTCTCGAAGAGGTGATCACAATTGGCTACCGAGATCTTGTGATTTAACATCTTGCGACTTCTTCCTTTGGGGCCTCGTGAAAGATAAGGTCTACGCCAACAGCCCAGCGTCGATTCAAGACCTCAAAGATAGAATTCGTGAGGCTATCGAGGACATAGAGCAGCCACTTTGGGAAAATTGAGTTTCTGCTATGCAATTTTTCGTGAAAGAAATTTACCCACCCTAATATATGCCCTTATAAGTTTTATTATGATTTTCTAATAAAAAAAAAATTTTTACTTGAAAAATTAAATTCATATTTCATATGTTTTAGAACATATAGCGATGTGGGTATTCTTATACCCAATCCACAAAATCGTACTTGTAACTTAGGAAAGTGGACCTGATCACTTGGTGGGCATTGGGGACATACACTCCCTCGTTTTCTAGAGCCATTACGGAAAAAATTATTTTAAGTAGTTCGGTCATGTCACATTTCAAAAGAAGATTCTTTATATCGCTCTTCTAGCATTTTCTACAATTTTTCTTAAATTGCTCTAGGTATGGGTATTTTTCCACCCATTCGACGTTAGTGGGTTAAGAAGGTATAATTATATGAACCTAACAATATGATATCCTACAAATGTTATGAAGAATCAGTAGTTTATTTATTTATTATAAAATAGCTCGATTTGTGCAATCACCTGCTACTGCAATATCTTAAATTGTGGAGCTAACATATTTAACACTTCGGTCTTGATAAGTTGAACTTATTATTAAAATACAGCCTCAATAAGTGCTGCATTTTCTTAAAGTTTTTACTGAAGTATATGCCATTTTTGTTAATATGAATAATATTCATGCGGAAGATACGAAAGTGGGCCAATAAGTCTGCGACTTTTTCAACTTTCCGGCATTTTTTTGAAAGGGCAACTCTGCTCGTTTAAGCAGCTGCATCGTTTAGTTTTTGTTGGACAGCTATTGATAGCAGATTACCTTGTGACTTAAGTAGAATTCACTGGGGCATAAATATTTTTTTAAATTAAGTACTATAAAAACGACCAAACAGCTATATTTGTAATCGTCCTGTAAAAATACCAGACAAGTTATAGTACGTATGTTAAAGCTTAATGAAAGTTTCACAAACATTTATATGTATGTAGAAAAGTACATATTAAAATTTAAAGATAAATATTTTCGTTAATTTCCTGCATTACCCTAAATAATGAATTTAAATCTTAGTGGAGTTATTGTTGTAATATGTTCATCATTCAATTGTTATACATACATATGTTTGTATGTATATGAGTATTCATGTATAACAAAATAACTAAAAAATTAACTGTTATACGAAAACTGTTTAACCGACTTATACACTGTTTACAGTTATAACTAATTACGCTACTGAATGAAAGATGTCGCTATATAAAATTTTTACTAGACTTAAAACCAACCCCTATTTTAACATTCCCTGTATATGAAACCTGTGGATAATTTAAATGTATTTTGGGGTTGAAATGGTTAACTGTTATATTTGATGAGCGCTTGTTTACCTAAAAGTTAGTAATTCAAAGAAACTGTTACACCATTTAAATTTAAAAAATACTAGCTGACCCGGCAAACATTGTTTTGCCTTCAAGGTGGTTGAAGAGGGATCGTTGTTTTGCCTTTAACATTTATGTTTTGTCGCCTATAAAACAAAATTTTGCACGATAAACATAAGTTGGGTGTATACTGCTTCACTACACTAAAAATTATGAAAAGTGCCAGAATTTTTTTTATATGTTTTATTTTTGAGGTCTTTTTTTAATTCTTAATGTAATACATTTGGATACACTGCATTTTTCATTTTTCCATCTGATGCATGAATAAACAAAGCAATTTGAATGCTAACTTTTGAACAGGCCATATATGGCTGCCCATGAGAGATGCAGGGCTCCTCCAAATTCAATTCGCTTACTTGAGGCCTTTGTCCTTCCACCTTGTTTATTGCAAGCACTTGAGTTCAAATGGCATGTCTTTTGGTTTCAGTGGAATACGCGGTATAAGCACAATTTCGCACAATATCGTTATCGCAAACATATATTTGTTTGCCACAATCATAAAAATAATTACTGTAACTATGTTGAAATGGTCACAGTAAAAATACACAACTATATGTTATCTCTGGGTGTATATGTAGCGGAACTTAGCACATTATACCACAGCCGTGAATGTTCTTTACGTTGAAAGGCTGCAATTGCTAACCCAATTCCTCAAAAGAGTGACGCTTATTAAAATCAAAATCTTGTCACGCATCAAGAGTACTTCCATCGGAAATATAGTGGAGTTCCATAAACCCCTAAGACGTAGCTTTATATATTTCCAAGATATTCGATAAAGTGCAATACTATCTTAGCTTATCGCATTTTATATTGTTAATAACTTCTTTAGATTTTTATTGCGTTTTCTTAGCGATCGCATTATACGAGCTTTGTAGATGTGATGTTATCAAAGTAAGTAGTTCAAACTCAATTTAGGGATACTCCAAGCCTTCATTATTCCAGCTACTCTATTTATCTTTTCTACTCTATTAGCCTTTGCATATTTATTTTCCAATCTTGTCTTTTAAAACACAATGCAAAATCATTATCTGTACACATACCCAGAACAAAACTATGATAAATCAATTGTCATATTAATTACCATATTCGACAACACAATTCATATTTTAATTAAAAAGGCATCAACAACTGATAGAAGTGGTGAAGACAAAGATCGCCCAAAAAATAGCAAGCCAAAAAATACCAAGAATTGAAGGCAAAACTCCACGACGATTGTTCGTCAAACTCAGCAAGAGCTTTCAATGTCATTGGTAGCTACTAAAGCAGCAATTTCAAAATGATTGCGAGCAGCAAGATTCATCTAAAAGGAGAATTGGGTACCAAACGAATTGAAGCCAAGAGACCTTGAAAGACAATTTTGTATGTCCGAAATGATGCTTGAACGTTACTTGCGATGAAAAATGGATTCACTACGATAACTCGAAGAGTAATATATCGTATGTGAAGCCCGGATAACCTGACGAATCGACTTCAAAGCTAAATATCGGTGGCGCTAAGATATTGCTCTGAATTTGGAGGAAGCAAAAGGGTCCTATCTGTTATGACCTGCTGAAATCTGACCAGACCATCACAAGAAACCTGCGCGGAATGCAACTAATTCCATTGAATCGATTATTGGCCGAAAAACACCCAGAATATGCGGCCATACATGAAACCGTAATATTCCACCTTTACAACACTCGGTCACATGTTGCAATTCCTGTTAAAATGTATTAAGAATGTAGTGGTTGCGAAGTTTTGCGTCACCCGCTTTATAGTACAGACCGTGTCACGTCCGCCGGCTATTTGTTTCGATCGATGCAGTACGCTCTTTGGAACACAGTATCCGATATTGCCTTGAAATTGGGTACCATACGAATTGAAGCCCAGAAACCTTGAAAGAAGACTTTGTATGTCCGAAACGATGCTTCAACGTTATACAAATTTTACAGCGAATCATTACTTGCGATGAAAAATGTATTCACTATGTTAACCCGAAGTTTAAGAGATCGTATGTGAAGCGCGGAAAACCTGCCGAATAGATATCAAAGCCGAATATCCATGCAGCTAAGGTAATTCTCTTTATTTAGTAGAAGCAAAAGGATTCTATCCATTATGAGCTGCTGAAATCTGACTATCACAGGGAACCTAATTCATTTGAATCGAGCATTGGCCGAAAAACGCCCAGAATATGCGGCCAGATATGAAACCGTAATATTCCATCACATGTTGCAATTCCTGTTAAAAAGTTTTAAAAATGAAGTGGTTGTGAAGTTTTTCTTCACCCGCTTTATAGTCTAGACCATGGTGCGTCCGCCTCTCTGGGATACGCTTTACTTTGGAACAGAGTATCCGACATTAGCATGATTTGTTCTTTGCATCAAAAAATGAGCAGTTCTTCTCCCTCGAAATCCATATGTTGCCAGAAGGATAGAAAAAGTAAATTGCTAATAATCGCCAATACTTTGAATAAATTTATATTTTACACTAAGGGAAAACCTGCAACTTAAAAACAAGAACGTATCATGTTAATTCAAAAATGTTCATTATAATAGAAAGAAATACGATAAATCAATAATATTCAACTTTATGTTAATATTTTTCTATATTGAAATAAAAAAAATCAACACTACTAGACTTACTTTAATGTTTCTTATTGATTCAATATGGTTTTTATTGATTTTAAGTTGTTCTTTCTCTGGGTGTACAAATGTTTCAAAATAAAAATAAAAAATTTAAGAAAATCCCGTATTTTTAAATCATACATCGAATAAATGATATGTAACTCTTTCGGAAATCATCTTGATATTAAGTTATATGTTTGTGCAGTTTTGGGAATGGATAAGTAGTAGCTTATTAAAGAGATTCCGCAACAATTGTCAGGTATTGTGTTAAGTGTTATACCTTAACTGTATGCAAACTGCAATGTAAATACTATAATGACCTTACAGATTACTGCTACTTCCTCCACTAAGTCATTTGTTAAGATTGCATACTCTCATCACTTGTGGCTTGTCATTCGCACTTGGCTTTATAAAAAAATCTGCCATATTTAGCAATGACTATAAAATCTAGATAGTTATCACTCATTTATGGTAATTATCGGAAGTCACTTTAATATTCACCAAATATTGATCTAGAGAAAATTTGTTACTTAATTAAGCCTTTAAAAATTCGATATAATTTTAATATTTTTTTTATCACGTACCATCAAATTTATTAAAATAATAATAATTGTGTAAGTTTTATATTGTAACTGGTTTTTTAATTGGTAAAGTTGTGCTCATACACAATGACATAAATAGCCAACAAATATTTAACATACAATCATATAAAAGTACTTAAAACATACACATAACAAATAATTACAGACAAAACAGAACCATGTATATTTTATTAGGATGGCCCTACGAAATTTTTGTTTTATGGTCTTTGAGAGTTATTTCATCTAAAGCTTCGCTTAATACAATGTTTTTGTATTGCAGACCTTTGGCAGGGCTCAAAGGGTTTCTCCTCTGCACTTTTTGGACATAAATCTGGCTTTTCTAAATGGCTGGTCCGATTGGGATAAAATTTGAAAAAGAACGTAGCCAATGCAAATTTGAGTTTAATTTATTAAAAATGATCCTACAAATAATCCAGGCGCGGCGCTATGAGTGCTCAAAGTAGGGTACCTTCGACATGTAAAATTTTTAAACACTTGCCATTATTTTTGTTTCCCATTCGATATTAAAGATTTTAAAATTTTGGGAAGCGCTTGGCTAGGTCTTGAAAAAATATGCTTGCTTGTGCTATTTATCAATCGAAAGGGACTACCAAATGTATCTTACTACACACAGAAAACTAAATTATCTGAACGCAATATTTAGAAATAGTTAAACTGAATGCTAAAGTTGCATTCAAATATCCAAGATCTGAACGCTTATTTTGTTGTTTACTACGCGACGTTCAGCTCGTAATAGTCCAAGCAAACGTTTTTCTGAACGCAACATATTAAATCCCAATTCCTTCTACAAGCGACCTGAACGTTTTGTTCAGATTTTTAGAATCAACCAAATAATTCTTCGCTGAACACACATTTTTAGTAAAAAATTACTTTTTTAGTAAAAAAGTACTTTTTTAGTAAAAAATTACTTTTTTAGTAAAAAATTACTTTTTTAGTAAAAAATTACTTTTTTAGTAAAAAATTACTTTTTAAGTAAAAAATTACTTTTTTAGTAAAAAATTACTTTTTTAGTAAAAAATTACTTTTTTAGTAAAAAATTACTTTTTTAGTAAAAAATTACTTTTTTAGTAAAAAATTACTTTTTAAGTAAAAAATTACTTTTTTTAGGAAAAAATTACTTTTTTAGTAAAAAATTACTTTTTTAGTAAAAAATTACTTTTTTAGTAAAAAATTACTTTTTTAGTAAAAAATTACTTTTTTAGTAAAAAATTACTTTTTTAGTAAAAAATTACTTTTTTAGTAAAAAATTACTTTTTTAGTAAAAAATTACTTTTTTAGTAAAAAATTACTTTTTTAGTAAAAAATTACTTTTTTAGTAAAAAATTACTTTTTTAGTAAAAAATTACTTTTTTAGTAAAAAATTACTTTTTTAGTAAAAAATTACGTTTTTGGTAAAAAATTACTTTTTTAGTAAAAAATTACTTTTTTAGTAAAAAATTAATTTTTTAGTAAAAAATTAATTTTTTAGTAAAAAATTACTTTTTTAGTAAAAAATTACTTTTTTAGTAAAAAATTACTTTTTAGTAAAAAATTACTTTTTAGTAAAAAATTACATTTTGTTAAAAAAAAATTTTTGTTAAAAAAAATTTTTGTGAAAAATTATTTTTTTTTTTTGAATGAAAATTCTATGCCATTGATTCTATGAACCTAACATTTGCAATATATGAACGCGCATAAGGTTATCAAATTAGTTAATGTTAGGTTAATACAAGTTTACTTAAGCTCACTTTAAATATTTGCACATGCAACTGACCAATCAACAGTAAGCAAAAGTGAAACATATATATTACAGGGTACATGAAAAAATGAGAAGTGCATAGTAAGCACTCTTTGATTTGAACAAAATAGTAGATAATTTTTTACAAGGTGTGTGAATTGCATGCATTATTTCGAAGTATAATAAAGAATTATATATAATGTTTTATATATCAATGGAAAGGTAATGAAATGTAGTTTTTAAAACTTGTAATATTTTGGCAACTTCATAATAATTTTTAGATGCTAATGAATAAAATGTAAAATAAATATTTATGAGAGAAATAACTATACTAGAGTTGGGTTGTTCAAGAACGAACAAGTTCAATTGAACAATATGATGGGGTTTAGTCTTATTGTTCTTTTATTCTTTTTGTTTGTTTGACATTTCTGTATTGCATTATTAAAAATGTTTTCATCATTATTAAAAATATTTGTTTCCAAAAGCAGTTGTCATCTATCTGTAAATACATTCACTGAGACATTATTCAATAACTTAGTTCAGCCAAACACCGCAGACTTAAAACTAACAACTAAACAAAAATAACAAACTTATTCATTGATTTTTTCTGAACAAAAATGAACAATCGGTAAAAAGAACGATAATGCCCAGCTCTACATTTTACCAACATAATGAGTTAGAGCTAAATAAGGAGCAACTAAAAAATTGTAGTCATTAAACCCATTCGCAGAAAAGTTTATTATATTAATGATTTTATTCTATTCTCTTTAAAGTGCTCTTCGGTAGCGTCGTTATATGGAAGCGATGACCGACTATGAGATCGGCGATAAAACTAATTCCTGTTCCATTTGTAGAATATACTTAATAAATTTTGTTAATATTAAAACACATTCAGTAATGAAGAAATTGAACGCATCGGATAAAAAACTAAACTCTCGTTCAGTATTGCGAAAATTAAACGAATATAGTTAAAACCTGAATGCCCGTTTACTTTTGCACAAGCTGAACTCTATATAGTAATAAGCTGAACGCACGTTCAAAGTAAAGCTGAACGTTTTATTCGGTTTTCTACTACAGGAATTCAGGGTGCAAAAAACCTAATAAATATTCCGAAAAACTAAACGTTTGTTCAGTTTTTTACTATTTAATTTTTTCTGTGTAGGTGCTGTTGCTGACTCAACAGAGCCATTGAAAGTAGCAGATACCAACTGGCGTTTGTGCTCAAGGAATGTATTGAGGTAGTAGCATTCGTAATGTATTGGTCGTTTTACTTAGTTCTTGGTCGAGGTCAAAAGTGTATGTTAAAGTACACTCACTTTGACATTTATCGGCTGGGAACGTTTGAGGACAGAGACCACACATTGGACTGAATTACCAGGCCGGATGTTGCAGCTTTGATAATTGTCCTGGGCTGGTCAGTTGACTAGCTACCTATGGATGGCAGGGATTAGATAGCCCAAGATCTCGAGCATGGCGTTTGTGCATTGATCTGAGCAATCAATGTACAAGAATTTGCTAATTGAGTCTTCATTGCAAGTCACTCAATGGCGGTGAAAGACGCATTGTTTATATCCGGTGTAGATATCACCGTGGGTTTAAGCCTATGCAGCAGGTACCCATGTAAATCTTAGACATATCTTTGTGGCTCATGGGTATATCAAAAAACCAGCGTTGCTTAATAACGAATTCTAACATTGCCGGGCTAAAAGGTTTTCTGTAGTACTTCGAAGCATATCCAGCGGGAAAAATTTCCAGGTCTACACTTTGTAGGACTTGTGAATGAACTGTTTACACATTCTAAAAGATGCAATATTCATTCTACTCTTCAAGATGTTCTTGAAGTGCACAATCAAAATTGCGTTGTAAAATAATCTCTAAAAAATCTTAATTTAATATTCAAACATGATTGGTTTTTCAATTATTCCTATATACTTTCTCTCTATAATACTATTTATTTTGATTTCTTTATTATAAACTGTTACATTAAACCAGAAAATGTAGCAAACAAAATCTTTAAAAAATTTAGTATTTTATAACATTTAATGTTGGGAAATTCGTTTGAAGGAGTTTTTTTTATATATAAAATTACACACTTGATACTTTGAAGTCAACTATTTATGTTTTATGCGCAAAACGTTAAGAATATTTTCCCTAATAAACCTGTTTAAAGACTTGTTTTAGCAGACTTTCAATTAGGATTTAATTTTTAGGTTTTTTATTAGAAGTTTCTATGTAGACATTTCGTGAGACAGCCCTTCAACGGCAGACCTTCTTATACTCCTTTTTAAATAGGTCTTCTATCAGCTTTCTTACAGAAGCGAGTATGCAAGTCCTTGGTTGATAATGAGCTGGAAGTCCTTGTGTCTGTAAAATAAGTCTTTTAGGAAGGCATATTTACTAAGGACTGAGATAAAAAAATCTTAACATACATATATGTTAAAAAAAATGAAACCAACAAACTTACAGCTTTGATTTTTTTTATTTGATTGAAATTATTATTACAATTTAAAAAAAAAAATATATTTTTATAGTACTTATCACAGATTATTACAGATAAGAGACCATTGACAGCTTTCAAAAAAGTAATTTCGAACCGTATGGTTTTGTTTACATTTTTTTACAATTTTTTCAATTTCGCCATTAAGGGAGATATTAGAGCGAGAGAAAAAGTAAAATGTAGTAAAAAATCGGTGAGTGTGTGAGACGAGATATATGTTTTAATTTATATGTTTGTCCCTCTTTTAAATCTTCCGTGGTTTATTATACATTTTCTTTTGTTAATTTTTCGTAATTTTTTTTTGTTTGCCTCCGCCATATTGCTAAAAACAGCTGATTCGGGTCTATGTTAGTCTATGGTACTTATAACTAATGATTAAATTTTTAACCTTTTTGGGAAACCCTTCCATTAAGGCTTTTATAGTGTTTTCTGTCACTTTGTTCGAACAAGTAGCCCATCTCCGTTTAAAATCTACCACCTACAAGTATTTCACTTTTGATTGGAGTTATTTAACATTTTTGAGACTAAAAAATTATCACTCAAATCTGCAAAATATTTTTGACTAAAAAAACATACTTTATGACGTACGAATTGTTAGCTTTTTTCTAGCTTTAATTTTAGTACATTTAGGTTTTTCTTGACCTTGTTATGAACGAATTGGCTTTTCTGCTGACAACATCGGGTAGACCCTCCCAGACCGCATTGCTACTAATACAAAACTTGATAAAAACATTGAATGTTCTCATCTAATTTCATAACAAAATCTTATCAATATTCCTTATTGTTGCTTTAGAAACAAAATTATAAAAATAGTAAAAACTGTATTTTTTTCAGGTTTTTTATGTTGTGTTTCAAAACAATTTCTTGCATCTTACATACGGACACTCCTACTGTATTTACATAAGTACATCCATTGGTAAAAAGTAATGTCATTTATATATTGAAACATACAACAGATACATGGGTCTGCTGTAGATATACACAATTAATCGAGGGTAATAGAAAAAGATGTAGCAAGGAGCTGTTTTGAAGTTTGTTTTCTTATGACAAAATATGGAAAATTACAATTTCAAAATCATACACAAAATGTTCTTTAATAAAAGAAATTTTACCAAATTTACAACTGCTACAACACCTACTTTGAAATTTTTAAAAAACATATTTAGCATATCCTCGCAACTTTTGTATACATTCATACATACAATTACAATTTCATTACGAATAATCAGCCAGGACATTATATGTTTGTATTTGTTTACACAACATTAAAAACAACATTATTTGTATCTGGATCATGCACTCTCCTCATCACCAACAGCAGTTGCAGCAGCAGCAGCAAAAACAACAAGATAATCATCAACATCATTGCCAGCTAAATTAAACCACAAACATTGAAGTGTAAACAAACATATTTTTGAAAAAGTTTTATTTTAGTAGTTTTCTTCTTTTTTCTACCCCATTTCCTTTCGTTGCAAGTGCGTTCTTGTAGGGAATGTGTGCTGGTATGTAGAGCATCACATCAGCTACAATAGCGAAATTCACACACATTAACATATTTGCCAAAAACTATGTGAACAATAACGACAACAACAGCAAAACTTACAAACAACATTTATTTGCAAGACGACTAAGACAAAGAAAGTGCTCCTAAAGAGAACAAAGTGTAAACTGCTGAACTTAATTTAACAGAAATTGGCTGCGAGTCTTAAACTCAAACACGCATGAAATCACTTAGAAAAAAGTTTGTTTCTCTTTCTGTCTCTTTTTGTTTTGTGTAATAGAAATTTTTTAAACATTCATAAAAACTACGAACACTCAGAGTTAAAGCAATTTGTTTAGATAATCTTCTATATGTTTAAGGGGCATGTCATGTCTAGGATTGAGTTTGAAAAAAAAAAATACCTAAACTCTTGTTTATGTTAACAATAGCAGTAGTAGTAATGAAGCTGTTTAAATATTAAGCCCTTCATATAGAGGGTATCTCACTAACTGCTTCAAATTTAAATTAAATAAAGTACATCTGAGTTATCATAGTAATTTTTTATGTACAAAATATAAATTCGTGCAAATGAATCTTGCGCATAAATCAAGATGAATTTGACAGGTGGCATGTGTGAAGAAATCTCCGCAAGAAAAAATCGAACGGGGTCAAATCGCATGATCTCTGTGGTCGCTCGTGCAGAATTTCTGAAGCGGTATAAGCTGTGTGGTTCGTGGCATCATCCTTTTGAAATCACATGTCGTTGGTGTCCATGTCATCCAATTCATGCCAAAAGAAGTTCGTAATTATCGACTTATATTACATTGATCTCAAGAAAATATGGACAGATGACCAAAATCAACACCAAACAGTGACCATTTCGGAATGCATTTGTCGTTCTTGAATCTCATGTGGATTGGTATCATCCCAAGTTCGACAATTACGTTTGTTGTTCCCATTCATCCAGAAATGGCGAATCGCGTGGAACGTTGCCCGAATAGAACACCCATTTGAAGTGGGTAAAGTTTAGTGCCTTTTCAAACAACCTTTGATTTTTATATCTATTAAATTTTGAAAATTTAGCTTTTGGTCAAAAATCATTTCTCCAAAAATAAATTTGGTACTCTAGAGAATCGGTTTTAATTTCATTGTGTAAATTTCTGTTATTTTTGTTTCTATAATTTCTGTAATATATCATATCTATTAAAAACTCTACGAAATTTTCAACGAAAATAAGTGCTAAACTTAATCTTTCAACAGAAGATCTACATATTTTGTTTAGACTTTTATTGGGTGTATGTTTTACAAATGCGGGATTTTTTATTTTGAAACGTTTGCATAATATAAATTTAATCAGAATATTGGCCGTTGTAAACTATGAACTTTTCCCAACTTTCTGGCAATATATGAATTCCGATCCAAAAGAACAGCTCATATTTTGAGGCAAAGAACGAGTCAAGCCAATTTCGGATACTATGTTCCAAAGTGAAGCGTATTCCAGAAAGACCAGTCTGCATCGATCGAATTAATAAAAAAAAATCGGACGGGGAACGGACTGGACTATAAAGTTGGTGAGGTATTGCATCATGTGGCCGAGCGTTATCATAATGGATTATTGCTGTTTAATATCTGGGCACATATTTTGGCAGTTCTTCGGCCAATGCTCGCTTCAAACGTATGAGTTGCGTTCAGTAAAGGTTCCCTGTAAAAGTCTGTTCAGATTTAAGCAACTCATAAAAGAAAGGACCCTTTGCACGCACCAAATACAGATAATAACCTTAGCGCTATGGATATTTGGCTTTGGTGTCGACTCGGCTGTTTGGCCGGACTTCACAAACGATCCCTTAAGCTTTGGGTTGTTGTAACGGATCAGTTTTTCGTCGCAAGTAATGATTCGGTGAAAAAACTGTTTTCTTTTATAGCGTTCAAGCACCATTTCGGGCATGCAAAATTGTCTCTCAAGGTCTCTCGTCTTCGATTCATATGGTACCCAATTTCCTTGCCATTGGATGAATCCTTCTGTTCGCAAACATTTTCAAATTGCTGCCAGAGTAGCTCCCAATGATTTTGTAAGTTTATCAAAAATCTTCATGAAGAAATGCCTTCAATTCTTGGTCTTCAAACTTGTTTGGCTGTCCTGGGCGACCTCTGTCTTCCATGTCAAAATCACCACTTCTAATCTGAAAAAGCCATCTCTCTCCGATGAAACCGATAGAACACATTCATCCTAAGCTTTGATGAGCAATCAATGTGCTTCACCTGCACTTTTTTTAAATTAAAGAAGCAAAACTTCCCGCATATGACGCTTTGTTGTCACAAAATTCGTCATATTTGAAGTAAAAAAGTCGTACACCCATTTGTTTTTCGGGTATCATAGGGGAGTATACAACTTTGGCATTGAGGGCATGTAGCATTAGATATTTATACATTGCAAATAATTTTAAGAATTCTGGCATCGATATGTTATTGCGCATTTTTGCATATTCAGCTTTTTATGGCATATTATTCCCTATTTGAATCTTAACTATAAATTTGGTAAATATTTAGAACACATTATTTAACCATTGCAAGGCTTTTTAAGAATCTTTTTAAATCCTAAATGGTGACTTTATATAACAATTGTATGCATGACTAGAAACTATAAGGGATTCATATGAGAATGTGGACAATATAATTTCAAATGTTTACCTTTATCGTAAAGCTCCTTATCAAGTAGAAATATTTTCTGAAATTATTCCGGAACATCGTCTCCTATTCCTATAAATATTGAGACTATAATATTTTATGCCACCAGTTACAACAAAATTCTTGAAGTACTAGGTAGTTTAAAATAGGAAAATGTAAAATAAATCTGGTTTACTTTTTATAGGATCGAATTATGGATTTATTTAAAATAACATCAAATAATTTTAAACTTGTAATCTTTCCTTAAAGAGTAAAGTCACTATAGTTTAAATACTAAAAACGGAATTTAAGTTGTGAATTCAAAACATTCTATTTTTAGAGCATATTTCTTATATTTTAAAAGCATAGAGCACGTTTTTGCCCTGATAATGAGCTAAAACAAGATAATAAAATATAATACCTTATAAATATTAGTTTTGTTTCGAATATTGATTTTTTGGCTGAATATTAGTTTCGGTTTCTTCCTGAAATATCCTGTTTCGCTTAAGTTCTACTATTTACTGTTTTATTGGGCCTACAGTACGTATGACTAATAAAAAATACTAATATAATTCAATATTAAGTATACGCACAAAGTACCTCATATCATATACATTTGAGTTCGTTTGTGACCAGTACCGCAATTCTGTAACTTTTTATACTTTCCTACCGATGTCGTTAAGTAACGAAAAATATCGGTTAGCTTATCTAATATTCATTGTTTGAAGTTAACGATTTCTCGTTATGGCTTAACTAGAACATTTTATTTGTCGTTAACCTACCGACAAATTTCGTTATCTACCGACTATTTTTAACGAAAATAATCGTTAAAATTTAATTCGGAGTATCTCTTAACGATAAATATTGTTAACTAACGAATTTTGATTACTTAACGACAAAATATTGTCGTTAAAAAGTTACAGAATTGCGGTACAGGTCCCTTCATTTGTTTTTCGGGTATCATGATTTTTTTTAAGATTTTTGCGTAAATAAAAACAATGGCTTCTTTTTTTTGGAAAATTTTTAGTGAATATTAGTTTCGGTTTCTTCCTGAAATATCCGGCTTCGCTGAAGTTCTACCATTTACTGTTTTATTGGGCCTACAGTACGTATGACTAATAAAAAATACTAATATAATTCAATATTAAGTATACGCTTAAGGTACCTCGTATCATATACATTAGAGTCCGTTTGTTACCAGGTCACTTAATTTTTTTTTCGGGTATCATGATTTTTTTGAAGGTTTTTGCGTAAATAAAAATAATGGCGTTCTTTTTTTGGAAATTTTTTACTCCGCAGATTTTGAACACATTTTTCTGTAGAACAAAAACGGTTGAATATATTGCAAACATGATTTCAATTAATACAATTGTCGTTTTTTTAATCCTTAAAAAAAGTTCAAAAAACCCACAACAGGAGGCGCAAATCTCCGTTAAACATTCACGATGTAAAGGCATTTTAAGCTTAGCAAAACGGCACCAATATTTCCTTACTATCACTATTCATTACAAAGTTATACCCGCAAATCAAATTTTTGAAATTAACTCTAATATGTGTATGTATACATATATGAAATCATTGACATCGATAAAGATATACATATTAAAATTATTCAAAATTGTTCAACATTTAAATTTTTTTAAATGATCGCTACTTTGTCCGATAATTTGAAACAAAACGTTATTCGATTTTGCCAAATTTTTTCGCATTTTAGATACCGCAAAATAATTGTAGATCTTTACAGTATTTACACATTAAAAAGTTGAACTTCTTTTAGAAGCACTTAAGAAAAAATTTATTTTTGGTGCACTTCAAAATTGCATAAATGATAAATACAAAATCTACTTCCAGGTGAGAACTCGTCATAAAAAAGTCAAGTGTTAAGTTCTGCGGAAGCTGGAGAGCAAATAACTTATATCAAACGATAGGAAATATGAATTACAAAAAATGTCCAATATACATATGTGTAGTTTAAATTTAATAAAGATCTTATCTAAACAAACTAATATATTTTATGATGCATGGAATGCGTATAAAAAGTACTTTCCAACACGCATCAACTAAATAAACCTGAAGTATGATACATATCAATTCACAACATTGCTGCAACACCGTGTCCTTACACATTTCCGTACATGTCTATGCATGCGTACGTGTTATTGTTGTTTTGCAGCGCTCTATTTTCTAAAATACAAAACATCTTAAGGAGGCAAAACTAACAAAGAAATGAAAACTGCATAATAAGAAAAACTATATCGCGATAAAAACACGAAACACACACACACACACAACTTTACTCTAACAATACACGGCTAAAAAGATGTACGAAATGGATAAGTATTTACAAAAAATAAAGTTAATAGACGGATAACCACATACACATGTATGCAAACTTATACTTATGAAGATTTAAGGGTTAGTTCAGTGAAAATAGTGAACAAGTTATAGGTTTTTTGTATAGCCATGTGAAGTTTTATTGAAATCGTATTATTCGTTTAGAAATTAAGGATTTATTATCACATTTATTTTGAAATTCCCCCTCTGTCTTCAAGCCTCGTAATTCTTGTTTTAGATTCGTGACTTTTTTAGTATTTTATAAAAAAAGCTAAAATTCTTGGATTCTAATTACACTTCTACTATTAAACCTTTCGACTTTTTAATGCTTTTGTATTAAATAAATGTATTTTGACAGGATTTAAATATTTTAGTATTTATACTGTAAAATATGACGAAAATCAAGCAACATTTGTCCCTAGTGGTTTTTTTTAATTTCAAAACACAGAACAAATACTAGCCATTTGAATTCATATTCAACGATTCTCAGAATGTTTGATTTTCCTTTCATATTTAAAGGAAAAAAACTATATCCCAGTAACACAGTCTTGGAAGCGCCTAATAAACAAATAGCATGAAAAGTAATTTTTGAGCACTTCGAGAAATGCTCTTCTTAGATGCAATAGAGTATATTTGCTCTTCATCTTCCGCATCGATTACCTCTTCCTTATAGAAGGTATGTTTTTAGAATGTCGAGTTTCCACATGGAAGCAGGTTTTATGTTTCTTTTTGTATTGAGCGTGAGATGAGACTCTCAAAAACACTTATGTTGGTTAATCTCGTGTATGTATTTTAAACTAGAAACCTCATTTTGTTTGTGTTACTTATTAGTGTAATTTTGTATCTGTTTGTCATCAAATTAGTTTAATTTCAACATATAAAACAATATACACTTTTACAGAAATAGCACTTTTAAATACATTGAAATTAAATATGTGTGGAAAACCACACAATGTTTCTCTTTAAATATATCGATATCAAAAACTATTGTAAAAAAATAAATTTCATGAACATTGCTTAACAATTTTTTTGTAAATGTATTGGTGGCTTTCAACACAAAGGTTAGGGTTAAATCGTTGATCGTTGTGGTTCCTATTGGGAACAAAGGACCACAACGAATCTATTCCATACGATTCGGTGTTGTTCCCGACGACATGTGTATAACGGTCTGCCTACTCATCGTGTCCTACCCTGTGGATTCCAGTCAATGGCAATCTTAGCTGTGTCATCTGAAGGCCTGCGCAGCGTGTGACCAATCCAGCGCCATATATCAATATGGATTGATTTGTTTGTCTCCAGAGTTCCGTTTTACATGTAAAGTTAGGCCAGAAAACTGTTAATATTCTTCGAAGAGATTGATTAACAAACACTTGTAGGGAGCTTAAGTCATTTTCTGTCGTATTCCACGTCTCGCATGCATAGAGGAGCACATACTTGACACAAGAGTTAAAGAGACCGATCTTGGTGTTCTTGGATATGGCAGAAGATTTCCAAACTAACCGAAGGGTACCGAATGCTTGGTTGGCTTCTGAGATTCGGCACGCTAAATCTTTGCTGGAGCCACCTGAGCTTGTTAAGATGCTGGCTAGGTAGCAAAATGACGAGACTTCTTCAAGTTCAATGTTCCCTATACCAAACTTGTTGGTGTTTACAGTATTGCAGCGCATTCGCTTACTCTTGCTTACGTTTATTCTTAGACTAGCTTTTATGGCCTCTATTTCAATGCACTTAAGTTTAGATGCCATATCTTTATAGCTGTGTGAAAGCAGGCATATATCATCCGCATACTCGAGGCTCTCGAGTTGTAGGTTAAGATCCTAGTTTATGCCTCTATTAGCTTAAGTACCATTACAAACTATAACATCTAGCACGATATTAAAGAGCAAAGGAGACAGCAAGCAGCCCTGGCGGACACAAGCTACAATATCAAAACTACTGCTCAAAGCGTTATTGTAGACAACATGACATTTAACATCGCGATATAGAGTTTGAGTAAGGCTTATGATATTTGCTGGGAGCCCTTTGCAAGCAAGAGCTTTCCATTCTGACTATTGATTCAGCGTTTCAAATGCTTTTCCAAAGTCGATAAACAGAAGGTAAAGCAGAGAGCGTAGTTCCGTAGATTGCTCTAAAATTATTCGCCGAATGATTTGAGCTATGATCTTATTCACTGCACTAACAATGTTAATGCCCCGCCAGTTTTTGCAGTTTGTCAGGTCACCCTTTTTGGGGATATTTACTATAAAATCTTCCTTCATATTTGGATCAAGTTCATGTGTGAGCCAGATGTTTTGAATAAGGGGAAACAATACGTTCGCTGTAGTATGGTGGTCAGCTTTAAGATCCTCGGGCGATATGTTGTCGGCTCCAGGGGCCTTATTCGTTTTTAGGTGATTTACAGCATTCATAAATTCTGTGATATCTGGGCATTCAATGGAGATATCTTGCCTTATTTCATGGGAAACATAGGTGCATATGTCTTGGTGGTCAGAAGTTGTGAAGGAAAGCATATTGGAATAATGCTGTTTCCATATTTCCAGTTGGTCTTTCGCAGATGTTGTCAGTTTGCCTCTGGCGTTTCTCAGCGGTCTGGTGTTCGAAAAGTTTTTTCCTATTAGTTTATTGGTGATGCTGTAAAGATCGTTGGATCTATGCTCCGCTAAGGCTTTTTGTGCATCTGATACCAGTTTATTATACCACATTCTCTTATCATTTCGAGCGCTACGCTTGACCAGCTTGTCATGATGTGCATATATATTTCTTAGCGAGGATTTCTCACCGATGGTTTTAGCTGCGTTTAATTTCTCCTTTTGGGTCTTTCTTTCAAGAATTAGGTTCCAGGTGACATCAGACATCCAATGGGCTTTCTTAGGTACCTTGAGGCCAAAATGATTACTCGCAGCATCAACAAAATTACCCTTAGCTGTTGCCCACTCAGAGGAAGGATGAGATTTTTGTATACCTAGTCCAGCTCTTAACTCCTCTCTGTAGTTGTTAAGAGTTTGCGGATCTTTCGACTTAGCTATATCATACTTTCGCGCTATAGATTCAGATTTTCGGATGGCAGCAACCTTAAGCCGTAAGTTTCCAACAACTAGACGATGATCCGAGTTTCAACCAGCCCCCCTTTTAGATCGCACATCCAGGACGCTGATGGCTATGTGGTCGATTTGGTTTTCCGTCTCACTGTCAGGCGATACCCACGATATCTTGCGATTTTCTATGAGGGAATAAGGTTCACCCAATCACAAGATTGACATTGCCGCATGCTTCAGTGAAGAGCCTACCGTTTTCAGTCATCCTTCCAATTGCGAGTTTACCGTTAATTTGCTCTCGTCCTGTGTTGTTGGGGCCGCTGCGGTTAGGGCTCTATTTAAGTGGCTATAAAACATTTCCTTTTTTGTTGTTTCTGATGTCTCAGTCGGAGCATAGCACTGCACACAGGTCAGATTTCGGGCTCTTTTACGAAATCTTGATGATATAATTCGGTCTCCATATGGCTTCCAGCCGATCATTGCATCAAACGCTTCTTTCGATAGAAGAAAACCGAAACCGCTTGATCTTGGCTGGTCACCTGGCTTGCCGGAGTAGATGAGTTTCAGATTATCGGAGGTATTGAGTTCTCCTGATTCTGGCCATCTAGTTTCGCACAGTCCTAAGAGCAGCAGATTGTAGTTGACAAATTCTCTGCATAATTTGGGCCAGTTTAGATGGATCTAGGAGTGTGCGCACTTTCCATGTTCCAATTCGAGAATTTTTTTCATGCTGAAGGTCGTAATTGGGAATCCGTTGGTCATAATCAATATTAGTTGTGGTTTCGTTAATAATGTAGGTTTAGGACAAAGGGACTTATTGGGCCACCTTCTCCGATCCTATAGTTGCTACCAACAACCCTTAGGCAGGTTAGAAACAATTGAGTTTTAGTGAAAAACACCTAATTACCTAAAACGCAGTGATGTTGACATGCCATTCAGGCTACTCAATTGAACGCCTTCACAATTTAGCTGCCCCAGACGGGAGCCTAAGCAACATTTCCGGGGGATACTTGGTATTAGACTGGAAGTAGTGAGCTGCTTGGGAAATTCAAGAAAAGAGGAATCACCTCTTACGCACAAGTGCACCTCCTTGAAAGACAGAACTGGTTATATTTGTAAATTATGAAATTAACATGTAAACATGTTTGATTGAATTTTAGTGATCTCAGTCCTTTGGTGTGCTCACATCCATGCTTATAGACTATAAAAAGTATATGTGTGCAATAGTTTTCACAATATTTTTCATACTATGGTAACACGTTTGAGTTTTTTGCCTTAATTTAGAAAATTTCATTCTCAAGTTTGTAGTTCTATGCAAAATTAAGAAACTTTTGCATTTTAGAAGCCGCAAATAAATCAACAACATCAGCAGCGGTAGCATCAACATCAGCAGCAGACTTATAATCAAGTATGGTGTTTTTCTATACAAACAGAAATGCATATATATACATACATATATGTATGTTTGTGCATTTTTACATATGCCAACATATAATACGCGAGTACTCACATGTGGTAAAAAGTTTCTTCATTGACAGTATACGTTTTCCGTTTCCGTTTTCACAGCAACTCAGCCAACCAACCGACATTATTCTTTCTATTCTTTTTGACTACTTACTTTCCAAGAATATAAAGTACACAAGTAAGCGTTTTTTGTTCGTGTGTATGTATGTTTGTCTGTCATTCTGTCTATATTGTCTAACTGCTTTTCTGTCTGCCTGCATGTCTGACTGACTTGAATGTTGGTTCATGCCATGCTTGCATGAACATGATACTTTCTGTTGTTGTGCTTTACTAAACACTATTTTCTATTCAAAATAGTTGCTTGCTTCTTGCCTTGCACTCATACTAGTTGGCGGTTGTATGGTTTTCGTATCTCAATTTCGTGATCTTCTCATTGTTTTTAACGTTTTATTATCAAAATATTTTCTTACAATTGCAACGTATGTATGTATGTTGTTTATTGTTCGTTGCACAAATGTCTCATCATCATCATCAATGTGAAAGATATGTTGTTGTTGTTGTTGTTTTGTTGAGAATTTTTTGTTTTATTATTCTGTCACTAGTCAACTGTCAGCAGTGTCAAACTGTGTTTATGTTTACGATTTTTTCTTTTCTTTTTTTATTGTACAGTTATTAAGCGACATTTTGCATTTTGTGTTGGAATTCGTAAATATAATAGAATAGATTTTATATATACAAATATGGGTGACATGAAACTAATAAGGAAGTATGTTTAGAAATTTCAAGGAGCTTTCAATACAAAAATAACTCATAAATTTGTTGTATGTATTAAAATTTAATTAAACTTGAACGTTTTCTTTTCAACCGTGCACGCAGAGAAAAAATATGTTCTGCATGTTTTCCATAATCAGTTTTTAAACAATATTATGGTCACTGCTGTTATGTACAATATATGATTTAGTAATAAAAGTTAAAGCCAATGCAGGTTTACAAACATATAAGGCTCAAAAAGTTCTCGACAAGAACACTGCTAAAAATTTAGAGACCAAAGAGAGAGCACGGAAATTGTAGAAAAGTTTAGGACCCAAAAGTAGAAATATGCAGTTGCGGCAAAAGAAGCCAAACATTTTTACAAAGGGCTCTATTAATACCGAAATTTACATCAAGGAATGTTGACAAAAGAGGATGCTTACACTCGTAAGACTTCTTAATGTGTCCACTTATATTTGGCATCCTGTCACTATTGTAAGCTATGTCTTGAGTGGTACAAGAACAATAATATGGTATTTGTACCCAGAGAGTCAAATCCTCCAAACTGCCAGCAGCTAAGGCCAGTGAGAGACATTGGACACTTGTTGAAAGAGAATTGAAAAGCACAAAAAATGTGTCCAAAAGTGTGGTAGATTTTAATCGCACAAAATACTATGAAAAACTGAATGAAAGGAAAGGGTTCAAAAATTCATCACTAGAGATTAGAACTATAAAAATATATATATATATTTTTTTTTGTAAACTGTAATCATAATTTCAAGTAAATAAAAACAAAATCAAAACTGTAAGTTTAGTGGTTTATTTATACCCTACACCACCATAATGGGGAGGGTATATTGGATTTGTGCAGATGTTTGTAACGCCCAAAAATATTGAAACGTGGTTTTGTCGTCGGCTGGAGTAGCTAAGTCGCGTCCAGGGTCTACTTACGGATCCACGAACCTTAAGTGATAACACGAATTATTTACCCTTTCTGGGGGTTCAATAAATTCAATTCTTTATTTAAAATTAATAAAATATTCAATTACAGCCAAATATCATAAATAGCAATTTCAAAGATTGTTGGAATAATATACGAACTTCTTCGGGATCTACTGGCTTACACGCTTCGGCAAAGGCACTTCTCATTCGGCTTGTATCTCGGTAGTAAACTGGCTTATCCTCGGATTGTGTATAAGCTAGTTCGATTAATCGTGAAGAGAATCAGGTTCTTCGGTTCAAATTAATTAATTCTTTATATATATTACAATACTAGTTACAACATATATCTCTTAAAAATAGGTATATTACAATATTTGAACAATTAGCCCGAAAGCTATTGATGGAACAGCTAACCCGAAGGTTACTGAGGGAACAGTCGGCCCGAAGACCCCTGCGTAATTTACAAAGCGGATTAGTTAGTCCGAAGACTACTAAGGGAACAGCCAACCCGAAGGTTACTGAGGGAACAGTCGGTCCGAAGACCCCTGCGTAAGTTACAAATCGGATTAGTTAGCCCGAAGACTACTAAGGGAACAGTCAACCCGAAGGTTACTGAGGGAACAGTCGGTCCGAAGACCCCTGCGTAAGTTACAAAGCGGATTAGTTATCCCGAAGACTACTAAGGGAACAGTCAACCCGAAGGTTACTGAGGGAACAGTCGGTCCGAAGACCCCTGCGTAAGTTACAAAGCGGATTAGTTAGCCCGAAGACTACTAAGGAACAGCCAACCCGTAGGTTACTGAGGGAACAGTCGGTCCGAAGACCCCTGCGTGATTAGCTAGCCCGAAGACTACTAAGGGAACAGTCAACCCGATGGTTTCTGAGGGAACAGTCGGTCCGAAGACCCCTGGGGGATTAGCTAGTCCGAAGACTACTAAGTGAACAGTCAACCCGAAGGCTACTGAGGGAACAGTCAACCCGAAGGCTACTGAGGGAACAGTCGGTTCGAAAACCCCTGCGTAAAAATTTATTAAGGTGAAATGGTTTCACACCTACGTATGTAGATATGAATCGTAGATTCAGTGTAACAATGTACCCGAACTACGATAGCCGGCCGGCGCCTTGGTCGTTCAAACTTAAATCATATATACAATAATTTGTATAGACTAGTTGAGAATTACAAAGAAGAAAATACGTACAATGAATAAAACAAACAATCGACATGTTATATACATGTGGGTGTGTGTGATATGTAACTACGTATAAAGCAAACAGATAATATTATGGATATTATCTTTATGTAGGAGATATTACTTAATGGGTATTCATATATTATGAAATTTATGTATGTAGCGACAAGTAATGTTCGCTACGTTACAATATTAGTCTAACACCCAGCTTAAAGTATACCGATCGACTCAGAACCACTTTCTGAGTTGTACGCTTCCGAAAATCACTTTATGCACATTAAAGTGATTTTCGCTTCCGAAAATCACTTTAATGTGCATAAATCTCCTAAAAATGTCGGTATACACATACAATTCAATATAAATAGCTTTCATATAGACATAAATCACACGACCTGATTTCATGATGATCGGTTCATAAATGGTCATAGCTCCCATATAAGGCCCACTTCCGAAAACCACTCAGGAATATAAATTATTGAAATTTTAAGATTTTTTCGATCTCAGTCCTTATTTAAAAAAACGTGATTCATTACGAAAATATTCCACTTGGAATATAGGTTTGCTATAATTTTTTTAATTTTATGTTTGGTCAATACACAAGGTCGCTTATCTTGTCATATTGTCATAATGTCCTAATATTTCACAATGGTTTTTATTGCTTTTCAAGTAAACAAAGTTCTTAAATAATACTACATTCTATGCTATGTTTATTGTGTTATCGTAACAAACCAGCAGAGACTAACTTCGAATGCCTAAGAGTCGGTTAAGCCGAACCGTCGAGTCGTGAGTTGACCGATTGTGTTCATGGAAATAAAATACAATTTTGAGTTTGACTGATAAAATGCAAAATAATACAGACGATTGAACTCACCTTTTTCAATTAAAGAAGCACAATGCACAATAATACACTACAGAATTTATCACTTTTTACAGTAGTAGTGGCAAAACTCCGAATAATACTCTTAATGTGAAACATGTGTTCTTCTTGAGCACACTTGTGCATCTAATAATTGGTCTCTTAAGTTGATCGTGCAGAAGCAAAGCAATTAAGAAAACTACAGCAATGTAATTAACAAAAACATAGGTTATGTGAAAAAGGTGTGAAGTGTTAACCACCTAAATTGATCCATTTGTGATACCCTAAATATCATGATCTGGTCCTGAAGAGGTCCTTCACATGTCATAAATGGGTTCAGTGCTAAACCAACCTGACGCACGAATGAACGAATTTATCTTCCTGACATCCACATTGGATAGACCCGCTAGGCCATACAAAAAAGGACTGACTATATAGGCAAAGACAGAGGAGATGTTCAACCGTTTCCTCTTCGTCTTCATCATGGGAACTTCTGCAGAAGTCATTGTATGGGTGCTAAGTCTCCTAGCATGCACACCAATCAAGCAGTTCCCAGTAAGCACTGATATCAGAGCTCGCAGCCTACCTCGTGATAGCCCCATGAGGGACATTGACCTGTGATGGTCAAAAACGGACCATGTGAGCCTCGATATCGAGAAATTTGTCAGATTAGTCCATTTGAGCTGGGCGGACTCAAATAATTTACGTTGTATGAGTGATTTACAGCAGGATAGCGGTAAACCGACAATAAGATCGGTCTAATAAACTGGTGGAGCCGTGAGTCTCTTTTGGCCAGTTCATCCACAATAGTAGTTGAAGAAAGGGGGTTTGAACTACGATGAAAACGAAAGGGGGTTTGAACTCGATGAAAATGAATAGGGATTTGAACTACGATGAAAATGAATGGGGATTTGATTTTTACAAAATTTTTCATTGTTTTAAAAAATTCTTATCGCACACATTTTTTTTCCACGGTGATTCCTCTTTGCTGTTATTTTCATGCCTATAGAAAAATTTTTAAAAAATTATTTTTCATTGTTTTGACAAAAATTTTTATCGCGCACATTTTTTTTCCACGTTGATTCCTCTTTCACATCGTTTTCATACGGGTAAGAAATTTTTATTGTAGAAAATTTATTTTTCAGTGTTTTGAAAAATGTTTCTAGTTTCCAAAAATGTACTTTAGGAAAAATTATAAATATATTCTGATTTCTAAAAATAATGCAGTATTTTGTCGGTTTTTATCAGACAATCTACATCCGTTATTTTTATTTTTTTGTAAAAAGAAAAGTTTTTTATTGTTAAAATTTGGCTTAGAAATAATAGGTTTTAAGAAATTTATAGTTTTCAAAAAAACTTTAAAAACAAAGGAATAGAAATCTACTTTTTCGTCATTTGCATGCTGATAGAATAATTATAAAAGCTAAAAGTATAGTTTTCTTAATATTTGAATACATCCGGCCTTGTTCTAGAAAGAAGGCTACATGCATTGTTTCCGTTATGATTGTTGAAAATAATTTTAATTTAAATATTTCATACAGAATCTGTTTCATAAATCTTTAATAAATTTAAAAATTGATTATGAATAAGGCCTTTATTTTAGAAATAATAGTTTTAAGAATAATTTTGAAAAATGATAGCAATAGTTTTTAATTTTAAGATGTTGAAAATTTATTTTTCATTGTCTTGAAAAAAAAAAAAAAAATTTAATGCGTCAATAGAAATGAATCGCTCACATTTTTTGGAGTTTCTCATTTTTATGCAGGATGAAGCAAATGTTTTTTTCGATCATTAAAATTTTAGGTCTAGAATCGAGTCATACATCCGGCACGATTGTTTTAAAGAAATATTATTTACACAGTTTCCGCTGTGATTGTAGAAAATAAGATATACTTGTCTGGAATTGTAGACGGCGAGAACACCCCAATATTGTTTGGTTTTAGGTCTAGAATTGAGTCAGACATCCGGCACAATTTTTAAAGAAAGAACATTTACACAGTTTCCGTTGTGATTGTAGAAAACAAGATATACTTGTCTGGAATTGTAGACGGCGAGAACACCCCAATATTGTGTGATTGTAAAGTACCATTGAATATGCTGATATGATTTTAGAAAAAACTCTTCAAAACGCTATGTCCTAAATATAACAAGCATATGTATTCATTAGTGGAATTTTATATTAAAATTTAGTTTTCATATACATATATATGCACATATATTTTTGAAAAGTTAAATTTTATAAGATTTTTTTAACTAACGACAGTTTGAATTAACACTCGAACGAATTAAAACATAAATTTGTTTAATAAAACCTAAATTTGTTTAAAAAAACTAAAAAACGTATACTAAAAAATGGATCTATTCATGGATAATACTCCTTCAACATCTGCTGCAGCAAAATCGATGATGGAGATGATGAGACGCAATGAGGGACGGGAATCTAGATTTGAGTGTAAATCATGCACTGAAACATTTTCAACATTAAGTGCATTACATATTCACAAAACATCTCAACATAAAAGGAATTGGGGAACATCGAATATGTTCTCCTGTGAACAGTGTGGACTACATTTTAAAGGGAAATTGTTGTTTAAAAAACATATGAAGGAACATCTTGTACAACCCACCGTGATCCTAGATTGTAATATTTGTGGGAGAAATTTTAGAACCATCAAAGGGTTGGAAAATCATACAAAAACCCACCAGAGCTTAATACATTGCACAATATGTAAACTCGATGTTGGAAGACTGGATTGGGGTCATCATTTAAGAACGAGACAACATAAGGAAAGCGGAAATGGACATTTAACATCTAACATTTCTTTACGATCCAGTGACTTTATGGAAAGGGTTGAAGTATATACATATACAAACCCTAAAATAGATGACATATATCTGGAAGAATTTTTGGAAAAAGCAGAGGAAGATGTTTTAAACATATTAAAACACTCTCTAGCAAAACAAATAAATTTTAAATGCAATTTCGAATTGGAATGCATATACATCAAAATAAGTGAAGATGTAGAAAAAATTGAAAAAATGGTTCATGTAACAAAAATGACAGCAGTAAACCGATCTCACACACTAAGAAATATTTACTTGAAAAAAGCTGAAGATTTAAAAAATAAAATGGCAGAGTTCCAGGAACGTGATAGTGGATGGGCATTGTTGGAAATTAAATATTTAAATATAAATATAAATCAACATAACATAATTCGAGGATCTAGTTACATTGAACTTCCTTATAAATTAATGAAGCTAAATGCATGTCTTAATATTAAAAATGAGGATGCGTTTTGCTTCAAATGGTGTGTTATAGCTGCATTAAAGGCTCCAATCAACTACAAAAAATCTATGATATGCTCCTCCTACAATATTGAAAATATTGCAGACCAGATTATATATGCAAATGGAATTACACTGAATTTCGAAAATATGAAATTTCCTCTAGATTTGAAGGATATTTCAATATTTGAGGCACAAAATCCATTTATAAGCGTAAATGTATTTGGATTTGACGTGAAAGGAAATCAAATTGTTGGTCCATACAGATGTTGTGATAAATATAGAAAAATTCACATAAGTTTGATGTTGCTTGAGAACGAGGATTGCAGCAAAAGACATTATGTTCTCATTAAAGATTTGTCAAGGTAATATAAATATATTTTTTTATTATTATTATTATTATGTAAATATTTATATGGTTTTATTTCTTTCAGATTTCTGAGGTCATCTTTAAGCAATAGCAAAAATAGCGTTCATTTTTGCATGACATGCTTAAATTATTCGCAAGATCCTGAAATGGTTATCCGACATAAAGATGGATGTTTACAAATGATAACTACAATGCCTGCAGTTGAAGATAAGTATATTGAATTCCAAAATATGGCTAATAATTTAGAAGTGCCATTCGTTGTATACGCAGACTTTGAATGTCTATTAGAAAAAATTAACAGTAGGGTTAGTCATAAAACAATTAATGAACAAAAACACATTCCCTGTTCATTTAGTTATTATATTAAGTGTAGCTATAATGACAATTATTCAAAGTCATTAACTTATAGTGGATTAGATAGCCCCCAAGTATTTGTCAGGGAATTGCTTAAAGACACAACATACATTTTTAAAAATTATTTAAACAAAGTTGTCCCAATGAAAAATTTAACAAATGAAGAAAACGAACGGTTTAGAACTTGCATAGATTGTTCACTTTGTGGAAAACCTTTGGGTGATGATAGAGTTCATGATCATTGTCACTTAACTGGTTGTTTTAGGAGTGCCCTTCATAATCATTGTAATATTAATTTCAAAATTAAAAAAATTATACCAGTGTTTTTCCATAATTTATCCTCATATGACAGTCATTTATTTATAAGGGAATTAGGCAAAGTTGAAGGTACCATAGAAATAATTCCCATAAATAAAGAAACTTATATTTCCATCACAAAAAATGTACCAATTGAAAACGATGGTTTTCAAATACGATTTGTAGACTCATTTAGGTTTATGGCTTCCAGTTTAGATGCACTATCATCAAACTTAGCTTCGAATGATTTTAAAATCATTAAAAAATATTTCCCTAATGAAGCTGAGTTTGATCTTATAAGAAGAAAAGGCATATATCCATATTCATATATAGACTCCTTTTCAAAACTTTCTGAAGGAAACCTCCCTGAACGGACTGAATTTAAAAATCTTTTAACAAATAAAGAGTGTAATTTAGAAGATTTCGAACATGCAAAAAAAGTATGGGAAACTTTTAATTGCAAAACACTTCTTGATTACACTGAATTATATGTTAAAAGTGATACGCTTATTTTGGCTGACATTTTTGAAAATTTCCGAAAAATTTGTAAAAAAATTTATGATTTAGACCCATGTCATTATTATACGGCACCAGGTTTATCGTGGGACGCTATGTTAAAATCAACAAAAATAAGACTGGAATTAATAACTGATGTTGACATGTACAACATGATAAAAATGGGGATTAGAGGTGGACTTGTACAATGCTCATTAAGACATTCTGTAGCCAATAATAAGTACATGAGCGATTATGATGCAAAAAAGCCCTCTCAATACTTGATGTATTTAGATGCCAATAATCTATATGGGTGGGCAATGTCTCAATATTTACCCTTCTCTGACTTTATATGGTTAAATAATGAGGAAATTGATAACCTCGATATTCTTACAATAGACGACGAGGCTAATGAAGGATATATTTTGGAAGTAGATTTAGAATATCCAGAAGTATTACATGACTATCATAATGATTTACCTTTTTGTCCGGAGAATAAAATTATTGCTCCAATGATTAATGAAAAGTTGATTGCCGACTTAACAAATAAAACAAAATATTCTATACATTATAGAGTATTAAAACAGTGCATAGAAAATGGAATGATTTTGAAAAAAATCCATAGAGTCATAAAATTTAAACAGGCACCATGGCTTAAATCATACATAGACTTGAATACATTTCATAGGAGTAGAGCATCTAATGCTTTTGAAAAAGATTTCTTTAAATTATTGAATAATGCTGTCTATGGAAAGACCATGGAAAATGTAGAAAAAAGGAAGTCTGTGTACATAGTTACAAAGTGGGAATCTGAAAGAAGAAATCATAGGGAAGCACGAGCTCATATTGCTCAACTAAATTTTCACAGTATGTCTAGGTTTGGAGATGACATGTTTGCTGTACAATTAAAACGTATGAGTGTAAAGTGCAATAAACCTATGTACTTAGGATTTAGTATTTTAGAAGTTTCTAAGTTGAAAATGTACGATTTTCATTACAATTATATGAAACCGAAATATAATAGTAAAATACATTTAAATTATATGGATACAGATTCATTTATATACACAATTAGGACTGAAGATTTTTATAAAGATATAGAAAATGATTTACTTCATCGTTTTGATACGTCTGATTATCATCCGCAAAATATTTTTAATTTGCCACTTGTAAATAAAAAAATTTTAGAAATGATGAAGGATGAAAACTGTGGAGTGATTATGAGAGAATTTGTAGGTTTGAGAGCTAAAATGTATTCCATTAAGAATGATAATAATGATGAAATAAAAAAATCAAAGGGCGTTAAAAAAATGGCATTAGATAGGGTAACATTAACCGATTATAAAAAGTGTTTATATTCAAAAAATATTTATAGTGATTCAATGTATACATTTAGAACGTATCAACACCAAATATATACACAAAAAATTGAAAAAGTTGTCTTAAGCTATAATGACGACAAAAGATATATAAAGTTTGACGGTATACAGACATATGCTTGGGGGCATTACAAACTAAAAGAAGATGACTTTGAATTGCATGATATTGCAAATTATTTAGAAGAGGACAATAGTAATATTGTACAAAAATCAGGCGAAGAAAATTTATTAAACAATTGGGATAATGATGGAAATGATGAAATATTTTTAGGTATAGAAGAAAACGCAAATAATAATATTATATTTTCTGATTCTGATGATGAAATGTTAATGGAAATTGATATAAGCAATAACAAAAATAATAGTATTTTATTTTCTGACGATGATGATGAAATATTTATGCAATTAGAATATTAAGTAATAAAAATCCACTTTGTTTTATTTTATAAATTTATTTAATTATTTATTTATTTATTTTTTGCTGTATATATTATATAAATATAAGTTAAAATGAATTAATTTTGAAACAAATAAAAAGAAATAATTTATAATATTAAAATGTTGATTAACTGTTTAAACAATTTTTTTGACGGAAGCTGTAAGCGGTGAGTATTCGATTAAACGATCGTGTATGAGTAAACAGTATGCAGATGTATTAGCCGCTACTATTTTATCTGTAGAAAACTCAACTTTTATATCAATTGGGCCTGTTGTGACTGCTTCATTTTGATGACTGACATCAATCACGATTATAGGGGCTTTTTCCTTAAATTCTTCAGCTGAGAGGAGTGGTTGAGCCTCCCTCATATAGAAATTTTGTTGAAACTTAACATACATATCGTATAGAATGGCAAAACGTTGATTATCAAATTTAACATTTAAGTCATCATAGGGATATGAGTCTGAATTTAAATGTACTTTAATATTGTTAAGATTTGAATGGGTAAGCTTATTGTTATGTTTAAAAGCAATTAGTACAAAACGTGGACGTTCTCTGTTTGCAGCTAGTTTTACATTCCAAATATGATTTTGTGATGCTGATAGTTGAGGATGGTAGTGGCAATCCCAACTACGAAATGCTATTGGCAACACATTTCCACTATTAATAATTTTTATTGTGTTCAGTTTAGCATAATCCGAAAGTTTTACATGCGGAATTCTCCAACTAATATTTTGAATTGTAATTTTTGGTTTTTCAGTAGTTTGATTAGAATTTACAATATTATCATCATTTTTGGTACGTAATAATATTAATTCATGTTTACAATTTAACATAATTTTATTATAATCCTCAGCAAATCCTAATAATGATTTAAGCGGGACATAAAAGTTGAAAAATCCTTCACCAACATCGATGTCTTTATCATAAGACCAGCTTGCATTCCCCATCATAATACTTTCGCTGTCATTTAGGGATAGATAATTTTTAATTGTGCTAGAAACACCCAAATGTCGAGTGCGATCTATTTCAACGCCATTAAGCTCATAACGAATCTCCTCAAATAAATTGGGTACAAAATTATTTTTCAATTTAAAGTTTTTCGATTTTAGACCACTTGTAGCATCTAACACAGTACCTTCAATATACAAAAAGCTTTCACTCGGTAAAACATATAAATCTTGATTTTGTATTGAAATACGAATTTCATCATTATTATTAAATGATTGAATATACGGTGTATATGTATGATAGTCTTTTTTTATGATTCTTTCATCTATCATTGGTTTTTCTAAAACATTAATTATGTCAGTCATTATTCTTTAAAATAAAATTCAAGGATTTTAGGAATTGTTTATTTGCTTCGGTCAGTTTTGATGCGTTTAAGGTTGTTCTTGCTGATGCAGTGTTCAACACACTAATGTCTCTCCTCATTCTAACAACAACGTTTTTATTGTATATAATCATTATTGTTTGGGTCGTAAATGAAGACGAAGAGTAATATTTTCACCACGAAAATTTATAAACTCACTATTTTGATCTACAATAGTGACCGCGATAGAACTTATCTCTTTGGTGTTTAGAGGTAAATAGATTAAGTTTCGTGGAATTTCATCCATTTTATATCCTGGGGAAACATTTATTCCAAATTCATGAATTGTATGTGCCCTTTCTCCATTTATATAAGATCCAACAGCGATATTACAATCAATACGTATTGTATTCACTTTGAGAATATTTACGGGTAGTTCAGAGAGATAATTGGAACCCCCGTTTAAAGTTTTTTTGTTAAAACCCATTAACTTTCCAATTGTTCTTTTTTTATTGAAATATATTGAATCATGAGAAGTAGTTATTTCAACTCTCATTGTATTGTTATTGGCTTCTATTTTAATCGATTTTTCACCATTAGTCAAATGTTCATATTCACTTTCTAAATAATCTGCAATATCTTCCAGCTCATAGGAACCAATAGGAATTTCAATAATGTTATCCCCAATATGAAACAAATTATTATCCTCATCGACATTGGGTATGCTATTATATGTATGAAAATCTATAAGTGAACATTCATAATCCTCTTCCAATGCTATGGGTGGAAAATAATTTGCAGTTAAAATTGACGAGTTTCCGTTCAAAGTTAATGTAATAGACATATTGAATACTAAAAATGGAATGAATAAAAACATATACATTTTTTTTTGTTTTAAAATATATTTTATTTATTTATAAACTTAATAGATATAAGAAATTTATTACAATATTTCGTTTTTATTAATCCAAGAGTTGTGATCATTTGTAAATCCCAACCATTTAACAAAAGCACGATTATTTTTTATTCTTATAACCTTTTCCACAAGATACGTATTTGGATATCTGGTTGATAGTAGCTCCTCTTCATAGAATCCACCTTTAATAGGATTTCCCATATAGTCTTCTAAAATATATGTCGTTGGATATGTAATTTTAATATGTTTGATTTTAAATATTTCTGTTGTCCAATTTGGAGTATACCCTTTTTCAAAACAATGTTTATATTTGCTAATGCGTACATTGTCACCAATATTAAACTTGTTTTTCTTAAATATTTTTATATGGTTATAAACGGTATTTAACAATAATTTTTCATTAGAAGGTTTTACGTCAATAGGAGCCATTTTGATAACTCGATGGATTTTTTTGTTATAATCACTAATTAGTTTTTCATACAAATCAACCCAATGATATGAGCCATTGTAACTGAATTCTTTCCACATCATACCTTTCAGAGTTCTGTTAAATCGTTCTACAATTGAGGCTTTCATAATGCTGTAAGTAGAATAGTGATTAATTTTATATTTTGTCATTAGGTTTTTGAATAAGTTGTTGAAAAATTCTTTTCCATCATCTGTTTGCAAATTTTTTGGTATACGGCCTAAATTAAATATGTCATTCATAGCATTTGTAACATCTATAGCCGTTTTAGATTTTAGTGGTCGAATCCAAGCAAATTTTGAAAAGGTATCGATGACTGTTAATAAATATTTAAATCCTTTATTATATGTAGAGTAATTTCCCATTTCAACTAAATCCGCTTGCCATAAAGCATCAATACCCTTCATTATTACTCTCCGTCGTTTAAAATTTTTCCTTGCTTGGGAATGAAGCTCAATAACCAACTCTCGTTTTTCATCCATACTTGAATTGTATTAATATTTTATTTTATATTTCTTTTTTATTGGATCTGTACTGCTTGGCGGTTCACTTTTTGTAATTATTGACTTAAAAACAAAATTCTCCAGTCTTTGTACTTTCTCTAACAGCGTTTCGATCTGTTCACTAAAATGTAATTTTAAAGACATTTCTCTATGAGATATCATGTTTTGTATTGAATTATCAATATTATTAAGTTTTCCATCAAGTTTTTTATATTCTTGTTTATTCAATGTTGTTAAATCTTGTTGCAATTGTCTGATTTCTGTTCCCAAGTAATGTTTATTAACAGCGTCTTTTTCTTGTGTAGGAAACGAAACATTTGTGATCCTTTTGTTTTGAACATTAATGTTATTATTTTTATCCAACACAAGTCCAACAACTTGACGAATTTTTCTTTTATTTTTCTCATTTTTTATAAAATTGTTTTGACTCTTTGAGTGATGACCAAACTTATCAACAGGCATATTTTGTTATCCTTCCACTATTTATTTATGATTATTGCTTTCTACGCAATAATATTTGCTTCTTGCAATTCCTCTAAAATTGAATTAATTTCATTGCGATGATTATTGTGTCCCGCGCCTTCCGATGCAACCAATAGTCTAAGTCGATCTACTAATTCATTAGGATCGTTCCAGTATATATAGTTGGGTCTTTCATTATTGACTTTCATAATCATTCCGTTTCCTTTATGCATTTGTGATCTTAATGATCTTTTTGGTGTTATAGAAATTTCATCCTTAAACAATTTTTTTATAATAGTGTTGTACTTTTTGCTCTTAGTGCCCTTAATTTGATTTTTGGAATTAAATTGTCTTTTGTGCGCATTGGTTTTAATCAAAATATTTTTATAAATATCCAACTCATATGGTTCATAATTTGTTGGTTCTTTATGAAACAATAATTGAATCAAGCCTGGTGTAACGGCCCAATTTTGATTTCCAATGTTAATTTTTTCTTCATTTATTTCTATATCGCTATTACCAAACTTCCAAACATTATATGAGTTTTTATGTGGACCATATGTTGTATCAAGCAATTTATTTTTCTGCAGTAATGATAAGTCAATAACATTAGATGAATTATTAGCTGAATTAAATGTCGAATCTACACTGTTTGTATCGTTACTGTTTTCATCATCTTTAAGTTGTATGTCTTTCTTAGGAGTACTCGTTTCTACTTTAGACAACATATTATTGAAATCGAAAGAATTGTTTTGAGTGTAAATATTTTCTGCTTTAGGTTTATCATATTGAGTGTTGTTATTTTTCACAAGTTCTTTTAATGGTTCAGTTATTGGCTTAAATGTTTTTGCTAATCTCTCGTCGTTTTCAGTTTCACCAACTTTTAAACTTCGATATTTTTGTTTTAAAACAGACCGAGTCTTTATTAGTTCTTTAAGTAGTTGTTCATTCATCTTAATATAGCTCTGGGAGATCAGATCAATACCGTTGCTTGCAAGTTAATAATAGTAATAATGGTAAAACTGTTTTGCACATTCTTTTTATTCAACTATTATCTGCTTTGGATCAGCTTTCAACAGCTCATGACCAGCTTTTAACAGCTCATGAACGGCTTTGAACAGCTCATGAACAGCTTTCAACAGCTCATGACCAGCTTTTAACAGCTCATGAACGGCTTTGAACAGCTCATGAACAGCTTTTAACGGCTCATGAACAGCTTTGAACAGCTCATGAACAGCTTTGAACAGCTCATGAACAGCATTTATAATTGAATAAAGTTATCAAAAAATTTTCTATATCTCCCACCATTCATCTCATTATCTTTGCTAATTACTAAAAAGCCAAACTTGTCTTGCCAACATTCACGACACATAGCATAAAATTTTTCAAATGCCATATCTGTTCCAACGTGATCATTATAAACATGACGCATATTTAATTCATCCTGTTTGAACATAATTATCATATTTGCGTTGTCTCGAATCAAATGTTTAGGAATTCTTGTATATGTTTGACATAAGTAAAAAGAATCAACATTTCTGTGGCGACCCATACAAAAATATGATCGTATATTATTTTGTTTCTCGCAAGCAACATCATCGAATATCATTAGTGAATTATTTTTGGCTTCATCAGGTGGTATAACACTCTCATTATCACTAAATGTAAAATATCCCATCCCTGTTATAGGTGCAATGAGTTTTTCCAAGTACTGATATTTTGGTTGATAGAGCGATTTTGAATATAAATATATGTTCTCAAATTTTAAACCATTCGGACTTTCAATGAGACTAAGCATAACATTAGTCTTCCCACAATTAGATGGACCAACAATTAGAGCCCTAATGCTGTTCGGTAATAAACTACTATGACGTAGTTTTGTGTTTGCATCAGTAGAAAAGTCCATGTTTCTCACGGAAATGTTTTTGTCTTGTTTTATTAAACGCATTTTGGTAACTAATAATTTTTTTTGTTTGTCAAAGTATATATAAGATGTTACACATTAATATTTTATTCATTTCAAAAAAAGTTATGAGAGGACAAGGTATATTAAATAATTTAATAGACGTTTTACCAATAGAGCTTCATATACCAGGATATCAATTTTGTGGACCAGGAACAAAACTAAAAAAACGTTTAGCTAGAGGAGATAAAGGTATTAATCCATTAGATTCTGCTTGTAGAGAACATGATATAGCTTATTCGCAAAGTAATGATTCAACAGAACGCAATCAAGCTGACAAAATTTTAACTGAAAGAGCTTGGGAAAGAGTTTTAGCAAAAGATAGTAGTATTGGTGAAAAGACAAGTGCATATATAGTGACCAATGCAATGAAGACAAAAACAAAACTAGGTATGGGACTCCAAAACAAAAAACAGTTCTGTAATAAAAAACTGTTTTTGAAAACTATTAAAACTGCTACCAATATGTTGAAGAAAGAGAAACCTCAGGATATACAAGATGCTATTAAAATTGCTCAAAAAGTTATTAGTAAATCATTTAAAGGAAATAAACATAATGTCATTGTTCCACGGATTATAAAACTTCCCAAAACTGGAGGATTCTTACCACTTATTCCAATTTTAACTGCACTTGGAGCACTAGGCAGTATAACTTCGGGAGCTACATCAATTGCAAAAGCTGTTACCTCTGCTAAAAATGCTAAGAAAAAAATAGATGAATCTACACGTCACAATAAAGCAATGGAATCTATTGCCATGGGAAAAGGACTATATCTTAAACCATACAAGAGAGGTTATGGTATAATTTGTAAAAATTCAAAAAACTATTAAATATGCTACCCAACAGACCACTTACAGATGCAGATATCATGAAGTTTGCTAATAGAAATATTCCTAACTTTAGAGGCGTATTTATGCGAGATATGCTTCCAAAACAATCTAAACAATCTGAGTGTGGAATAGTTAATTTGGATTCTTCAACTGGTAGTGGCACTCATTGGGTAGCATATTATAAAAACAATAATGATTTGGAATATTTTGATAGTTTTGGAAATTTACAACCACCGTTGGAAATCATAAAATATTTGGGAAAAAACATCAAATACAATCATAAGCGAAAACAACAATATAATACATTTAATTGTGGACACTTGTGTCTAGAATTTCTATAAAAAAAAAAAATAAATAAATACAAACAAAACTCTTTTAAAAAATGCTTTTTATTTAATTTTCATATGGTATAAAAGTATTTTGATAATAAATAATATTTTTTTATTAAGTCTTCAATCATTTTCTTTTGCTTTTCAAAGTTTATTTCATATCGTTCAGGAATCAGTTCAACATCTTCTTGTAAGCAACTTATAAATCCACATTTATAATCATCATTTTTTTCACTTTCATCTATTAACTTTAGGAAATGTTTGATTAATTCCAGATGCTCTAAAAAAATATATCCCTCAAAATCCTTTAAAAATTGTATAATAGTTATGCGAGACATCATTTCAAAACAGCTATGCTAATAAGAATAGTAAATTTTAAAATTTGTTCTATCTTTATATAAAAAAAAAAAAAATAAAATAAATTAAAAAACTAACATTTTTTTTTGTTTTATATATTTTTTATTATTTCTATTATTATAATTATAATTATTATTATTATTATTTAATGTTTAGCTTTTTTGCTACTTTCCCAGCCAAAGTAGGGTTGTGCGTTGGGGATAAACATCAGATCATCATCATCTGCTTCTAACGAATTTCCATATTCACCAATCTCTTCTAATTCGATGATATAGTTCCCAGTTATTATATCCGTCTTTTTGCTCAATAGAAATTGCTCCTCAGAGGTCCCCTCAATAGCAGCATCTTCCAAAGCGTTATATCTTTTTGGAAGGTATAGCATCCACTCCTCTAACTCCGCTATCACAACATTTCCATATTTGTTGTTGTGACGATACATCCTAAGAACCTTATACGGCTTACCAGTTTCAATATCCTTTACGGAGCAGTATGGTTTGCTCCTCAATTTGTTGAAGGCGGCTACAATATCTCTGTTCGTCATTGTGGAGGTCATATTTCTTTTTATTTTCAATTGAATGTTTGACTTCTACTGAATAGTTACTGTTTTAAAACTCAGTATTTATACATATTTGTTTAAAATATTTAGAAAAAATTTATTATAAGTATGTTGTGATATGAGGATTCGTCATCGTCTTTAAATCCAGAAATGTTTTATCATTTTCCAAACAATATGGGGTGTTGTCGTCCTCTATAATTCTATACAAGTATATCTTGTTTTCTACAATCACAACGGAAACTGTGTAAATGTTCTTTCTTTAAAAATTGTGCCGGATGTCTGACTCAATTCTAGACCTAAAACCAAACAATATTGGGGTGTTCTCGCCGTCTACAATTCCAGACAAGTATATCTTATTTTCTACAATCACAGCGGAAACTGTGTAAATAATATTTCTTTAAAACAATCGTGCCGGATGTATGACTCGATTCTAGACCTAAAATTTTAATGATCGAAAAAAACATTTGCTTCATCCTGCATAAAAATGAGAAACTCCAAAAAATGTGAGCGATTCATTTCTATTGACGCATTAAATTTTTTTTTTTTTTTTCAAGACAATGAAAAATAAATTTTCAACATCTTAAAATTAAAAACTATTGCTATCATTTTTCAAAATTATTCTTAAAACTATTATTTCTAAAATAAAGGCCTTATTCATAATCAATTTTTAAATTTATTAAAGATTTATGAAACAGATTCTGTATGAAATATTTAAATTAAAATTATTTTCAACAATCATAACGGAAACAATGCATGTAGCCTTCTTTCTAGAACAAGGCCGGATGTATTCAAATATTAAGAAAACTATACTTTTAGCTTTTATAATTATTCTATCAGCATGAAAATGACGAAAAAGTAGATTTCTATTCCTTTGTTTTTAAAGTTTTTTTGAAAACTATAAATTTCTTAAAACCTATTATTTCTAAGCCAAATTTTAACAATAAAAAACTTTTCTTTTTACAAAAAAATAAAAATAACGGATGTAGATTGTCTGATAAAAACCGACAAAATACTGCATTATTTTTAGAAATCAGAATATATTTATAATTTTTCCTAAAGTACATTTTTGGAAACTAGAAACATTTTTCAAAACACTGAAAAATAAATTTTCTACAATAAAAATTTCTTACCCGTATGAAAACGATGTGAAAGAGGAATCAACGTGGAAAAAAAATGTGCGCGATAAAAATTTTTGTCAAAACAATGAAAAATAATTTTTTAAAAATTTTTCTATAGGCATGAAAATAACAGCAAAGAGGAATCACCGTGGAAAAAAAATGTGTGCGATAAGAATTTTTTAAAACAATGAAAAATTTTGTAAAAATCAAATCCCCATTCATTTTCATCGTAGTTCAAATCCCTATTCATTTTCATCGAGTTCAAACCCCCTTTCGTTTTCATCGTAGTTCAAACCCCCTTTCTTCAACTACTCACAATAGCATTGCTAGGTACATCAGAGTGGCCCAGAACCCAGAATAACACCAAGTTAGAATGTCTCGCCATCCCGTTAAGAGATACCCGGCATTCATGTACCAATCTGGATGTTGAGTAGACACCAGATAGGGATGTGATAGCAGGCTTATTCACACCAAATAGCCTGTAGTACCTCATCCAGTGTACCACCGCCCTTTTGATCGCTGAAATTTCAGCTTGAATTACACTACATTGATCCTGTAGCAACAAAAACATAACAGACGGTATTTTAGCAATCAAAAAATATAGTGATGAGAAATAAATTTCTGGAGTAGTTAGAGATGTGAACTGTTAACCAATTTATGGAAAAAAGTAAATTTTGGATATGTTTAAATTAGCATTCTAATAATTGTAACAAATATATAAATACAAATTTTGCAATTGTTATGGCAAAATCAGTATAAGAAACCAGACTTATAGAACAAAATATAACCAGCCTCCACATAAGTTCATATTTTCCAAATTTTTACTAAATAATGACTGATCACAGATTGGGTTTATTTTGCCTAAAATCGCAGTATTTACAAAGTTATAAATGATTTAGGATATTTCAGTTTTTAGTACTAAAAATCGCTTTTGGTATAAAATTTGAGTGATCGTAGATTGAGCTTGTTTTGTTTAAAATTGCAGTATTTACAAAGTTATTAACGATTACAATATTTCAGTTTTTAGTACTAAAAATCGCTTTTGGTATGAAATATGAGTGATCACAGATTGAGCTTATTTTGGCTAAAATCGCAGTATTTACAAAGTTATTTACAATTGTAGATATTTCAGTTGTTTATAATAAAAATCGATTTTTGTTATGAAATATGAGTGATGTACCGTTCTGAACAACGGTGCAACTGTTTTTACAATAATAATTAATTCGTATATTACAAATTTGACATATAATGATTTCTTTTATTCCCGCAGACCAATTGCATGAATTTGTAGTTAACGTAGGTCGACTCAAATAAAAAACAGGGCCATTGAACTATGCGAGCTACCTAGTTAATTTTTGAACTATAAACTAAAATGAGCGGTCATTGAAATGAACTATAGAGCACAGTTCTAGTATTTATGACAGTAATAACATATTTATTCCTATTTAAAAGCCATAAAAAGTAAAACTTCACTATTTCTTAATTGCAATTGATGACCTACTATAAACAATCTTCTCTATTCCCTAATGTGTGTCATAGTCATGACCCTCTTCCAAACTTTGTTACAAATCGATTAAAAATTCTTAACTCTAGATTTATTTGCAACCTAATATTTCCATAAAAGAAATATAGCCATAAAACAAAATTGCAACAAAAGCACAACTTTTAAATCCTAACTTCATAAATTGTCATAAATCTTAAATACTTGAAATTTTTGGGCAATAAATGCACATATGAAATTTGTAATCCATAAAAGATTTAAACAATTTTCAATGTTAAAATGCACAGATATTTAGAGATAGCGATGCTAAATAACTTTGTACTCGTTTTTCAAACAACATACATTTAACAAGTTTGAGCACAAGGATGCAGTAAAAAGTCAAAATTTATCAAGTTACATTAAAGATTTCTTGGTAAAATTATAAAAAGTCTTTTACTACCTAGTTTACTTTGAAAGTGTCTTCCTTTATCTTGGCTACCAAGTGTAAAACCATGTAATATAGTCTGCACATGCATGGAAAAACACATAGATATTCTATGGATGTAAAAGTAGAAGGCTTGTTTGCAAATCTACCCAGCAGCTTTAAGAACTGTCCACTAAGGTGGTACTTATATTCGATTTATTTAGTTTTTCGATTCTACCAGGATCTAAACTTATTCTCCGTCCAATAAAAACAATGTACTAAAATTTGATTACCACGACTATCTCGTTTTTTTACCACTTTTTTAACTAATCAAATATGAAATATAGATATCGAATGATAGACCTTTCCAACCTCGAACCATCGAAAGTCACATTAGTAATATAAATGCATTAAACATAGTTTTGAAAATAGTTCCAAGAGATGCCGAGAGATTTCATATCTGTATGTGTATTTGCTAACCTATATGAAACTTCTTCACGTACGTACATATATTTATTTATGTATGTGTCTATTCGTTTAGTTTTTGAAGATCTCTCAACTAACAGTGGGATCGATTAAATTTTAAATGATTACAATTATTTACTTCATACATTGCAAGGAGGGAACAGACAATTTGCCATAATTAGGTATCAATCATTTTCATCTTTTTAACATTAAAAAACAAATATGTTTAATAAAATATTTTTGGATCAAAAATGTATTTATTGTTTATATAGCTCAACCCCTGCCAAGTGGCGGTTAAGTAGCATGTAATATGTAAAATCACATACTACATGGTACTTACTGCTTCGAGAAGTAAAGCTGAGTGCTATCAGGCGCGTCCACGGGTTGCTGATAGTGAAAAACCCAGCAGATATGCTGGGATGCTGCGAATGAAATAAGCAGTCTCGAACATTTCAGCGGTCTCAAGAGGAGAGTCTCGGAGGGTCTCATTTAGAGCTCCTGTAACTACTCGAGTTGCCAATGATCCTTGAAATGATGTGGCGAGTAATTGACGCCACTCAATAACCAACGTCAACAACTACTTGAACAAAAAAGCATGGAAGCTCCAATCGGCAATTCCGATACCAGAATGGGATGCAATCGGCTAATCACTGGTTCATCTTAAACTTTTCGGATTACAGATACCACAATGAATTAAAACCAAAACGAGCCCCAACTGTTGACAACTTTTAGCTTTAAATCAAGGACAAGATTCGGAACATGGAATATTAGAACGCTTCTTGAACCATTGATATTGGCCCAAATATGCAAGGAGTTCAGGAACTATAACCTTCTCTTTCTCGGCTTGTGTGAAACATCGTGGCCTGATTATGGCTCAATAACAACTGATAGTGACACTACCTTTTTATATTCTGGCAAGCCAAGTGGATTCCCTCGATCGAGCGGTATAGGTTTCCTATTTCTAGAGAAGCAAAGAGCGCACTAATGGCATAGAAGCCCATGTATTCAATGCTACGCCCCCACTGAGATCTCGGACCTTAACGACAAGGAAGACTTTTACAGCCTCCTAGAAAGGATAATAAAAGACACCCCTAGTGGTGAAGTTTTACTTCTTACCGGTGATTTCAACGCACAGGTTAACTCAGGTATTGAATCTGTTATAGAAACTCACGGACTGGGGAAAATGAACGAGAACGACGGATTATTTACCGGAATATGTGCAGCACATGGTGGCACTATTTTTCCTCACAAGGACGTGCATAAAGTGACCTGAGTATCCCCCGACCACAGAACAGGAACCCAATTTGACCACAATGCGATAAGCAAGAAGTGGAGTGGTTCATTACTGGATGTGCGCAATAGACGTGATGCAGAAAGAGCCTCAGACCACCATCTGCTTGTAGGAGAGATACGACTGAGGATATCTGCAATTCAGCGACAAACAACACAGACTTTGCCAAGGCGATACGACGTATCCAAATTGAAATCCCCAAATACTCTAGAAAGTTACGTAGGCTCCTTAAGGACTCGCTATGAAGGTATACCGAACCGCAACAGAGGGCAATGGAATGCTATAAAATGCATTTTCACAGACTGTGCTAAACAACATCTTGGGCATCCTCAACCTAAGCGTAAAGTGTGGATTTCAAACGCTACTTGGCAACTTATTGAGGATAGAAGACAACTTCTGAGCATCTTAATATAGCCTACAGGCCCAGTATACCAGTTTAGATCGCTTAGTGAAACGGAGTTGCTATTCAAACGGATTTGGATTAAAAATATGGCCACAGATGCTCAGGCAGCTGCCGATACACATAGAAGCAGATATCAGGAAACGCCCGTTCAACCACATATCCCCTTAAGGACCCGATAGGAGGAACTGGCTCGTCCGTGGAGCGGCAACTGGCAATATGGTCCGACTATTATACCGGCATACTGTCAATTCCGCAACCCATAACTGTCTGGCAATGTCACTGTACGTCAAATCAAATCAGATCCAACATGCGTACGATTTGTCCAGACAAAACCGAAATCGCCAATGGTATACCTGCACTGAAGAATGCCAAAGCAACAGGAGTGGACAATATCAATCCTGAACTGCTTAAGGCTGATCCTACTCTTAGCGCTGAAATAATCAGACCCATTATCAAGAACTTCCGGACATACCGCTCTCTTCCTGCTGAACTTAGTTAAGGAGTGATAATTAAACTACCCAGGAGAGGAGACTTAACGGAATGCAAAAACTGGCGTGGTATAACTCTATGCTAGCGAATATAATCCGTGCTAGACTGTCATCATCAATTTCAGTAGATCTTCCTAATGAGCAAGCTGGTTTCAGACCACACCGATCTTGCACCGATCATATAAATAGCCTACGGATCATAGTGGAACATTCGGTAGAATTGCGATCTCCACTATATCTGATATTTATCGACTTCGCCAAAGCATTCGATACTATACCCCATCAGGCTATTTGGCACGCACTTCGATGTAAAGGAATTCCACTTGAGCTAATCGACCTTATCAAAGCTCTGTATGGCAACTCAAAAATTCAAGTACTGCATGAACGCATTTTAGGCAATCCCATTGGTGTATGTACTGGGGTACGACAGGGATGTATTAATCTCTAAAAATTCAAGGTAATAATTAGGTTCGACTTTTTTTCTATAAAAAAAGTCAGTTATAGACTGACTATTTTTCTATAAAAAAAAGTCAGTTATAGACTGACTATTTTTCTATAAAAAAAAGTCAGTTATAGACTGACTATTTTTCTATAAAAAAAAGTCAGTTATAGACTGACTATTTTTCTATAAAAAAAGTCAGTTATAGACTGACTATTTTTCTATAAAAAAAGTCAGTTATAGACTGACTATCTATATAAATATATAAATGTCTTTGTAAGTTTGTTTGTTTGTTTGTTTGAGCATCACGTCTAAACGGCTGAATCGATTTTATTGAAATTTTGAACGTAGATAGATCATTACTTGGAAGCGTCAATAGGCTATAACTTTTTTCAATACTTGGACCAGATAGGGGTAAATATGGGGGAAACCGGTAAAATTGGTACCTTTTGTTCTTAAACAATAAATACTAAACGGCCGAAACGATTTTATTGAAATTTCCAACATAGACTACGACAGGGGCAGCGAAGCGCACCGGGTCAAGCTAGTATATATATATATAGCTCAATCAGCACTCACAGTAAACCATTTTCCTGTAGTTCGCTAAATCGGAATTTTATGGGACGAACGATTGAGGACATATATTGTCTTTGAAAATTACTCTTAAACTTTTTAAGGTTGTAAGTGACAAGAACGGCTTTTGCTTAGAGATTGTTCCTGATACGAAGATATGGTCATCTTCAGAAGAAAGGATAGGTTTGAATACACAATTTATTACTACGTGTTATTCTACGAGCACCACTGTTAAGCAAATAATTCTTATACACATACTTCCACTTGTATTGGTGTATTGTGTCTTCTTACCTAATAATATTGTAAATTTGTAATGCTAAAGATGACCACTTTACTTAAACAAGAGCCTGTTTCCATTGTTTGGGAAAACATGACTAAACGAGTCTATTGAAGTGCATGTTGGTTTGAGTGTATGTTGTCGGCATGTCCGTTCTACGCGGTTAGTTCGGATGTTCATTGTTCAGGTATATAAATGTATTAGTGTGATACAGAATTAAAATCTTTCTGAAATAATATGAATTTTTAAATTGATATATGTAGGTTCCATTTTAATAACTTGAACAAGAATGCTCCTTGGATACTCCGCTCAACTAAAACGCAGGCTAAGATATGTTGATAGAATCTTCAATTTCTGAACTGGCTCAAAGATGCCTCGTTATTGATCAAAGATATGTCACTGGACAATCTCCTCAAATTTGTAGAAATATAGGGTGATTCTCACTATTTGTTATGTATAATTCACATGAATTATACTTGAACAGTTTTAAGGATATGTCACCTAGTTAATACAATGGGATGGATTATACATGAGTTGTTTAAGTAGTTGTTGCTCAGGGAACCTATCATAACGTTGGAAAGAATCGTAACTATGGCATGGCTTCCTTTCAGAACCATCCTAATATACAATATGTACCTATACAAATTTCTTATATATTGTTATTTTCTTTACTTTTAAGAAGTGCATCGATATTTTCTTTTTAACTCTTATATTTCTACTGTATAAGCACACATACATATATATGTATGTATAAACGTACTCATATAAGTATATATGGATGATGGTGTTTGTTGAAATTTTTTCCAATGGAAACTGTAACATATGGATAAGGATTTGTTCTCAGTGTAAGAGTGTGTTTTTAGTGGTATTGGCATGTGTGTTTCAGATTGTTTATAACAACGGTCATTTGTTCTATGGCGATTTGAAAACTTCAGTAACAATCCCACAGAGTATGCAAGGAATTTGATATTTTTATAAAAGGCTTTTGTTTTGAAGGAATTGAAGAAAATTATCAGGACTTTAAGTCCCAAAGGTGCTTGTCAAAAATATACTTTAGCTTACATGAAGCTAAAAATAAAATAAAACAAACTTATGTCCATTAGACTGACATATAGAAACAAGTGAATTTGTTACCTCCTTTAGTACTATATATATAATTCTTCTGTACGTGTGTTAGTAACTGAACTCCTCCTTAACGGCTGAGTCGAGTTCGATGAAATTTTTTGTGTGTTTGAGTGGGTCCCTGTATGGGTTAGATTCACAATTGACCTATATAAGTACATATACGAAGTTAAAATTGATTATTGCATATCTGGATTACCATTACAGTGGGAGTCTTCAAACTTTGTGTGAGCTATGGCAGAACAACGTTTGCCGAGACAGCTAGTAGTGCTACAAACATGCATTAATATAGCAAAATTAAAAGTTTTTTGGTAGTACGAGTATGCACTTGTCGAAAATAACATTTTGATACCCATATTGAGTATGTTTGAGACATATTGTTTACCAAATTAAATTTGCGATAAGTCGCGAACTAAATGGTATTCCAAAAGGAACTTTCCAACTTTGCTAGCGGCCTTATTGTTGAAGCTACATCTTTCGTTTATTTTGTTAAATCACCATGGACGGATACAGGATGGAAATGCTAAAATTGTTTTGTCAAAATGCACGCTCTTCGCCCCATTTTAAGGTGATGCCCAGTTTTGGATAAATGGGTACATCAACAAACAAAATTTTAGAATTTGAAATCCAAGAGCATCCAATGCAGCACGAAAAAGTCACTGTTAAGTGTTTGGCGGCATCGTCGTTCCACATTTCTTTGAGAATGACGTTGTTCAGGCCATCACCGTTCACGGCGTGATGAGGGCATGGTCATCTCACGTATTCATGATGTGAACTAGCCATCGATATTATGCGATTTTAGCCTGTTGGAATTTGTCTTGTAGCCCTCAAATTCAACATAACCCATACCATCGGTCAAATTCAGACCGATTTATGCGCCAGAGTCATGGAAATTTTAGCAATTCGGATACGCACCAGCAAGCAAAGCCGCGGCTGACATGTTAAGTATACTCCTTACATAATGACATAGATATTTCACACATACTTTGTTTTGTTTAACCCCTTACCGGCCACTATCCACATATGACAACTCCTATTCAAAGGCTGATAACTCTAACTTAAACAATTGTATTTCTTAAAGTAAACAATTGATTAAACAATCGGAGACACATGTTAGTACATAAAAAACAAATGCAATTTTTATTGTTTTTAATTTCGATTTCAATTGGGTCTACTTTGCTAAATCTATTGTAGTACTTTTTGTAATGCAAGTGTTTTATCATTACTTAAACTTATAAAATATGCTTGGAAAGATTTTTAGAAATATTTTTGCTAATTCAAGAAACAGTTAATTACATAATTGAAAACTATTATTCATATGATATATTAGTTATGCCACAAGATCCTGCCTCTGTAAGTGATGCCGACGAAGGTAATGAAGACGATTTATTATGTAGAAATATGATAAGTGATAATTGGGAGCAACCGGTACAATACGAGGCGATAGTACGAACAAATGACCACTTGTACCGGTCAAAGAAATAAAAAAAAACAATCCAGAGCTGAATATGATTACCGCTTTGACAATAGTGCGCTGGAATGATAATAACGTCATTACCATGGCAGCAAATAGATAGATCCCTTGGAAAAGTAAAACGAAGCTGTAAGGTTCAAAAGCAAAAGGTGGACTTCAGTATACGAATACTATTTGTTAATCGATCTCTACAGAGTGTCCATAAGAATCAAAAAGTGGTGGTGGCCAATATTAATATTTATTTATATAAATCATAATTTATTATATTGATTTTTAATAAAGTTATTATTATTTTCATAAATTTTTGTTAACTTTATAATTAAACATTTTCTTAATAATTATTAAATATTTTGTTTAGATTTATATATCTATAATTGAAATTTGAACCAGGAGCCAAGGATGACTGAAACAAGGTCTTCAAGTTAATTCTAACCTTCACCAGCATATGAGTTTATATTTACTGTCGTAAATCCGTCAGTTAAACTTGGCCTTCCAAACCAAAGTGTTCTGTCAAACCTTTTTTAACCCTCGTAGGTACAACCAAGTTTGTGCAGACTTTTTGCTTATACAAATTTGTATAACTTCATTCTTTCGAGACAAAGTCTTCCTGGAGCAACATTATCCGGACACAGTGAGCAAAAAATCAAACCGATTGTGAATCCAGGTTCGACTTAATCCAGATTTTCAAATATTTTGGTTCAAACGTCATAACCAGGTCTGTGCAGACCTATGAAGCAAAATTCTGAGTAGACTCCGTTAACGTAGCTTTTTTAACTGTGGAACAACAATGGAAACCCTATCTACAAGGCGACGATGTCTGCTATCCCATATAAACAGATTCTCAAGTACATTCGATATGATAATGGCAGTACAAGATCCGCTCGAGTGGCTGAAAGTAAATCAGTCGCCATCGACGATGTTTGGAACATGCTAAGAATAACTTGGAGCGTCGATATGTTCCCGTTGGCCAGATTACAGTTAATGAGCAGATTACAGTTAATAGTTGGTGTTTAGTCATGCAAACGTACCACAAACGTATGGCCGTTAGCCTTGTTTTTCAATATGTTGGAAGTTGCGGGATTGTCCGCATTTGTCATTCATGTAAAGTTGGTGCATGTCAAGCGAAACGATAGAAGACGTGTCTTCCTTATGGAACTGGCAGAACAACTGGTGATCTCTCACATGGAGCAAAGGGCAACGAATCCAATTTTACGATTCATGAAACACGTCAAATAATAATTTTTCATTGCGTGTATTGCGAAATGTATATAGCTACTTAGGATGTATTAAAATTTGTTTTGTTGTTAATTTTTTGTTTTTCCTAGAATAAAACTAATTAACAGAAACCTATAGGACACCTGACTATGTATTTCCATACAAACATTTGCCTTTACCCATGCAAAACTCTTCATATAGCAACAGCAAAAAGAAGAAATCATAATATTATAACAGATACAATTGCAAAACATCCGATAATCATATTCACACGTTGATTGGTCACTGATAACTAACCAAATAAACAAAACAATTATTTTGCACAATTGCATGTTGAAAAAATAACAACAAACAAGAACAAAAATAAACGAATTTATGCATGCGTGTGTATGATTTATAATTCTTATTAATTTCATCCCACAATGTAGAACAGAGGTGCGCAGAAGTAAATTCTCTCACCAACACATTCAATTCTTTATTTTGTTCAGTGCACCTACAAACAAACACAAAAACTGAAAAAATAAAGACAAAGTCATACACCCGTCCTCATGCGCTATTGTAGTTGTCTCGTTGAGTGGACAACGACTACTATATTGTAAGAGCATAAGAATATGTGTGATTTGATTTTGCACAATTGTGCTATGGGCTGTGCACCATTGTTGTAGAATGTTGTTGTTGGGTGTGTGTGGTGTTTATGTATGATATAAACAACTCTCGCTTTATATATACACTTGCCTCTCATGGTGAAGGGTATAAAAAAAAACAAAATACGCAAAGCATTAACCAACACACACCCACACATACGCTTTGTTGCTTTTTTGTCAAAGCATGCAATAACTTTTCTTTTTTTGACGAAATTTTCAGAGGTTGTCTCGGATTTTTGCTCATATCTCCGTTATTTATGGACGGATTTTGCTGATTTTAAATAGGAAACTTTTCGAATGCGTGGCTGACAGAATTATTGAAGATTTGGATACCGAATATAACAGGGGTCTTCAAAAAATTGATTTCAACAGACAGACAGACAGGCAGGCAGACAGACAGACAGACAGACAGACAGACAGACAGACAGACAGACAGACAGACAGACAGACAGACAGACAGACAGACAGACAGACAGACAGACAGACAGACAGACAGACAGACAGACAGACAGACAGACAGACAGACAGACAGACAGACAGACAGACAGACAGACAGACAGACAGACAGACAGACAGACAGACAGACAGACAGACAGACAGACAGACAGACAGACAGACAGACAGACAGACAGACAGACAGACAGACAGACAGACAGACAGACAGACAGACAGACAGACAGACAGACAGACAGACAGACAGACAGACAGACAGACAGACAGACAGACAGACAGACAGACAGACAGACAGACAGACAGACAGACAGACAGACAGACAGACAGACAGACAGACAGACAGACAGACAGACAGACAGACAGACAGACAGTTGGAACTGGTCGTAAAAATAAGAAACTGCAATTTTTCTACAAAGTGAATTATGAATATTAATTTTTTTGGTAATTCCTTTTACATAGACGTTATTGAATAAATATATAACAATGAAACAACAATTTTACCTACAGATTCTTCTTGGGCATTAATGGGTTAAAAGTAATACACTAATATTGAAAATAATATTAGCGATCTACAAAATTTTCCTAAAAAATCATGCAAATCGTTTAATATCATAATATTAGGGTACAGGGTGGACATGAGGCTTACAACTTCAGATGGGACTTGAAAAGTCCTTTCAAATTATTAACCGAAAAATATTTTGGGAAACATTTAAACAAGTGAAGTAAAGAACTGAGTTGTTCTAATGAAAAATAAATAGTTAAATATTTTAGGTATTTTTTGCTGATATTTTAATTCCTTTAAATTCCTGCTGCTAATGTTAAATATTCTTAGCCATTTTTAAATCTTGTCGCAACATCAATCACCATTATTATTTATTAATTTCTTTGCATTTTTAAATGCTGCACAAAACTCTCTGCTACCCAAACATATTAGTGAATATTTTCTTACAACTATATTTGGGTTATAAACATCTATAGAATTTTTATATATATTTTTTTTTACTTTTTTAAGAAATTAATTCTTTACAAACTCTGACAGCCTTGGGTATTTCTCGAACTTTTCAAATATTGATATACAATGCTTTTTTTGCAATTTTTGGTGTATGAGAGAGTCTATGTGTGTTTAAGTGTTTTCTTCATTGCAGAAATATAGAAAGAAAAAACGTACAATATCTATCGTCTTTCGTTGAGTAAATTCTTAAAAAAAAACAGGTTAACTTATGTACACAAATTAAAATAATACCAAGATTTTTTTAAATTTCATGAAATTTTTCATCTTAAAATGCTACAGTATTATGCAGTCAGGGTAAATTACAATTGAAGCGTTAAGCGACGCTTTTAAATCTTATCGAATGCAAATTAAATATTTAAAATAAGTGAAATAATTCAGGGAAGAAATTTGTAAAGAAATCACAAGTCAAATCACTTAGGAAGCAACTCATATTCTCTGTGAGTCCTAAACTATTTTTCTTCTTAGACACAGAACTAGTTATATAACTAGTTCCTTAGTGGGTAGGATACTTGATACTTTATATGAAAGATGCTTAGACAAATTGTCCGACTTGCTGACAAAACTATATTTGCAGCCACTCGTCCATCGCCCTATTTCTATTTGCACTCTTAATCTTTAGGTTGCCCAAAATGCGATTGTGAGGGTTTTAGTGCAACAGAAAAACGAGAAAAGAAAAGTTTTTGTTCTCTCCTCCATTGTAAGCTAAATGGTATGTTGCAGTACAATAATGAAAAGTCTGTAGTAAAGAAATTGAAAATATTTTATAATACGATACTATTGCCCTAAAGCCAACGCCATCACATGAAAGTGGATACGAGTATTTTTGTTATTGTTTGCTGTTGTCCTCGTTTGTTGTCCTGGCTGAACTTTAGAATCGTTTTTCGTTTTTTTTTTTACAGTTTTTATACTGTTAGCTTGTCACTTACAGACAACAATTGTCACATTAACTTTTTCATGTGTGTTAGTAGTGGTGGTTGGTGGTAGTTTTTGTTAGTTTTTATTTTAGTTTTTATTTGTTTGTTTTTTGGAGATGTCTGCGTTTATAAATGCCCAAATATGTGACAGTTTTTTTTTTTTTTTTTTTTTGAATGCCACCTTCTACAGGGAGGTTGTGTTTTAAATGAAATATAGAAAGTGCATGGAAATAATAGATGAATTTAATATTTATTAATTAATGAAATTGCAATTGAAGGTTGTTAACAATCATAAGGAAGGCTTGTAAATTGTGTCGTTTGATATAAAAGCAATGTAAATTAACAAAAAATGCAATTAAAATTCTTTTACAAATGTAAATGCTAAAATATAAGCACTCTATAAAACATTTACTCCCATATTCATTAAAATTAACTTTAAACAATATTTTAAAGCAAAATTTTCATACAAAATTTTATTTTAAAACGGACCATATAATACCCTACACTAGGTTAGGTTCCATGTGCAGCCGCTCTTCTAGCAGCTCACTTAGGTCCATTCAAATCTGATCCCATTGTGATAGCAAAGGGGTAGTCATCAGGGTATTTATAGTACTTCCGTTGATTCAAATTAAACCAACCAAATTACCGGACGAAGGAGCAGATTCGTCTCAGATTCATCCTTGATATCTCGTCCAAACATGATAGGAATGGAAATCTGAGGATGCGTTCACTCAGGTGTGTCATAGTCGGACATTGGCAGAAAAGGTGATACACAGTCTTCGTCTTCCTCATTAATGGCAGCTTCTACAGTAATCATTGTACCGTAGGCCCATTCTTCTAGCATGTGTCCGATCAAACAGTGTCCTGTAATAAAGGCGACAATTAGCCTTATTTGCTCACGATGGTATTTTATAAGTAGATTCGTCCTGCTGGAGCGGTCATGTCGACCTCGCTGTAGCACAGGAAGATTCATTAGTCTACCTGTTATGTACGGACTCATATAGTTTCTGCTGAACAGCCATCTTGCATTTAACAAAGGAAATACCAGAAAAGGAGTCGATCGCCTCCTCAATCATCATCGCACCCCTTTTGGCCAGATTATCTGCTATACAATTAAGCTGATTTTCATCATGTCCAGGGACCCATATAAGCGTTATCCTAGAATGTCTCGCTATCTCATGTAGGATTACCCGGCATTCCTCGGTTAACCTAGATGTCGTGAAGACACCCGCTATTCCGTTAATGGCAGCCTTGCTGTCATCCAGTTGGATGCACGTTTAATGACAGTAATTTCCGCCTGAAGACCAGTACAGAAGTTAGGCAGTCTAAAGTAGGATTTTATCCCAAAGTTTTCAATAGAGAAACCTCCACCGACCCTATTACCCCTACTAGAGCCATCAGTATATACCCGTATGACATCAGCAGGGGGGAAGAGTCCGCATTGCCATAAATCCCTATTCGGGATCATAATATAGAAATGCCTAACGGAAAAAGGTTATGCGATGCAGTAATTGACATTACCATGTATGTGCCCATAGTAATTCAGTATCCTAGGTCGTTCAAGGACCTTACCAGACCACGAGTAATCAGTATTTATTCTCACAGCAGAGTTGAGAGCCATTTGTATCACCATCAAATCTACTGGTAACCAGTTTAGAACAGTAAAAAGTGCCTTAGAGGAAGTAGACTTTATAGCGACTGTAATCCTTAGAACTCGTTCAACGGCCTTCCGGTAAGTAGCATTATCCAAGGTCTGCCACCACACCAATACTCCGTAGATCAAGATGGGTTTAGCGACTGCTTTGAAGATCCAATTGATACCTTTCGGCATAATACCCCAGTTAGTACCAATTGCCCCTTTTACAGTAATCGATGGCAATATAAGCCTTATTAATCCTGTTCTGAATGTTCATATTCCAGTACAATCTCTTATCTAGAATGATTCCAAGATACTTTGCATTATTCCTGGTCTCAAGACTGATTCCATTCAGTCTAGGTGGTCTGAAGTCATCGATCTTATACCTCCTAGTGAAGAGAACTAATTCTGTTTTTTGGGGGTTCACATTAAGTCCACTAGATATACTCCACTCACCCAGTGTACTTAATGCCGATTCCTTCATTCTTCTGAAGATCAGCAGGAATAATCCCGTCCGGTTTAAAAGGATTTAAACGGGTCGAAGCTTTTGATTGCCCACTGAATTCTTTCCCTGTTCACCTTAACAGAGTTATCACATGGAGCAACGGAATCAGCAGCCCCATTCACAGTTTCATCATCGACTGGGACTGGATGTTTCCTTACTATTCAGAATCCATCTACCACATGGTTTCTGTACATTGCTTGGTACAACCGGCGACGTTGATAAAATTTTACGTAATCGGTTAGTCTTAGAGGATTCTTCCACGCCGCTACAGAAGTCCTTCCAGGCATTCCTTTTAGCATTCCTCGTAAGGTTCTTGAAGTGATTCAATGAGGACTTGTATGCCTACACTAAGTAAATGAGCAAAAATACTTTTCTTTTAAAGTTTCAGTAATTTATTTTCGGAAGAAGGTGTTATATGGGAGCAGAGTCATTCAAAAAGATGAATGAGAATTAGAGATCAACAAAGAGTAATGAAAAAGTGAGTAGAGTTGAATCATGACTCAAAATTTCTTGTACTTATTAATACTTATGTTGTCGAGACTGATGCCATCATACTCATACTTAGCAATATTTATGATGTTGTTGATTTCGACTCTACTTAACTCAATTTGTATAGACGATGCAAAATAATTATGTTTCGATTACGAACATTAATATGCTCATTATGAGACTGCACAGTGGTGCAGAATTAAAATTTTTTGGAAATAAATCTGGCTTTTCTAAACGGCTAATCCGATCGGGATAAATTTGACATGGGCGTAGCCAAGAAGCATTTGAGTTTAACTTATTAAAATAGACCCTACAAATGCCCCAGGGGCGGCACAAAGTAGGGGATCTTCGACATGTAAAATATTTATACACGTGCCATTTTTTTGTTTCCCATCCGATTTCAAAGATTTGTAAAATGTAAAATATTTTTGAAGAACGGAGTTTAAAAGTGGGATATTTTTGAATCTAATTGAGATATTGACTTGAATAAATAACAAGGTATAAAAAAAGTTGTCAAAAGGTAAAAGGGCATCCCGCAATTCCTAAAAATTGCAGCGAAAATCCTAAAAATGTTATTCTTTACAATTTAACACATAGGGTGCACATTTCCTTTGGGGTTGGGAAAATGCTTTGAGGATAAATAGGAAACTCATCAGGGTTTCCGCAGCTGTTTTCTGTTTTCTAATTCCAGCTTTGAGATTTTAGAACATGTGGTCCAAAATTTAAATTTTGGTAAAAAATAGGTCAAATTCCGAAGGACGTAGGGCCGATATATTCGAAAAATGGGACATGTTTTTTACACCAAAATATTTTCCGTAAAGATACCTTACAGAACACATAAAATTGTTATATGTTCTCAAATAAAGTTTTTCTTTTAATAAAAAAAGGGTTAAGTCCCCTTTTCTCCCAAAAACTGCAAAAATCTACTATTTTTTTAATTTTTAAATTGAAAATCGTTTACTTTTGGATCCATAATTGATATTGCCCTGAAATCTTTTGTATGTTTTTGGTAGCTTAGTTGTTTAACTAATAAAAGAAATTCAAGTTCATTCGGTTCGAAAGTATATTTTTAAAAAAGTGGACCAAAGTACGGCAAAATTTTAAAAGTTCAATTTTGAAATGCCTGTATCTCGGAAATAATATGAGATAAATAGCACAATGTTTTTTCAAGACCTAGCGCTTATCAAAAATATACAAGTCTTTGAAATCAGATGGCAAAAAAAATGGCAGTAGGGTACCTTTTTTAGCTACCCCTGGGTCATTTGTAGGTTCCATTTTAATAACATAAACTCAGGTATTCCGTTGCTACGTCCACATCAAATTCTATCACGATCGGACCAGCCGTTTTGAAATGCCAGATTTATATCTGAATAAATTGGATTCTGCCCAATGTGGGTTGTATATTTCAGTGTTGCCGAATTCTGTATAATTACACACAAAAAAATACAAACATGAGTCGAATGAGTTGAATCGGATTCATATTTAATGGTACGCATAAATCAATGTTGTTGTGAAAATGAGTACATCAGAGTAGTTTAATTTCAATTATGGTTACTCACTTATACTTATATTTTCATAAGTGCGTATGAATAGCACAAAAGTGATTCATTGCTGATCTCTGATGAGAATGAATTAGTTTTCATAAAGCGACACGAACCTGCCTGCGTGATTATTTAAAACTCTTTGTAGGGAGTTTTGTTGTCCTTCATCTTAAGTTTGTGCTGATTAATGTGTGTGCACTGGGGGTTGTGTTTGGCAAAGATTGCTTTAAAGATTGTATTTCTCATAATTGTGGTATTTACTAAATAGTGACTAATAAAATTCACTAAAAATCATTATTTCTTATTCATTATTTTATACAGCCAATGCTATACAAAAAAATAATTGTTTCTGCCTACATTTAGCTTAAAAGTTAAGAAAAGAGAAATCAAAATATGTAAAAGAAAAATATATTACTTAATATATCTATTCAGCAAAAGACATTTACTTCACTATACACTATTTTATGCAGTTTTGAATTTTTCAAACTTAACTTCTGCTAAACTTCAATTGCTTTTTCTTTTAGCCAATCTGCAGAAAAATAACACTATTAACTGATTTAATGTGATATAAATTTACAAGAAGGCGAAAAGAAAATAAAAAAAAAATCCAAAAATCTACAATTTATTGAAGAAAATACATAAATAAAAATACCCATAAGTTTATTTTTTCTTTTTAGCTTCTTCGTTCTTTCGAACAACATACAAATGACTACAACGGCATGTTGCAATTTGGAATAATATCTCTTAGAACTTTTGGCATATTACTGCTGAGAATGTAGAGGCAAATAAATGTAAAGCAGAGCATAGGAAACAGCGTCAGAATACACTGCAAGCACTATGACGTTACAATGAAGGCAAGAATGGAAACGTATACTTATTTAGAAAATGCCGGTACATGTTGTGACTGTATGTTTGTTTTGTGTGTGTTAGTGTGTGTTAGTGTGTGTATGTATTTGTATTTTTATGTATTGTATTGGGCAGAGAAAAGTGCATAACTTGAGACTTGAAATGCCAACTTACGAAATGCACACACAACAACAATAACAACAAAAAAGGAAGTTTAAAAAAAAAAACGCAAATGTTTTCCCAGCCACCCCCAATGGCAATCGATTGAAATTTATAGAAAATTGCTCACAGAATAAAATTTGATACCCTATGCTCCTGTTAATTATATGTATAGGTAGTATAGACACATTTTTGAAATTTAATCATCTATTGCAACCATCAACAGAAATAGACAAGCAAAAACTGATGGGCTTATCAAGGATCTCTTTCATTCTACATTGGATTCTGTCAATCATTACTATTATAATACACCCAGATGGATTATCTATGGAACACCACAAAATAAAAGACTATATCTTCTTGGCAGTAACAAAGAAAAATTACATTGGGTTCCACTTGATACACAAACTATAAGGTTTATGTTATTCGACCAACCTTCTCCTTTATTAATTTTTAGCTATATTTATTAAATAAGAGTGTATATATGGAACGTGCAATAATATTTTTCCAACACCCACCTTATATACATTATGTCCTGTGGTTGCTATTGGGAACAAAGGGCCACAACGAATCTATTCCATTCGATTCGGTTTGATGAAATTTGTTTTATTCTCTCAGCCTAGATCACTACGGCTTACTACGATGTTCAGTTGCCGACGCCATGTGTGTAACGGTCTGTCTACTCATCATGTCCTACCCTGTGGATTCCAGTCAATGGAAATTTTAGCTGTGTCATCTGAAGGCCTGCATAGCGTGTGACCAATCCAGCGCCATTTGCGGTTCAATATATCAATATGGACAGGCCGCTGATTTGTTTGTCTCCAGGGTTCCGTATTACATATAATGTTAGGCGAGAAAACTTTTAATATTCTTCGGAGACATCAATTAACAAACACTTGTAGGAAGTTTAAGTCGTGTTCTGTCGTATTCTACGTCTCGTATGCATAGAGGAGCACAGACTTGACTGATCGAAGGGTACCAAATGCTTGGTTGGCTTTTGAGATCCGGTATGCTACATCTTTGCTGAAGCCACCTGTGTTTGTTAAGATGCTGCTTAGGTAGCAAAATTACGAGACTTCTTCAAGTTCGTTGTTCCCTATACAAAACTTGTTGGTGTTTACTGTATTGTGGCGCATTACCTTACTCTTGCTTACGTTTATTCTTATACCAGCTTTTATGGCCTCTGTTTCAATACATTTAAGAGCCTTTTGCAACCAAGAGCGCTCCGTATTGTGTTTTGGTTCAGCGTATCAAATGCTTTTTTTTCAAAATCGATAAACAGAAGATAAAGCTGATAGCGTAGTTCCGTAGATTGCTCTATAATTATTCGTAGACTATTGTCAGCTTGTTCGGGCCTTATATCCCTTAGTATAGTGTCGGATATTCTCCGGTTAATGATTTGAATTATGATTTTATTCACTGCACTAAGGATGGTTTGTACAGATCATTTGGATTCAATAAACGTTCCCTTTGTGGTACCTGAAAGAAGATGAAAAACACAGACAGGAGAGAAATAGAAGTAGAAGAAAGTAATTCTATAGATTTATTAAGCAAAAGGATAAAATTTAAAGAAATTGGAGGAGTAAGAGGAGAAGGTGTTGAGAGTCAAGTAACGCAGACCATCATAGGACAGTTGTCAAGTCGCCATGAAGTGCAATTAACAAGTCCGGTCTTATCAACCACCTGCTTTCCCTAATAAAGGCGTCTATGCACCTTAGTTCCTTCACCCGCGAAGGGTTCCAAGGGATCTCTCACCTAAGAGTCTGATCACCAAGTGCCGGACAATTACAAAAGAATTGTAGAATAGTTTCTTTCTCTTCCTCATTCTGACAACTTCTACAGAAGTCGTTATAAGGTAACCCAAGTCCTGCAGCATGGGTACCGAAAGTGCAATGTCCGGTGATCATCGCCACCATATTGCTGAGTCATACTTGTTGTAGTCGAAGCAGGGAGACCATCGACTGTTTCCATATTGGTAATGCCCCGCCAGTTTTAGCAGTTTTACAGGTCACCCTTTTTGGGGATATTTACTATAAAACCTTCCTTCATGTGTGAGCCAGAAGTTCTGAATAAGTGTAAGCAATATGTTCGCTGTAGTATAGGGGTCAGCTTTAAGCATTTCGGGCGATATGTTGTCGGCTCCAGCGGCCTTATTCGGTTTTAGGTGACTTACAACATCCATATCTTCTGCGATATCTGGGCATTCAATGGAGATATCTTGCCTTATTTCATGCGAAACAAAGGTTCAAATGTCTTGGTGGTCCGAAGTTGTTAAGGAAAGTATTGAAATGTTGTTTCCATATTTTCAGTTGGTCTTTCGCGGTGTTTCTCAGCGGTCTGGTCTTCAAAAGTTTAATTTTCCTTTTGGGTCTTTCTTTCAAGAATTAGGTTCCAGGTAGCATCAGACATCCAATGGGCTTTTTTAGGTACCTTGAGACCAATATGATTACTCGCAGCATCAACAAAATTACCTTTAACTGTTGGGTACTCAGAGTAAGGATGAGATTGTTATACAGCTAGTCCAGCTCTTAACTCCTCCCTGTAGTTGTTAAGAGTTTGCGGATTCTTCAACTTACCGCTGTAGATTTAGGTTTACGGATGGCAGCAACCCTAAGCCATAAGCTACCAACAACTAGATGATGGTCCGAGTTGCAATCAGCACCCCTTTCAGATCGCACATCCAGAAGGCTAGTGCGCCAGGTCCAGCTGATGGGTATGTGGTCGATTTGGTTTTCCGTCTCATTGTCAGGCGATACCCACGCTATCTTGTGCACCACAACAACACTTACCTTAAAGAATAGAAATCGGCTCTGTTCATCCATGTGCACCTTGTAATCAACAGTTTGAAACAGTTTGTACAGTTTGAAATTGCAAAGATAATTCGACGAAATTAGAAATCGGTTCAATAGCCTCCATACAACCATGCCATATATGAATATGGTTAAGCTCTTTTAAATATCTTAATAATTTAGGTATCCACAAAAAACATTTAGCAAAAATAAGCTAAATTTCTGAAATATGTTAAAATCCAAATAAGACAAATAAGTTTCATATACAAGCAAACCATTTGTCTTAATTTTATAACAATTGGTAAATAATTATTCATAGGTCCACTTGCGAAAATTACTTTAACGAGCATATATCTATTAAAAATATCTGTAGCCAAATAAAATTCAACACAAGTAAATGAAATATATACATAAGTCATGCTATCGAATTGTATGATGATGTTGTATAGATGAGTTTCATGTAATTTTAAAACATACTAGCAAAATTTTAGGGGAAGCAGTTTGTACACATATATATTCAGCTCATAATGGGTCATTGCTCGCATAAAAGGCACGCTTCTCAAAATAATTTGTTTAACCTTCGCTTTACCAATACCCACCAGGTTTGTTTCGATTTAAATGAAATGTAGACTTATTGAACTTTATAGAACCATGATAAAATTTTTAATAATTTTTTTTTATTTTTTTTTATTTTATTAAATTTTGTCCGTTGCATATAAACATATGTATAGAAGTGCAGTATTGGTAAGCCATGTAATTAATACATATAAGCACATTACTAAGGACAGTAAATACTAGATTTATTAAATGACTTTTTCAGGTCTGGATTCATTTCTAATAGTAATTCTTTAATATTTTCATAATATCATTGAAACAGACTTTTAGTCTCCTTCATTCCCGAATTAAAATCATAACCAGCAACTTAAAACTTTTAAAACGTTTATGCCCCTTTGCTCATATACTTGGTGTGGGGTATTGTATGGTCAGTCTTGACCAACTATACTTTCCTACTTGTTTTTTTTTATATATACTTCTACTTTTTCTATATTTACTTAGTGTATATATGGGTAAAAACTAAATTTTGTTAAAATTTTAGTAACTTTTGTTACGCACAATTAAGTTAAATGTTTACAGAGCTTTGGTAGCGCTAGTTAGAATATATTTTTGGTAGCACTTATATATATCTGTCTCTTTTCATCATAAGTACTTGCTGAACATTATACCTGAATGAAAACTGGTAGTCCCCGGGTAAATACCAAAGCTATGTTTTCATATCCTTCATAAGGTCTTTGGGTCAAATTTTACGCATTTTGAAATTAAAATTTAATTTTTTCTAAAAGTGACTAGTTGATATTTTTGATATTATATGACTTTTATTTAATTTCAAATGTCAGCAGTTACATTCTTTTCACACATTTTGGTGACACAATAACAAAATACATGGCAATACATTATCATGAATTAGGTTTTCGGCTCTCAGTTACCTGTCTGGTTGTCATCTTTGATATATACCGTGGATTCTGAAATTTTCAAGTATTGTGGCCACAATTTTTATTTTTACTATTTTATCAAAATCGTAAACACATCTTCTTTATTTGCCTATTTGTCATTCGAATGTTGACGACCAATTTAATTACATTTAATTACATGTTATATTGCTAAAATTTTCATAAAATTTCAAAAAGTTCCCAGGATTTCTGCAAACACCCCTATCTCTTGCCGCACTCAGAAGATATTCTACATATCGGCTTCCATTCTACTCTTGAATATATGTAATCCAAGCCATTTCTTTTCCTCCTTTAGAAGGCTTTCCGTCTATTCTCGACTTCGTGATGGTTCGTAACAATCTATATATTGGATTTCTCATAATATGTCCAAGGTAGGCTCTTTCCGGTTTTTTTTATAGTTGTTATGTTCTCTCTATTCCGATGCATTCTTCTCAGCACCTCGTTATTTGATATAAAATAGATCCATGGTATTTTTAGAATCCGTGGATAAATCTACATTTCGAAGGATTCTAGCTTTTTCACATCTGTCGCTTTAATGGTTCATACCTCCATTTGGCACAGTAGTACTGACCAAACACATGCTTTGATAAACCCTATTGTCGTATCTAGATTTATATCATGACTCGTTAAAATTTTGCAGACAGACGGACATGGATTAATCGACTCCGCTATATATGAGGATCCAGAATATATCCAGAATATACTTTATAGGGTCAGAAAATTATTTTGTGGAAATTACAAACGGAATGACAAACTTACATATACCCTTCTCAAGAATGTGAAGGGTATAAAAATTAATCTCTTGCTATTTCTATTCGTCATCGTATTTCATTTGATCCGTCCAATTGGTCACTGGTCATTACTCAAAGATATTGGAAATTATGAACCCTTTCGATGGAACACTTATTTTTAAGTTAGCAGTGGTGTAGTTATTTTTTCTGCTCACAATCATATATTTGGTTTTTCGAATATTTACTTTCAAACCATATGTTTCACTATATGTGACAGTCCATTCATCGGAATATCTAATATTATACGCCGCTTAATAAAATACCTTTATGTTGAAAAATATGTTGCTTATGGATTCCTGCATGATCCTAGGAATATATATTAAACAATAGCGGGGACAGTATACAACCTTGCCGAATGCTCTCGATATTGAAATGCTTTCAGATAGCTCTCCGTCAACCCGAATTCGAGCGGGTTATCTCCTTAGACGATAATTATTTCGTGAGGTTTCGTTGTCCTTATCAGATCCTCAATTTCTTTATAGAAAACTTCAAGTTCTTCCTTATCTTTGAATAATATCTATGTTGAGTATTTTAGCCTCCAGTTTATAAGCATGGTCTTGTCAGATTTTGGAATAAATTATTTTATATATTTCGCTATATTGCTTTTTAACTATTATTCCAACGCCATTTCTGTGGTTTCAAGTTTGATTGCCTGAGTAAAATATCTTTGCCTTTCGGGTGTCAATTTCGTCACCACCACGTTTCACATACTCCAAGGATGTTAATTTTGAGCCTACTCATTTCAGATGTAGTATTAGCTAAGTAATTTTCCTGCTTCATAAAGACTTCGTACATTCCACGTTGTAATATGGAGTTTGTTTTTTGCTTTAAATCCGGGGATTCTTAGCACCCTCGTATTTCTGGAGAATGAGGCCTTGTATCATTGTTGTACTTCATAATTGGTTTTCAAGGGCTATTACTTCAGTGGTTCCCCGTTGCTTTCTGAAGGGTTTATAGTTTTCCATCTATGTAATTAGCTGCTCCTTTTGGAGTACGCAGCTATTTGGTGGTCCGCGAGACGTGTTTCATTTTCGTCTTACCACCCATATCTGGCGGCCATTTCCCTATCCCCCACCAGGGGACGCGTCCCATAGGAGTTACAGGTTCCCCTGAGGGACTTAAGAATAATGAAAAGTTATGCTCAGTTTCATAGATTTAAAATAAAAACTGTTTTTTCCCATATACTTCACATACAATACTCCTACAATTTTGCATAAATATTGTTTATATATATTTATACCCTACACCACCATAGTGGGGAGGGTATATTGGATTTGTGCAGATGTTTGTAACGCCCAAAAATATTAGTCTAACACCCACCTTAAAGTATACCGATCGACTCAGAATCACTTTCTGAGTCGATTAAACGATGTCCGTCCGTCCGTCTGGATGGGTGGCTGGTTGTCCATGTAAACCTTGTGCGCAGAGTACAAGTCGCAATCTTGAAGATATTTCAATAAAATTTGGCACATACCATTTTTTCTGCCCAAGGACCAAGCCTATTGAAACTGACTGAAATCGGTTCATTATTTCACCTAGCCCCCATACAAATGTCCTCCCGAAATTGGACTTTATCGGTCATAAATGTTTAATTTATATAAGTATCTACACAAGTTTTTCTCTAAATAACTTTCATATAGACATTAGTCACATGACCAAATTTTATTATGATCGGTCCATAATTAGTCATAGCTCCCATATAACTCCTGCTTCCGATAATCACTTTAACGAGCATAAATCTCTTAAAAATGTTGGTATACTCATAAAACGCAACACAAATAACTTTCATACTGATATTAATCACACTACCTAATTTCATGGTGATCGGTCCATAATTGGTCATAGCTCCCATATAAGGCCTGCTTCCGATAATCACTTTAACGAGCATAAATCTCTTAAAAATGTATACACATAAAATGCAACATAAACAACTTTCATACAGATATTAATCACACCACTTAATTTCATGGTGATCGGTCCATAATTAGTCATAGCTCCCATATAAGGCCCACTTCCGAAAATCCTTCACGAATATAAATTATTGAAATTTTGAAAGAAAAATGTTTTTGCTTATTTACTTAGTGTAGGGTATTATATGGTCGGGCTTGACCGACCATACTTTCTTACTTGTTTTTTTTTTGTGTTTGGTGATTTCCTTTGGTAATAGTATTGCATGAATTGAACCAAGAAAATGAAGAAATTGTCCACATCCCATGATGAGTATGACTCAATATTTGCATCTGAAGTGCATAGATTAGACCCCTCCTCACAAACTTCTCCGCCATGCAACTCCTCTGCTGCTGTTGTTGCCCGGACAGCAAAATATAATTTTTGCTTTCATAAAAATAATTGAAAATTTTTGTTTTGCTTGTTTAAAGTTAAAATTTATTTTACTAACTAATATTATAGATAAGTATGTATGTACAATATGTTTGTTAGGTTTTGTTCTTTTTCGGTAATGTGCTCTAAAGAAAATTAGAAAATAAAATAATTAGAAATCGAATTGGGTGATGCTATAGGAGGTGGCTAGAGCATGACAGACCCATGGGTTGAAGTGAAAGTGGCACATGTATTGAGTTTGTGCCTTATTTTCTATTGAATTTTTAATAAAATTTCAATTTAAAAGTATTACAAATGTATTTCTATTATTAAATTCATAAATAATTATGTTATTGTTATTGTTATAAGGTATTTATTTTTATGCAGAAATTTGGTTACTGTTTTATCAAATATGTATTATTGTCATGTAGTTTATGTTACATGAGCGATTAGCATAACTTTAAAAAAAAAAAACAAGTAAGAGAGAATAGTAGGTCAAACCCGACCATATAATATCCTACAATGAGTATATGAGCCAATCATTATTCTATTAAAATTCCATTATTTTTTTCGTGAAGGATTTTCAGAAGTGGGCGTTATATATGAGCTTTGATCAATTATGGAGCGATTGCCATGAAATTATGTCGTTTGATTTATTTCTATATGAAACTTATTATTGTTAAATGTTATTTGCATTTATAAATTTGTAAGAGATTAATGATCTTTAAAGTGACTTTCGAAAGTTAGCTATATGGGACCTATGGTCAATTATGGATTTATACGAAACAAAATTTTAAATGTGATTTTCTTTCATACAGGGGTTTCGGATGTTTATTTCATAAAAAAGAGAATGGTATGCCGTTAATAATGAAAAACAACATCAGCCAAATGGCCACCACGACCATGCTAACAGGACCATATCCTTTTCATGGAATTTCCCATAACCAGATCCCAAAATGGCTGCTCTATGTCCTCGAAAGTATCACCACTTCTTTCTTTGAGCTCTTGAATCGACGCTGGGCTGTTGGCGTAGACCTTATCTTTCACGTGGCCTCGCAAGGAGTTAACTCACAAGATCTCGGTGGCCAGTTGTGATTATTTCTTCGAGAGATAATAACAAGGACCCAATCAGCAAAGACACGATGTTGTTGGTGATCGGCCGGCTTCAGTTCTTGTGTTAACTTTATAAGACCCAAGTCTTTATGCATAATATAAAACCTGGGTTTTCTTCAACACTTTGGCCTACAGCACCAATATTCTCAGTTGTTCTTGAGCGACGTGCACAGGTTTTATTCTTCACATCACTAACTTGTCCCAAAAGCTCGAATTTTTCCACCAATTTCTGTACTGTGGTCCGACAAGGTGCTTCAGGGCGACCCAAAATTGTTTTAGTTTTGCGAGATGTGACTGCAAGATTTTCACCATTTTTGTAGTGAATTTTAATAATTTCAATGCGTTGTCAAAGCGTGTATCGTTCCATTTTTAGTAATGGCGTAGTTTCTACTTGTCAAATGTCAAAGAATAAAAGCTTTAAAACTATCAGCTACCGAAATACCGGGTGATTCAAAATAACACCTCTTGTTGAAAACCCTTTATAAAACTTAATTGTGTTGGAATTTGTGTATATATATTAGAGTGCTGCAACATTGTATGGACGAAACAAATTTCAAGGTACAAGATTCCCCCAATTAGAATTGTTCTATCTATTGAAAAAACACGTTTTGTAAAATATTAACGTTAACTGTGCTGGCGCAACGATGAAAAGTGGTACAGAAAAAAAAGAAGGAAGTAAATCTATAATTTCTATGGTATATAAAATTTTTAAAACGATCCTATTTCTTCGTTTGTGTTCCGATTTCAAAAAGTACACATGTAGAATTTCCTCGTCGAGCACTACAAAAAACTTCGTTGTAGCTATCAATTATCTCTTACAGCTTAGACATTTGTTTTTTTATAACACCGGTTCCAAATATTTCCCCATTTTCCCTTTATTCGACTAAGAACAAATGTATGTGTCAAAAAAGAAAAGAATTGTTTTAAAATAATAACGTGGTCTGAAGCTAAATGCATTTGAAGTTACTAAATTTGAAAAATGAGATTTTTCGCTAATTTTTTGTAAAAAAAAGTACTTTTCTTCTTTTTAGGTTATATAAAAAATTTCTATGAAGATGTATAAAGTATTTATACTTTTTGAAAAGCTAACTTCACAACAAATGAAAATCTTCATTACCAGGGGACCATTTTCATCCAAAAATCATCCAATTCTCAAATCACATATTCGATATCAAAATGTAGTAACGCAGTTTAGATGGCCCAACATGTTCTTAATTATTTGGTAACCCCAACTCTGGTATGGATATTGTAGCCAAAAAACTAAATCACATTTTCAGGATTTTTTAAACTTTTTTGAGGAATTGCGGGATTCATGAAAACAAATTTCAAAATTTGTTTTTATTTTTCCATTTCTAATAGAAAAATCTATATAACTGTAAAATTTAATTAAAAACTATTCATAAATAAAAAGTTAATTTCAATTTGATTGTGTTTGAGAGGCTCGGAAATGTTCGCTTAAATTCAAAAGTATTTGAATTTTTTAAATTTTAACATAAGGACTGAGATCGTAAAATTCTTAACACACGTTTTTCATTAAAACTTTTAACCCAAGCATTATATAATTTTTTTTAATCAAGTTACCTTTGTAAAGCTTGTCAGTTTTTTAGTCAATTTTGTCCATTGGTTGTTAATCTGATTAAAATGAGTGACCAGTGCGAACTAAAATTATTAAATATTTTCCACAAAACCCAACTTGGTCCTACAAAAAGTTGGCCAAACCATCAAAGGTCTGCTATCAAACTTTTTCCAATGTTATTAAACAGTATCGGGAGAACTTGTCCGTAGAAGCAATGGTCCACATGATGTTTCTAAAACCAAAAGGATAGAAAGAATTTTAAAAGAGCTCCCAAGATCTCCGGTAGAAAGCAGCCCGGTTAAGCCAATGAAGTTTTAAAAGAATACAAGGCTCAAAAAGTTCCTGACAGGAATTCTGCGAAAAATTTAGAGGCCAAAGACAGAGCACGGAAATTGAAGTCAAATTTTATACAAAGAATATACCTGCTGCATAATGGATGACGAAATGTACGTACGGAAAATTTTTCGCAGCTTCTGGGTAAAATTTTTTAATTTGCAGGTCCTCGAGGGAATGTAGAAGAAAAGTTTGGGACCCAAAGCAGAAAAAATTTCCCAAAAAGTTCTTGGTATGGCAAGCAATATGCAGTTGCGGTAAAAAAGCCAAACATTTGTTACAAAGTGCTCTATAAATAAAGAAATTTACATCAAGAAATGTTTATAAAAAAGGATGCTTCCATTCATAAGACTTACTAATGTCTCAACTTTTTTTTGGCCTGATTGGGCATCTGTCACTATGGTAAGAAAGGTCTTGAGTGGTACATGAACAATAATGTTGTATTTGAACCAAGAGAGGCAATTCCTTCAAACTGCCTGGAGCTGAGTCCAGTGGAGAGATATTGGGCTCCTGTTAAAAGAGAATTGAAGATAACAAAAAAGGTGCACAAAAGTGTGGTAGATTTTAAACGGAGATGGACAACCTGTTCGAACAAAGTGTCATAAAGCACTATAAAAACCATAATGGAAGGGTTTTCGAAAAAGGTTAAAAATTTCATCACTAGTGATTAGAAATATAAAAATATTTTTTTTTTTTTGTAAATTAGAGCAATAATTTCAATCAAATAAAAAAAAAATCAAAACTGTAAGTATAATGGTTTCATTATACCCTACACCACCATAATGGGGAGTGAATAATGGATTTGTGCAGATGTTCGTAACGCCCAAAGTCTAACACCCACCTTAAAGTATACCGATCGACTCAGAATCACTTTCTGAGTCGATGAAACGATGTCCGTCCGTCCGTCTGGCTGGCTGGTTGGCTGGCTGTCCATGTAAACATTGTGCGCAGAGTACAGGTCGCATTTTTGAAGATATTTCGATAAAATTTGGTCCATATCATTTTTTCTGCCCAAGGACCAAGCCTATTGAAACTGGCTGAAAGCGGTCTATTATTTCACCTAGCCCCCATACAAATTACCTCCCGAAATTGGACTTTATCGGTCATAAATGTTTAATTTATATATGTATCTACACAAGTTTTTCTCCAAATAAGTTTTATATAAACAGAATTCATGTCACCAAATTTTATTACGATCAGTCCATAATTAGTCATAGCTCCTATAGAAGCCCGCACATGTAAACATTGTGCGCAGAGTACAGGTCGCATTTTTGAAGATATTTCGATAAAATTTGGTCCATATCATTTTTTCTGCCCAAGGACCAAGCCTATTGAAACTGGCTGAAAGCGGTCTATTATTTCACCTAGCCCCCATACAAATTACCTCCCGAAATTGGACTTTATCGGTCATAAATGTTTAATTTATATATGTATCTACACAAGTTTTTCTCCAAATAAGTTTTATATAAACAGAATTCATGTCACCAAATTTTATTACGATCAGTCCATAATTAGTCATAGCTCCTATAGAAGCCCTGCTTCCGATAATCACTTTAACGAGCATAAATCTCTTAAAAATGTTGGTATACACATAAAATGCAACATAAATAACTTTCATATAGACATTAATCACACCACTTAATTTCATGGTGATCGGTCCATAATTGGTCATAGCTCCCATATAAGGCCCACTTCCGAAAATCGCGCACGAATATAAATTATTGAAATTTTGAAAGAAAAATGTTTTTGCTCATTTACTTAGTGTAGGGTATTATATGGTCGGGCTTGACCGACCATACTTTCTTACTTGTTTTATGTTGCAGATCCTAGAGGGAATGTAGAAGAAAAGTTTAGGACCCAAAAGCAATCGAATTTTATTTGAATTTTCTTCACGATCTGATGTTGTGTACTAATATGTACTAGAGGGCTGCACAAGCACATTAATTTTGTCGTCTTCACTGAATCACATGCTTCACTTCACTCGTCAATGCTGTAAAATTCCTTCCATTGTACTATATATTATACACATTGAAAAGTGAATGAGTAAAATAAAACTAATGTAAGTTTGTTATGTAACAGGTGGCGCAAAAGTAAACCTCCTATCAGAAAATGCTGTAAATTTTGCCGATTATTGGTCAAATAAATAGTCAGCAATATTCCACGTTCTGGAGCAGTGTAGCGTAAAATGGTTATTAACGTGTATTTCGCATGTGTTTACTACACAAATGTCAAAACCGAACTGACATTAGGGACCTCGCAAAATTTATAGCATTTTCTGATAGGAGGATTACTTTTGCGCCACCTTGTATATGATCGTATGCTACCATGCCCTTCCACGTCTATGTTTTTGCACTTTAAAAAAAAAACATTTAAAGCCAAAATACTACGTTTCCTATTTAATTGAAATCTTGCTTGATTTTTGAAATTTCCCAATGGTATAGAAACTAGGAAGTGGTAGAGTATTTATTTAAAGCTCTTTACAAAATATTTACTTAATGATCAACATTAACTTTCTACTAAAATGATTTATTTACTAAATATATATTTTCATGATGCACTGTGTTATATTTGGCCCTTTTTTATATTTAAGAAACAAATGTTGTTTTTTTTTTTTTTTTGTTTTTGTAATTTTCTACATCATTAGAGCAACGCACTTGAATTAGTTTTTATTTCCTGTGGCACTTAAACCAACATATACTTATTGAGAAATAGATGCTGTAGTTGTATAGCTATATAAATGTACTTATATATGTCTCCTTTTTTTTATTTCATTTTGTTATCTATTTTATTGCTTGATTCCGTCTAGTCATTATAAATTAATTTTTAATTTTAAGAATACGATGAGAAAAGTCATTAATGTAATTTAAACATACACACATGCCTAAGATAGTCTGTAAGTGTTAAAGTATTTCATTGAAAAAAGTCATTATTGCAAATCTATCACATTTGTCTAGGACAACTATTTAATTTTGAAAGTTTAAATATTTACGTTTAAAACTAAAATTAGTTAGTACTTTTTAATTAAAACGAGTGTTAAACAAATTTATATATTCGCAATAAATTTTATTTATATCATTAAATAAATTAATGAAAAATCTGATATTTGGTACAAATTCAAATTTAAGTTATAACATCTGAAATATGTTCAATATTGACAATACAAGTATCACAAATTTTGCAGTAAATATTTATTTATAAACCATGCAACTTTACTACTATAAGAGAAGATACAGATGAAGGTTAATTGTCAAAAACGGAACTCTGTTGTTCGGAAACTGATTTGTTGAGAATTTATGTTAGTATAATATTATGATTTTTTTTATTTTATAGCTCCAGCAAGTTTAAATAAGCTTTTTGTGCAAAAAGTTTCCATAATGGAATTTTAAATAAACTAAATACAGGGAAATTTCTTTGCCATAAAAAGCTTTGGAATTTATTTTTATTTGTACATGAAAGCTTTGCCATAGAAAAGTTTTACAATCAAATGTAAAGGCATGCCTTTTAAAAGTTATGCCATTATGAACTGTCTAATTTTTATGTGTGAAAATCCACAAGGAAAAATTGTACACTTTTTGTTGAGAGTTTATTATACCGTACACCATTATAGTGGGGAGGGTTTATTGTGTTAGTGCCAATGTTTGTAACGTGCAAAAAAGTTGTCCCAACACCCAACTTAAATTCACCTTCTGGGTCGAGTAAGTGATGTCCGTCCGTCCATGTAATCCTTGTAATTAAACTGCAGGACACAATTTTAAAGAAAATTTAAAGAAATTTGCAATAAGATTTAATGAACAAAGCTTGTTGAATTCAGAATTGGTTCATTATTTCTCCTAGCCTCCATGCAATAATTACAAAGTGGCGCAGATGTTTTTTGGCTGTAATTAAAAAAAAAAAATCAAAAACTTTGATTCTTCTTATGGATTAATTTTATTTGGTCTTTTAATTTTTTTTACATCAAGTCGAGAATATGATGTAATGTAAATGGCCACAGCCACAGTTGATTGTCATTTGATCCCTTTTTATTGCATTTTCCATCACTTTGGCCAAAACTTCCGGCGATAGGTCCTCACATTCTTGACGGATATTGTTTTTAAGAGCTGCAAGAGTCTGAGGCTTGTTGACATAAACCCGCGACTTCAAAAAGCCCCACAAAAAGAAGTCTGGAGCTGTTAAATCTGGCGATCTTGCTAGCCAGTGCAAATCGCCAAAACGGGAGATTAGGCGCCCGGGAAATGCATCCTTCAGCATATCGGTTGTGGCACGTGCAGTAATTTATCACAGCTCCCATATAAGGTAGGAAAATTTCATGTATACTTACATATCAAATGTAATTATACCCTACACCACCATAGTGAGTAGAGTAAATTAGATTTCCGCAGATGTTTGTAACGCCCAAAAATATTAGTCTAACCTTAAAGTATACCAATCGACGCAGAATCACTTTCTTAGACGTCTGGCTGGCTGGCTGGTTGGCTGGCTGTCCATGTAAACTTTGTGCGCAAAGTACAGGTCGCAATTTTGAAGTTATTTCGATAAAATTTTGTACATATAATTTGTTGCCCAAGGACCAAGCATATTGAAACTGGCTGACATCGGTCCATTATTTCACCTAGCCTCCATACAAATTTCCTCCCGAAATTGGACTTTATCGGTCATAAATGATTTATTTATATAGATATATACACAAGCTTTTATATAAATAAGTTTTATATATACGGAATTCATGTCACAAAATTTTATTATGATCGGTCCATTATTAGTCCGATATAGGCCTGCTTCCGATAATCACTTTAACGAGCATAAATCTCCTAAAAATGCCGGTATACACATAAAATTCAACACAAATAACTTTCATTTAGACATTAATTACATGACTAAATTTCAAGGTGATCGGTCCATAGTTTGTCATAGATTCTATATTAGACCCATTTCCGAAAATCACTCACGAATATAAATTATTGAAATTTTGAAAGAAAAATGTTTTTGCTCAAGGTTTGTGGAATTTATGAGGAGTAAATAAAGGCTTCTTATATAAGTATTTAATATTGGTGAAACCCTTAGGAGCTGCAGATTGATGGTTTAGTAAAATTAAGTAATTTTATGAATTTTTGGGATATAATTTGCCTTAAAAACTAAAAAAAGAATAAAATATGATCATTTTTCATGAAGAAATATATAAAATTTTAATTACTGTAAAATTTTAACGGTTACAGATATCATAACAAAATTTGGAGCTGGTATAGGCTTAAATGTCCTTAAATTAATGGAATTACAATTTTGATTTTTTTTTTTTTTCAAATACCGAAATTCCTAAAACGGGGAAAATGTGTTCCAAAAACTGAGTTTGTTCAGAAAAATTCTTACTGTGACGTTATTTACCGCGTCATAGTAAAAAGACGTTGTAATTATTTAAGAAACATGTATTTTTATACAGATATGGAGCTCATTTGTGAATTGGTGCTTTGCCTTTTGAGAATTTTTTACTCAAACTGATTTTATTTAAATAGGCCAAGTTTGGATAGTTCGGGTGCTTGTTATGTCCGTTTTTTGGGAAAAAACGTAAAAGATACGGCTCTTTTTACATGTCCAAAATTTGGATGCGTGTATCTCTTTATAGAGATGAGATATCTGTTAGAAAGTTTTTTATTTTATTTAGAATTTTATCATCATCTGTAGGCCCGCCATATCTAATAAATCATAAAAAAGTCGAGCAATACTAATGCAGATAACCAAGCAAATTTTTTTTTAGATCTTCTTAAGGACTATTTATATTTAAAATTTCAGTTCATTCGGATTGTAAATGTATTTATGGCTATTTTTTTAAAAATTTGAGACCTGAGGTGACCAACTTTGAAGGGCTACACAATAGCCTCCAATGGCGCTAGGAAGCTGAACGAACGTAGATCAACTCGAAAATACATCAGCTCCAACAATATCTCCAATAGTTTCCGATATACCGAATTATTTCCAAAAAAAAGTTTTTAAACCACTGTGGTCAAATATTTTTTAACATTTCTTTCTTAAGATTATTAATAAATTTGTTGTTAATTCAAAAAAAGACACTTCAAGAAAATCGGCAAAGAATTGGATCCGTAATTAGCAAAATAGCAGACCAAGGTAGGCAAAAAAAATAAAATTTTACTTTTCAAATGCGAATAACTCGTAAACTATAAGAGATAATATATGACTAAAGCAATGTTTTTTTTAGATCTTGTCTAGTACATTCCATATGTATAAAAATCTTTCAAATCGGATTGCAAACAAAAATTTGACATCATTTTTAATTTTTGATATACCCGAGGTGCCCCACTTTGGGGCATTGTGGCTCGGCCCCCCTTGGTCATTTAAGCCCAAATTCAAAATTTTAACTTATCAACACCTCCTCTATAGCCATGGGAAATTTTATTAAAATCGAGCTATTCGTTTAGAAGTTACAGATTTATTTCCACTTTTTTTTTCAGATCTCCCACTGTGCAGCATCGATTCGAAATAGAATTCGTGAGGCTATCGAGGACATAGTGCAGCCACTTTGCGACTTGGTTATACAGTATATTTAAAATTATCTAAACTATGAGATTCTGTATAGGTTTGACTTACAATTCATAACAGTAAGGAAATTGGTATCTTTCGCAAAAATATGGCCAAAAAATTAATTTTTCCCGAAAATCGCAAAATTTAAATCGCAGATACGAAATAACTGTTTTTTTCATATTTTTATTCTCTATTATATTGTCAATAAATCCCAATGTGATGATCAAAAAATTCTGAAATTTGTTTAAAAAAAGTTTTAAAAATTTGAAAATGGAGTTTTGAAACTGCCGTTAAAAAATTAAATTTATTTGATCATACCTGCTAATTGGTTAACGATATCTTACGAAGATAAAAACGCATATACAAGTAACAATGGATATATGTTACTTTAATTTTAATATTTCTCAAAATATGTTAATTTTGTTCCAACATTTCTTTTCTAGTGGCCTGGCACACGTTAATGGCCTGGTTTTACTTAAAATTCCAATATTTGTCTTTTATATCTCGTTACAACGACAATTACGTACACATTTCGACAATGTCTTTTGGAATTGCTTAATGATTTCAATCGGAAGTAGTTTTAACAATTATCTTGTACTTATGTATTAAAATTTCCCAAAGTGGTCAAATAACATAAAATATTAAACAAATTATTCAAGTTGGATTAAATTTGTTCGTTAAAATCATTTCCGAATGCGTATTAAATACTACGAGACATACAGACAGACATGGCTTAATCGACTGCGCTATCTATAAGGATCCACAATATATATACTTTGTAGGGATGGAAAATTATATTGTAGAAATTACAAAAGGAATGACAAACTTATATATACCCTTCTCACGAAAGTGAAGGGTATAAGAACATAAATAACAAGTAAAAGTATTATAATAAAATATTTTTCTGATATAGGAGTTACATGGGTGTTAATAATGGACCGATCGTAACAAAAGTTGTTAGAAAGATTTTGGTTATATTACTGCAAGAATTCAATACATTTACAATATTTGCTTTAACATCTTATACCAATATGACAGAAAAATTTTATTTTTTAAAAAGCATTTGAATCACTAAATTTGTATAGAAATAACTTTTGAATAAGATGTTTTTCAAAGTTTTAAACGAAAGTTTGCAAAACTGTTTTAAACTTTCAAATTGTTGCTGGCCTTGCTAAACAAAAAGACAGGAGATGAAATAAACTTAAAGTTTGTAGTAAAGCTTTTTCAAACTTGTGTATATAAAACACAGCTATGTTCATCATGTGTAATATTTTTAGCGAGTAGCCCTTATTGGCTGTCGGGTAGTGTAATTAAATGTTTTATTAAAATAATGTTAAAATCGAAATAAGTTTAGTTTGTATTAGTTAACATTTTTTTTGATGCTCGAAAGTTCTTTACCAATTTGTCTTTACTTCTTGTGGAAAGTTTGTTTTTAGTAAAGATTTTTTCAGCTGTAAATTTCAGTATCATGGTGAGTTTAGCACGTAAATTTCTCAAACATCTATATATATAAAAGAGTAACGTTACTGACTGACTGACTGACTGATTCATCATCGCACAGCCCAAACGACTGAAGCTAGAATCACGAAATTTTAACTGTGGGTTCCTCCCTCCCCAAAACAGTCCGATAAGAAGGGATTTTTGGAAACTCGAACGTTTAGGGGGTAAAAACGGGTAAATTCGGTAACATTATACCTTCAAAACTAATTAAGAAAAAAAAAAAACTTACAATATCATGTTACTCCATTTAAAAAATAAGCTGACAAGTGTCTGGTACTTTTTCAAAATTCGGACCTTTTAGGGGAGAAAACGGGTAAAAACTGTATTTTGGTACTTTTTTGGCACCATATGTATCTTTTAAACCAATAAACATACAAACAAATTTAAAACCATATTCTTTGCATATAAAAAAATAACAAATATAAGTTTGGTACTTTTTGGTAATTCGAACCCTTAAGGGATAAAAATTGTTTTTATTTTTGGTACTTTTTTCATAAACTATTTTTTTTTACAAATTGATAAAGACATATAAATATTTCATTTTAAGCTCCCACCATGATACACAAATTTATTTGGATACAATTTTAACACCACAATGGGGATAAAAAATGTACCAAAAATTACATTACAAAAATACATTTTATTTAACATTTTCAGCCAATTTTGATAAATTTTTAACATTGGTTCCTGGATTCATGCAAAAATTAACTAACAGAGTGCTATTTGGAACTCGACTGCCAAGCTGTATATTTGTCCAAATCCGGGAAAACAGTTTGGTACTTTTTTTAAAACTTATTTTTCTTGAGCACATTAACACAGATTTTAATCGTATGCATGTCTTTAAGCATAAACAATTTTGGCAAAATAGAATATTTTTAAATTTCAAACTTGAGTGGTGTTCCAGGAGGAAAAGGGGATTTGGTACTTTTTTCCTAATGGTACCTTTTTTAATATTTTAAATTATTTCACTTATCGACATTAAAGTTAGCTGATATATATCTGAGTGAAGTTAGAGTTAGGAGTAGGGGATAATATTTAAACTGACAATTTTTCTATAAACTGACAATTTTTCTATAAAAAAAGTCAGTTATAAACTGACTATTTTTCTATAAAAAAAGTCAGTTATAGACTGACTATTTTTCTATAAAAAAGTCAGTTATAGACTGACTATTTTTCTATAAAAAAAGTCAGTTATAGACTGACTATTTTTCTATAAAAAAAGTCAGTTATAGACTGACTATTTTTCTATAAAAAAAGTCAGTTATAGACTGACTATTTTTGTATAAAAAAAGTCAGTTATAGACTGACTATTTTTCTATAAAAATAGTCAGTTATAGACTGACTATTTTTCTATAAAAAAAGTCAGTTATAGACTGACTATTTTTCTATAAAAAAAGTCAGTTATAGACTGACTATCTATATAAATATATAAATGTCTTTGCAAGTTTGTTTGTTTGTTTGAGCATCACGCCTAAACGGCTGAATCGATTTTATTGAAATTTGGAACGTCTTTTCTTGGAAGCGTCAATAGGCTATAACTTTAAATATGGGGGAAACCGGTAAAATTGGTACCTTTTGTTCTTAAACAATAAATACTAAACGGCCGAAACGATTTTATTGAAATTTCCAACATAGACTACGACAGGGGTAGCGAAGCGCACCGGGTCAAGCTAGTGTTGTTATAAAACTGCAGAATTTGGAGGTATTAAATTCAAAAATTGTAAAAATATGGTTAAATCGCAGATTTTTTTATAACTGTCGATGTTTGAATAACAAAAGAACTCTGAGGCTTTTCTTATTTAAACTACATTTAAAATTTTTTAATAGATTTGAGTTTAAGACACATAAATTAGTTAATCAATTTCTGCATATGGTCATTTCCACCGATATGTCCACCGAGACCATCAAATTAAAAGTTCTTAAAAACACTTTGTTTTACCAAATTTAACTGATGTAAAGAAAATTTTATTTTTAAGCCATTCCGAGGTATTTTAATGAAAAATCACAAAAGCGCAATTTTTCTCGTTTTTAAAATTTCTATTGCACTTTTTGTTTTAAAAACTGTTCTTAAAGAGGGACATTATGTATTGTTATGTATGTATATAATTGGTCACGTGCGGCATAGTATGAGTGAAATTTAAAAATTTTATTTTTCTTACATAAAGGATTGATGATAAACTCCGAACTGAAAATCGGGTTTGCTTATTGAAATTGAATAATGTAAATCGAAAATTCAATCTTATTATTAATTAACTATAAATTTTACTTTATTTATAACCTACACCACCATAGTGGGGAGGGTATATTGGGTTAGTGCTGACGTTTGTAACGTGAACAAATATTGTCTTAACGTCCACCTTAAAGTGTGCCAATCTCAGATCAGCATCACTTTCTGAGTTGACTAAGCGATGTCCTTTCGTCCGTCCATATACACTTTGTAATCAAACTACAGGTCTCAATTTCAAAAATGATTCGACAAAATTTGGAACAAGCTTTTATCCCAAGAACAAACTCTATAAAATTGAGGTGAAACGATCCATTATTTCTCCTAGCCCCCATACGATTGTCCTATATAAAAATAGTTAAGCTTTCATAAATATCTTTGTTATATAGATATTCAAACCAAATTCAGCACAAATAAGTTTTATATAAGCCGAACTCGCACCATCAAATTTTGTGACCACCAGTCCATAATTAGTCATAGCTTCCACAAAAGGCCCACTTCCGAAAATCTCTTTAACTAGCATAAATGTCTTAAAAATGTTGGTATTCAAATAAAGTTCAATAGAACAAATTTTCATAAATACACCTAATTGTATGGCAATTGGTGCATAATTAGTCATAGGTCCCATATAAATTTTAAAAGAGTATCATTCAGTACTTCTTTCTTTGGAACTGTAACAATATAATTGTAACCGAAATATGGTTCAAACAACCGTAAAATACCGGTTTGTGTCTTAACTAAATTTATTGAATTCCGAAACCACTACCAAATAATATATTAGCGGTATTCACAATGTAGAGTACTTGGCCTGGTAATGTAGTAAAAGAGCACAATATCAAAAAACTAAAAACAAAATACATTAGAAATTGAAATGTTTGTCAGTAAATAGCTTTTCTGCTTATTTACTAGGCCAAGTACTCTACATTGTGAATACCGCTATTGCTTATTAATGACAGCAATTGAAAAATTCCATTATAATAAAAAAAATTGTCTCTGCTGATAATTGAAAATAGGCATGCCCCTCCGGAATACTGTTTAAGCAGTCATAAATATGTTGATTATGCGACAACCCAGACACTATTTTGGTCATATTTGTTCTAAGTGCTCTGAAATTATACTGTAAAGTATGGCGAAAAATGGGCAACATTCGGTACTAGGCCCCATACAAGGTCCTCCCATCAGAAAATGACTTGAATATTCATAATTGTCTTATAATTGTTAATATTGTGATGATGTTGGACATGAACAAGTTATATATGAACCTAAATTTTTCTACCAACTTTTGAGAAGATCAGTAAAATCACTCTATCAAATTCTGTACAGCTAAGGTCTAAACTACATATTGATGGTGGGTATACAAGATTCGCCACAGCTGAATATAACAATCTTACTAGTTTTCGGATTTTATCCTTATTAAACATTATGTTTAATTTCACTGTCATGGAAACATAACCTTCGGTGTCATTTTTGCAACAAAGTGATAATTTTCTCAGGCTCATAGCTTGCAGACAGTTCGGAATTTGTATTTATTCTCTGAGGCAAAGTTGTAGATCTTGTCATAGAGAACAAAAATTGTGCTACACTACCAGGTGCAAGCTCTGTTGCTTTACAAATGTTGTTCTTCTAAGCATGTCGATTTAGACGACATGTGTAATTTACGCATGCATAGCAACTGGTTGCATCATGATCACCTAGGCGATAAATTTACCGGCTAACAATACTTTATACTATATTTGCATCCACTCAACCATGCCATGCAATTTTTATAGCATTTGCGACACTCTGCATTAGGTGTGTAATTTTCACCGGTGTCTCTCTATTGAATTCACTAGTTATAATATTAGGACGGCGATTTGGATCCACAACTTAAGAGAGTGCGATTTGCAAGTCCAGGGCCATCAACATTATAAACACAATACAAACATTGTTTTATTGTTTTTGGTGTTATTGTAAGTATTTAACGTATACTTAATATATAATTAGTAGATTATGAAATATTGCGTATACGACCGATACATATGTTACCATCAGTGTTGCCAGGAGCTGGCAAAAAAAGAAGCTATATTGACTTCAAAAAAAGGCCAGAAAAAGCCAAACTGCTTTAAAAAAATGCCAAAAGAAAAAGCTAAAATATTATAAATTAAATTAATTTAGTTTTATATTTATTTTTAAATAAAAAATTAGAAAATATGTTCATAAAATTCATAAAAATAAATAAAATATAAAGGTACACTTCAGCAGCAAATAAAAAATAACATTAATCATTAATAATAAATAATAAATATACATAAGCGATCAAAAACCCCTAAAGGAATGGACCTAAGCTTTCTCTTGAGCAAAAATTAAAAAAGGGCCCATTTTGAAAAAAAAATATCAACAAAAAAGTTTTTTTCCGAAAGATTGAAAAAATAGCTATGTAAACTATTTGGGACACATTTTGCTAAGAACAATATGTAATAAGTTACATGGAGGAGAAAAAACACCTGATTGGCCAAAATGTCAAATTCTGATCCCCTCCAACTCAGAAAGTTTTCGACCGATCTTGTTGAAAAATTGTGTCTGAATAACTATCTAATAGAACTAACTATCGGAAGACATCGATTTCAAAAGATGACATTAAATTAAAAAAATTTAGTTTTCTTTTTAATAAAAGCATTTACTATTTTTCACATACATAATATATTTTTTTGGTTTTACGAGTACTATTTTAAGTATATTATTAACGGATAAAAAATCGACTTAGCGAAGAGTTTTCATATGAAAATCTTTGTCGCAATTGCTCAATTAGTTTAATTTGCCGTATTATTTTTTTCAGAATCGTCACTAATTAAACCGTTCGTTATTTTATCTCTCATTCTTCAAACTTACATGAAAAATGTGGCGAAAACATTAAACAATTTTCAATTGGGGACGATAATGTATCAAATTCTTTGTATTGTATTACAATTTGAAAACACAAACTATGGACAAGAAATTTTAAATCAGAAAACAGCTTTGCTGGATCCGATGCATTGCTTACTGGTTAAAAAAAAAAATAATACACCAAATTATAATCAGTATATTAATCACTTAAATGTTTGGCTTTGTAGCATTGGTGGTTTTAACTCAAAGCATAGATCCACAATACGTTTAACGACTACTTCAAATGACAGCCATCGAGTATCACAAACCTTCAAGAGTTTGTGGGGCTCTTGTCCATTATATAACGATGAATATAATGTGTAGTAACAATTTTGTCTTGAAAGTGAATTTGCTAGATAATTATAGCTTTCAGATATAAGTAAAATACTCTATTTCATTTTGAAACACTTGGTATTGGCAATTGTTATTTGTTCTTTTAATACTGCACAATTCTTGAGTATGTTGAAAAGCTAAATGAAAATCAGTAATGAATTAAATGAAAATGTCTCACAAATATAAATTTAGCCTTTTTATTTTCTCCTTATCCTCGAAATTTTTTCTAGCCTTTTTTTATTTAAAAAAGGCTATTTTCAAATTAAAAAAAGGCTAGAAAAAAGCCACGAAGCTAAAACCAAAATTTCGAGGCTAAAGAGTATATAAAAAGGCTAAATTTAGCCTCAAAAAGGCTAAACTGGCAACACTGGTTACCATCTATAATAAAAGTAAATTTATAAAAATTTTGATATAAAATATATGAAATTGAAGAAAATATATTTTACTAGCTGAACCCGGTCCGCGTTGCTGGCCTTTAGAAAACATTTGTTTTATATTGCATCTCGATCTCGATTTTAATATATAGTGTTGAACAAAACTAAAGCACGGACTCCCCCGACCTGACTTCACACGCGTAGCTCTTATTATTTGTAGCCAGATGGCAGCAGATGAGGTGGTCATATATATGACATTGTAGCAGATATCTATAGTGTCATGCTATGCCCTTAAAAAATAAACTAATGTATTAAAGGCAAATGGAATATTATATCTATGAATTCACCTTAAGGCCAGGTTATATACTTTTTTGTTTTTTTTTATTTGGAGTAAAAACATATAAATTATTTGGTATACCAACTCGAGAGCAACCCACATATAATTTACCATGTTAAAAATATGAATTTTCAAAATATAAGCCAGCAAAATATAAGTCAACGATTGGCCTTGTGCTTTGTTAATGGTTATAGCAAACCAGGACGAAACGGGAACTGGGGGCGCTTGAATTCATGACCATTTGAATACCAGCGGCTCCAGTTCCCGTTTCGTTTTGCTTTGCTATAACCACTAACAAAGTCGTTGGTAATCATCGGTATGCCCGAATGTGCCACCGATGATTGTTTCCTCAATTAACTCGTTTAAGTTGCGGAGAAGCATTATCGGTAATCCAACATTCATCTTATTACATCTGTGGCATTCCGTCTGGTTCCAATGAATCCAAAAATTCAGTAGGACAATTAAAGACTTGTTTTTCGTTCATTACTGTGTCAATCGATTTGTATTTCATTGTTTCGGCAGGCAGTTTCAATTGAAAGAAGAGCTTGGAAAAAGTTTGTTCATTGCGCCAATCAGTACGTCCTTGTGATTACTATAGTCATCATCCTTATTGTAATGAAATGCCGCCTACTTTAAATCGATTATTTCTCATGATCGTGCCATTCACGAGCGATTGGCTTCTAGTATTTCGGTATGCTTTTGGGGAGTCTGAGAGTTTAGGTTCATAACTCAGTTGTCAAAAACCTAAGTGATGAGAATGTATTAGTAAAAAAAAACTATGTAAAAGCAAAAACAACACTCGTATCTGTAACTTTTTTCAGTAACTTTTTGTTTGAGTTTTTTTTTCTAGTTTCCGCTCTATGTATATTTTACTCTATGGTTAAGGGTCCCATAGACACATACTGTTCATGCAATAAGCATGTGTTGGTAAATTTAAAATGTTTGTTTAATGTATGCGACACAAAGACAATGCAGTATGAAAAATCAAAATAGTTTTGATTTTGAAATGAACTCATACTGCTGACAGTTGTTCAAATGAACAATAATATGAATTTTTTTAATTTTTCTGAAATATTTTTTTTTTCAAATTTGACGTTTTAGTTACTGAATGATAGAAAATAACTAACTGAACCGGCAAACGTTGTCCTGCCATACAAATTATTTCTAGTGAATATTTTGGTTGTTAAATAAAAAATAACGAATGTATTCTAAGTGAATTTGGCATTTTAGGTATTTTTGATGCGAAATGAAGAGAAATACAAAAAAATTTTTTTGGCGAAAACTATTTGAAAAATTTACCTATCGGTATGAAATGTGCTTTTCGACCTATTCTCGTACCTACCAAAATTTATAAAAAAGTTCATAAAAAATGGTAAATATGTATTGATATTTGGATATTACTCATACAAAATACTAAAATTTGGGATTATAGGTAATTTTGTACGCCAAATAAAAAAAATGCGAATAAAAAGTTTTTGGCAAAAAAATTGTAAATACCAATTCTGGATAGGGACACCCTCATGACTTAGCGGTATGAAATATACTTTACGACCTATTCTCATAGCTCCCAAATATACATACAAAATTTCATAAGAATCGGTTTAGTCGTTTCGGAGGAGTTCAAACACAAACATTGTGACACGAGATTTTTATATATAAGATTTTAATAACTACTTATGTTAAAAATGGTATTATACTTATGTATTTATATTCTCTAAGTGTATTGTTTTGTATAAGTCTGAGTAGTTGTTTAATGTAATATAAGAGCTTTTTACCATTCGAATATAAGAGATTATAAATGCGGGTGTGGTATTTTTAATCTTCTCTTATACTATTATTTTTTTTTAAAAAGCCTTGCAACATGTTTGCTTTAAACTTGCGCACTACAATTTTATAATTTATAGTGTTTCAAACAACAAAAGGATGAGGTGGCCCCAAAAATTAACTGGAGGAGAAAAACATCAATGTTTTGAGAATACCAACTGAACAATAGCAATAAGTTACTTGGACAATAAAAATGCAATTAATATGCAATTAAATTGCAATTTTTTTTTTTTTTTTTTTTTTCAACACACACATTTTATTATTATATTGAGGTAATAATTTGTAATATTCACAAAACCGAATTTAAGTGGGCTCATGCTCATATAAATTTATTGCATGTTTTTTTTTTTTTTGTATAAAGGCAACAAATTTGTAGGGTCTGTCGGATTGAATTATATAGATTAATTTTAAAAATGGTATAAAATCATACATACATATGTATTGGACACGTAAAATATTCCGAATTTTTTGTATTAATTAGCTTTTAGGCAGGGACAGTAACAATAATGACATTTATAATAAAAATCTCAACATAATTTTTATTTTTTTTTTTTTTTTGGCAGAAATAATTGTTATTTTTTGATTTTTCTATTTCGTCAGAAATACATATTTGTGAGTTTATTTATTAATTATTGAGTTTTATTTATATACGTATATGTACATAAATATGTATGCAGAGAAATAAAAACATATTAGCATTCTAAATCTGTTAGAAATATGTCCTTTAATATTGATAAACCTTTTGATAAAAAATAAGAAAATCGTGAATTTTTGGCGATACAATCAAATTGAAAACAACAAAGAAACTGGGAAGATATTGGCGAAGATCTTATTGAGTGCTGGAATAGCAAGAAGTTAGTTCTTGCGTGGCAACGAAAACCCGCCTTGATTTTGCACTCTGTATTCGCGATAAAAGTCTGAAGAAAATTTGGAACCAATTATGGTTGTACAAATATTTCTTAAAAAAAAAAATCAATTTTCTTATTTTGATCCCTAGAATACGATCTTCCTTGTCACTTGGGCGATTTTTTTGCATCCCTACAAATCGACACGCCCTAATGAACATATCTGGGCCAATCTTCATAAGCTCAAGTGCAGCGATTCCACTGCGTTACAAATGAAAAAAGAAAATGGAGTACCTGCTTTGAAATGTCATATTTTCTTATTTACACCCATCGTTTATTAAACATACATACAAATTTTCTTTTTATCAAGTCACATTTTTCTTCAGTAAAAATATGCCAAATTATATTAAAAATTAAAAGACTAAAACATGTTTTAAAGAAATCTTATAGAAACAATCATAACTTTTTACATTAATCAAGTTTAATTTTATCATTTAGGTATAAAATACTGAAAAAATAATCTTATAAAATTCGAACACAAAATATCGTGAACAAGAAAACTGTCAATTATCAAAAACAATAAAAAACAAGTAAGAGAGTATGGTCGGTCAAGCCCGACCATATAATACCCTACACTAAGTAAATAAGCAAAAACATTTTTCTTTCCAAATTTCAATAATTTATATTCATGAGTGATTTTCGGAAGTGGGCCTTATATGGAAGCAATGACAGATTATGGACCGATCAGCATGAAATTTGGTCATGTGATTAATGTCTATATGAAAGTTACTTATGTTGCATTTTATGTGTATACCAACATTTTTAAGAGATTTATGCTCGTTAAAGTGATTATCTGAAGCAGGTCTTATATGGGAGCTATGACTAATTATGGACCGATCAGAATAAAATTTAGTGACATGAATTTCGTATATATAAAACTTATTTGGAGAAAAACTTGTGTAGATACCTATATAAATTAAACAGTTATGACCGATAAAGTACAATTTCGGGAGGACATTTGTATGGGGGCTAGATGAAATAATGGACCGATTTCAGCCAGTTTTAATAGGCTTGGTCCTTGGGCAGAAAAAATGATATGCACCAAATTTTATTGAAATATCTTCAAGATTGCGACCTGTACTCTGCGCACAAGGTTTACATGGACAACCAGCCAGCCAGACGGACGGAAGGACGGACATCGTTTAATAGAAAGTGATTCTGAGTCGATCGGTATACTTTAAGGTGGGTGTTAGACTAATACTTTTGGGCGTTACAAACATCTGCACAAATCCAATATACCCTCCCCACTATGGTGGTGTAGGGTATAATAAATGCTGTAATCGAACTTGTTTTAATCTAAACACCTTAATAAGAAACAGGTGTTCCAACTAATTAAAATGGAACCCATTCTTTCATTGTTTATTTATTCAATGTTTTTGTGTTGGAGCACCGGTGTCCCCGTGGTCGTCAAAGGGTTAAACGCCAACAGTAATCACCTAGTATAGCTGTGTCCCAATGGCCTTGAAAAATGAGAATAAAGAAAGGGAATTTTCAATGACAGTCTGCAATTATCTTTCGTGAGCTTTAAATATGTTGTTAACTAGCTGTTCTACATTTTCTGCTGTTCCCTTAAAACCCTTTTATAGCTGCTTTCAGTGATAATCAGGCATCGAATTCCTTGTTACAAATATTCCTCCGTTGAGTTTTAACATCACCTAACTTGGAAAATACATATTACTTGTCTGTGTAAAATGTTGATTCGAAATCGATATTTGGAAGATATTAATGTGATTTTCGGAAGTGGCCCTTATGACCAATTATGGACCAATCATCACAAAATTTGGTAGGGGGATATCTGTATATAGTAATTTTAAGCAGTACACTTTATAATGGACCGATTCAAACAAAATATAGTTTAGTGATTTATTTATACATAGAACTTATTTTTGCTGAATATTAAAGGGAAATTGATATTAAATAAGCTTTTATGTACCATATAGCCACATTTCTGGGAATTCATGAACCAATTCTTGCCATTTTTAACAGAGATTGTCTTTATGTGATCTGATGTTTTCTGCAATATATTTAAAGAAACTAGCAAAACATTAAAAAAAAAACTTTTTTGGATCTTGCCTCACATTTTGTTCTTGACCGGCAGACTTATTTGTGAAGGGTATAAAAAGAGACGTTCATAGATCTGATTTTTCTAATTTGTAGAAATTAATTTAAATGGTGAACTTTAAGAAAGCAAGCATGGAGTTTTGCCTTTAAATAATAACAAAGTGATACAAAAGAGGATGTAGAGCTAAGCATGAATACGAAAATCCTTATAATTTTTGCTCGATCACTTCATTTTATTGAAATAACGGTATTCTTAAAGTTAAAACTTCAAAACATCATACAAATTTTCTTTTGAAACTAATTTTAAAATTGTTTCTTTGGTTTGAATAATTTAAACAGAAAAGAACTTGTAAAAATAGGTTTGCAAATGGCTGAGTTATATTTTTTTAAAATCAGGATGCTCCGCAACTAAAGCAAAATACTGTAAGCTATGTTTTTTTTTAAATAAAAGAACATACTAGCATTTTCAGATTTTTCATTTGTATGAAAGTAGAAAAACGATGTGATCGAGAAACTATATGGACACCATTGAAATAGATTTGCTGTATTAGTAGCTGTGCATATTTTGGTGTAAATAGAGTTTTTATCATTTTCATAGATTTAAATTCACAAAAAAATTTGTATGATTGTAAAATTAATGACATTTAAGTATGAAGTAGCGAAGGTACATAGTCATTATAATACCGTTTGTGAAGTTTAATATCATCTGGCAATTTAGTAAAAACCTAACTGATTAACGCTAATTGTTCTATAATATTTGTTTATTTAATTAACAAAAATGTCTTTGAGCGAGTTTGCTTGATTTTTTCTAACAACTCCCATCTATTTATACAGACATATTTATATACAAATAACTATTTTTTTATTCCATTGGCTTTAGGCATTTTTGCAACAAAATATTGTATAAAATGTGCTAAAAGTTTGCCTTTTTTCCGGCAGTTTTTTGCTGAAATGTCTTTAGCGAAAAAATGCAGATGTTGCAATCTCAGTGTTACTTTTAGTTTTTATTTTACCAAGACAACGTGTCTAGAATTTGGATAAAATATTTATATATGTATGTAAGTATGTTCGTACGGGGGCGGTTCAATAAGTGTGTGACTTTCTGAATGAAAAACAGGTTTTAAGTTTTTAGTCTCCTTTGAGCTCTTTACACTTTGTCCAACGTTTGTCCAATTTTTTTATCCCTTTCAAAAAATAAGATTTCTCGAGGTTGGAGTGAAATCTCTTTCCAAGAGCCATTTCTTCAGGTTTAAAAACAAGAAACAGTCACTCGGTTCTAAATCCGGATAATACGGAGGATTATATTTGGTACATTACTAAAAAATACAATATACATTTACCCAATGTATTGGTGATTGTTACCTATCATCTTTTCCCATCTTTCTGGCAACATATGAATTTCGAGCCACAAGAACTGGACATCTTATGAGGCCAAGTACGAGTCCAGCCAATTTTAGATACTATATTCTAAGGTGAAGCGTAACCCAGAGAGAGCGATATAGATCGATCAAAACAAATAGTATTCGGATGGGATATGGTCTGAACTAAATGACGGGTGAGGCAAATCTTCCCAACCACTACTTTATAAATAGTTTTTAACAGGTATTGCTACTATGGCCGAGAGTTCTTATGATAGAATATTACAGTTTCATGTCTGTCATGTATTACAGTTTCGTACAATGCTCGCTTCTAACGAATGAACTGCATTCGGTACAGGTTCCCTGTGATGGTCTGGCTAGACTTCAGCTCATAACAGCGCCATAGATATTTGCCTTTGATAGCGATTCGCCTGGTTGACCGGGCTTCACATGCGATCTCTTATGCTTCCGGTTATCGGAAGCACATAATGATTCGGTGCAAAAATGATTCTTTTTTATAGCGTTCAAACATCATTTCGGACATGCAAAACCGTTTTTAAAGGTCTCTCGGTTGCAATTCGTATTTCCCTGCTTTAAATGAATAATGATGCCTGCAAACGTTTGATTATTTTTTTTTGCTGCTTGAGTAGCTCCTAATGATTGTACAAGCTCTTGTTGAGTTTTGCAACAATCTTCATGGAGTAATGCCACCATTTCGTTGTCTTCAAACTTTTTGTGCTGGCCTGGGCGATCTTGTCATCTTTATCAAAACTACCATTAAACCATTGAATAGAACAAACTATCTCTTGTACGTTGAAACCGTTGAAACACATTCACCATAAGCTTTGTAGAGCTATCGGTGTGCGTCAGTGGCACTTTTTTCAAATTAACGGAGTAAAGCAAAACTTTCCATATACGGCGCTTTACTGGCACAAAATTTGACATTTTCGAAGCAAAACAAACCCTTGTTGTTTACACTTTAATGCTCAATAACTAAGTTAGAATAAATAAGAGATATGTACCCTTCAATAATATATTAAAAACAAAAACCACGCTCAATAGCTACGCCATCTAAATCCCGCATTTATAAGTCATACTCCCAATAATTCATGGACTTTTGTCTACACTTGTGTTCACGCTTGCATTGCCCTGTTGAAAAAGATCTGTTTTTTTAGCCAAATGCGGTCCTTTTTTTTAAATCTTCGTAAATCGAACCAGTAAGTCGCCATTAATTGCTTTGCTCTTTTAAATGGAGTCAATGTAGATTATACCGAGTGAGTTCAAAAAAAAACTATCGCCATTTTATTTTTTAAGGCAAGCCCACCTTGGCTTCTTTAGCGCCTACTTGCCCTGAGAAACCCTCTGTCAGATCTCTGGTGTTTTATGGTAAATACACGTTTAGTCCACGGTTATGCAACGGCAAAAAAAAACTCGTCTATATTGCGGTTGAACAACGCCAAACACCCCTGCAAAGTTGTCACACGCTTGTGTTTGTGTTCGATTGTGAGCAATCGCAGAACACATGTTGTGGATAGCTTTCTCACACCCAAATGATCAGTAAAAATTGAAAACACTAAGCTATGAGAGATGCCTGTGGCTTCTCTCTCGCATTTTCAACCTCCGATCGCAGAAACATCCTATCGTGAATTTTTTCTATTGTTTCGGCTGTAGCGACATCAACTGGGTGTTCAGAACGTTCGGCATCTTCTGTTACGGCCACAACAATATTCAGTAAATCACTTTTCTACCATTGCAAGTGATGGTGCAGAGCTCTCATAGTATTGGTTTGAAGGATGGTTTTTTGCTTAATGCTTAATGATCACACGAACTTCACTTTTTCCATTTAATCCTCAAGTAACGCGCTACACTTGCACAAAACTCTGATATAAACATACATAAGTATATACATTAGGGTGACCCCATTTGTATGGAGGAAAATAAGATGTCGATATTCCCAACTAAAATGAAAGTTAAGCTTGGGTGAGGACAACTTTTGTCAAAATGTTTATCCTGGCCTCACTATTTGTTGAGCTGGATCAAAGGTGCTAATAATTGCTGTCAAAAATTTTGACAGGAGTCAACTGACAGATACCTACTGACAGGAGCAGTGTTGCCCTTTCCGTTAAGAGATGTGAAATTGATAAAGTCACTAACTTATTGAACCGCCCTCGTGTTTGTATTTGAGCACAATATTGTGGAGATTTATGACTGTTTCGTGTTGTTGTTGTTTTAGTTGTGAGTAACTGTTTACTTCTTATATGTATGTATATAGTAAAATGTATATATATATATGTATATATATATTGAGAGATATATACATATATATCTTCTTGTCATTTCAACTTACAGATGTTGGGGAATGAGAAAAAAAAAGTTTTAATAAAAAAGAATATAACCGAGTAAAACATAAGGAAACTTTCAACTTTGACATCAATTTTTGTCAGTGTTAAAAATAATATTTGAAAAGTTTAATAAAACTTTTTACGTTAAACGTAATAACACAGGCTTCGTGAAACAGCAGTTGATTAGTTAGAAGGAAGTGGAGGAAGGGATTAGTACAAATGTTATTTTGGAAAGATGCATTTCTAAGAAAACAAAACATGTCATGTACATGAGTTTAAGCTAAATATGAGTAGTTTGCAACACACCTATTGTAATCGACAACGTGATTGATGTTGAATGAATACTAACATACATATGTATGTATGTGTTTATATTTTCAAATATTTAAGAATTTTAAAAGCTGTTTTGCAGTTTTTGAAAAGTGAAATGCTGAAAATTTTAAACTCAAATCACAATTTAAGTGATAAAAAACATCTTCCCACTCAATTTTGCAATATCTGGTTAAATATTGTATCCTAAAACAAACTAAACCTTTAATTTACTTGGTAAATTTATAATTCACTCTATCTATGGCTCAGTTTGTTAATAACTTTTAAAAAATTATGAATATTTACTTTCATTACCGTTTTGAAAGTAACTTTATTTACTACTACATATAAAAAATACCCCAAGAAACCTTTTTAAAACTCTTCCTAATCATTAGAAGTTTTCCAGGTCTTTTCGTTATTTATACTTCAAACAATGTAACGCAATCAAACAAAAAACAAGCTTAAAACATTCGCAACAGTAAAGAGACTAACAACTTAAGTGAACAACTTGTTTAAATTTCAGCTGCCTGGCTGTTGAAATTTAAAACTTACCAAAAAGTACAAAAGTTTAAGGAAAAATACCAAGAAAAAATCCAACAAGTTTTATATATTTTAAGGAAAATCTTTGTTTAAGGATTCACACTTTTTATTGCCAGTTTGAAACAAACAAACGGTAGCAATCATATAAATTCTTAGTGTTGGAAGGCGGTTGGTCTTCCTAAAATGTTAAAAAATATATACATGCAGACAAGAAATATAGTTGTGCATGTTTACTGTAACCATTTCAACATTATTAAAAGTTTTTTAACAATATTATTGTCACAGTAACTATAATACGGTCGATTTGCGATGCACATGATTTCATCATCCATATATATGGTTACAGTCAACATGTATATGTTTGTGACAATCATATTTATGATAAATATTTTTATAATAATATTCTGTTGTCAGATTATGATATCCATAAGCCGAGAGCAATATAATATGGTAAGTCCTTCATCATATAAATGGTTGTCACAAACATATACTTGCTTACTGTAACCATATATGGTTGATACAATCATGTGAATCTTGGTTCGTTAAGAGCGACTTATAAATTCTATTGGAACGTTACTATTGGGTGTATGACTTATAAATGCGGGATTTTTTAAAACCTTAGATTTTAATTTGAAATCTTTGTACAATATAAATTTATTCAAGAGATTGACCGATGTTAGCTATGAACTTTTCCCATTTTTCTGGCAATATATGGATTCCGAAAAGAACTGCTCATCTTTTAAGACCAAGAACGAATCAAGTTAACATCGGATACTCTGTTCCAAAGTAAAGCGTATCCTGGAGAGTGCGTTCTGCGTTGATCGAAGCTAAAGTCTGGACTATAAAAGCAAAACTTCCCAACCACTTCCGTTTAAATAGTTTTTAACAGGTATTTCAACATGTGGCGTTGTCATGATGGAGTATTAAGGTTTCATGTCCGGTCGCATATTCTGAGCGATTTTCGACAAACGCTCGGTTCAAACGAATATGCTGCATTCTGTATAGTTTCCTGTGATGGTTTGGCCAGCTTTCAGCAGCTTATAATTGATAGGAACCTTTTGTTCCCACCAAATAAGTATAGAACATTAACTTACAGCCATGGATATTTGGTTGTCACAAACATATACTTCTTTACTGTAACCATATATATGGTTGATACAATCATGTGAATCTTAAATAGTTACTGTCACTATAATATTGTTAAGAAACTTGTAAAAATTTTGAAATGCTTACAGTAAACATGCACAACTATATTTTTTTCTGCGGCCAGCCAGTTTCAATAGGCATTGTCCTTGAGCCAAACAAAATGTATCTGCAAAATTTTTATCCAAAAACCTTACAAATTATTATATGGACATTCAAGCAGGCAGACATCAGGACGGACGAACATCGTTTAATTGACTCAGAAAGTGATACTGACTAACGAATATTTTTGGTGTTACAAACATCAGCACAACCAAAATATACCCTCCCAACTATGGTGATGTAGTTTAAAAAAGCCCATAAACTTTCATTAAATAAAATTTCATTAAGTAATTTATAATGACTCAAGAGCATTGTTTCCAAAATAAAATGTTTCTTAATAACTATGTGGCGTACATGACATATGAAAAACGTTTTGAAAATCATAAGGAACCCTTACCCCTTAAATATCATAAATGAAAACAAATACTATTTAGAACAATAGCAAAAGTTAAACCAAAAAAGTTTTCGGTCTTGCATTAATATACTACAGCAAGTTGGAAAACAGGACATAAGACACTTTTAAAAGGAATATGAAACATTTTGAGATAATACAAAATTAAGAAAAACATCGATGAATTAAATATAAATTTCATTAAACTATAAAAATATTTAAAAGTGATATAAACTGTAAAAGAACGTTAGCATTTACTTTATATAAACTTTTCTTTTTTGAAACATATTCAAACTAAAGTGTATTTTCAAGCCGGCTTGAATTATTTACAAGTAAGTTTAACTGGATTTTGTTTAAAGGATTCAGTTTTTTTTTTTCTTATTTTGTTTTGTTTGTTTCACAGAGCTTATATGAAATTTATGTCCAATTCTTACAATACCATGCTTAAACACTTTTGTGCATTTTTAAAGTTTTTTCTCAGGTTTTTTTTTCAAGATTTTATTGTCGACTTTTTGAAAATGCAACAAACTTAAATGTTTGTGAGCTGCCAACAAAATGGTATTTAAAAAGAAAGTCATATCTTGTATCCATAAAGTAGTTAGATAAAACCAAAAGAAATCTTGAGAATGCTGTTAGAGAAAATATGAAAATAGTTTTTTTTTTAACTTTTTGTAACAGTTCTTCTTTGTTTCAAGCAGACTGAATGAAGTTGATCAGTTATCAAGTGAGTTATTAAGGTAGGAATTTAATTTTAAAGTTTTTTTTTTCTGTTTTTAAAAACAAAAATAATGAAAGATTCCAAATCTTATTCAAAAGATTCATATTTAATAGATTTTTTAATTTTATTTCTCTATAAATAAATATATTTTGTGATTTTTATTAAATTAGTGTATAAATTATGCCAAGTACAATCAATGCTCTCAGATCGAAATTAAAAATTTTGCCTTCACTATGATTATAAGCGCGATTAGTAAAGGGTTTTGCAATAATGGGTGTTATTTTGAATCACCCGGTATTTCGGTAGCTGTCACTTTTGAAGCTTTTATTCTTTGACATTTGACAAGTAGAAACTACGCCGTTAATAAAATAGGAACGATACACGCTTCAACAATGCATTGAAGTTATTAAAATTCACAGTTCGCAAAACTAAAGCATTTTTGGGTCGTCCGACAAGGTTCGGACGGCAATACAGAAATTGGTGAAAAAGTTCGAGCTGTTGGGACAAGTTAGTGATGTGAAGAATAAAACCCGTGCACGTCGCTCAATTACAACTGAGAATATAGCTGCTGTAGCCCAAAGTGTTGAAGAAAACCCAGGTTTGTCCATTCCTCGTCGTTCTTTGGAATTGGGCATTCCACAAACATCTATACACAGTATTTTGCATAAAGATTTGGGTCTTAAGGCTTATAAAGTGCAGTTAACACAAGAACTCAAGCCGCCCGATCTTCAAAAACATCGTGTCTTGCTGATTGGGTCCTGTTATTATCTCTCGAAGAGGTGATCACAATTGGCCACCGAGATCTTGTGATTTAACACTTTGCGACTTCTTCCTTTGGGGCCAAGTGAAAGATAAGGTGTACGCCAATAGCCCAGCGTCGATTCAAGACCTCAACGATAGAATTCGTGAGGATATCAAGGACATAGGGCAGCCACTTTGCGATTTGGTTATGATGAATTTCATGAAAAGGATATAGCCCTGTAGGCCTGGTCGTGATGACCATTTGGCTGATGTTGTTTTTTATTAGTAATGGCATACCTTTCTCTTTATTATGAAATAAAAAAATGCATTTTTCTTTGAATACCAAAATAACACCTCTTATTGGAAAACCCAGTATCATAAATACTCCTAATTTAAACTTTCTATATCTTTGAGAAGCTAAATAATCAAACACGCATAAAAATAGTAACAACTTCATTATAAATATACAAATATACAATCACGAATTGCACACCGATAGCTCATCAAACCATATGGTAAATGTGTTCCATCAGTTTCAACGTGCGAGAGATGGTTTGTTCGGTTCAGAAGTGGTGATTTTGCCACGAAAGACAAAGATCGCCCATGCCAACTAAAAAAGTTTGAAGACCAAGAATTGGAGGCATTACTGCATAAATGTTGTTGTAAAACTCAACAAAAGCTTGCAAAATCATTGGGAGCTACACAATCAAGAATGTTAAAACATTTGCAAGCAGCAGGATTCATCCAAAAGTAGGGAAATTGAGTAACATACGAATTAAAGCTGAGAGCATGAAACCGTAATATTCCATCATGACAACTCTTGGCCACATGTTGGAAAACCTGTTAAAAATAAGTTGATAAGTTTTGCCTCACCCGCCTTATAGTCGAAACCTTGCTGCATCCGAATACTATCTGGTTTGATCGATACGCTTCACTTTGGAACAAGGTACCCGATATTCTTTTGATTCATTCTTGGCCTCAAAAGATGAGCATTTCTTTTGCAGTTATTGTGGCTCGTATATATTTTACATTTAAATACACTTTAATAGAAAATTCCTTAATATTTGTATTATTTTTTATTTTATTCCACATTCAAACAACATTCATGGTTAACCATTGAATGTAGCAAAAGTTTTATTTTGTTTTTTTTATTACGAATATTTTCCAAAACCTCATTATGCTATTGTTTGTATTGAAACAGTTGTTATTTTCTTTTATATTATGAAATAGAAAGCCAATTTAGTAGTATTTAAATAACTTATATTTTTTGATTGTTATGGCTGTTTTTAATATTTTTTTTTTTTTTTTTTTAGATTAACAATTGTATTTAAAATTCATTTTATTTATAAATAATAAGATAGATCCAGTAACTGCCGAAAATAACACGGTCAATATGAGGGGGAAAAATGCAGCAACAAAAATAGTTATGTATTAATTCTCAATTGCTTTGCTTTGGTTTTGATTTTTATTATTATTTTGTAACTTGGTGTAACCATTAAAAAAATGTTTTATCCAGAAATGTGTTCAGAAAATTTCACAAAGTTTTGTTTATTTATTTAAAAAAAAAAAAATAATTTCAAACTACGAATATTTTCAGTATATATTTTCTATGTAACACTTACATAGAACTTTATTCACTCAGACACATGCATAAAACCCTGCGTTGTTTACGTGGTAATTGTCAACTTTTATCTCTTATAGTCAGTAATTTCCACTAATGTATGATTACTTGGCTAACTCCAACTAATATATTTTGGGTCATTGGACACGTATGTGCTCTTTGTAGTGCAGAGACAAGTCAATCTAGCCTAAAGTCAATTGTTATTTAAGTGTCTTTAGGTATATCTAGAATGTATTTACTTTAAACGTTTATTTTGTACTGCACTTTTTTGCGAGTAATTCGCACAAATTGGTTCTGTACAAATTGTGTTAATTTTTTTTGTGCCTAAGTGCCTGTGTGAAGTCATTTGTCACTTTAGTGTCTCTAAGTTACCTATAGTGTAGTCACCTTAAACTTAGAGAGTTGTCATTGGAAGATTGTCAATGAAATGTCTTTTAACTGACTATGTGCTGTCACCTATGCATGTTAAAATAACTAGTTATGTAGCACATCAAAAATCCTGTTAGGTAGTTCTTGAGCGATCTTGCTGAAAAATTGTGTCTCAATTACCATCCAATAGGACTAACTTTGGTGCAAATTTCGATTTCAAAAGTTGGTTCACTTGACATGAAATCCCCCATATGTATATTCTGTATTATTATAGATTGCAGAGTCGATATAACCATGTCCGTCTGTCTGCTGAAGTCAACTTTCTGAAGGCTCCTTACATACATGATTGATACATGAATATATTCGCAATAATGCAACACAGGTTGCTGTTTAATATCGAGAAAAGCACGACTACCTCGATTTGTTCACCTGTTTTTTTTTTTTCAACAAAATCATTTTTCAATTTATTTTTATGCCCTTTAATGTGACTGGCAATGGTATACATATGTATATAAGTTTGTCATTCCATTTGCAATTTCCACATTCTTCATTTGCAGCCCCAAAAAGTATATATGTTCTAAATCGTTTAGATATCGGAGTACATATGTTGAAATAAACTTTCCGAAGCCACTAAATAACTTACATACATGATTTATACATCAATATATAGGTTATAGTCCAACTTAGATTTGCTATTTATAATAGAAAAAATAGGCTAACAAATCAAATATAAGTGCTACAAAATCATAGCACTATCAATTTTTAATTTTTTTGTTTTCACCAACAAATTTTTTGGCCAAAAAAATTAAGATTCGGCACAATTCACTTATTTGTTTATTTTGATTTCATAAACCCATCTTAACCTAAAGTCAAAAATATAGTTTTTAAAGCAGTTTCTCACATTAATTAGACTATTTCTAATGATAAACTAAGAAACTATGAACCAAAATAATTATTAAGACTTTTTTTATAATTTAATTATGGTCGGATTCTCACAAGAGTTGGAAGATAGATTTTGGTTTATATAAAACTTGTTATGTCCAATTTCATCATGATATTAACTACTATAATACATCTTTTTTGATGGTGGGTATAAAAAGTAAAAAATAATGGCACTTTTTTCTATGGACAATTACATGTTATATATAGCGTTTTCCAACAAGATGTGTTATTTTGAATCACCCGGTATTTCGGTAGCTGTCACTTTAGAAGCTTTTATTCTTTGACATTTGACAAGTAGAAACTACGACATTACTAAAAATAGAACGATACACGCTTCAACAATGCATTGAAATTATTAAAATTCACTACAAAAATGGTGAAAATCTTGCAGTCACAATTCGCAAAACTAAAGCATTTTCGGGTCGTCGTGAAGCACCTTGTCGGACCGCACACAAGTTAGTGATGTGAAGAATAAAACCCGTGCACGTCGCTCAAGAACAACTGAGAATATTGCTGCTGTAGCCCAAAGTTTGAAGAAAACACAGGTTTGAACAGTCCTCGTCGTTCTTTGGAATTGGGCATTCCACAAACGTCATTACACCGTATCTTATGGTCGGTGTTGGATGATATTGATCTGGACAACGTTTACTTTCAACAAGACGGCAATATGTGCCACACAAGCAACGTAACCGTTACTCTATTACGGGATAAGTTTCCGGACCGTGTGATCTCTCGAAGAGGTGATCACAATTGGTCATCGAGATCTCGGGATTTAACACCTTGCGACTTCTACCTTTGGGGCCACGTGAAAGATAAGGTCTACGGCAACAGCCCAGCGTCGATTCAAGACCTCAAAGATAGAATTCGTGAGGCTATCGAGGACATAGGGCAGCCACTTTGCGATTCGGTTATGAAAAATTTCATGAAAAGAATATAGTTCAGTAAGCGTAGTCGTGGTGGCCATTTGGCTGATGTAGTTTTTCATTATTAACGGCATACCTTCATCTTTATTATGAAATAAACATCCGATCATTTATCTCAAAAAATTCAATTTTTCTTTGAATACCAAAATAACACCTCTTGTTGGAAAACCCTTTAGCTGTGCTATGTACTTGTATTTATAACAGTAATTTATTGTATGACAGTTTCTATTTTCTATAGAAAATATTCTGTACAACTTTATTTTCTAAATAAAATTTTGTGTATAATAGAATTTTCTAGCAAATACCCCATACCAGATATATGTTTTTATACTATATGCACAAAAATAAGATCACCGTAATATATTGGTGGTGGGTGAAATTATATTCGGTTGTGCCGACATTCTAACTTGTTATTGGTGTAAGATAAGTTTAGCTATTAACAGGTTTCCTCCGCGTTAACTTTCATCAATCAAATCGGTAAGTTGTTATCTACAAACCATTATTTATTTTATTTAGGAACTAACATATTCCACTTACAGAATTTAGTTTCAAGAGCTGCAGGGTCATTTATGATTTTTTATTTACTCATGTGTAAGTGTATTAATGTTTACATGTTTGCTTGTATAATTGCTATGTCAAACTATTAAAATACATTTATAATATTTGTATATTTGTTCTTTTATTTATATTATGAATATGAAGAGACGAATTCAAGGAAATATACCATTTATGAAACACCCATATATATTAATGTGAATATGTAATAGAGGGTTTCATAGGAATCCCTACTAATCAAACTCCCAGCTAATCCAACTGAAAAATGGAAGAGAAAGCTGGCTTTTAAAAAAAATATTCAATTGCGGGAATCTTTTCTATGTGACCTAGAAGAAATCTTTGAAATTGTAGGATCTACAAGTACACGCAGAAAAAGAAAATGTAGTTGTGCATGTTTACTATAACTATTTCAACATTTTTAACAATATTGTAGTCACAATAACTATTTATATGATTGTGGTAACCATAATATGGTTAGTTTACGATTCACATGTTTGTTACAACATTTACCAGTCCTCGTAAGGGCTCGACATTTGTATAACCCTGTATGTTTCCTAAATACTTACAAAGTTTCTTTACTATCACAAGGTAAACAACGTTACAGTAGTGCCTTTCCTAGAAGAACTCGGTTTTTGGAACACTTTTTCCCCGTTTTAGTAATTTCGGTATTTCAAAATAAAAAATTTAAAAAATTATAAAGCCATTGATTTAAAGACATTTATTGTTTTTGTGTCACGTATCCACTTTTTAGCCTTTTTTCTAAGTATTTAGGCCTTACTGTTCACCAAGAATTGGGAACACTAGACGTTGTGTACCGTGTGATAGTGAACAAATTTTGTAAGTGTTTAAATAACATATAGTGTTATACAAATATGAAGCATTTTCGAGGATCGGTAGCTTGCCTTTTTAGGTGATTTTTTAAAATGTTCGAGCAAAATTAAATAAAACTTAATCCATAAAACTAAATATCTGTTTAACTAATAGAGCCAAACTACACACGTAAGTGTATTTTTTGTAGATCTTTTTAAGGACTATTTATATTTTAAATTTCAGCTCATTTAGATCATAAATAAATTTTGCCGATTTTTTTTTACAAATAAGACCCGAGTGACCAATGTTAAAAAGTGTAGTCCATAGTACATAACGTCATATTTTTTTTCTTTAAATAGCTACACCAGCATTGATACATTGCACCAAAACAAGTAATTGCTTCCTTGTTAAAAAATTAATATCCTAAGTGACATTTAACAGTGCAAAAGAAATTGTCGTCAAAAAAAAAAAAAAAAAAAAAAAAACCAAAAAAAGTAGCTTCATCTTTTTGCCTCAACAATTTTTATTTCATTTAGAGTTTAACATGTACATTACAAGGAAGGAGCTGTATTTTTATTTTTAAGGTTGGCGTGGCATTTCGTCCACTTCAGATTTTTTAATGAAAGGTAACCTTTAATTCCTTCCATACATACAGAAAGATGGTGTGAAAATTTCAGGAAAATCGGGCCAGCCGTTTTCCGGCTTGATTGAGCAACAAAAAAGTTTCTAAACCACTGTGCATCGTGCAAATGAAGGCCGGAACTTGCATCTGGAATGTCTAATTTTTCATGAATCAGGCTGGATTTGATCGATGTTGTCTTTGATGGTCTATGCAAATTAGCATAGACCTGTGACTAAAGGAAACCCCACAAGAAAAAGTCTAACGGGGCACATCTCATGATCTCGGTCGCCAGTTCAATCAACATGAGAATACCATGCCCTCAAATTTCTCGTGCAGTATGTCCAATGTGGCATAAGCTGTGTGGCTCGTAGCGCCGTCTTGCTGAAATCATATGTGGTTGATGTCCAATCATCCAATTAAGGCCAAAAGAAGTTGGTAGTCATTGACCTATAGCGATGGACTGGTTACGGTCGTTCAAAGATATATGGACCGATGACGCCGCCAGCCCAAACTTCACACCAATCAGTGACCTATTCGGGATGCATGTGGCACTCTTGGATTTCATGGGGATTGGTATCGTCCCAAATTCAACAATTTAGTTTGCTGACGTACCCATTCATCCTGAAATGGGCCCACCGTAAATGGGCGAAGCTCGGGGAACGTTTCCCGAACAGAACACCATTTCGATAAAACAAATTTATCATTTGCTCGTGTTGTTGAACGATGTATCCTGACCATGGTGATTTTCCAAACAAACTGTTTAAATGACAGCAAATTCTACAGATGTAGCTTCAACAATAACTATTAATATTTGGAAGTCCTTCGAATGATCTAGTGACTCTCACAAGCGTCAATGCGGAAATTGTTAAAAGATGCCACTGATATGTGAATAGTGACATAGAGAGTATTACCAGTGTTCCTTTTCTTTTAATTCAATTCAATTATATTAGAACACAGATTGTCTACGTTAACTAAGGAGTTGTTAAATAAGGATTTGTTATAAAGTTAAACTATAAAAAAATCAGGTTTATTTAAAAGAAAATATAACAACGTTTTTATTAAAAAATATAAACATGTAACAATATTTATACCCTACACCACCATAGTGGGGAGGGTATAATGGATGTCTAGCACCCACCTTAAAGTATACCGATCGACTCAGAATCACTTTCTGAGTCGATTAAACAATGTTTGTCCGTCCCTCCGTCCGTCCGTCCGTCCGTCCTGGTTGTCCATGTAAACCTTGTGCGCAGAGTACAGGTCGCAATTTTGAAGATATTTCGATAAAACTTGGTACATATAATTTGTTTGACTCAGCGACCAAGCCTATTGAAACTGGCTGAAATCGGTCCATTATTTCACCTAGCTTCCATACAAATGTCCTCCCGAAATTGAACTTTATCGGTCATAAATGTTTAATTTATATAGGTATCCACACAAATTTTTCTCCAAATAAGTTTTATATATACTGAATTCATGTTACCAAATTTTATTATGATCCGTCTATAATTAGTCATAGCTCCCATATAAGACCTGCTTCCGATAATCACTTTAACGAGCATAAATCTCCTTAAAATGTTGGTATACACATAAAATGCAACATAAACAACTTTCATGCAGACATTAATCACACTACTTAATTTCATGGTAATCGGTCCATAATTTTTCATAGCTCCCATATAAGGCCCATTCCCGAAAATCACTCACGAATATAAATTATTGAAATTTTGAAAGAATAATGATTTTGCTCATTTACTTAGTGTAGGGTATTATATGGTCGGGCTTGACCGACCATACTTTCTTACTTGTTTTAGTTTGAAGTTGAGACTATACAGAAAAAGTAAATATAACTTAGTTTTAAACAAGTTTACTTTCACAAGGGAACATTCCCCTTAAAATCATTTCTGCTCAAGTGCTACATACATACGGATGTGTGTATAACTACATAAGTATAAATAGATGTAGTACTAGTAGTTGTAATTGCAGAGAAACACTTTAAGTTTCATGTATAAATTTTCATTCAAACTCATTCGTACGAGCACTCACATATGTATATGGATATGAAGTTTTGCTCTGGAATAATTACAAATAGGTAGAACACTGTTATAGAATTCCAATAAACAATGTGTATAAATAGTGTATTACTATATGGTACAAACACATTTAAATGAAACATTTAAATGAAATTGTTAAAACACTATCGACACATTGTACGGCAATCAAGCATGAAATTGAATTTTCCTAAATTATACTTAAAATTCATTAACTAAGCAGTCACTATTAAAACTAAAATGACTATTAATAGATTAATTTCAAGAGTTTTATCCAATATCGTCTAGAGATAGACAGGTGTGCGGCAAAAAGTAACAGTATTACTTTGTTAAAGGGCAATTGGCAAAAACCCATACAGATACACAAACATATTTTGTTATTTCAAAGATATTACAATTATGTTTAGAATGTAAAACTAGTGTAAACTAAACATTTATAACTACACTTAGACAAAAGCATAAACAGAGTGCTATTGTTTTTAAATGAGAAATTTTAGTTTTATTTAAGTAAAATGTAGTTTTATATAAAAATATTTTTACTTTAAGTGTAGAATGTATTAATGATTTTATAGAATGTAGTTTAGCGTTTTATACTGTGTTAATATTTGATGCTAAACAATTAATTATAACACTCCAAGTCATTTAGATATGAGTGAACAAAAGTACTCAAGTCTATTTATTATATGACCCCATGAAATATTGCTTCATAATAAGTAATAAATATTAAAAAATACTCTAAAAATCAGATGTAAGTTGAAAAATAAGCTTTTTGTGGCTTCCCTAACTTGACCGATTTCTTAGAAAGGTACAAAAAGGAAATCTTCTTTACAATATTTCAAATGTACACATTTTTGTATATCATTAATTTTATAAGACATCACTAACAAAATTATTTGAGGTCTTCAGATTTTAATCATATAAGGTAAACATATAATGATTAGAGTCATTTAGACATTTCCATTTTTATTTTTTTTAATTTCAAAAAACTGTCGAATTTATTTGTGATTTAAATAAATAAAATAGATATGGTGTATATTTAAATATTCGTATTCGATTTTGTTGATTTAAAATCGCTTTAAAAGATAACAATATACTACAACAAAAATATGTTGGGGTACTCATAGAGCAATTCTGTTTTATTGGAGTCCATAGAGTTCGGAAATACACATAGGTTTTCTCAATCACTTCGTTTAGTATCAAACTAATTGTAGCAGACCTACATTAGTACATATGCATATATATAAAATTCTAAGACGATCTAGCTATGTCCGTCCGTCTATCTTAGAAGTAAAAGAAGTGGGAAATCTATAGATTGAGTGAGAGTGAAGTTGGTAAGAGGTAAGTATAGGTTGAAAATGGAGGAGTACGAGTAGAGATGAATTTAAGAATTCAATGAATTCTACTAAAGAAACCCATCATGGGACAGGTCACTATTAGATGCAATTTGCATGTTCGGTCTTATCAACTACCTGCTTTCCCTAATAAAAGCGTCTATGCACCTTACTTCCCAGATAACCTGAAGAGATACGACGTGCCTTTACAGTCCAACGCAGGCCATATCATCTTCGTAATAGCACAAGTGGATTCATTACCCCACCTTGTTTAAGTTCGTAATATGCATTATTTATCCACTGCTTACAAGTCGACAACGGAGAGCCGCAATAGAAGTCTATTTCATCCTCCGACATCGAGGCTCCTATTCCCGCCAAGTTATCAGCAGTACGACTGCCTACGTTATCCGTGTGTCCCAAGGGATTTCATTGCGGCTGATCCAGTTGGCTGCTCTCCTAATGGTCGATACCTCGGCCTGAAGAATATTGCATCCATTTGGGAGTCTAAAGGACATTCTTATCCCAAATTCAGAAATGTATACACCTCCGTCGACTATATTCCCCTTTTTGACCCATCAGTATAGATGGATAGCCTAATTGAATTAAGCACGAGAGACCATCAACAGATTCTATACTGGATGGGATTGAGAAACCAAAGTTCCTCAGGAAGAAAGGTTTGGGGGTGCAGTAATCAATATGATCAGGAAGATTGTGAATACTTCCTATTATGCAAGCATGTCTATAGTGCCATGAGTCGCGGGCGTTGTGCCTAAAGGCCGTTAGATCTACTGGTAGCCAGTTAAGTAGATTGAATAGCGACTTCGCCGCGGCAGTACGCAATGCCCCTGTTATCAGGATTGCCTTGCTTCTTAATACCCTTTCAAACAGTACACGGTTAAAGGGGGGTCACACGGCATGTATTCCATATGTATTGGGACATGTATTCGATACATATAGAATTCCATGTGTATGTCAAATTTCACGTTATACATGCGATTCATAATTGCATGTGACATAACCTCTATTAGTTTACATGTTTGTTGCTTTTAACAATATATCTATTTAAAACATTTTTAAATCACAAAAAATATATTTAATGCAATGAAACTTATTTTGTTATGTTTTTTCTCTATTCTTTTTCGTTTTGTGTTTTTTATTTTGCTCTCACACAGTGTTGTATTTCAAAATACACATGTTAAACACACGAAAATAGAACATGCTCTAATTGCCAAAAATGTCATAAGGCATACACATGTATTTTACATACACAAAGTTTCATATGGATCACACGGTATGTATATGTTTACATGTGGAAAAATGTCCCAATACATGTCACAAAACACATGCAATACATGCCGTGTGACCCCCATATTAGAGGCCCTATCCATTGCTTTCCACCAGACAGAGGCCCCATGGAATAGTATAGGTTTAGTAACCGTATCAACCGCCAGTTTATTTTATTTAAAATATAATTGGAAATTTCTGTAATACAATTAGAAACTTCTGAAGTACAGTTGGAAATGGAGTAGAACCTGTTCATTCCTCTGGTCGAAAAACCAACCATAAACATTCATTTCTATCAGGGGATACGCCAGACATAGACGATTTCTGGAACCATTCTTGATAGCTTGATATAATCTTAAATGTTAGAAATTTGGTCGTTCGTTTTATTTTGTTCTAATTTTCTAACCATCATATCGAGCAAACAATTTTTAAACGTTCTTTATAATGGGTGTGTGACTTAAATATACGCTATTTCAAATAGACAGCTACTTATATTTTTAACGCGGTTTTTGTTTTTAATAACATATGTGTAATTTTGAAGGGTACATATCTGTCATATATTCTAACTTAGTTATTGAACATTATAGTGTAAACAACACATTTTTTTCTGATTTGGAAATGTCGAATTTTGTACCAAAAAAGCGGCATATATGGGAAGTTTCGCTCTATTTCATTAATATGAAAAAAGTACCGCTGAAGCACACCGATTACTCACCAAAGCTTATGGTGAATGTGTTCCATCTGTTTCAACAAGAGCTTGCAAAATCATTGGGAGCTATTCAAGCCGTAATTTTAAAACGTTTGCTAGCAGCTGTATTCATTCATAAGCCGAGAGACCTGAAATATTGCTTGAGCCCTGTAAAAGAACATTATCTTTGCACCGAATAATTACTTACGATGAGAAATTTATCCATTACGATAATCCGATGCGTGATCGTGATCGTATGTGAACTCAACCAGCCGAATCGATATCAAATCTAAATATGCATAGCGCTAAAGTAATTCCCTGTATTTGCTAGGAGCAAAAGGGTGCTATCTATTATAATCTGCTGAAATCTGACCAGACCATCACAGGGAACCTATATCGAACCCAACTGACATTGAAGCGAGCATTGGCTGAAAAACGCCCAGAATGAGCGGCCATACATGAAACCGTAATATTCGATCATGACAACACTCGGCCACATGTTGCAATACCTGTTAAAAACTATTTAGGATGAAGTGCTTGGAAAGTTTTGCTTAACCCGTCTTATAGTTCAGACCTTGCCCCTTCCGACAACTATTTATTGCAATCGCTCTCTCGGGAATATGCATCACTTTGGAACAGAAAATCCGAAATTAGCTTGACGCGTTTTTGATCTCAAGAGATGAGCAGTTCTTTTTGCGCGGTATCCATATGTTGCCAGAAAGATGGGAAAAATTCATAACTAACAATTGACAATACTTGGAATAAATTGATATTATACAAATGTTTCAAAATAAACATTTTAAAAAATATAGTTTACTGTATATGAAAGGTAAAAAAAAATTTACCAACATTTTTCTGCAACAAATTTTCGATCCAAATTGCATGCATCTAGCTTCATGCGGTACATTAGTTATTTTTATAAAATTTTTCAGGCAACACTGGGATAATAACTTCTTTTTTGGTGAAACGATTTAATACACTGCAACACAGCATTAATTTGAATATATTTCGCTCGATTTGTGTTGTACGTTTATAATTTATTTACTATCGATTTACATACAAGATAATAGCAATGCCAATAAGAATCTTTAAATATCGATTTTAAGGAACTTATGTTTGTTTTTCTTCAAAATTATATTAAAGAGTATCTTCTTCAATAATACCAAAAATAGCAATTCACAAATTAAATTTATGTGCATTTAAAAGTGCTAGAATAAATTGTATGACCACCCATAGATATTGGTTGTTAATATTAAATCACCAAACTAATCCAGGATAATTTATTTAAGGAAAAACTTATACACACATTTATATAATAGAGTAGCCATATGTTCTTAGAAATATATTCATATCATCAGCTAAGAGTTTTTAAAATTGGTTTGAATTATTACTTAATTTTGTTTGATTAAGCGATTTCTATCTTTGAATTAAAAAAAAAAAGTATGTATGCAATTTCAAGGAACGTTTTTTTTTCGTTTGAAAGGCCCATCGCTGACATAATGCATGTAAATGTCTACTGCGGCTTTGCTGGGTTGCGAGCATCCGAAAAGTTAAATTTTCAATGGAGCATGTACCAAGCTGAATTTTTACCGCTGGCATGGGTTATGTAGGCTTTGAGGGCCGCTGTGGTTTGTAGCTTATTTGCATAGACCTTAACAAGAAAACCTTCAAATCGCTCGATCTCGGCGGCTAGTACACATCACCTCTTCGTGAAATGACCATGCCTTCAAATCGCGCCTGCAGAATCTCCAATGTGGCATGAGGTGTGTGGTACGTAGCACCGTCCTGTTGAAACTATAAGTCGTTGGTGTCTACATCACCTAATTCAGACCAAAAATTTTTTGGTAAGCATCAACCTATAGCAGTCGCCATTGGCGGTGGTGGCCTGGCCAACGGTGAACACAAGGAAATATGGATCAAGCACAAAATCCAAACAGTAACTTTTTCGGGATACATTGGTCACTTTTAGATCTCTCAACACATATCATCTCTACGTGAGATGACCATGTCCTCAAATCCCTCATGCAGAATGTGCACTGTGGAATCAATCACCAAACAGTGACTTTTTTGGGATACATTGGTTGCTCTTAGATCTCTCAGTACATATCATATATACATGAGAAGACCATGTCCTCAAATCCCTCATGCAAAATGTCCACTGTGGAATGAGCTGTGAGGTACACAGCACCGTCCTGTTGAAACCACATATCATTGTTGTTCATATCATCCAATTCAGGCCAAAAGAAGTTGGTGGTCATCGACCTATAGCACTCGCCGTTGACAGAGATGTCCTAAACAACGATGATCCTAAAGAAATATGGACTGATGACACCGCCGACCCAAACAGTGACTTTTTGGAATGCTCTTGGATCTCTTGAACGCTCTTGGATCTCATGTGGATTGGTATCGTCCAAAATTCAACAAGTCATCCAGAAATGGGTCCCACCATCAAATAGGTGAAGCTTGGGGAACATTTCCCGAGCAGAACAACCATTTCGATAAAATAATTGTATCATTTGCATGTGTTGCTGAATGCTGTATCTGTACAAGGTGAATTGGCAAAACAATCTGAATAAATGACAAATGCCCCACAATATCAAGTGTTAAAGTTCGGAAGTCCCTATTGGAAGACACTTTATTATTCTGGACTTACAATAACTTCCAAGGTGTGTTGTAAATGCTTAATACTTTTTTAAATAGTTTGAAATTTTAAGAGAAATTTTAATCGAAAATTGTCTAGGCTTGGTCACCCCAAAATAAAATATATTAATTTCTAACTAAAGGCAATAACAAAAAGGCTGTGCTTTGCGTTTGCTGCTGCAACTGCTTACGAGTAAATCAATCTGTGTCAAAAGTGTTTGTATGATCTTTTCCCTACATATGACTAAAACTATGAATGGATGAGTATAAATAGTGCCGTTTTTTGTTTTTCCTCCTCTACATGCTCACACAAAGAGGAAGATTTTAAATGTGTCAACGTTATATACAATATATACATAGAATTAACTTCAAACAAAAGCAGCATTAGAAGTATACAAAAATGCACTATCCTACAAAAAATATATATTCACAAATGAATTAGCATAGCTTATAAAATGGGTTTGAAAAAAGTGTATAATTACTTGAAATTGATATTTGCTTTATTTAATTTTACAACATTTTGGATAAAAAACTTGCAACTTATAATTATAACTCAATGTAACGTATTTAAAATATATTCAAAAATAAATGACGCCCACTTTCTAAAATTGACGTGGCAAAGTGGGTGTGGCTTAAATTAAAAGAATAAATTTATTGGTTGTCAACTTCAATTTTAAAGTTAATTATAGGTGCATAAATACGTTTTATGTAAAAAATTATCAGGAAAATTTTAAGTTGAAATTTAAGAGTGCTATAACTTCTATTTTTTAAGATCTACCCTTATTCACTTAGCGATTAACTGTTTGCTGTAGCACAGTGTTACTATACGTTAAATATATTGAAATATGTATTTTGGTCTGTGTTAGTTTGCCTGTGTGGGTGTGTATACAACATTAAGCTTTTTTTTTTGTCGATGTTGATGATGTTGGTAAAATGTTGAAGCGGAAGTAGTCAAACATGAAGATTTTATATAAAGACATTTACTAAACATAAAAGAAATTAATAGTGTGGTGAATGTTAATATGAGTTTGTATTAGGGTAGCCCTAATACTTAAATTTTCGATGCTCCTAAAAACCACATGTTGAAAACCTTAGTAAACTCGGATAAAGTTTAGAGGTAGCACATTTGATTTTTATTTTTTTTTATAGTTTCAATATTTTCCAAAAAAAAAAAGTAAAAAAACTCAATGTTGAACAAAATTTTAATTAAACTCAGTTTTTCTGCTTCATTAACTCATATACAGTCCACTCGCGGTAACGTGAACACCGTCTAACGTGAACAAGCTTTTGTTTACATTGACTGCTCTGTAACGTGAACAAACTCAGAAAGCTCTATAACGCACAGTGGTCCAAATGCTCAATCTAGTCATTTTATTTAATGTTTCAGAAGCAAATTTTTTGTATGTTAATATGTTGACAAGTGTCCATAGTACATAACGGAACTTTTTTTTTTCTTTAAATAGTTACACTAGCATTGATACATTGCCTCAAAAACAAGTAATTGCTTCTTTGTTAAAAAATGAATATCTCAAGTGATATTTAACAGTCCAAGTGAAATTGTCGTCAAAAATAATAAGAACAATTAAAAAAAAATTGTTGGTGTAATTAATATAACAAAGGCAAAAGTAAAAATTACTGTTTAAATTTTTCAGAAAATATGTTTCGTTTAGGGAAAAAATGCAATTATTTACACGTGTGTTTTAAATGTGAAATTTTTGTTCAATGTCCAAATTCTATTAGAATTTCAAATGGTAATTTAACAGAGTTAAGCTTTAGTTTCTATGTTGTCGCCATCTATATGGATGTGGCTTTCTAATGTTTAAAAAATTAGCTGCCACTTTTTGCCTCTTCGATTTTTATTTAACATGTCCTTTACAAGGAAGGAGCAGTATTTTTATTTTTAAGGTTGGCGTGGCATTTTGCCCACTTCAAGTTTTTTAATGAAAGGTAGCGTTTAATTCCTTGTACACATACAGAAAAACGATGTGAAAATTTCAGGAAAATTGGTCCAGCCGTTTCGCCGTCTATAGGCTTCAAGCAAACCCACAAAGAAAAAATTTTCATACAAAAATACACATTCATGCTCAAAAAAAAAATTTTTTTTTCTCAGATTGATTACATTTATGAAATCTATAAACGTACCAAGTTTAATGTCGGGAGGGTATAATGGATTTGTGCAGATGTTTGTAACGCCCAAAAATATTAGTCTAACACCCACCTTAAAGTATACCAATCGACTCAGAATCGTATCATTTTTTCTGCCCGAGGACCAAGCCTGTTGAAATTGGCTGAAATCGGTCCATTATTTCACCTAGCCCCCATACAAATGTCCTCTCGAAATTGGACTTTATCGGTCATAAATGTTTAATTTATATAGGTATCTACACAAGTTTTTCTCCAAATAAATTTTATATATACCGAATTTATGTCACAAAATTTTGTTATGATCGGTCCATAATTTTTCATAGCTCCCATTTAAGACCTGCTTCCGATAATCACTTTAACGAGCATAAATCTCCTTAAAATGTTGGTATACACATAAAATTCAACATAAATAACTTTCATATAGACATTAATCACATGACAAAATTTCATGGTGATCGGTCGATAATTTTTCATAGCTCCCATATAAGGCCCACTTCCGAAAATCACTCACAAATATAAATTATTGAAATTTTGAAAGAATAATGATTTTGCTCATTATATGGGTATTATAAGGCCGGGCTTGACCGACCATACTTTCTTAATTGTGGTTCACTGCATTTGTTTTCTAAGCATGTAGACAACACTGAAATACATTCATTAAATTCGATTTCTAAAGTTTACGGAATCGCCTTATATTAAAAATGTGCTTGTATCTATAAATTAATATTTTTTGTATGGCAACGAATGAGCAATTTTAAGCATTTGCTATGTAGTTTTATTTCAAAGTATATTTTCTCGTGATCTTATTTTGTTTTGTAATGCATTTTAATCAATAACTTTTGTTTTATATATTTTAATAATGAAAATTATAATAAAAGAATTTCACGCTAACGTGAACAATTTCGCTAACATGAACTCCCTTGGTTTTAATTAGTATGTATAAATATAAAAAAAGGTACATGTTCCACCAAAATCGGGAGGATATAAGAGGGGGGAGTCGGGTGCCCCCTATACAAATTAATTATTAATTCTCATATATCTTTAGAACTAATTCAGTGACACACAATAAATTTATGCATGTTATTGATAAAAAAAACTTTTATATTATTTTATGATGATATCTGTGATGGGAGGGTGACTAAAATAGATCTTTCCCAAAACTTGCCAACTGAAAGACTTCGGACACAATTTATTTTAGAACTGATTTTCCAATGCTTAACTGTCCAGGCTTTTAAATTATATTAAATTCTCTGCCCAACAGCCCCCACCAAAAACTTTAACTGATAAAACCGTATTTTTTGCACTTACAAAATAAATCAATAAACACCTGAACTTGACGCTTGCCTAATTAGATTTATTTTTTTTTTTAATTACTTATTATAAATAGTATTTATATGCGAAAAATGTTTAGTTTATTTTACCCCTTTTTTATATTTTTTTTCTTAAAATTTATTATTTCAACACGCGGCTGTTTCATATTTCACATTAATTTTTTGCCTGCTAATATAGAATATTGTTCTCCTTAAGAAGGTACTTTAAGTTTTCACGATACTTAAAATTTTTTATCTAAACAAATCCTCTGTGCGTTATATTTTGATACCAAAATAATCATTAAAAATTACATACTTATCTCAAATTTTACATTTTCAAAATTTGTTTAAATGGAATTTCAAATAATTAATAAGATTGTTTTTGATAAACTCCAAATGAGGATTAAAATACAAAATTTTAACGGTAGTAACTATTGGGAACCGATATGAAAATAGGGTATTTCCAGAAAATTTAGTTTTTTATACTAAATATATGGGGGTATATTGAGTTTGTCATTTCGTTTGTAACGTATCAATATATTGCTCATAGAACCAATAGAGCATATACATACATATATCCAGGGTCCTCATAAGATTGTAAGACAATTTAATTATGTCCGTCAGTCTGTCTGTCTGTCTGTCTGTCTGTCTGTCTGTCTATTGAAAACACGATAGTTCCCAAACCAAAGGAGCTAGCTGAGTGAAATTTTCCTCAAATACTTCCTGTGGATAAAGTTTGTTTAGTATTAAAAATTGGTCTATGATTTCATCTAGCCCCCATACATATGTACCCCCTGTATACTGTCTGAACAGTCATAAATATGTTGATTATGTAAAAATTCCAATAAAATGTTGCACAAATTAGTTTGAAGTACTCTGAAATTATACTGTAAAGTATGGCAAAAATTCTGCAACATTTTTCCCTAGTCCGGACAATAATTTAATGATGAACAATAATTTTAGAACATGGAAACATGGAAAATGCAAAAGTGCTAATTAAGGGCCACCCTTATGTATGAATGTACACAAATTCACAAACATCAATTTAAGTATGTAAGTAGTATATCGATTTAATAGCAAGAAAAATGTGTAAAGAATAGGAGATGTCTGGGAATCTTGTTAAGAAGCTGTAAATCTTGAGATGTAAGCATTTAAATTATATGAAATTCACTATTTTTGTATCACTATAGTGGTTAGAAAATAGATAATGTACTTATATTATATACAAATACAAGTAAATTCTCTAGCCTTGATGTATTTAAAATAAAATAGACCTCATGTTTTATAACAAGCTCCATACACTTTTTCCAACGTTTCTCCATTTTTTTTTTATTCCTTCCAAAAAAAAAAGATTTGTCAAGGTCATCAATATATGTATTTGTTTTTTTAGGTGATTTCATCGCTGGAGTCAAATCTCTTTCCGTCAATCAGGGCTAAATCCGGTGAATAAGGTGTATGTGGGAGCAATTTGTGGCCTAGTTCACTCTTGCATTGTCGTGGTGATAAAGTACTTTTTCCTCGATCAAATGCGGTCTCGGTCTTAGTTTTTTAAATCCTCATTAAATTAACGCATTAAGTTTGCATGATATTCGTCACTGATCGTTTTACCTTTTGGCAGGTAGTCAATGTGGATTATACCGCGTGCAACCCAAAAAACGGTTGACATGACTTTATTGGCTAACAAACTTTGCCTTCTTTGGCGCTGATTCACCCCGAGACACCCACTGTTTTGACCGTTGTTTAGTCTCGGTTGTATTGCAGTGCGGTGCAAAAACTTGTTTATATTGAACGCGTTTTTGAACAACGCCAAAAAATTCCTTGAAGATTTCACGCATAGCCATGGTTTGAGTGATGGTGTTGCCCTTTCAGTTAAGCGACGGGAAATTCAAAATTGCATGAGCTTATTAACTCGCCCTCGTATATTGCCTCACTTCATTACTATAAACCACTTTACACAGCCCTCGTTACCACAGCATTTTTTCATACTGAAAAGAAAAAACTAAATCTAATATATGATACGAGTAAAAAAAGGATTTTAATACAAATTCTACACCGACAAAAAATATATATAACAGCGAACCAGAGTGAGGTAGACATAGAACATTAAAAGTATGTGAATGTGTACAATAATGTCAATCTAATTGATGAGTTTAATTGCTCTCGAATTTGTTAAGGACTTTTGATGAATGACTACGACTAAGACACAAAAACACCCACGCATACATGCAAACAAACAAAAAACACATAGACACACAAAAAAAATAAAATATAAAAAGGCAAACATGTATTGGTGTGCTCAAAAGCACTTAACCATTGTATTTGTATTAAAGAGACGCAGACACTCAATGTACATATGGATATAATGCCTCAGATGTGTGTTTGTATATAAGTGTGGTAAAGTTAATGCAAGATAAATCCTTGACGCTACTAACACACATACACATATTGTCTAAAGATTGATTTCGTGCTAAGTATACAACCCTGCCAACATTTTCTATCGTAGAAGTTTCTGCCTCGTGATGTGATAATTTTTAAATTCGTCGCGGATGAAATCGTCTTCTGAGGGATGTAGTAACACCAGGCGGGACGAAGAGTGCAACTACAGTCACACACCTAAGAGGTGAGTTTTAGCTGACTTCCATAAGTAACGAACACGACTCTTCTGGATGTGCCAAAGCATTAACCACTTGGTGGTGTAGGGTATAAAAAAACTGCACACTTTAAAAGTAATAATTCAACTGGACTTCCTCTCATACTATCAACTAAATAGTATTTTGTAGTAAATAGAAAATTACGTTTAAAAGAAAAATATTTTGCATAATAAAGAAGTAACAAACGTAAGATCAGATTAACTAAAATCATTCTTCTAACTTCTAGAGTTGACGCAATAGTCACATTTGTCCCAAAGACTCTTAGAAATGTTAGCAGGGAAGTATTGATATACATTTGTACGTAAAAAAAGTATAAAAAAGAAATTATAATGGAAAGTTTTGTCATTAGCGAAAACAGAACCTATTGGTTTGAAACATTTTTTTTGAATTTTATTTTGTAAATTTAAAGTAATTGTGAGACTGTTAGCAAAAACAATTTTCTATTAAACCAAGGGCTTTATTTCTTTTGCAATTGATAACTTAGAAAATACATTTATATTAAACGTTTAGGTGAACTTTAGAAGGAAGCTGCTTAAACAAATTTTAATATTTTTTTTTTAGGAATGGAACAAGATCAATAGTTATGTGATGACTATGTTTTTGACGCATTTAAAGCGGAACATTAATTCTTATGAAGCTAGAGATATTTTGGAATTCTCTCAGTTTCTCGAATGTCAATACAAGATTGCACAAATTCATTTATATTGTTACGAAATTGTACTTGAATTCAAATATAATGGTTTTAACGGCTTGTTTAAAGTTGCAGAATATTCCTCAACTGCTGTTAACATATCATTAACATAGCTGTGGAACATACAACATTGAATAAAAGCTTTGAGTTGATCATTTTTTGCAAGTATGGCAACACTAAATGTTTAAACTGCTGACAATAACATCTAAAGCTCTAGAATTCGAATACTTATACTAGTTTGTTCGTTAAAATCATTGTAGATGATTCACGAAAGATGGCGTGTGTATAAATGGTGGCAGAGGTTGCAGTCGTTAGTTAGTTTTATGATAAAACTAATTAACTTCGAGTAAACATCAACTATATTACCAGTGTATACTTATACATTATAAAGTGTGTAATTCTGCGAATTATAAATGTGCATAAAAACACTGAGTGACACTTAAACAGTTGTTTTACAGATTTAAATAAATAAAGAATTGTTACATATTTTAACTAAACTGCTTTTATTTGCAATCAAAATTTCCGGCTTTTTTAAAAGAAATAAACCACTGTTTTTAAAATAGGTAAAAACGTAACAATCTATATCTATATAAATATATAAATGTCTTTGTAAGTTTGTTTGTTTGTTTGTTTGAGCATCACGCCTAAACGGCTGAACCGATTTTATTGAAACTTGGAACGTAGATAGATCCTTACTTGGAAGCGTCAATAGGCTATACATTTTTTCAATGCTTGGACCAGAAAGGGATAAAAAGGGGGAAAAACGGGTAAAATTGGTACCTTTAGTTTTTAAACAATAATTACTAAACGGCTGAACCGATTTTTACATCGACAGGGGTAGCGAAGCGCACCGGGTCAAGCTAGTCTATATCTATATAAATATATAATGTCTTTGTAAGTTTGTTTGTTTATTTGTTTGTTTGAGCATCACGCCTAAACCGCTGAATCGATTTTATTGAAATTTGGAACGTAGATAGATCCTTACTTGGAAGCGTCAATATGCTATAACTTGTTTCAATACTTGGACCAGGAAGGGGTAAACAGGGGGAAAACCGGTAAAATTGGTACCTTTAGTTCTTAAACAATAAATACTAAACGGCCGAAACGATTTTATTGAAATTTCCAACATAGACTACGACAGGGGTAGCGAAGCGCACCGGGTCAAGCTAGTATATACTAAATTTGACTATGAAATATCAAATTTTATAAATTTAGTAATTTAAGTTAACAATCTTTGAACAACTTAATTTTTACTTTTAGGATCATTAAATACTGATAATATTTACTTCGAGAGGAGATTTATTCAGTTTTGTGAAAATAGAGCAGCCATATTTGGAAATTTTTGGCATACTACCACGTGATGACCAATATTGTATACGTAATAAAAATAATTTTTTTTGGAATCAAAAACATCACACACCAACACCAATTTCTAAAATAAACCAAATTTTTGTTCAAGTTTTAAATTTTTGGGTGGTTAAATCGTATATAGCAAAAACGTCGTCAACGGAAAATTAAATGTTTGTAACGCCCAAAAATATCAGTCTAACACCTACCTTAAAGTATACCAATCGACTCAATAGCACATTCTGAGTCGATTAATCGATATCCGTCAGTTCGTCTGGCTGGATATCCATGTAAATCTTGTGCGCAAAGTACAGGTCGATAAAATTTGGTACATACAATTATCTCGGATTTCGCTCCAAAAAAGTTTTATATATACGGAAATCATGTTACCTAATTTCATTATGATCGGTCCATAACACTGGTCAACAAAGGATAAGAATAACAGAAATATAATTAGAATGTTTTAAATACGAATAGTTCTTTCGTAATTTGATTTTATTCTACGGTTTAATCAACAATGTATCTAACTGATCATCTTGTGAAAAAAAAAAACCTTTTAGCTCTTCATCTTAATTGCGATAGTAACATATTATTGTTTCAAGTTGTAATAAATTCCATCCCCTTTAATCGAGAGGCCAAATATTCTTCCTCTTGTTTGGACAAATTTATAAGTCACGTATCAAATCATTGAGATCTTTTTGAAATATCAGATTTGACTCATTAGATGAGAAAGTTTCTTGGCAGTCAATGTCTAATAAATCGTTTTCGACTGCTTCTGGTATAGCTGACCGATCGGAACTTAGAGCAGGTTTTGCTTTTTCTTTCTGCTTTTACATATAGACGAATTTAAAATCTTCACATATTGCAGCAAAATTAGTAAGTACATTTCATGTTACAAATTTTTTGTTGTTTGTGTAATTAGACATAGCTCCCATATAAGGCCTGCTTCCGAAAATCACTTTAACAAGCATAAATCTCTTAAAAATGTTAATATAGACATAAAATTCAACAAAACTAACTTTCATATAGACATTAATTGCACCACCTAATATAAGGCCCACTTCCAAAAATCGCTCACGAATATAAATTATTGAAATTTTGAAAGAAAAATGTTTTTGCTCATTTACTTAGTGTAGGGTATTATATGGTCGGGCTTGACCAACCACACTTTCTTAATTGTATTTTTTTTTTGTTTTTGTGTGTAGTGTAATATTAGTAACGAAATACAAATTTGGTTTTTGTTAGAAAGATTAAATATTTTATTGGTACATATTTGAGATCGTATACTTAATGTATATTTATTGAGAGTTAGAAAATAGCACTCATACGTAAGTTATTGGACATTTATGTAATATATAGTTTTTTTTTTTGACGATTGGGAAAAACTGCGACGATTGCAAATTTAACAAAGATTTCAATTTGGTTGAAAAAAAACTAGTTGTTTCTTTAGATTATTATATTTTACTGAACTATTTAAATAGCCTAATATAGTTGTATGCATAGAAAAGCACAAACGTCTTATGGTATCCATGGCTTCGGCATGAATTTCATTGATGCAGCATTCAATTATCTTTTTCAATGCACGGGTTATTGCTGGCTTGTGGGTTTGTTGGCATATACCTTAGATTTTTAAAACCCCATAACAATACATCGAATGGTGTTAAATTACACGATCTAGGATGCCAAATCTGATCTCGGAAACGATTGAGTACTAAGATAATTTTTCTCCCATTTATTGATAAAATCTTAAAACATGAAGATAATTTCTTATGTATCTTAAGAACAAAAGTGAGTAACTAACATTTCAATAATTTTACAGGAATAGGAAAAAAAACTGTTTAAAAAAAATATATATACATAAGTATATGGTTAAATCTAGAGTTTCCAAAAAACAGAAGAATTTCAAAACCGCGGTTTCGGTTTTAAAAAATTAAAAAACCGATCGGTTTCGGTTCGGTTTTGTGATAATTTACTAACTATTAAATCAGTTGATAATGTAGGAAAATTTGACGAGTGTTGACGAGTATTTACGAGGATAAAGGAAAATTGGTACTTTTACTTTTAATGTATTAAATTAGTTAAAGTTGGCTAATATGCTTCTCAGTAAAGAAATAATCAAGAATAGAGGGCATAATGATATTGAGGTAACAGAAACTATTATTGAAATTTCTATAATAATGAACCTATAAGCAGGATATTAAACACACATGATCCTGACTGAGTTAGAATATAAAAAATGGAGTTGCAGGTACTTTTTCGAACTAGTAGTACTCTTTGAATATTTTATAACGATGGACCTAGAAACGCGAATTCAAAACGGATAATTAATGTTACTATTTCTTTATTGTAAAGGTACTTTTTTAATATTTTATAATAATAAACCTTAAAATTAGGCACAACTGATTCTGAATGAGTTAGAATTCACGAAAGGTGATTATAGTCTTATCTTCCTTTTGTATTTTCTATAATGGACATAGAAATATGAAATAAAACATTCATAATGCTGAGTAGGAATACAAAATGTGGGTCTTTATGGTTTTTTACTGTTTTTATTCTAATAATACGTCTAGAATGAGCTACAATCCACATTACAATGAATCAATAAACATGAAACTAGAGACATGTTTTCCTGAATTAGAATTAATTTACAAAGGGAGACTTAATAGTACTATTTCTATATTCCAATTGGGGTGGCGAAGCGCATCGGTCAGATAGTACTCCATACTTTTATCGGATATTTGAAAATAACTAAGACTTTGTTATAAAAATTTTGCATTATTTAGCCTGCGAAAGGTAGCCTGCTACATCATCTGAAGCAATTATTTTAATACAATTTAAAAAATTGAAACAAATCTTAAGATATTTTTACCAATCTGTGTTTAGAGATATTGGATGAATAATTGAATGAAAAAGTTTGTTTCTCATTTCTAAATTTTGAATTTTTCTAGTGAAAATAAATTAAAAGTGAAAACCGTAGAATAATCGTCGGTTTCGGTTTCGGTTTTAGGCCTTGAAAAACCGCGGTTTCGGTTAAAACCGAATTGGAAACTCTAGTTAAATCTATTAGTAGTAGAGATTCTTATTGAATCTTAAATACCCTCCACCTAAATATGATTCTATAGCAATTGAAATAATATAACAATTGTTGAAATAATATAACAATTGACAGCAATTTATAATTGAAATTACTACAGATTTTTACCATTTTCAAAAGAGATTGTCCTTTGTTCCTATTATAACGTATGATATTTAACAATTTATATACAGTGGCGAGCAGAAGTGAGTGCATGTTCACGATACTGACTTTCGTCATCCATAACAACAAAACCATACAAGCAAATCAAAAATATTTTTTTAGTTTTATTTTTATTATTTTATTCGTAACAAATAGGAGTAAAGAAACAATAATAAATGATATGATTTCAAAGAGTTTGGAAGAAAAAACGAAAACAACCCGCATAAACTCAATTTTGCACGTTTTATGAATTGCACCTATTTTCCAACTTTCACTTCTCTTATCAGCAGAAATCATGCAGATTTACCTTTATGTTTGTTGTTATCTTATTCTCCTTGCTCGTAGAGCAGTTTAAAATTTGTTTCTTGCGAATTAATGCCGATTTTGTCAATTACTATCATATTTAAAATAAATTATTGATTTTTTGTATAAAAATTACAAAAATATCTGAAGAAATTTAAAATAGTGTTGTGTGCCTGACCGAGAAAGGCTATTCTTCACGTACCATTTCCGAGATACTTGGTAGTAGTCAATCGGCGGTGATCGCAGCTCAAAAGAGACGAAATGTGACTTCGAAATCGCAAGTCAAAGGTCGCAAAATATTACTAACGGACTCAGATGCTCGAATAATGAAGTCCGAAATGAGAAAAAAAAACACAAGCTGCTAACACCAAAGGGTGTTTCTTTAGCAATTAACATAAATGAAATCGAATGGACTGCTAGAAGAGCGCTCCATGATATCGGATATGCCTCAACTGTTAAAAAAATCAAACCTGCGTTGTCCGATAAGAATGTTAAAGCGTGCTTGAAATTAGCAAGGGAGCATAGAAATTGGCCCATTGATGATTGGAAACGTGTTATCTGGTCTGATGAGTCCAAATTTAATCGTTTTCAGTCAGATGGATAGTAATACTGCTGGCGTAGATCCGGGGAACTTGTTCAAAGACGCCATGTGAAGCAAACTGTTAAAGTAGTTAAACTCTTCTAGCAGTCCAATCGCTTACTTTTTTGTTAATTGCCAGAGAAACACCCTTTGGTGTTAGGAGCTTGCGTTTTTTTCTCATTTCGCACATCATTATTCGAGCATCTGAGTTCGTTAGTAATATTTTTCAACCTTTGACTTGCGATTTCGAATCACATTTCGTCTCTTTCGAGCTTCAATCACAGCCGATTGACTAATACCAAGTATTTCGAAAATAGTACGTGAAGAACAGCCTTTCTCGGTCAGGCACACAACACTATTTTAAATTTCTTCAGATATTTTTGTAATTTTTATACAAAAAATCACCAATTTATTTTAAATATGATAGTAATTGACAAAATCGGCATTAATTCGCAAGAAACACATTTTAAACTGCTCTACGAACAAAGAGAATAAGATAACAACAAACATAAAGGTAAATCTGTATGATTTCTGCTGATAAGAGAAGTGAAAGATCGAAAATAGGTGTAATTCATAAAACGTGCAAAATTGAGTTTATGCGGGTTATTTTCGTTTTTTCTTCCAAACTCTTTGAAATCATCTCATTTATTATTGTTCTTTACTCCTATTTGTTACAAATAAGATAATAAAAATAAAACAAAAAAATATTTTTGATTTGTTTGTATGGTTTTGTTGTTATGGATGACGAAAGTCAGTGTCGTGAACATGCACTCACTTCTGCTCGCCACTGTACCTAGTAATTGGTTAACATTTCCCGTTTGACTGAACATATTTCCCTATTAACCTCAAGTGAAGAAATAGAGTATAAAAGGGTATACAAATACATTTTGACAAAGTTTTTTTTTTTTTTTGTCACCAAAACGGACAAACTGAGTATAGGGTTTTACTACCCTTTGCTAGTAGAGTCGAACCTATAGTGTCATTATCGTGTGTTTTTTGCACTGTTGCACAGTGTTATGAGCCCACCATCGTAAAATTTGTTACAGGGATTTATTATTTTCGTAGAATTTTAGCATGAAAAATATATGTATAAGAGATTAATGAGTACTTTACTGATTTTCGTAAGTGGACCTTATGTGGAAGCTATGGTCAAATATGGACCGATATACACAAAATCCTGTATACACAATATCCTGATATGAATTTTAAATATAAACTACGGATCTGTGAAAAATTTTGGTTTGATAATGATATTTTTTTAGATATTTAAGCAGGTTAATGTGTTTTTAGGAAGTGGTCCTTATATTGAAGCTATAACCAATTATAACCCGATTTTCATAGAACTAAGTATAGCGATTATAGTATGTATGGGGATTATTTATGACGAATTTCATCTACATAGCGACATTTATAAGATATTTGTGCTTATTTAAATAATTTTCGGAAATAAACTTTATATGGTTGCTTTGGTCAAATATGGGCAATTCCAAGTCATCTTACGTGACATTCGTACGCCTATTGAGTTGAATAGATTTTGCAGAAATAGGAGTATCTGAAAAAAATAATTTGGTCTTTATGTTCCATTCAGAGGGTACTATATTTTACAAAAAATAATAGGTTCTTTCGAAACCTTGTTGTCCAAAATATCGAGCGAAATAAGAGTATATCGTACGTGACAAAAAACGGAAGTAATTTCAAGGTACATGTAGAAATATGCGATGATTTTTGAATCGTGAGAGTCGTAAAGTTTTCTTTTAATTTCTTACACTAAACTAAATATTTTTCCTTTATAATCCGTCATATTTAAATAAAAATAATCTTTGGATGATTTTATCTATCTATATATATAAAAATGGATGTTTGTATGTATGTGGGTATGTATGTATGTATGTTCCGAATGATCTCAAAAACGGCTGAACCGATTTTGATGAAATTTTCAGGGAATCTTCAGAATAGCCCAGCGGGTAACACTGCAAAGTCAGGTCTGTGAGCGAAGGGGTGTTTAAAAATCAAATTTTTACATTATATGCCTTAATGCCATCTATATATATAAAAACAGATTTGTGTATGTATGTTCTGCATGGACTCAAAAACGGCTGGATTGATTTTGATAAAATTTTTACGAAATCTTCAGAAAAGCCTAGCGGGTAACACTGTAGAGTCAGATTTTTGATTTTCGGTCTATGAACGGAATGGCGTGGCAGAATCAAATTTTTATACTATACCGCTAATGAGATAAAAAAAAGGATATTGTATAATTGTTGATCGACCTTTTCTTCAATTCTCACAGATAGTTGATTTAGTTTCCTATATACAGGTTTACAAAGTCAGTGATTGTGTAAAAAAAATTTGGCAAAAAAATTTTTTTAAAAAAAAAATTTATTTTGTCGACCAAAAAATGTTTTTTTAATTGGCAAAATACATAAATACTTTTTTTATTCCCAACGTTCAAACAATGACAATTTTCATATCGTTGCTTAACATCATTCTAAAAATTTTAATTCAAAGTGTTGTACTCTGAAGCGAATTATTTGGTGTAAGCGAAGAAAGGAATACATTTCAACACATATCCGGTACTATAAAAGTTCTTTTATATTATCAATCGATGATAAACAATTTTGTTTACTCTTGCATATTAGGTTCATGAATAAGAAATTTCCATATGAAATCTATGAAAAAAATAATATTTTGAATAACTCTCCGCATTCCACTTTTAATAAAAAATAACGGTCTTATTCAAATAAAATTTGTTTTAGAAAGCGCATCTACGTCTAGAGCCACAGAAACGAGAAGAGAACGAGAATCACGGCTTCAGTAAATGCGTCGCATTGCATCTTCATCTCGTGCAGAGACACCTCAACAGCATATCGAAAGACTAGAAGCCAATCGCTCCCGAATGGTTCGAACAAGAAAAACAATCGATTTAAAGTTGCCGGCATTTTATTACAATAAGTATGATGACTACAGGAATCACAAGGACATACTGATTGCCGCAATGGACAAACATTGCTTACATTGCCGCGTTTTTAAGTTCCCTAAGGAATCCCCGGGAATGTGCTGTTCGAACGGTAAAGTTATTCTGCCACCAGTTATTGAGACGCCTAAGCTGCTTCTAAGCTACATTTCCAGCGCCAATCCTATTTCCAAGCACTTCCTTCAAAATATCCAAAAGTGCAACTCATGATTTCAAATGACGTCGGCTTCATGCCCACCTTTAAAGTTTAAGGCCAAATGTACCAGAATTGGATCATTGCTCCCGCTTCCCAATGATGATGCGAAATTCCTTCAAATTTATTTCACTGGAAATGAAGCTACAGAAGCCGAACGCTATCAACGAACATGCTTGTGCATTTGCTGCAATACCCTTCTGCCGAAACATTCTCAAAACAATTGTTGGACATCAGAAATGGACAAATGTCAATTGATCTCGCCACAAATGAGATTTCGTTGTTGACAAGGTATTCCCAAGTCTTACAACCAACTACAAAAATTCGGATTGGCTGTGGGAACATGCAATTTTGGCACCAATAAATTATGATGTTAACAAGCTTAATAAACAAATACAATTGAAACTGCCTGGCGAAATAATAAAATGCAAATCGATTGACACCTACTGAATTTTTGAATTCATTGGAACCAGCCGGACTGCCACCACTTGTATTAAAATTGAAGTTTGGATCACCGACTTTTTCTGACACTGTCTATTAAAATCGAGATCGAGATGCAATATAAGACAGATGTTTTCTAAGGGCCAGCACGCGGACCGGGTTCAGCTAGTAATAAATAAAAGTTAATATCGTACGTGACATACCGTACGTGACAGATTTTCATCTTATTGTAAAACAATGTATATTCTGAAAATATATGTATAAAAAAACTAAGAAAATAAATAGAAAATATTATTCGGTTCTAATAAACAATTTCACTTCCACATAGTAACATTTTATTGTTTTCTCCTATTCAAATCATCTTGAAAAAAAGTTTAAGGGTTTTTGTATTTTCAATCGTGGTTGTCATTCTCGTGGAATTGCCCTTATGGGACGATCCACAAAAAATTTGATGTTGTGATTTCTTTTAGGATAAAACTCATTTCTGCTGAATTTTGTATGGATACTGCAATTCTGTAGGCATCTATAAACCATAGCTCCATATTTCGGGAAGCAGTTTTGTATGGGGGCTAGGAGAAATCTTAGACCGATTCTTATAATTCACTAAAGTTAGTACTTTTATCATACAAATAACGAGTGTTAAGTTTTATGGAATTATCTGCAACATAAGGAGTGAGATTGTAAAATTCTTAACACACGTTTTTCATTAAGACTTTGAACCCAAGTATTATTTGACTTTTTGCTTGATCAAGTTACCTTTGTAAAGCATGTCAGTTATTATGTTTAATGTCAATTATGTTCATTTGTTGTTAATCTGATTAAATTGAGTGACCAGAAAAAAGTTCGTACTAAAATTATTAAATATTTTCAAAAAAACCCAACTTTGTCTTACAAAAAGTTAGTCAAGCATTCAAAGGCCAGCCCTCAAACTGTTTCCAATAATACTAAACAGCACCGGGAGAACTTGTCCGCTGATGGAAAACCTGGCCCATATGATGTTTCTAAAGCCAAAAAAAATAGAAAGCATTGTCAAAAGAGCTCCCAACATATCCGGTAGGAGAGCAGCCCAGTTAGCTCAGTGCTCTATTTGGACTATTTGGTACGAAAAGTTTAAGCTAGTGCAGGTTTAAAAACATACAAGGCTAAAAAATTAGAGGCCAAAAATAGACCATGGAAATTGAAGTTAAGAATTTTTCGATCTCACTCCTTATTTACACAAATAACAAAAAATATGTTAAAATTATCAATTTTTTTAGGTAGTCTCTCATATTGTTCCATTAATTTAGTTCTGGTTAACCGATTTTGCTGATTTTCAATACCAAACTGCTTAGGACAACAATAAACATTTTAGCAAGTTTGTTTGTCTATTTTGGATTTGAGCGTGTTTTACACAGACGGAAAATTCTCAATCGACTTAGAATTTCATAAGGATCAATAATATATATACTTTTTTGGGTCCTATGAGATTTTTTCTCAATGTTACACACAGAATGACAACCTTATATATACCCTCATGCACCACTTATGGTGGGGGAGGGTATAAAAACAATGAAAAACATTGAAAATATTCTCTCATAACTGTGCAAATTCCCATTAATTTTGTTTAAAATTTAAAAATAAATTTTATTCTGTATTTTTAGCTGTCGGAAAATGAAAAATATTAATGTTTCACCAACATTTACCTTTATTGAATTTCAATATACATACATACATAGTTTTTACACTAAAACATTTTTCCCCCAATTATGCAGTAACGAACAATGTTTTTCCTGGTTTTTTTCTTCTCCTTTGTTTTTTTTTTTTTTTTTGTATAAATTTACTAAAATAACAAATAATGCTAGAGAGTCCAACTTTAGTTGCTCCTGGAACTCAATGTTATGTTAGCTGTTGCTATTTTAACATAATTTTATGTAAATTTAAACTGTGAAGCAAATGTTTCACTCAAGTTCAAATGAATGAATTAATGTTGAAAAATGTAACGTCTAATGTGCAAGTACATAGTCATGAAAAAGAATGAACATTATTATTGTATTGTATGTATGCGAGTAGATCTGTGTAAATTTACATACAACCACAACAAGAAAACAAATAGTTAGGAAAACTTTAAGTTGCACTTGCAACAAGAAAATTAAAAACAATAAAAATAATAATAATAATATGTAGTAGAAAAAAGAAATAAATGGAAAAAGGGGGGGGGGCGGAAACATGAAAACAACAGTCACTTGACTCAACGTTATGAAAACTTGAGCTTAATTAATTATAGTGTTTAAGTTTATTTTACTCGTACTCAGATATGCGATAGTGGTTTAGAAAGTTCATTCAAAATTGGCTTGCTTTTTAGCTGCTTTCTTAACCTCCATAATGCAGGCATATATTTTGTTTTGTAAAAAAAAAAAAAAAATTATAGAAACCATAAGAAAAGATGGGGGGTATATTGATTTTGCCATTCCGTTTGTAACACATCAAAGTATTTATTGCAGACCCATATTAGTATATATCTTCGGGGGTCCCCATTAGATTCTAAGACGATCTAGCTATTTTCGTATGTCTGTCTGTTGAAACACGAAACGTGCTAGCTGGCTGAAATTTTCAACAAATTCAAAAAAATATTGTTTGCGCAGCCATAAATATGTTGATTATGAAGCTAATTTTTGACAACTTTAAACAGAATTGCTTCATAATCAACATATTTATGGGTGCGCACTCTTAATTATACTGTAAAGTAGGGCAGAAATTAGGTAACATTCGCCTGTAGTCCCCATATAAGGTCCCCCTCAGAAAATGACTTGAACATTCATTATTGTCTTAAAATAACAAATATTTATTGTGATGAAATTGGACTGAAACAAGTTGTTTCTTTTTAAATTAATTTTTTACCTGACCTACTATAAAGGAAGCCTTATGCAAAAACAAATAATATAATAATATTAGTAATTTATTTATGCATATTTGTGTGTTTTCACAATGAAAATGTTACTTACTCTGAAAAACAATTATAAACATTTTGTAACAACTTGTTATACTCGCAATCCCAGTGAACATTTCCTATAAATTGTTTCGCTTTAGAGGTGCTTTTGTTGTATATCCATGCAAAGCAATCTCTCGTTTTATATCACAAGAAAAACTCTTGTTAAATGATATTCCGTTGACTGTTGGCTAGATCAACGGATCGACTAAACAGAACTCCGGAAAGTTTAAAAAAAATTGTCTTATTGCTTAACTTTGATTTATAATATCTTGTCTTTTACATTAACAGTTTGACAGCACATAATTCTATGCCAAATATCTGGCAAAATAAGTTACGAATTCCAATAAAATACCTCATATATTTAAAAAAGAAATAATTAAAATTAAATCTAACTCTTTTGATAAATTTGATTTTGAATTACTTAAATTCGAAAATTTTTGCTCAACATTTTTTTCGAATATCTATTCTTAATGCCATTTTAATTATTGGAGAAATTTAGTTACATCCCTGTGAAATCATTTTATATAGCTATTGAAAATTCCAGTTTATTTGAAAACTACAAGTTTCCTACACTTATTAGTTAGTTAAATAAGTTGCGAGAAGTTTGCTACGTTTGCAAGTTAATAGGCTAAACTACTTTTAAATAAACAGTTTCCTTATAATTTTAGCTAAATTATCATTTACTTGGCTACGCTAGTCAAATAACAGGTGATTTTAGGATTTGTTTCAAATAAAACTGACTGCAACAGATTTTTAATTGGCCAACAACTATAGCTGACAATACAGGGGAACAAAATTGACATTTTGGTTTGGTGTAGGGAAAAATGTTGTTTTTTTTTTTTTTAAAAAAAAAACAAACACAAACTGCGAAGCGTTTTGCTTGTCTGCAGATACACCCAGAGTCTCTGGCGGGAATCGAGCCCGCTACCCCCAGATTGATAGTCCAGAACGCTATCGTGTAATCTATCGGGGCACCCTTGATAAAACATACATGACACATTTCATTTTCAAAACTATATTTAGTATTTTTTGAGCAGCTCTCGTTTTTAATTTGTTCATTGTTCTGTATTTTTTTTTTTTTTCATTTGTTGAATATTGCATAAATGGAGACTAAAATGAAAAAGCATATTTGTACTGGTATTATCTTTTCTTTGACATCAATTCTGTTTATCTAAATGCCAGGATATATTGGTGATATCGCAAGGATGTTGAAAGTTAACTTTTTTCAGTTTCATCCTTAAGTTTGACCAATGTTAAAAGGGTTAAACATTTTTCCATGATATACATTGAAAACATAGCAATAAACTAATTTATATAAATAAATTAAAAATCGCCGAAAATATACTAAACTCGAAGAATTAAACGAATTATGCAAAAGTTCGTAACTTGAATGTTTAACATTTACATAATTATACAGGGTTTTCCAACAAGGGGTGTTATTTTGGTATTCAAAGAAAAATTACACATTTTGAGATAAATGATCGGATGTTTATTTCATAATAAAGAAGAAGATATGACGTTAATAATGAAAAACAACATCAGCCAAATGGCCACCATGACCACGCTTACAGGACCATATCCTTTTCATGAAGTTTTCCATAAGTGGCTGCTCTATGTCCTCGATAGCCTCACGAATTCTATCTTTGAGGTCTTGAATCGACGCTGGGCTGTTGGCGTAGACCTTATCTTTCACTTGGCCCCTTAGGAAGAAGTCGTAAGGTGTTAAATCGCAAGATCTCGGTGTCCAATTGTGATCACCTTTTCGAGAGATAACACGGTCTCGTAAAAGCGCAATGGTTTCGTTGCTTGTGTGGCACGTAGCGCCGTCTTGTTGAAAGTAAACGTTGTCGAGATCAATATCATCCAACACCGACTATAAGATAGGTTGTAATGACGTTTGCGGAGTGCCCAATTTCAAAGAATGACGTGAAATGGATAAACCTGGGTTTTCTTCAACGCTTTGGGCTACAGCAACAATATTCTCAGTTGTTCTTGAGCGACGTGCACGGGTTTTATTCTTCACATCACTAACTTTATTCTATTGCGGTCCGACAAGGTGCTTGACGACGCCCCAAAAATGCTTTAGTTTTGCGAACTGTGACTACAAGATTTTCACCATTTTTGTAGTGAATTTTAATAAGTTCAATGCGTTGTTGAAGCGTATATCGTTCTATTTCTAGTAATGGCGTAGTTTCTACTTGTCAAATGTCAAAGAATAAAGACAGCTACCGAAATACGGGGTGATTCAAAATAAAACCTATTGTTGGAAAACCCTTTACTTAAACTAAATATTTATTTTTGTAGAATAGCGTAGTCATAAAATATAGGGTAGAAGGTGGGAGGTGATCTCATAGTACAACCACAATAGATATTCTCAAATTTGTTCTTGTTTCGGATACTTAGATATTTGGTTTTAGTTTTATTAATTTTAATCTTGTTTATCTCATCTTAATATAAATATTTTTCTTACATTTCTAGACTGACCAAAAACGACGAAACCATCCCATCCATGGGGTAACTACGCCAAAGGGATGGGGCAGATTTGTCATTTGTAAAATAAAAAAGAATAAATTAAAATATAAACATATTTTACTGTTATATACCTTAATTCACAAAACAATGTGAAAAATAATAAACCAGATATTGATGGTTTGTTTCACATAACTTAACAAACAAAATTTGAACAAATTGTCACTGATTTTTTCTATATTTTACCAGCATTTTGATCTACATCACAGGGATTCCTTGTAACTGGCGCATGTGCCACATGGGGAGTTTTTAGGTTTGATATACATTTCTGTCCTACTTCTAATTAAATGATGGAAAAAACTTTCACTATTATTGACATTCTATCACCAACCAATATCTTCTTTGTATCACAAAAACTAAAGAAGTTAGCACACAAAATTCAAACTCTGAAATATTTTCACAGCTTTTTGAAAAACAATGAATCGCGCCTGCCTCAACTGCTTCCAACTTTCTGAAATAGTATATATTCGATAAACGAAAACATAACTTTAATGTAACAAAATCGATTACTCGGTTCTTAAGTTATTACCTGTTGGCAGATGTGCCCCTATGGCGCATGATACCCCTTCTACCCTATACGATGTTTTTTAAATTATAAGAAAAAACAGCTTGTTCTTAAACACACAATATTTCTGTTAGGTAAGGATCCGGTTTTTTTTATAATATGAATATATCGTTAAAGCTTTGCGTAAATGGACAGCTTCAATCAAGAAAATCACATATAATATAAGTCCTTGATATATAAGCAATTATTCATAATCAAGTTTTAAATTTTTACAGGCTTATAAAACAGATTTTGTATGAAAATTTTGTTTAATAAACCTTTAATAAAATTAAAAATTGATTATGAATAAGGAGGGTTATGTAAAAATTAATCAATATGAACAATTATTTTATAAAATAATTAAAATCTGATACAACAAGATAGTAAATACAAAATTCTCGACATTTTAAAGAAACATCAAATGAAGTATTTCTATTGATGTATTTAGATTTAAATGTGTATTATAGAATAGACCTTCAAATTAATTCATAAAAAAATATATATTTTATGATATAAATGTTCGGAGTATTATCTAAATATTTCATTAAATTTTTAACTAATTTCATATTTTAATTAAAAACTATGTTCGCTGTATTAAATTTTTATTTAGAATTTTCGGAATGCAAAATTTTATTAAGGATAAAGCTTAAAGTGTAAAATTTTAATATTCTTGAAAGATCAGACAAATATCCCAAAACATCCACCAGAATTAATATACTCAAAAGAAATATGTGTATAGGTAGACCAGTTTCATGCTAAAAAATTTCACATTCTTAGTGAATTACCCACAATTTTGAAGAAAAACACCAACAAATAGGGTATTCAATGAAAATGTTAAAACCGCGATATTTCTAAAACGCGAGCTGACTGGAAAAAACCAAGTAACATAGCAATTAAGGTTCATGAACTTGTACAAAACGTATTTAAAATCTCGGGCACCAAAGTGTCTGTTCCTCTATGTAATTAATGTCGTGATGAAATTGAACATAAACAAGTTTTATAAGAACCTAAACAACTTTTGTGAGGATCGGTCCATAATTCCCCTACCCCCATATGACCCCTATATCAGTAAAATATTTTATTGTCACATATTGAGCCACAGACGAATGTAAAACTTTTGCATTAAGGGACTCGTGTCCTTTTCGAAATGAGTGCTTCAATTGTCATTGACATTTTTGTGTGAAACTAGCATAAAAACTAGAACTTTAATATTGATAAAATATAAATTGTAATTCATAAAAGCAATAGATAATAATGAGAAAAAGCTAACTGAAATTTTGAAATCCAAATTAATATTGAAAAATTACATATTGAAATTCAGAATAGGAAAATATTATTGAGAAAAACCCAACTGAATTTTGTGAAAATGAGCGAATTCACTTAATTGTGAAAAAATTCGAAAAGAATCAATCAATTTTAATGATCAATATTTCATTTTGTTGCTATTACATGTGACTTTGCGATAAAGTAATAAATGTTTGCCTATTTCGATTTTTCATGAGATTTTTAAAACAAAAAAATTTGCTATTTTCACACAAAAAATATACTTTTTACTTCAATTTGTTATTATTACTCCAAAACAACTGATAAACGGATAAAAGGCTATGTAAATATCAACTTTTCTAAGTTTATTTTAATAATATCAGGCGAACCCTTTTTGAGTTGGAGAATCGTCTATTTGTACTACAGGAACGTCTATTTGTACTACAGGAACCACAATACATCAAAGTTTTGATTTTGTTGCTTTGTGTTATATATTAGTATAAAAGTACATTAAAAATATAAATGCAAGTTTTTGTTGCAGTTTGAAAATATAAATGCAAGTTTTTGTTGCAGTGTCTGTTAGAAACATGTTCACTTTCAAAATACTAAATTGAAACAAAACTAATTAATGTAGAGTATTAAAAGAATTCTAAGTTGTTTAGTATTGAATATCCTCAAAACTAGTTGAGCAGAATAAATGTTATGGGCCATAAATTAAGACAACCGAAAAAGAACTACTACCTATTTCTACAAGTGACAAAAAAGTTATATTTAATTAAGCAATTTCAAATATCACCTACAAATATTTGCTGGGTTAATGCTAATATTTGCACCGCCAAGCACGCATACAATCTCCCTTTCTATAACTATCTCACCCATCCAGTCACTTATATATATTTATGTGCTTTGAAAAGTTCTACTGTATACACTGACTCTAAAATTCATATTTTATTTATTATGATTGTTAAATGTTTTATCTCTGCTACATTAATTTTAATAATAATTGTTTAAATACTGTAAAAGTAGAAAACAAAATTTAATTTCTCCAAAATATTAGAGATAAATAAAATGTATTTCGATAATTTGTATATAATTTTTTAGAATTATAGCATAGAGGGGAAGTATCAACATATTTTTGCTGTTTGAATAAGTATCTATCAAATTCAAAATTTCTCTAATAGCTTATAAAGCAGATTACAGTATATTGTTACGTTTTTACCTTTTAAAACGTGGGTGTATTTCCTTTAAAAAAAACCGGATACTTTTGCTTTCATTAACATTTATTTAAAATGTACAACAACAGTCATGTAAATAGTCACTCAGTGTCTATTTACACGTTTATCAATTCGCAGAAATGCACACACACCCTTTATAATGTACAAACTCAAATGTTCACGACAGTTGATGTTAACTCTAACAGCGCCAATGATCAACTCACTCACTACTGCAACCTCTGACACTATTTATACATGCGCCATCTATCGTGAATCTTCTCCAATGCTCTAGAGCTTTCGATGTCAATGTTAGCAGCTTAAACATTTAGTGTTGCCGTACTTATAAACAATGCTAATAACCGCATGCTATCAACATTGTTGATAAGCTTCTGCTGATGGACATGTTTATAGACATGATGAATGTTGCAGGCAGTTGTTACAGACCGTTTAATTCAAAACGCTATTGCACATTCGTAACAATAACAAGGGAGGGCCTTGTGTTATTCTTATGCATGCCCTTTCCTCCGTTTCTTAACCATTCCATTAATGAATTCATATTTTCCCTTTGCAATTCAAATGTACTAAATTCATACCTTTGAGACTGTATTCTTTATAGAGTTAATTCCCTATTGAATAATCAAGATGTTCTTGAATTCAAATCCATTACAAAATTGCTTTAAAAATTTATTGACGTTTCAAGAATTTTTTCAATTCAAATTTGTTAAAAAAGCATTTTTTCAATTAATTTAGTAAATGTTGAAAAGCAAAACAAAAACAGAACTGTATGAAGAATTAGGTTTGAGTGAATTGAATGAATTCTATTATGAATTATTTCCATTCTAATCAAAAGCCTTTGATTGAAGCTAAGTAATTAGATGTTGGTATTGGAATTTTAGAATGAATGACTGACATTTTTGTTTTAATTCTTAAATAAGATTTTAGTGATGCGCTGCTTCCACCGAGTGAAGATTTCGCTAACGCCAGTGCTCGTTACTTACTGTTGATTTTGGTAGGTGCTTCACTCTTCCACCAACTCAAGAATTCACTGACGACAGTGCTCGTTACTCTTATATGATGCTGGAGAAGTCATTAATATCACAATATCATTCCAAGGGAAACAAACTCTCTTTCACTTATATTAAGAGAATAGCTAATCCAATGCGCTTAGCTACCCCAAGCTCTGAAAGTGATTAGTTATACTTGCAAGCAAAAGTCCACTTTTTTTGTGATGGAGATATAGCTTAACTAATCAAATTTTTTGTTTATGTGCTCAAGAAAATAATATGAATTTAAAAAGTAGTAAACTGTTTACCCGAACCCAATCTTCAAATTTGAGTTAAAAAACACGCTGTCAGTTAATTTTTGTATGTATGACTTGAGGAAGCAAATTAGTTATAAATACTCTGAAAATGGACTGTAAAGTCCCCCTCAGAAAATGTCTTGAACATTCATAATTGCACAGGCGAATATATTGATTTATATTGATTTTAGCTACAGAATCCTGGGAGATAACTCGCCTATCTGCAGCTAATTTAAAATTGCCAGGGCTACTTTCATATTACTTCTGTAGCTTAAATGATTTGGAAAGAAATTAGTCACCAAGCCGTGAGTTCAATTATATTGTTAAACTTATTTAACTAATACTCAAACTAAATATTGTTCATATTTGCCACGAGCAGTACATATCAGAGTTGAAAAAGAACGTTTTATTTTGAATGAAATTTCGAATCATTCAGCCAATGAATTGTAATTGCTTTAAAGCATTAATTTTTCCAAAAATATTAATCATGAATTTTTTATTTCTTTTGCTCGGACCAGGAGATTATCCATACTTATGCAATGCATTGTGTTGGAATTAGGAAAATAGGTTGTGAAAGGGAGGATAGTTTGTGCACATTTAATATGAATTTTCCTATAATAAAAGTGGCGGGAAAAACTTCAGCAGGAAGCTTATACCACATACGGACTAGACGACTAAAGAACGAATTTTGTCTGTAATACGTTGTGCGATCTACTGTCCAATCGACCACGAGTTGATGAGCCCTTGACGAAGAACGCGTACTGCGTAAAAAATGACGTGTTTCGTTAACAAGTTCCCTAAGTTCTTGTAGTATCGGTAGAACAGTGAAACACAACCCACACTGCGACGATGTTCCAGTGAGTCAATAGAGTTGGGTATAAATCGTCAAATCTCGATATATGTCGAGTGAAGTTATTGCCGACACCAAAAGCAATAAGTTTTAACAGAACTTTTCCGACAGGAAGGCTAGCAAGTCCCCCGTAGAGCGTCCTTTTCCACCATTTCCGCCATGTCATTGACGCTATTGTCTATGAAACAGAGTTTCCAATTAAAATGCTGAAAAAAATCGTTGAGCTCAACAAAACGAGGCTTTTCGTATATATAAGTTGAACGTTTCGTAGCTGGTCGTGAAACATTACGAAGTTCAGAGAGCGAAAAAGAAGGTGTTAATGGTACAACGATTCATCTACATGAAATTAGAAAAAGGTCAAGGGTGTTATGTTGGTGCCCATCAAGGCATGGAATATGCATTGGTTCATTCACTAGTTGCACAGGCTGATTGTACGCCGATTTGAATGAAATTTGACATGCGCAAAGAAGAAGTGTTGCTTAAGTTATAAATTTTGATCGCATTGGAAATTTTTTTTTGTTATTTGATACATACATTTGTTGTCAGAAACATGGAGAGAATCGGGAAATACTTGGAACCACTGTTATCAAAAACTGGAGTAGAATGAGTAAAGGTGCTGAATATTTAATTTTCAAATGCGAATATCTCCTAAGTTACAAGAGATAATTGATAACTAGGTTTTTTGTGGTGCTCAAGAAAGAGATTCTATATGTGACATTTTTTGGAAATCGGAACGCAAACGAAGAAATTGGATCATATTAAAACTCGACAACACTTCTTTTTCGCGCATTTAAAATTTCATTCAAATCAGACTAAGGGTTTAAAGGTTACAGATTTATTTCCCTTTTTTCTATACCACTGTGAGCCGCGAATAGTTCAACATATTGGCCTTCTACAGTTGTATTACTTAAATACTGAAGCCAAGAGGAACATTGAAATCACCAGCAACAATAATTCACTGTTAGGACAACTTTCAAGAATCTTCGATATTTATTACAAAATACTGTTTGACAAATTTTTAATTCTTCCAACAGCTTTTCGATAAAAAAAGAAGTGTTTTTTTGCAACTCTATTCTAACTACAAACTCTAATGAAATAAATTAATTATGATTCTTTTCCTTTAATCATCTATGAATTCAAGCCAATTTTAACTCAAGCACCAACTAATTTACATAAGCGATTAATGCGCTATAGTAAAACTTAGATTTCTATTTCGAGAGCCCTCAATTGTTTTACATATAAGCAGAATACTAGCACGATTTTTTAACCAATTTTTTTTTTAACAAAAACCTTTTCACAAAAATTTTATTTCATCAAAATGTTTTTTCATAAAATTTTTCTAATGCTTCCAAAAGTTTTTCGATAAAAAAAAAAAGTGTTTTTTGTCATATTTATTCTAAACTAGCGGACCCGGCGAACTTCTCTTCGCCTCAATTTTAAGCCCTCAGACAAACTTTAGAGTAAAACTTGATTTTTCCAACTATCCGACTTTTCCGGAGGGATTTTTCAAAATTTTCTTCCGTAAAAACCTTCTCCTCGAAAATACGAACAAATCACAAACAATTTTACAGAAATCGGCCTAGCCGTTCCCATTTTATGAATTACTATACATTTTTTACACCATTTTTATATATATAGATTCAATTCAATCAGATTTTAATTGAAACACCAAATAATTTACGTGTTTGATACACCCGCTATTTATAACTATAACTAAGATTGATCAAATCGTCCACAACTTGCTGATATAAGCAAACAACAGCGACTAGTTCGATTTGTTTTTTAATGAAAAACTTAACTACAATCCCTTTTCCTTTAAATCGATAATGCATTCAATCATATTTTAATTCCACCACCAAATAACTCACACATGTACATGATTGATACATCTGCAACAATCCAATTTAGATTGCTATTTAAAATTGGGAAAATGGGCCAACAAATTACGGAGATACACACACAATTTTTTTTAACTGTTTTTCCACAGACATTTTTTTAATATTTTTCGGGACCTACTAATATAGCAATCTTAATGGTTTTATTTCGTGGTGCATTAAAAATCGAATATGAATCAATTATTTACAGCTCTGGTGCATATTAAACTTTTGGCTGAACTAAGTGCACCACTTTAATCTGTCTTTTCTGTAAAATTCTTGCTCGTAACTTTCTAGTTAGTTTTTTTTTTTTTTGATATTTTTTTGGGTGCTAACCAAAATATGTAGATTTGTATTTATGGCCGAAATAAATAACTACTTAGAACAAGAAATAAAATTAAAACAACTTAAGCTGTATAATCACATCCTTGAAGAGGACTAAACAATGATAATGGTATCGCACTGTTGTTTGGCATGCAACAATCTAACTTTGTTAATAACCAAAGCAAAAAGCCAAAACGAAAATAAGGGACAAGTATTTTGTATGTGGTAAAGATTAATACAATATGGTGATTTCCATGAATACCATTACTTTTATTTTCTTGTATAGCGAAAGAGATAATGTTAGGTTAGGTTTCCAGGCAGCCGCAAAGTGAAGAAGAAGAGCAGCTCATATGGGTCCAGGCAATAGGTCCCTTTGAAAAGTACAGAGACAGAAAGGGGACAGAATAGACATGAAAATGAGAAGGGGACAGTCAAGATGTGGTTAAGATTGCAGGGTGAAGAAGAAGAGATATGAAAGAGAGAAAGAGAAAGAGAGAGGAGAGGAGATTATTAATTGCTCACTCCGTGGAGATCCCCATATTTGGTATTGGTAGCCAATTACTATTCCTTACAAAGGCATTAATGCACTCAAGCCTCAAATTCGAGAGCTCAGAGAGACTAGTTAGGGAACGATGTCCCAGAAACCTTATGCGAAGATATTCTAATGTCGGCCAGTGATAAAGAAGATGAAAAATTGTCTCATCCTCCTCCTCGTTTTGACAACTTCTGCAGAAGTTGATGTAGGGCAAGCCAAGTCTCATCGCATGGTTGCCAAAAGTGACCGCCACCACACCACTCAATTGTGAGCGTGTCAAGCCAAGAAGATATATTGTTCGTCCGCGATTCAGTCGGGAATTGCTAGACAATTTCTTCCCCTGTCAGACACCTGAACTCCACACAGAGTTCTTATCACTACCGAGTCATTTCTTAAACGACTCGATTCACACTTGTCTAAATATTATCAAGAAATCAATAGCTGTTTTAACCAATTTTTTCTCAGAAATCAACTCTGAACTACAGTGGAACTGTTTCAACAAAAACAAGAGTAAAATCGTCACGTGCTAATTCTGATCACTGATATTAATCGACCTGAGCTCATATAGAAACACCCTATTTTCAGCATGGCTATATTTTTTTTTCATAATATTGTAGGAGTCGTATTTGTAGTTTTGTAGTAATTTCATCTATGAATTTGTTTCATGATTTTCTAATTACCATTACTAATTGCTGTGCAAACACCCATATTGTTTAGAAGCACACAATTTATTTGTATAAAAGATTTTTGCCAAAACTATTATCATTTTCAGAGTAACATATGGTGGCAATACGCCAAAATATTCGTAATATAAAATTAAAATAATAAAATAAAATACAGCTGTACAAAAAATAATCGTCGAAACAATAAACATTTAATGCACTTCTTTTGGCACTTCTTTCTGAAATTATCAGAAGAAAAAAAAAAAAAAAAAACTACCAGTATATATGGCAAATTAAAAAGAAACTATAAGTAGTTGGAAAATGAAATGAATTCGTATAAACACTTGCATATTTAGATGTTTTGCAATCTTTGTTTTTGCTCTGTGGCTGTTATAAAATAATATGTATGTATATTTGTAATATAAAATGAATTTCTAATTAACATCATTTGCATAACTCAACCAGGCAATAATAACAACAAAATTTGTTACCAACAAATTTATTTCGTTACATGCTACATTGATATGGCAAGCAATGTTATTTTAGATATTCGAGATGTACTTTGGTATAACATTCCCATCTTCTTCCGGGAATTGCAGTGTTGATGATTTATACAGGGTTTTCCAACAAGAGGTGTTATTTTGGTATTCAAAGAAAAAATGGAATTTTTTTAGATAAATGATCGGATGTTTATTTCATAATAAAGAGGAAGGTATGCCGTTAATAATGAAAAACAACATCACCCAAATGGCCATAACAATGGTTGTCACAAACATATACTTGTTTACTGTTACCATATATATGATTGATAAAATCATGTAAATCGTAAGTTAACCATATTATGGTTAACACAATCATGTAAATAGTTACTGTGATTATAATATTGTTAAAAAACTTTTAAAAATTTTGAAATGGTTACTGTAAACATTCACAACTATATTTTTTCTCTGTGTGTGTATGACTTAAAAATAATTGATTTACAATTGATGGCGTATCTTTTGAATACGGTTTTTGTTTTCAATAACCATAGGGTAACATAGAGACGAGACGGAATTTTCAAAAACATAAGTCTGTTGTCAGAAGCCTATCTCTTGCAACAACAAAATACATGTTAGTCAATGTATTTTGTTGCTGTATCAGACATATAATTTGTTGTTTTTTTTTTTTTTTTTGACAATACGGAGTGTCTCGTCTATAACTTTTATGCCATATCGAAGCGTAAATATCTGTAATTTTTCACACTTAGTTATTGAACATAACTACAACGTATTTTCTTTTGTTTTTTGCATCGAAATTGTCGAATTTTGTGCCAACGAATTGTGCTTTACTTCTTTAATTTGAAAAAAGGTGCTGCTGAAGCTCACCAATGCATATGGTGAATGTGTGCCATAGATTTCCAAGTGCAAGAGACTGTTTGTGCAGTTCAGAACTGGTGATTTTGAGACGAAAGACAAATATCGCCCAGGCTGGCCAAACAAATTTGAAGATCAAGAATTGTAGGCATTACTCCATGAGGATTATTGCAAAGCTCAACAAGAGCTTGGGAGCTACTCAATCAGCAATTTCAAAATGTTTGCAAGCAGCAGGATTCATCCAAAAGCAGGGAAATTGAAGTTAAGAGACCTTTATGGATGATTTTGCATTTCAGGAATGATGTTTGAATGCTGTAAAAGAAAATCGGTAATTGCGATAAAAAAAGGATCCATTTTTATAACCTAAAGCCCGGCCAACCAGCAGAATTGACACCAAAGTCAAATATCCATTGCGCTAAGCAAACTATCTGTAGTTTGTGTCACCAACATACTCGTTTAAAGCGAAAATTTGCCAAAAAAAGCTGAAAATATGTGGGCAGACATAAAACTGCTGCCAGACATGAAAGTATTTTTATAATAAAGTAGTTGGGTAGTTTTGCATCACCCGCTTCATAGTCGTAATCTTGCGTCGTCTGACTACTATTTGTTTCGCTTGATGCAGAACACTCTCTCTTGATTTGTTCTTGGCCTAAAAGATGAGTAGTTATTTGAAATCAGAATTTCTACGTTGACACACAGATGGGAAAACATACTCGTTTAAAGCGAGAATTTGCCAAAAAAAAAAGCTCAAAATATGCGAGCAGTCATGAAACTGCCTTCAGACATGAAACATGTTGCAGTGCCCGTTAAAAAGTATTTATAATAAAGTAGTTGGATAGTTTCGCATCTCCCGCTTCATAGTCGTGACCAGAACACTCTATCTGTGATACGCTTTACTTCAAAACAGAGTATCCGAAATTGGCTTGAGTTGTTCTTGGCCTTAAAAGATGAGTATTTATTTGGAAGCTGAATTCATATGTTGACTGAAAGATGGGAAAAGGTCATAGCTAACAATACTTTGTATTTCAATATTTCTACAGAAAAGATAAAAAAAAATCCTGCATTTTTAAGCCATAAAGTAGAAGGTAGAAGGGGGATCATTCACCATATTGGCACATCTGCCAACACCGAATAACTTAAGAACTGAGTAATCGATTTTGTTACATTATCAAGTTATGTTTTCGTTTATGGAATATTTACCTATATTCAAAAACCTCTTGAAAAACACAACATTTCAGGAGAGCCAAAAAACGGTATTTTATTAAAATTCGGTATTCTACAATATTTTTTTAAAGCAACTACTGAATTATTGGGGACTTTATGATAGATAGAGGGTATTTCTTCTCAAAATATTCAACGTGTATGTATGAAAATGATAAGATAGAGGATTTTGCATTTCAATAAAATTAAATTTGTTTTGATTTCAGTGTGCCATCTCTCAGTAAGATAACGGCTAATAATACCACATAAGCTAGAACAAATTAACAATAAACAATATTAAAAAAAGTTATAGATAAAAATTTTTTGTTTTGGATTTTAATTGGTGTAATTTATTGTAAAATAATAGATGACACTTTTAAAAGCAAACTCCAACTTTAACCTTTTTTTATGGCATTGAAATTATATTTTCCTAACACATAAAGGTAAAATATTTTCATGGTAAGTAATTCAATTCAGAATCGGCATTCGGTTGGTCATAGAATGTCAATAATAGTGTACAATAAGTGACAAAAGATTTGTCCATCATTTAATTAGAAGTAAGAAATAAATGTATATCAAACCTAAAAACTCCCCCTGCGTCACATACGCCAGTTACAAGGAATCCCTGTGATGTAGATCAAAATGTCGATAAAATATAGAAATAATCAGTCACAATTCGTTTAAATTAAATTAATATCTAGTTTATTATACATTGTTTTGTAAATTAAGGTATAAAACATTAAAATACGTTTATATTTTTGGATTTTTTTGTTTTATTTTACGTACAGTGAAACCTCGATTATCCGTAATGGTCGGGACCTGGAGCATTCTGGATAATCAATTTTCCCGGTTAATTGAGTACCAACCAACGGTTGGATCAAAGTCGTCCAATTTGGTGGAAAAAATTTCACAATAACGTTTTCAGCATTGAAGTCCAATAGCAGAATGATTTTACTATAATCTTTTATACCGATTTTCTTAAAATTCTCTCTCACTTCTGGTACTAAGTTATTGTTAAACCATTCTCGTGGACATTTTTCAAAGCTCTTTCGATTTATGCTAATAATGCTTTGCACTTGTGTGTACCAGCAGCATTAACGCAAACTAATGAGGTTAGTCTCTCCTTGGAGACCTTGTGTCATTCTATGAAAATTTCATTATGCCAAGCCAAACTTGTCTCAAGTAAACACTTTCCATTCTTCATTATCACATTGGTGAGTTTTTTCATTGATTTGAATTCATTAAATTTTTCCACAAAAATTTTGACAATATCAACAATAATTTTGGCCTTACAAATCAATGGAGGGATTCACATTGTGTTTGATTGTTTAAAAATAATCAAACAAAATTATAATCCCGGATAATAGAGGTAATTACGGTTAATCGATGCAAAAAATTTAAATCGATCCAAAAACATTTCTTTTTCTTTCCCGGATAATTGATGTTGCCGGTTGATGGAATCATTGATAATCGAGGCCTCACTGTATTTACCCCATGGATGGGGTGATTTCGCCGTTTTTGGTCAGTCTAGAAATGTAAGACAAATATTTATATTAAGATGAGATAGACAAGATTGAAATAAATAAAACTAAAACCAACAGGAAACAAGAAAAAATGTTACAATATCTATTGTAGCTGTAATATGAGATCGACTCAAAAAAATATGGCTTATGGTCCCCCTTCTCCCTATTTCCATTTTTATTAAATAATTTACGATTTTTATTATTTGATTTTATAATTTCTGTGATAGGTAAGGTAAAAAATATATTTAAGTTTATGAATTTTGTGTTAGGATATGACTATAAGTATTTCCTGTGTGATGGTACTTTTTAATTTTTCTATATTCATGAATCTGGAAATATAAAATTAGGTGGATTGTTACCCTTGGTTTTGATACTACTTATTTATTACTTTGTGTAATGAATCTAACTATTTGAAATGCTGCTGTCATTCTGTTTAAAAAATATATAAATATTCTGCGTCCTCATAAGATTCCAAGACGATCTAGATGTATTATTTCATCTAGACCCCATACAAATGTCCCCCCAGAATACTGTTTCAGCAATCATAAATATGCTGATATAACTTTGTAGAAAATAATTCTAAGTTCTCTGAAATTATACTGTAAAGTATGGCGAAAATCGGGCCACATATGTCAAATGACTTGAACATTAATATTGTGATGAAATTATACATTAACAAGTTTTATATGAAACTAAATCTTTTTACTAACTTTTGTGAAGATCGCTCCAGAATTAACCCTAACCTCTTAAATAACCTCTATATCAGTAAAATATGTATTGTAAAAAAATATGATATTGATGGTGGGTAAGACTGGGTACAGCTGAATATAACACTATTCCTTGGTATTTACTACAATCGATTTAGCCAGTTGATTTCATTAAAATGATTTCCAAAAAAAAAAAAAAACTGTACCCAACGATCGGGTTTCACCAGCTCTTCTAACAAAATATATTGCCATTTGCATCAGCAATTGCACATGATTGTTATTTCTGTAAATGTAGCTGGTGCTTCCAGAACCAAAATTACGATTGGTTACAATTTAATGCAAAATACTATTTTTCAACCTACCGACAAACTTCACCACAATATATATAAATATGAGAAGAAAATGAGTAAAAGAAACTCTTTGCCATTAGAAAAGACTAGTAATTGGAATAATATTTGTTGATGAGCATTTTCTGGTATTATATATAGTTAGGTATATATTATGTATGCTGTTGTTAGTTAATTAACTAATTAGAAGCCTCTAAATTATTTTATTATATAACAAATACATGAATATATTTACTACTTAGTAATTTATTTTATGCAATTATAATAATAATAAACATAATTATTGCATTTTTGTTTCGTATAAAATTGAATAACAACTTTTAATGACATTTTATTGAATTTTAACCTGTTTATTTGTCTTGTTTGTTGGAAACCATTCGAAACTCATTATGTTGTGGTTAGTGAACTGTATTTAATTAAATTCAATTTTTATTCTACAAAAATAGCATAATCTATATATATTCATATGTTTTCATTTATTTGTATTATGGGCAGTTAGTGGCTAGCAAAATTAAATTATATTATTTTGCTATGGGCTAATTTTGAACTATTTACTGGAATTCCAGAGAAGTATGTTCAAATTATCTAAGTTTAAATAGTGCGTAATAATAATAAATATTCCGGAACTCTAATAATTTGAGTCAAATCATATAAGATTGACCCATGCCGCAATGACAAAAAAAATTCAAGTCAATATCTCAATTAGATTCAAAAATATCCCACTTTAAAACCTCGTTCTTCAAAAATATTTCACATTTTCATACTAAAAAATTTGTATAAATTTTCTTAATACTATTTTATTCAGTAACAATTCAATGGTTCTAACATAATCACACTTTATACTAAGATATGAAAATGTGAAATATTTTTGAAGAACGAAGTTTTAAAGTGGGATATTTTTGAATCTAATTGAGATATTGACTTGAAATGGTTTTTGTAACACCAAAAATTAACTTGTCTATACAAAAAAAAAAAAATTAGTTCGGTATTAATGTGGATCAAATTGTTTCTAATATTTGCAATCCTATCAAAATTTTGATACAAATTTTAGTTTTATAAGCTCAATAAATACGTAATATGTAATAAAATCTTTATTTAATGACAAAACTCCATGAAATTTTCAACGTTTTTTCAATTTGTCATTCTAAGTCCCAAAAATGGTATTTTTTACAATTTTGCCCATAAGTTCCTTTAGGGCTGGGAAAATACCTTGGGAATAAATATTGATCCCATCAAGGTTTCCAAAGCTGCTTTCCATTTTCTGATCCCAGCTTGGGGATTTACTATTTTTTGAATTTTTAAATTGAAAATTGTTTATTTTTGGATCCATAATTGATATTGGCCTGAAATCTTTTGTGTGTTATTGGTAATTTAGTTGTCTAACTAACGAAATAAATTTGAGTTCATTCGGTTCAAAAGTAGGCCCTATATTTTAAAAAAAGCAGATCACAGTATGACAAAATTTTAAAATTTAAATTTTGAAATGCCTATAACTCAGAAATTAAAAGAGAGAAATAGCACATGCTTGCATGTATTATCAAGATCTAGCCGAGCGCTTTTCAAAAATATAAAAAGCTTTGAAATCGGATGGGAAACAAAAAAAATGGCAAAAAAAATGAGGCATCTGTAGAGTCCATTTTTATAATTTAAACTCAAGTACTGCTTGGCTACTACCACGTCAAAGTTTATTTCCAAAAAATTTTGATTCTGCCCCACTGTGGAATGTATTGAACTATTATTTTAGATGTGTAACCACCCACTTTAGAGATGCACCCACAACCTCCCAGATGTATCAAAAAATTCACACTGCTCAAATCCACTCTAAAACACCTCAACTCTACAAATGCGAAATTTCATTAAGATACCTCGTACGAATCGAAAGTTACAGAACTTACAGAAATAAAAAAAATCTGTAACCAACTGAATAAACTTTAAGATATTTTCATTCATCACTTTAGTTCAAAAATTCCCATGCGCTTCGGTTCATACTTTTAGTATAAATAGCTGATGCACACGCGTTAAATTTCTGTAAACAGATACACACACGCAAGTGTTTTAATATTAGTAGAATTTTAGTCGTTACTGCGCATGCCCAAGCAAAAATGAATTTTATTCAACAACAACAACTGTTTTGTTTGTGCTTAAGACTAAAATTTCGTTTACAGTTTTAGTATAAATACAAGCTGTATGCATACAGCGATGTTTATATTGGTTTAGTGCACCAAACTCTCAACAGTACAAATGGAATTTGCAAATTTAAAAAAAAAAAAAAATTTTGAAAAAAAGAATTTTATTTAATTACGATATTGATTATATCAATTAAAGATTTATTTCAATTTGGTTCAATCATCAAAATGATATTATTAACTAAATTAAATCTAATACATTTTATTGAAATAATTTTCAATTTAATTTTAAAATTTTATTTAAACAAGTAATTGTAAGTTTCATCATTTTTTATACGTAAAAATTTTTCAAAGGCTGAAAGTTTCGGGAACTTCTGAGGAGTAAATAAAAGCTTTTTATATAAGTATTAGATATTATTGAAAACCTTAGGACCTGAAGATTGTTATTGTGGTAAAATTAAATAATTTTATGAATTTTTGGGACTAAACTACGGCGCCCTTAAAAACTAAAAATATTATAACATGGAGATTTTCCATGAAGAAAAATATAAAGATAAAATATCATATCAAAATTTGGAACTAATGTAGATCCAAATATCCTTAAATCAATAGTGTTATATTTTTTTTAACATTTGTATTTTAAGATACCGAAATTCCTAAAACGGAAAAAATGTGTTCCAAGAACTTAGTTTTTTTTTAGAAAAGTGTTCACTGTGACGTTATTTACCGTGTGATAGTGAAAATACTATAAAATCTATAGAATTTTCACTTAAACGTAAAATAATTTTCTAAAATTTACCAAGTTTCGAGAGGTGTGGGGGGTATTGTGTCAGCTTAAGTGACCCAAGTTTTTTTGGTAATGAATTTTTAAATTGTTATAAACGTCACGCAAATGTCAGAAGAACATATATTATCAAATTAAAAATTTCACATTAAAGTTTTAAAATTTCTTCACAAACTATAGAAAATATATACATATATTTATTGGAATAGATCTGACATATAATTATTACCTGTACGCTCAAAAACGTGGACAATGGAGCAGATTTTTTTAAAATAGTCAAATTTTTACTCAATTGCAGACAAATTAGGTCCCGTGAAATAGCTCCAAAATGAAATAGCTCCCCACGAAAAAATGAAATAACAACCAACAAATTTTCCATACAATTTGGAACTTATTTCATTAGGAAAAAACTCCTAACGCGTAGGGTGTTATTTCATTATTTTTTGTTGGGAGTTATTTCATAATGTAAGAAAATATTATTTTTGCATTGTCGACCTTTGTCAGGTCGCAACGATTTCTTACTCTGGTGCGAAATGAAAATCGGCTTTCTAAAATATTATAAAACCTTTCTGCAATGAATGAAATCTTTTCTGAGCGAAGTCAGTTTTTGATACACCGCAGAGCAGAAAACCTTAGCGAACGGCCGAAGGCCTGCAATGCAAAACAACTTTTCTAAGCGGAGCCAGTTTTTGATACACCCCAGAGAAGAAAACCTTTAAAATTGGGAGTTATTTCATTTTACCCTTTGGTAGTTATTTCATTTTTCAAGTTTGAGAATTATTTCATTTTTGATTTATTTCATTGGGAGTTATTTCATTTGGGAGTTATTTCAATAAAATTATTGACAATAAAATATTTAAAATGCGTTTTCAATGCTTGTTTTTATTAAACAAATTAGTACAAATTAACACATTTTTCCGAAATTCAATCTAGTTCGATTTTTATTTGAATTTCAAGTTGCTAACAACCAAAATGATAATCGCAAGGAAAACTTAGTAAATAAATGACAGATTTTGCGTAAAATGTTGCTTTAGTAAAAGTAAAATGTTTGTATTATTACCTAATAAAATTATAAGGTATTATATAACAATGAAATAGCGATTATTTTGATCACCATACTGCAATCTGCAGTTTTGAATATATAGCTAACGTCAACTAGAGAAGAAAAAAGGTTTCGAAAAATTAAAATAAAATTCGAACTAGATTCAATTTCGAAAAACTGAAAACAGCTATTTATATGATGTTTAAGATGTATTCATTTAAATAAATTACACTGTCCAACAGCAGTTTTGAAACAGAATAGAGACCCTATAATTCTGAAAGGGCATGTTGAGTATGAAAGGCATAATGAGTAAGGATTAAAATATTGTACGACAATTTGTGCCGACAAATTTCAGTGGGGTTCACCGCAGATACCAAAGTTGTAAATAAAGCTCTTTACGCTAAAATAGCAAAATTACACACAAGAAATTATTAACTCAACATGCCCTTTCAGGCTTATAGGTTCGATATTATGTTCCAATCAAAAAATCTATTTTATAGGAAATTTTAAAATTTTTTATAAAAAAAATACAAAAGTTGGAATATTTTTGAGTTTACCAAATAAAATTTTGATATAGGATTAGAAAGCTCCTTGCAAAAACTTTTCACATTATCTAAAAATGTTCTAGGTTTGCTTTTCGAGAAATATGAACAATAAATACTTTGTCCAGCTCCTCAAACAAACTAAACTTTCGTTTTAGTTGGAATCATCTTCATCTTTTTTATATCCTCCGTGCAAACGAGGCCACCCTAATGTACATACATACATACATATGCGTAAAATATTATATAAATTTCAATATAATTTTTAATTTCCTTCCGAAAACTAATTTCCTGCCAACGAAAATAAAGAAGCTTTGCTATCTATCAATGAAAAACAAATTAGATTTATCATTGAAGAATTATTATATTTTTGGCAAATCATGATAATGACGTTGACAGGTTTATAAGACAATAAATTAAACATTTAAATATTCAAATTATTTTTAGACAATTACTGAAAATTTAAAACAATTTGTTATACAAGCGTGTGTAATTGTACATTGTTAATAATTGTGTGCATTATATAATGTTGGTTTTCTTTTGGAAAATAATGATTACATGAGTAAGACTTTAGATGTGTACATTAGCTTGGCACTTATTTTGAACTTTTTGGATTTTCGAAGCTTCCAAGGTCTCTTCAATTACGCTCCGTCATGTTAAATTCAATTGCTGAGAATTTTAGCAAAATCTGGTAACATATACCGTATGCTCAGTTTTATTTGAAGTTTCGAATTATGGGTAAAATTTCAAAAAATACTGCACCCTAGTGTACATTGGTTATATCAGAAATTTTGTAGAGAATCGCTTTAAATATCAACATATTCATTATGCATTATTTCCTTGTTAATTTTAATGCCAACATTTGTATTAAATACATAATACATGTTAAAGAGCCAATTTCTACAAATATGTAAAATATTTTTCGTTTATTATCTTCGTAATTAAAACAGAGTCATTAAAATTAAAATTGGTTTGTTTGTTTTTAAGAGCTATCATAAAAGTGATGCATAATAGGAAATATATATTATAAAAATGGAGTTGAGAGAAAGTAGTCGGTGGAAAAATCAAGAAAAGAAAAAATTTTTAGGTAAGAAATTATATAGAATTGTAAAGCTACCCAGTCAGAACATGGTAGTGACTTTCAATTTCTCAATAAATTACTTTTCAATGTTTACTGCTTTACATAGAAGAAGTCCTATAATTACTTATTTATTATCTGTAATATAACTGTTTACTTTGTGGTCATATGCATAAGCATATTCTGTTTTTACTGATAACGGCTTCTGTTAAACCTAACCACCATATATATGGTTACAGTAAACATGTATATGTTTGTGACAACCATTTACATGATGAAGGACTCACCATATTATGTTGCTCTCGGCTTATGCTTATCATAATCTGAGAACAACATATTATGATAAAATAATTCATCATATAAATGATTGTCACAAACATATACATGTTTACTGTAACCATATATATGGTTTATACAATCATGTGAATCGTAAATTAACCATATTATTGTTGCCACAATCATATAAATATTTACTGTAACTATAATATTGTTAAAAATGTAGAAATGGTTACAGTAAACATGCAGAACTATATTTTTTTCTTTTGTAGACCGTCGAATAACTAATAAAACTTTAAAGTGACTTCATTATAGGTTACTTGGAGACACTAAAGTGACAATTGATTTCACGTTGTTACATGGGATATATGTATAATTAAGCAAAAAATAAAATAAACTGAATGAGAATTATATCAGCACAACTTGTACGAGTTTCTCACAAAAAAGTGCTTTTCAAAATAAAACGTTAAAGTGACTTCACTCTAGATTACTTAGATACACTTAAGTGGCAATTGTCTTCACATTAGATTACCTGGGATGTATAAAATAACCAACTGACTTTTATCTGCACTAAAAAGAGCACATACGTATCAAATGACCTAAAATATATAAATATGTCTATAAAGGATACATTTACTACTATCTTAACTGCTGACAAATAAAGCATGTGGTTTAATGAAAACTACAAAATTAATGTGCTTTTGCAGCGCTATAATGAAAACTGAAGGAAATGTGTGCATACTATAAAACCGATCAGTGCTGAGCTGAAAACGCTCAGTACGACGAACGGTTCACTTCGCTCAGTTGAGTGAATAGTTCAACTGAACTAGGTCATTCATGAGCAGTACTGTTATCATGGAGTAGGATAGGTAGTCATCGTATCGATGTTTTTTTTTTTTTTTTTTTTTTTTGTAGACTTATTTTGATTAACAATAAATTTTCATTGAAGTTGTTATTAATAAACATTAATAAGTTACAAGTATTTACATGCAAATATAGAATTATAATAATTATGAGCATACCTTTAATAGGTTTCTACAATACAAATTCGAATTATTAACACTGTTTTACAAAATAAAACAATTGCGAAATTTGGGCATGCTCGGCCTGTTATTGTATTGTATATTGTATATTGTATATTGTATATTGTATATTGTATATTGTATATGGTATATTGTATATTGTATATTGTATATTGTATATTGTATATTGTATATTGTATATTGTATATTGTATATTGTATATTGTATATTGTATATTGTATATTGTATATTGTATATTTATATTGTATATTGTATATTGTGATACAATATACCAGTTTATTTCCCCCTGTAGCACTGTTTAATTATTTGTCTACATGTGTAGATTAAGGACTTTATTTACATTGACATGTTTGTTAACAAGAACAGCAACAATAACAATTAAGCATTTCGTGCATAGATTCATATCATTGTTTTCTTTTTTTTTGTAATTTTGTTGTTGCTGTTGTCGTTGTAGTATTTAAACCAATTATGTACCTGTTAACACATTTCTATGTGTTTAACATACATGTTCAAGTACTCGTAGATTTGTTTGTATTCACTTAATAATTATTTATTATTTATATTTTATATTTTTAATAAATTAATTTATCGCGTGTCGTAAACATTTTGCTATTAAATATAATGAATTGTTTATGTAAAATTGTTACGAATAAGGGTTATGACAGTGTTATGTAATATAATGTATTTACTGGCAGTTTTCTGATAGCCAGTTAAAGGTTTAGTCTTAAAAGGGTTTCCTTGTTTGACCTAAGTATCATAGTTATTTTTGGAAACAAATATTTGTTCCTTGAATTTCTTAGCTATTTGGGGATGACACTTATTTAAAAAAAAAATTTAATATCTTATATAAATATCTGGTATGATAAGTGTTTCGTCTATAAAATTAGGTATTTAATTATTTAATATAAAACATTTCAAAATACAATACAAGTTTGTGGGTATTCAATAAAAGGTAAATTTCCTTGAATTTAATTTATACCTATGGTTGTTTTTCAAAAGACTCCAAACTGAATTGAAATAAGAAAAAATGCTTTATTTTATCTTTTCCTTCTTTTTACGTCACATTAATGTTATTTGTTTATTTTTACTTTAGGTCTGCTCCTTTAATCGTTTTGAATTTCATGGAAACTTTATTTATATACATTTGATTATCAAAATGTTGGTAACATACATGTTATATAGTGTAGTTGGCAAATCATGGTTATAATCAAATTTACCATTATTTCATAACCAATTTTAACACAATGCAACACATATGATATTTTGTAATGCTTTCATTTTGACCCAAAACCAAGCAATCCCAAAGTTCCTGATAGAGCACTCATCAACATTACCCAAAATATGTTGATAGCAACTAAGAAGAACATGTCTAGTAAATAATATATTTAGCACCCTAAGACAAAGCTTTTAGAGCATTAGAAACTCATGGATGTTTCCTTAAGAACTTAGTAACAAATAATTTTCAATATTTTTACCCTGATAAAAAGTTTTTATCAAATACATAGTTCGTAAAAATCGTTAAAATTATAGGCAAAACATACATACTTATATGTATTTTTGGAACTTTATTTTATAATTTTTAAAATATCGGATAAAATTTTACTCCAAACTCCCCTGCTTAAACAACAGAAGAGTTTGGAGTGAAAAAAATGTTTGCTCATATGCACGCTGCAGGTTATTATCATAAAACCGATAATTATGGAAAGTAATTTTCAATTCAAAATAAAGATTCAAATAACTCTTAAGTTGACGCCGTATCTACCAATTGCACAATTTTGTGGGAAACATAAATATAAGTATTTGGTAAAATCAAGCTCTTTATAAACATCTTTAAATCAGTTATGAAAATGACTCTAAGTCGAAGAATATTAAATTCGGTGTTCATCGAGTATAGCATACATATTTATTTTTCCGTAGACTTTTCTCATATTTTCCTTCATTTACATATACACACAAGAGAAACAAACACATTGACATGCAAATAAACAAGCGACCACAAATACACAAACATCTAAACATAGACCATTTATTTATTACAAGACCGTTATATGGACCGTTAAGCATTTTATTTAGATTTAAATTGAGGGGATTAGAAGCAAAAGCTACAATGTCTACTTTTTTTAGTTTCTGTAATAAATAAAACAAGTAAGAAAGTATTTAAATTTCAAATATATTTTTCATGAGTAATTTTCTAAATATATGGGAACTATGAAAAATAATAGACCGATCGCCATGAAATTTGGTTGCATGATTTCATTCCATATTAGACCTATTCGCGTTGAATTTTTTCTGAATACAAACATTTTTAAGAGTTCTATGCTCGTTAAAGTAATTTTCGGAAGTGGGCCTTATATGGGAGGTATGGTCAATTATAAATCGATTCAGAAAGTGATTCTGAGTTGATTGGTATACTTTAAGGTTGGTGTTGGACTAACATTTCTCACCAAAAATGATTCACTTTACTTAAAAAAGCTTTACTTTAATATGTAGTATTATACTATTTATTTGTGTTGTTTAAAAGCATTCATAAAATTTAACTAAATGGCATTATTAAATAAGTTCACGAAAAAAATGGAGATTGCAGCATTTACTTCTATGCCTTTCAATTAGAATATGTATGTATTTACATGGGTTTGCTTTGTATTGATATGAATGAGCGAAAGTGTGTTGGTTCTTCAGCCATTTTTATTAATATTGGCTTAAGTGGTTTTTGTTTGTATTTAAGTTGACGAACTTAGGAAATCAAATTGTAATATTACACGTACTTAAGTGCCTTCCGCCTAAAATGAGCTTTCTACTTCTACTTCTACGGATGTATGTACTTCAATTTTATTTTATTTATCTTTTACTTTATTTTTCATGCATATTTCGCCCAACAAATATTAAACATTTTTGATGTATTTCTATTTAATACATTCAGTGGCTCTTCAATGCTCTCCTTTTTTTGCTGGCTACCACTTGAATTTTCTTTTGATTAATTTTACTTATATTTTTATGTTTATTTGTATGTCTTTATACATAAACAAATACATTAACAGGGAGTTTGCATTCATACTTCAAAAAGGTTGACTTGTAAACAACTTCTGAAGCAGTTGCCATGGTGTAAAGTCCATTTAAGGTTGTTTTTTTCTTTTCAATGTCCCCGTTTTGGTAGCTATTTTATTTATATAGATTTTTTTATGAAAATAAACAAGTTTTATTTTTGAATTAATAAATATTTTATGAATGACATGAAATTAAATGGGAGAAAAGTGATGATTACAAATATTCTAGCACAAGGTTATTTAGTTATAATTTCTAATAAAGAAAAGTGTCCTTTTCAAGACAGTTTTCTAATAAAGAAAAGTGTCCTTTTCAAGACAGTTTTCTTATACAGAAAAGTGTCTTTTTCAAAACAGTTTTCTTATACAGAAAAGTGTCTTTTTCAACACACTTTTCTTATATAGAAAAGTGTCTTTTTTAAGACAGTTTTCTTATATAGAAAAGAGTCTTTTTTAAGACAGTTTTCTTATATAGAAAAGTGTCTTTTTTAAGACAGTTTTCTTATATAGAAAAGTGTCTTTTTCAAGACACTTTTCTTATATAGAAAAGTGTCTTTTTCAAGACACTTTTCTTATATAGAAAAGTGTCTTTTTCAAGACACTTTTCTTATATAGAAAAGTGTCTTTTTCAAGACACTTTTTTTATATAGAAAAGTGTCTTTTTCAAGACACTTTTTTTATATAGAAAAGTGTCTTTTTCAAGACACTTTTCTTATATAGAAAAGTGTCTTTTTCAAGACACTTTTCTTATATAGAAAAGTGTCTTTTTCAAGACACTTTTCTTATATAGAAAAGTGTCTTTTTCAAGACACTTTTCTTATATAGAAAAGTGTATTTTTCAAGACACTTTTCTTATATAGAAAAGTGTATTTTTCAAGACACTTTTCTTATATAGAAAAGTGTATTTTTCAAGACACTTTTCTTGTATAGAAAAGTGTCTTTTTCAAGACACTTTTCTTATATAGAAAAGTGTCTTTTTCAAGACACTTTTCTTATATAGAAAAGTGTCTTTTTCAAGACATTTTTCTTATATAGAAAAGTGTCTTTTTCAAGACACTTTTCTTATATAGAAAAGTGTCTTTTTCAAGACACTTTTCTTATATAGAAAAGTGTCTTTTTCAAGACACTTTTCTTATATAGAAAAGTGTCTTTTTCAAGACACTTTTCTCATATAGAAAAGTGTCTTTTTCAAGACACTTTTCTTATATAGAAAAGTGTCTTTTTCAAGACACTTTTCTTATATAGAAAAGTGTCTTTTTCAAGACACTTTTCTTATATAGAAAAGTGTCTTTTTCAAGACACTTTTCTCATATAGAAAAGTGTCTTTTTCAAGACACTTTTCTTATATAGAAAAGTGTCTTTTTCAAGACACTTTTCTTATATAGAAAAGTGTCTTTTTCAAGACACTTTTCTCATATAGAAAAGTGTCTTTTTCAAGACACTTTTCTCATATAGAAAAGTGTCTTTTTCAAGACACTTTTCTTATATAGAAAAGTGTCTTTTTCAAGACACTTTTCTTATATAGAAAAGTGTCTTTTTCAAGACACTTTTCTTATATAGAAAAGTGTCTTTTTCAAGACACTTTTCTTATATAGAAAAGTGTCTTTTTCAAGACACTTTTCTTATATAGAAAAGTGTCTTTTTCAAGACACTTTTCTTATATAGAAAAGTGTCTTTTTCAAGACACTTTTCTTATATAGAAAAGTGTCTTTTTCAAGACACTTTTCTTATATAGAAAAGTGTCTTTTTCAAGACACTTTTCTTATATAGAAAAGTGTCTTTTTCAAGACACTTTTCTTATATAGAAAAGTGTCTTTTTCAAGACACTTTTCTTATATAGAAAAGTGTCTTTTTCAAGACACTTTTCTTATATAGAAAAGTGTCTTTTTCAAGACACTTTTCTTATATAGAAAAGTGTCTTTTTCAAGACACTTTTCTTATATAGAAAAGTGTCTTTTTCAAGACACTTTTCTTATATAGAAAAGTGTCTTTTTCAAGACACTTTTCTTATATAGAAAAGTGTCTTTTTCAAGACACTTTTCTTATATAGAAAAGTGTCTTTTTCAAGACACTTTTCTTATATAGAAAAGTGTCTTTTTCAAGACACTTTTCTTATATAGAAAAGTGTCTTTTTCAAGACACTTTTCTTATATAGAAAAGTGTCTTTTTCAAGACACTTTTCTTATATAGAAAAGTGTCTTTTTCAAGACACTTTTCTTATATAGAAAAGTGTCTTTTTCAAGACACTTTTCTTATATAGAAAAGTGTCTTTTTCAAGACACTTTTCTTATATAGAAAAGTGTCTTTTTCAAGACACTTTTCTTATATAGAAAAGTGTCTTTTTCAAGACACTTTTCTTATATAGAAAAGTGTCTTTTTCAAGACACTTTTCTTATATAGAAAAGTGTCTTTTTCAAGACACTTTTCTTATATAGAAAAGTGTCTTTTTCAAGACACTTTTCTTATATAGAAAAGTGTCTTTTTCAAGACACTTTTCTTATATAGAAAAGTGTCTTTTTCAAGACACTTTTCTTATATAGAAAAGTGTCTTTTTCAAGACACTTTTCTTATATAGAAAAGTGTCTTTTTCAAGACACTTTTCTTATATAGAAAAGTGTCTTTTTCAAGACACTTTTCTTATATAGAAAAGTGTCTTTTTCAAGACACTTTTCTTATATAGAAAAGTGTCTTTTTCAAGACACTTTTCTTATATAGAAAAGTGTCTTTTTCAAGACACTTTTCTTATATAGAAAAGTGTCTTTTTCAAGACACTTTTCTTATATAGAAAAGTGTCTTTTTCAAGACACTTTTCTTATATAGAAAAGTGTCTTTTTCAAGACACTTTTCTTATATAGAAAAGTGTCTTTTTCAAGACACTTTTCTTATATAGAAAAGTGTCTTTTTCAAGACACTTTTCTTATATAGAAAAGTGTCTTTTTCAAGACACTTTTCTTATATAGAAAAGTGTCTTTTTCAAGACACTTTTCTTATATAGAAAAGTGTCTTTTTCAAGACACTTTTCTTATATAGAAAAGTGTCTTTTTCAAGACACTTTTCTTATATAGAAAAGTGTCTTTTTCAAGACACTTTTCTTATATAGAAAAGTGTCTTTTTCAAGACACTTTTCTTATATAGAAAAGTGTCTTTTTCAAGACACTTTTCTTATATAGAAAAGTGTCTTTTTCAAGACACTTTTCTTATATAGAAAAGTGTCTTTTTCAAGACACTTTTCTTATATAGAAAAGTGTCTTTTTCAAGACACTTTTCTTATATAGAAAAGTGTCTTTTTCAAGACACTTTTCTTATATAGAAAAGTGTCTTTTTCAAGACACTTTTCTTATATAGAAAAGTGTCTTTTTCAAGACACTTTTCTTATATAGAAAAGTGTCTTTTTCAAGACACTTTTCTTATATAGAAAAGTGTCTTTTTCAAGACACTTTTCTTATATAGAAAAGTGTCTTTTTCAAGACACTTTTCTTATATAGAAAAGTGTCTTTTTCAAGACACTTTTCTTATATAGAAAAGTGTCTTTTTCAAGACACTTTTCTTATATAGAAAAGTGTCTTTTTCAAGACACTTTTCTTATATAGAAAAGTGTCTTTTTCAAGACACTTTTCTTATATAGAAAAGTGTCTTATTCAAGACACTTTTCTTATATAGAAAAGTGTCTTTTTCAAGACACTTTTCTTATATAGAAAAGTGTCTTTTTCAAGACACTTTTCTTATATAGAAAAGTGTCTTTTTCAAGACACTTTTCTTATATAGAAAAGTGTCTTTTTCAAGACACTTTTCTTATATAGAAAAGTGTCTTTTTCAAGACACTTTTCTTATATAGAAAAGTGTCTTTTTCAAGACACTTTTCTTATATAGAAAAGTGTCTTATTCAAGACACTTTTCTTATATAGAAAAGTGTCTTTTTCAAGACACTTTTCTTATATAGAAAAGTGTCTTTTTCAAGACACTTTTCTTATATAGAAAAGTGTCTTTTTCAAGACACTTTTCTTATATAGAAAAGTGTCTTTTTCAAGACACTTTTCTTATATAGAAAAGTGTTTTTTTCAAGACACTTTTCTTATATAGAAAAGTGCCTTTTCAAGATAGTTTTCTTATATAGAAAAGTGTCTTTTTCAAGACACTTTTCTTATATAGAAAAGTGTCTTTTTCAAGACACTTTTCTTATATAGAAAAGTGTCTTTTTCAAGACACTTTTCTTATATAGAAAAGTGTCTTTTTCAAGACACTTTTCTTATATAGAAAAGTGTCTTTTTCAAGACACTTTTCTTATATAGAAAAGTGTCTTTTTCAAGACACTTTTCTTATATAGAAAAGTGTCTTTTTCAAGACACTTTTCTTATATAGAAAAGTGTCTTTTTCAAGACACTTTTCTTATATAGAAAAGTGTCTTATTCAAGACACTTTTCTTATATAGAAAAGTGTCTTTTTCAAGACACTTTTCTTATATAGAAAAGTGTCTTTTTCAAGACACTTTTCTTATATAGAAAAGTGTCTTTTTCAAGACACTTTTCTTATATAGAAAAGTGTCTTTTTCAAGACACTTTTCTTATATAGAAAAGTGTCTTTTTCAAGACACTTTTCTTATATAGAAAAGTGTCTTTTTCAAGACACTTTTCTTATATAGAAAAGTGTCTTATTCAAGACACTTTTCTTATATAGAAAAGTGTCTTTTTCAAGACACTTTTCTTATATAGAAAAGTGTCTTTTTCAAGACACTTTTCTTATATAGAAAAGTGTCTTTTTCAAGACACTTTTCTTATATAGAAAAGTGTCTTTTTCAAGACACTTTTCTTATATAGAAAAGTGTCTTTTTCAAGACACTTTTCTTATATAGAAAAGTGTCTTTTTCAAGACACTTTTCTTATATAGAAAAGTGTCTTTTTCAAGACACTTTTCTTATATAGAAAAGTGTCTTTTTCAAGACACTTTTCTTATATAGAAAAGTGTCTTTTTCAAGACACTTTTCTTATATAGAAAAGTGTCTTTTTCAAGACACTTTTCTTATATAGAAAAGTGTCTTTTTCAAGACACTTTTCTTATATAGAAAAGTGTCTTTTTCAAGACACTTTTCTTATATAGAAAAGTGTCTTTTTCAAGACACTTTTCTTATATAGAAAAGTGTCTTTTTCAAGACACTTTTCTTATATAGAAAAGTGTCTTTTTCAAGACACTTTTCTTATATAGAAAAGTGTCTTTTTCAAGACACTTTTCTTATATAGAAAAGTGTCTTTTTCAAGACACTTTTCTTATATAGAAAAGTGTCTTTTTCAAGACACTTTTCTTATATAGAAAAGTGTCTTTTTCAAGACACTTTTCTTATATAGAAAAGTGTCTTTTTCAAGACACTTTTCTTATATAGAAAAGTGTCTTTTTCAAGACACTTTTCTTATATAGAAAAGTGTCTTTTTCAAGACACTTTTCTTATATAGAAAAGTGTCTTTTTCAAGACACTTTTCTTATATAGAAAAGTGTCTTTTTCAAGACACTTTTCTTATATAGAAAAGTGTCTTATTCAAGACACTTTTCTTATATAGAAAAGTGTCTTTTTCAAGACACTTTTCTTATATAGAAAAGTGTCTTTTTCAAGACACTTTTCTTATATAGAAAAGTGTCTTTTTCAAGACACTTTTCTTATATAGAAAAGTGTCTTTTTCAAGACACTTTTCTTATATAGAAAAGTGTCTTTTTCAAGACACTTTTCTTATATAGAAAAGTGTCTTTTTCAAGACACTTTTCTTATATAGAAAAGTGTCTTATTCAAGACACTTTTCTTATATAGAAAAGTGTCTTTTTCAAGACACTTTTCTTATATAGAAAAGTGTCTTTTTCAAGACACTTTTCTTATATAGAAAAGTGTCTTTTTCAAGACACTTTTCTTATATAGAAAAGTGTCTTTTTCAAGACACTTTTCTTATATAGAAAAGTGTTTTTTTCAAGACACTTTTCTTATATAGAAAAGTGCCTTTTCAAGATAGTTTTCTTATATAGAAAAGTGTCTTTTTCAAGACACTTTTCTTATATAGAAAAGTGTCTTTTTCAAGACACTTTTCTTATATAGAAAAGTGTCTTTTTCAAGACACTTTTCTTATATAGAAAAGTGTCTTTTTCAAGACACTTTTCTTATATAGAAAAGTGTCTTTTTCAAGACACTTTTCTTATATAGAAAAGTGTCTTTTTCAAGACACTTTTCTTATATAGAAAAGTGTCTTTTTCAAGACACTTTTCTTATATAGAAAAGTGTCTTTTTCAAGACACTTTTCTTATATAGAAAAGTGTCTTTTTCAAGACACTTTTCTTATATAGAAAAGTGTCTTATTCAAGACACTTTTCTTATATAGAAAAGTGTCTTTTTCAAGACACTTTTCTTATATAGAAAAGTGTCTTTTTCAAGACACTTTTCTTATATAGAAAAGTGTCTTTTTCAAGACACTTTTCTTATATAGAAAAGTGTCTTTTTCAAGACACTTTTCTTATATAGAAAAGTGTCTTTTTCAAGACACTTTTCTTATATAGAAAAGTGTCTTTTTCAAGACACTTTTCTTATATAGAAAAGTGTCTTATTCAAGACACTTTTCTTATATAGAAAAGTGTCTTTTTCAAGACACTTTTCTTATATAGAAAAGTGTCTTTTTCAAGACACTTTTCTTATATAGAAAAGTGTCTTTTTCAAGACACTTTTCTTATATAGAAAAGTGTCTTTTTCAAGACACTTTTCTTATATAGAAAAGTGTTTTTTTCAAGACACTTTTCTTATATAGAAAAGTGCCTTTTCAAGATAGTTTTCTTATATAGAAAAGTTTCTTCTTCAAGACAGTTTTCGTACATAGAAAAGTATCTTTTTCGAGACAGTTTTCTTATATAGAAAAATGTCTTTTTCAATACAGTTTTCTTATATAGAAAAGTGTCTTTTTCAATACAGTTTTCTTATATGGAAAAGTGTCTTTAACAGCAGTTTTCTTATATAGAAAAGCGTATTTTTTAAGACGGTTCCTTATATAGAAAATTTTCTTTTTCAAGACAGTTTTCTTATATAGAAATATGTATTTTTCAAAATAGTTTTCTTATATAGAAAAGTGTCTTCTTCAAGAAAGTTTTCTTAAATAGAAAAGTGTCTTTTTCAAAACAGTTTTCTTATATAGAAAAGTGTCTTTTTCAAGACAGTTTTCTTATATAGAAAAGTGTCTTTTTCAAGACAGTTTTCGTACATAGAAAAGTTTCTATTTCGAATTTAAGCCAGTGTGTGACCGTCTTCAAATGCGCTTTATTTTCACATATAAAACATGAGTATTACATATGTAACTCTGAAATATGAGGTATAAATATCGCTGTTTATTTAGTATACTAATTTGCAACACAAACTATTGATATTTTTCTTAAGATAATAGCAATTACTGCTTGCTAGTCAGTCCTTTCCTACATTAGCAAACTTTCTATTGAAATCTTAGTTAAACATGTTGCTACGACTGCAAGCATGAATGAACAAAGTCTGATTAATCCAATAACCAACTTTATGTTTCAAATTTACGTGATAGAACATGCAATTTATCGTAGTGCCGTGTAAATTGTAAGACAAACTAATTCGCAAACGTAGTATCTTACTACTGATATTTTCTAATATAATTTTTTTTAACAATTCTGTTCAATTTCAAATTGTGTTTTTTTTTTTTTTTTTTGTTTTGTTTATTGTTACTAGTGTCCTTGTTATATGACTGTTGTAAGAATTGCACAACATGAATTACTGTTAGTCCATGCCATCTGTATTTTACCACTTCACTTAATATACACTTAAAAAAGATTTACAAAAATCGACAATAAATAGTTGTGCTTAAAATTTTGATGCATAGAACGTGCTTTAAATGCAATATTCGGGATTATATTTGTGTTTAGTACTCGTATTTATGATTTATGTTGCATTGTTGTTAGTTTTGTGTATTTTTGTAGTTTTGTATTTTTCCGTACTACTGCCTCAGACGTAGGTAACTGTTCTATACAAGTTCAATTTGCAATCATTGAAAAGTAAAAGGTAAAAAACACAGCATTTTGTTGATTAAATACATTTCACACCGTAGTAAATAAATAGTTGAAAGAAACTAGAACCAATAAATAATTATTAAAATAAATATTTGCAGAATTTTATATTAATTCCAGAACAAAAAAAAATAATAATTTTTAAATACAAATACATGCGTACATGTAAAATTATTTATACTGCGTTAATAAACCACATTATGCTTATTTTCTGAGAGTATTTACAAAGTTGCAGAAATCTTTTTTTTGTCACTCTTCATTCATTATATTAATAGATAAAATTTATTGACTTTTCATTCAAATATTAATTAATTAATTAATTAATAACTTGTTTATACAAGTTTTGTTAAAAGTAACTACATACGTATATTTAATTATTTTCTATATAAGTTATGATTAGCCATAAATGGGCCGTAGGGTTTGGTTACATAAATTAAAGGTAAATAAATTAAATGTTAGTTATAAAAAAATAAGCAAGAAAGTATGGACGATCAAGCCCGACGATATAATACTCTACATTACGTCTTTCTTTTAAAATTTCAATAATTTATTTTCGTGAATGATTTTCGGAAGAGGGACTTATATGGAAGCTATGACTAATTATGGACCGAACGCCACGATTTATGTCTATATGAAGCATATTTCAGTTGAATGTATACACCAACATTTTTAAAACCCGGGTAAATTTGATAACCTTGTATCTTTTAAACAATTTCAAAAATTCAATTGATATTTTGAGCAAACTGAATACTACAGATTATTACAGATATGACAAAAATTACAGTTTTCAAAATAGTAATATCGAACCGTATGTTTATTTTGACGTTCTACAACAATGGTGCGCCGCTCATAGCACAATTGTGCAAAATCAAATCACACGTATTCTTATGCTCATTGTCCACTCAACGAGACAACTACAAAAGCGCATGAGCGCGGGTGTATGACTTTTTCTTTATTTTTTCAGTTTTTGTATTTGTTTGTTTGTAGGTGCACTGAACAAAATAAAGAATTGAATGTGTTGGTGAGAGTAAGTGTATTGGTGAGATAATTTACTTTTGCGCACCTCTGTTCTACATTGTAGAATCTACAACCATTTTTCATGGTTGTGGTTTGCAGAGCGAGAGAAAAAAAAAACAATTTTCAATAGGCAACGAGTATGATATATATTTGTCCCTCTTTCCAAACCACAACCATTTGGACATTTTCTCTTGTTTGTTTTCTTCTTCCATATGACTGGAACCAGCTGATTCATATCTGTGTAATCTGTGCTGAATACCATGAAATAAACACATAGAACGGATGGAGAGAGAAAAATTACTCCCATTTCACACATACGGGTGAGATAGTAACAAAATACATGGCAATACATTCTCATGGATTTAGTCATAGAATAATATATCCATAGAAGCGTTACTGTGAGGGAAAAAATCCTAAGTCTATTGTCAAAAACCTAAGTCGTAAGAATGTATTAGTACATAATTTTGATATTGTATTGCTGCCTTTTTAATTTTCACCAGACACACAGAGTTCTAAAAAAATTTTGAAATTTCAATTTATTGAAATTTTCTTCTGTTTATAATGCCATAAATTTAAACTCTGTTCTATAAATTAAATTCTACCACAGATAAAATGAAGTGTCAAAAATTAATAAAAAAAAAATATTTTTTTTTTTTTCATTTGAGCAAAATGAACGTGTTTCGGAAATAAAAGTGTCCTGCAAAGTATTAAAAAAATTTGCCAAATATTGTGTAGAAGTGTAATAAAGTGGCTCGGTCTATATTTAGACAGAAAATCAAAGTTAAAATTTCAAGTATTTTGATGTGTTTAATTCTCTCACAAGTATGTTGAATTCACATGTCACAAGTACGTGTGAAGAGAGCAATTATTGTTACTCTCAGCTTACTCTCAGTTGCCCCTCTAGTTGTACCCTATGTTATAGGGAATGTATAATTAAGAACATACTTTCTAATAATTGTACCTTGCTAGTTCTGCCATGATGTAGACTATTTTAATTAAAACACTTGTTATTAGAAAGGGATTCATAGCGCTTCCTGAACAACATCTAACCCAGCAAACAATGGTGCTTCCTCGGAAGCAGAAATGTAAAGCAGAGAGCAGTTGCTACTGCTTCCACTTGTTATGAAAGATTACATGATTTTTGTATGGGATTCCTTGCGTAGAAGCTCTGCTTAAGAAATCCGGAATGTGCATTTACGAGCACATGGAAGAATTGATAATATCATGCGTCCGAGGTGCATACTTTAGGCTTGACAAATAGTGCTGCCTTTTTTTAATTTCTGCACCACATACAATATTTGCTGAATGTATGCCTTCCAAAAATCAGTATCGTAAGGCAATAATTGAAGAAGCAATAAAGGAAGCTGTTAAAGATGCAGTACTCATTTTTATTGCTTCCAAATCAAGAATAATTTTTGCTGGGAAGAGCAGGCAAAGTGGAATGAGTATCGGATCTTTTATAATATGTAAAAATGCCTTTTAGAAGACCTACAAACTGAAGTCATATTATTTTTTCCCGCTGGTCATCTATGCTGAATACATTCAAGAATTTTTTATTCATGATGAATTCACTCAAATTTCAATTCAGCTCATATTTTGGACAAAATGAATACATTTAAATTATTTCAAGTAATAGTGGATTAAAAATCAAATATGAATCATTAATTAACAGCTCCTGAAATTACAAAATTACACACGCAAAAAATCATTTGGATATCTACGATATAAGATACCTAAAAGGTAATTTAACATTTTAAAATTACCAAATATTTTTACTCCATAAGCAACTAAGCACTGATAAGGACTGAGATCGTAGAATTCTTACCACACGTTTTTCATTAAAACTTTCAACACAAGTATTATTTGATTTTTTTTGATCAAGTTACCTTTGTAAAGCATGTCAGTTATTATGTTTAATGTTAATTATGTTCATTAATTGTTAATCTGATTAAAATTAGTGACCTGAAAAAAGTGCGTACTAAAATTATTAAATATTTTCAACAAAACCCAACTTGGTCCTACAAAAAGTTGGCCAAACAATCAAAGGTCTGCTATCATATTATTAAACAGTACCAGGAGAACTTATCCGTTGATATAAAACCTGGTTCAGGTAGAAGGAATGGTCCACATGATGTTTCTAAAGCCAAAAATATAGAAAGCATTTTCAAAAGAGCTCCAAACACCTCCGATAGGAAAGCAGCCCGGTTAGGTCAATACTCGGAATATTTGGTACGAAAAGTTAAAGTCAATGAAGGTTTAAAAGCATACAAGGCTCAAAAAGTTCCTGACAGGAACTCTGCTAAAAAGTTAGAGCACGGAAATTGAAGTAAAATTTTATACAAAAAATATACCTGTAGTGCGATTCACTAACTTTTATAACGATAATCGCATCGTTAAAATAAATATAACGAAAATTTATCGAATTTGGTATTCAGTAACATTTTTAACGATATTCGCTGTCGGTTGAAGTCAGCTGTTACTTTAAGCAGGTTTTTTTTTCGTTATTTTATCGACAATAATTTAAGTTGTGTTTATTTTATCGATAAAGTTTTTTTTTTTGCAATTTTTTCTTCATAAAATAAGCCGAATAATAAGGGAAATTTAACAATAGACTACTTATTGTTCTACTGGAAGATGTCCCAAAAGCAATCCTTTATATTTTGGCCGGAAATAAGTTGTTTTGTTAGTAGTTATTTATAGAATTATGTATTTTAAACAAAAAATAAAAAAAAAAATGATAAAAAAAAAGTAAGTCGCAGCCACGAGTCGAACCGACACCATCCAATTGCTAGTCAACGTTGTACTCACTACACCACTGATTAGTTATTTTATTTTTTGTCAAATAATAGTTTTCACACAGTAATACAGAAAACAGAAAAACACAGCTGTAAACAATCGTTAAAAATAAATTACTGAATCACACTATCGTTACTGCAAGCGATTATTTATGTCGATAAACATTACGATTGTCGGATCGTTAAAAGTTAGTGAATCGCACTACTGCTGCATAATGGATGACGAAATGTACGTATGGAACATTTTTCTCAGCTTCTGTAGTGCGATTCACTAACTTTTATAACGATAATCGCATCGTTAAAATAAATATAACGAAAATTTATCGAATTTGGTATTCAGTAACATTTTTAACGATATTCGCTGTCGGTTGAAGTCAGCTGTTACTTTAAGCAGTTTTTTTTTCGTTATTTTATCGACAATAATTTAAGTTGTGTTTATTTAATCGATAAAGTTTTTTTGCAATTTTTTCTTCATTATCTTCAACTTTTGTAGCTGGAACTTTCGTAAAAACAATGAAAACACAAAAATATGAAAAAATAAGCCGAATAATAAGGGAAATTTGACGATAGACTTCTTATTATTCTAGTGGAAGATGTCCCAAAAGTAATCCTTTATATTTTGGCCGGAAATAAGTTGTTTTGTTAGTAGTTATTTATAGAATTATGTATTTACAAACAAAAAATAAAAGAAAAATAATAAAAAAAAATAAGTCGCGGCCACGAGTCGAACCGATAACCATCCGATTGCTAGTCAAACGTTGTACTCACTACACCACTGCTTAGTTATTTTATTTTTTGTCAAATAATAGTTTTGACACAGTAATACAGAAAACAGAAAAATACAGCTGTAAACAATCGTTAAAAATAAATTACTGAATCACACTATCGTTACTGCAAGCGATTATTTATGTCGAAAAACATTACGATCGTTAAAAGTTAGTGAATCGCACTACTGGTATGGCAAGCAATATGCAGTTGCGGCAAAAAAGCCAAACATTTGTTACAATGGGCTCTATAAATACCGAAATTTAAATCAATGCCTGTAGTGCGATTCACTAAGTTTTAACGATCCGACAATCGTAATGTTTATCGACATAAATAATCGCTTGCAGTAACGATAGTGTGATTCAGTAATTTATTTTTAACGATTGTTTATAGCTGTGTTTTTCTGTTTTCTGTATTACTGTGTGAAAACTATTATTTGACAAAAAATAAAATAACTAATCAGTGGTGTAGTGAGTACAACGTTGACTAGCAATCGGATGGTTGTCGGTTCGACTCGTGGCTGCGACTTACTTTTTTTTTATTATTTTTATTTTATTTTTTGTTTGTAAATACATAATTCTATAAATAACTACTAACAAAACAACTTATTTCAGGCCAAAATATAAAGGATTACTTTTGAGACATCTTCCAGTAGAATAATAAGTAGTCTATCGTCAAATTTCCCTTATTATTCGGCTTATTTTTTCATATTTTTGTGTTTTCATTATTTTTACGATAGTTCCAGCTAAAAAAGTTGAAGATAATGAAGAAAAAATTGCAAAAAAACTGTATCGATTAAATAAACACAACTTAAATTATTGTCGATAAAATAACGAAAAAAAAACTGCTTAAAGTAACAGCTGACTTCAACCGACAGCGAATATCGTTAAAAATGTTACTGAATACCAAATTCGATAAATTTTCGTTATATTTATTTTAACGATGCGATTATCGTTATAAAAGTTAGTGAATCGCACTACTGATTTGTCACTATGGTAGGAAAGTCACTTGAGGTACAAGAACAATAATGTGGTATTTGTACCAAGAGAGGCAATTCCTCCAAACTGCCTGTAGCTGAGTCCAGTGGCTCTTGTTAAAAGAGAATTGAAGAGTACAAAAAAGGTGTCCAAAAGTGTGGTAGATTTTAAACGGAGATGGACAACCTGTTCGAATAAAGTGACATAAAGCACTATAAAAACCATAATGGAAGGGTTTTCGAAAAAAGTTCAAAATTTCATCATTAGTGATTAGAACTATAAAAATATTTTTGTTGATATAAAATTAATAATTAATGTAAAATGTTAACGGTTAAAGATGTCATAACAAAATTAGGAACTAATATAGATCCAAATGGCCTTAAATCAATGGGATTATAACTTTTGAAATTTTTATTTTCAAATACCGAAATTCCTAAAACGGGGAAAATGTGTTCTAAAAACTGAGATTTTTTAAAAAAGTACCTACTGTTACGTTGTTTACCTTATGATTGAAAAAAACTGTGTAAGTATTTAAGAAAAATATATGGTTATACAAATATGGAGATTTTTTGAGGATCTTAAAGGGTAAAGCGCTTTTTAAGAATTTTTTACTCAAATGAACATTTTTTTAAAACTGGCCAAGTTTGGATATGTCTGAGAGTTGTTATGTCCACTTAAGTGAGCCAAATTTTACTTTACATGCTTTTGCATTAAGTTCTCTTTCCGAATCATATAAAAATTGTATATATTCACGAAGAAATTTTTTTTCTACAAAAGAAAAAAATATATGGGCTTTTTTGGGAAAAACTTAAAAAATACGGCCCTATTTACATGTTCCAGCTTTGGATGCGTGTGGCTTTTTATAGCGACGAGATAACTGTTAGCAAGTTGTTGTTATTTTATTTAGAATTTTATCGCCAATATAGCTGATGTTTTTAAAATAAATTGGGGTCCTCCGTAGGCCCGCCATATTTAAAAAACCATACAAATATCGAGCAAAACTAAAACAAATAAATCAATGAACCAAATATCTATTCAACTAATGGAGACAACTTACACATGCAAGCGCAGTTTTGTAGATCTTCTCAAGGACTATTTATATTTTAAATTACAGTTCATTCGGATTATAAATGGATTTTTAGCGATTTTTTTTTTAAAAAATTTGAGACCCGAGCTGACTAAGTTTGAGGGGCCACTCACTGCCCCCCATTAACGCTAGGAAGCTGAACAACTGCAAATCAACTCGAAAAGACCTCAGCTCTAACCATGTGAAATTTCGTAACAATATCTCAAATAGTTCCCGAGATACCGAATTATTTCCAAAAAAACGATTCTAAACCACTTTGCATCATTGACGAATCTGTCTTGATATCTTTAATTTTCCCCTTGCAAATGCACCACAAAAACATTGACTGACCATCACTGACAAATCTGTCTTGACATCTATCATTTAATCTCTTAACTAACTTCAATGTTTCCCACGCAAATCATCATTACAATAAATAACAACAAACACTCTCATATGCATTTATACAATTTACTACACACTAATGACAACAACAACAGTAGCGTTACTTGCATTCTTCTTTTAGTTTTCTAGAAATTTAACAAGTGTTCGGTTGTTCGGTGATTAGAGTTCGATTAATTAATTAATAAATCGTGTTAAAAGATAAAAAATTGCAAATATTTTTACATAAATATAAAATTTAAATATTTCTTAACAAATATGTGTAAAAATATTGTTAAAAAATATCAAATAAATTTGTGATAAAAGCGTAATAAAATTGTAAGAAAAAAATTATTGTATGAATGCAATTTTGTGCCGGTCGGTGTGTTGCTTTGGTTTGGCCGTTCGTTGAGAAAAAGGTAATGGAGTGTGTGTGTGTGTTTGGAGTATAGTAAAAAAGCTTCATACAAAGAAAATAAAGGTCAAATAAGCTTTTAAGTTTATTGTACGAAATTAAGTACAGATCTTTGAAAGCTAACAGCTAAATAAATGAGAACATAAAAAAAGTTGTAAAATAAATTAAAGAGTAAAGTGTTTCGTTTTGTTTGTACCAGTTAAGCGAAAAGGAAACATACTACATACATACATATTGAGTAGGTGAGTGATTATTTTATTGTACTAAGTATTAGTTAATGTTTTTAAGAGCTTTACAATACGTTTTAAATTCAAAAACGATGATTTTAAACATCAACACTAGTGTAACAATATGTAAGAAAACGGTGTAAAAAGCACGACCCTTATTGCAATATTTATTTTATTTTGATTATTTTTTTCTATTTTTTTGCACAATAAGTTTTTTAAATAGCTAACCATGATTTCCAAAAAATTAAAACCTAAATAAACGATTTTTAAGTAAAAAAATGTAAGATAAGATGAATAAAACACACAGATTTTAAAATTATAGCTTGGTCGTGGTTTTCCTACTATAACATTCGAAAAATATATTGAATATGTGGAATATTATTCAATATTATTGATAAAATCATACTCAGATATAAATCAAAGAAATTATTACCTTAGGAATGATCTATGGAATGATAAAATGATATAAATTTGAGTTTCAAGCTAAATAGTCAATGTCGTGGCACATGATGTGACATCCCTAAACAGAATTTTATTAAAAATAGATGGCTAAGAGTCATAAAAATGGTAAAAGGAAACCAAAAACATTTAGGAATGTATTTTGGGGAATGAAAAAATGTATTTGGCTACAAGTTCGATACTAAAATCGCAAAATTTTAGAATCTTTATTTTAACAAAAAATAAAAACAATATTTTAATTTTAATAATAACGTGTTAAGAACGTTATTTGATTGAAATAATTATTACAATTTACAAAAAAACAAAATATATATTTTTATAGTTTTAAACACTAGTGATGAAATTTTGAACCTTTTTCGGAATCCCTTCCATTAACGTTTTTATAGTGCTTTCTGTCACTTTGCTGGAACAGCTTGTCCATCTCTGTTTAAAATTTACCACACTTTTATACACCTTTTTTGTGCTCTTCAATTCTCTTTTCACAAGAGTCCAATATCTCTCCACTGGCCTTAGCTCCGGGCAGTTTGGAGAATTTGCCTCTCTTGGTACAAATACCACATTATTGTTCTTGTACCACTCAAGGGCTTGTTTAGCAAAGTGACAGGATGCCAATTCCGGCTAAATGTAAGTGTACACATTATGAAGTCTTATGAATGGAAGCAGCCTTTTTTGTAAACATTCCTTAATGTAAATTTCGGTATTTATAGAGCCCGTTGTAACAAATGATTGGCTTTTTTGCCGTAACTGCATATTGCTTGCCATACCAAGAACTTTTTGGGAAATTTTGTGTGCTTTTGGATCCTAAACTTTTCTTCATCATTCCCTCGAGCATCAGCAATATACAATTTTTGACCAGGAAGTTGTGAAAAATCTAACAGAACATACGTTTCGTCATCCATTACGCAGCAAGAATATTTTTTATAAAACTTGACTTCAACTTCCGTGCTCTGTTTTTGGCCTCTAAATTTTTAACAGCGTTCCCGTCAGGAACTTTTTGAGCCTTGTATGTTTTTAAACCTGCATTAGCTTTAACTTTTCGTACCAAATAGTCCGAGCACTGAGCTAACCGGGCTGATTTCCTACCGGATGTGTTGGAAACTCATTTGAAAATGCTTTCTATTTTTTTTTTTTTGGCTTTAGAAACATCATGTGGGCCAGGTTTTCCATCAACGGACACGTTCTCCCGGTACTGTTTAGTATTATTGGAAACAGTTTGAAGGCAGACCTTCGAATGCTTGACTAACTTTTTGTAAGACCAAGTTGGGTTATGTTGAAAATATTTAATAATTTTAGTACGCACTTTTTTCTGGTCACTCATTTTAATCAGATTAACAACAAATGAACATAATTGACATTAAACATAATAACTGACATGCTTTACAAAGGTAACTTGATGAAACAAAAAATCAAATAATACTTGGGTTAAAAGTTTTAATGAAAAACGTGTGTTTAGAATTTTACGATTTCACTCCTTATGTAGTTTTTCTTTAAAATTTGCATCTAATTTTCAAAATTATTTTTAAAGTTTGAAAGTTTATTGAATTAAGTATAAATTGATACAAAAAAAAAAAAAACAAAAACAACAAATGTGTTTTGGTACAATTATGGTCAAAAAAGTACGATTATAAAGGCTGATTGGTACAATTTTAAAACGTCAATTGCCAACCCTGTACCTCGTTTCTGTAACTCTTGCATCGAGAAATCTCTCGCATGAAACATTGAAATTGAATAAAAAACAACGTGAATTGAAACACGATTTCATATCTCACATGTAAGTGTTTTTATAATTTTATTTTGTGAGAACTATCTGTCATTTAAGTTTTTTGACGTAACTTATTGGAAATTTGTGAGCAAAGTATAACAAGTATTCCGACTCTTTGACAACAGTACCTAACTCTAAACATGTGTTAGTGAAAAAGTACCTAAGTCTAAATATGTGTTAGTAACAAAAATGTATATGTGTTGGTGCCTTTTTAATTTTCACCAGACCTACAGAGTTTTATAAAATTGTGTAAAATTTCAATTTGTTTGATTTTCAGTACCAAAAATTGAAACTCTGTTCTATAATTGAAATTCTACCACAAATAAAATTATGTGTCAAAAATTAAAAAAAAATTAATTTTTTCATTTCATCAAATATAAAGCATTTTGGAAATAAAAGTGTGCTGGAAAGTGTTCAAAAAATTCGTGAAATATTGTATATAAGTGTAATAACGTGGATCGACCTCTATTTAGTGGAAAAATCGAAGTCAAAATGTGAAGTATTTTGATGTGTTTAATTCTCTCACAAGGGTGTTGAATTCACACCGTGTCCGTATATGTGAGAGAGTAATTTTAAAAAATAGAGAGTCGGACTACTTGTTATACTTTGTTTGTGAGTCAAAGTGTTTCTGTAAGAAAATTTTGTGAAAAGTTTCTCACATGAACTGTCAAAACAACTCACATTGAAAAACGGTGCGAAAACAAATTTTTTCAAAAAATATAATATGAATACAAAAAATAAAGAAAAGGTAAGATTTTATTTTTAATTAAAACTTAAATTAATGTTAATTATTTTCCTTGCTTAACCTATAGAGGTCTTTAAAACGTTGCTCCTGAATAGTAAATGGATCAGTTGTATTCCCTAATTTTTAGCGATAAATTCGCAACATATTTCTACGATCATTTTGCTCTGCCTCTATTAATAAATTAGTATACATTTCTGATCACTATTAAATTATTTATTTTTAAAAAAAATTATAATTTTACTTTTTAAATATAAATTGATATGTTTATTTTTATTTTCTTCTTTATGTTTTTGACAGCTTGATTGGAAATTTCCAATAAAAACGTAATTAGTGCTGGCTCTGTCACTTTAACTTACAGAAACACTTTTTTCTCCCAAATCGAGAAACGATGGAATTTTTTGTTTCACACTTCTCGATGTGAGAACTTCTCACAAATAGTTACAGAAACGGGGTACTGGTTCATACACATTAATGTTGTTGGTTTTGTTCATCATAGTTATGTGAGTTGTTTGCTTTAATTTTTTCTATTCAATGAAAAAAATAATGTGCTGTTTTTGTAATACAAGCGAGTACTTTGAGTGGAAATTTTACATGTGTTTTTTTAATATAACAGCAACAAAATACATGTGAAATTATTACAAAAACAGCACATAAATAAATGTTAAAAATACTACCCTTTTTACATGTTACAACTTTGGATGCTTGTAACTTTTTATAGCAAGTTGTTTTTATAATTTTATCGCCAATATAGCTGATTTAAAAAAAAGCAAATCCGACCCTCCGTAGGCCCGTCATGTCTAAAAAACCAAAAAAAAAAGATCGGGCAAAATTAAAAAAATAAATAAATAAACCCAAATATCTGTTCAACTAAAAGATATAACCTACATGTGTAAGCGAAGTTTTTGTAGATCTTCTTAAGGTCTATCTATATTTTAAATTTCTGCTCATTTGGATAATAAATGGATTTTAGGCGATTTTTTTATATTTGAGACACGAGGTGAACAACTTTGAGGAGCCACACACTGACCCCCATTATCCCTAGGAAGCTGAACAACTAAAAATCAACTCGGAAACCACTGAGCTCAAACCACATGAAATTTCGTAACAATGTATATACTAGTTTACGAGATAACGAATTATTTTCAAAAAAAATCTTTTCTAAACCTGTTTTCAACAATGCAAAACATAATTACACGCATTCTTATTATTTTCATTGTTTGCTTTCCATTTTTGAACGTTTGTACAAAATAGAACTTGATGCTCTTCATTTGCGAACAATTTACAAACATTTTACTTCTCAAAAATGCTCATGTGTATAAAAAAAATTCCTTTATTTACTCATTTTTGAGTGAAAATAAAAAACAAAACAAATTCTATAATACATGAATGAATAAAGCAAAAAAATTTGCTGTCTCTTCATACATGAAAAGAACATAACACAACAAAATAAAAATTGTCTTTTCATGAACATGAGTGTCAAATTAATGAATATTTGGTACTCTGGTTTTTATGACAATTTTATGACACAGCTTTTCACTTCTTGTTATTATTCTTTGTTTGTTGGGCTCAAACAAGGCTTATTTAAATGAACATAATTCGTATTTACAACCTGAATTGTCACTTCAAAGTAAAATGCACAATAATTCTAAAACCCACCTTGTGCCCAAACAAGTTTTCATTTTAATAAACAACATAATTCATATTTTCAACTTGAATTGTCACTTAAAAATAAAATGCACAAAAATTCTAAAACCCAAACAATTATCGCCGAATTGTGTGAAAAACTGCACTGTTCAGAATTGGCAGAGGACTTGGAAAGAGTAAATCATGCCCGGCAAATGCTGGCCCAGTTGCAGCAGAATGAAGTTTTCAAAAACTTATTGACAAATGAGGATAACTTAGAAACCAGCAGCAATCACATGAATACAACTCATAAATTATCCAATATCTTGCTGAAAACAAAACAAAGATTGACCACTACCAAGCCAAGTAGCAGCAGCAGCAGCAGTACTTATCGAAGCAGTGATGAAGTAAGTACGCATACAATTGAGGATCAAATAAAGCCAGAAGAAGAATATAAAATAGAACAGAGTATAGAGTGTGATGAATTATGTGAGGATGCCTGGTTGGGTTTCTTTCGAGGCTATGAGATTGTGGAAGGAAATCAAGAATGTGTTGTAAGCGAAAATAAACAATGTATCGAGTTATCTTTGAAGGTTGACAACGGTTCTCTGGAGAATTATTTACGCGCGGGCATACGTTCCTTTATGATTGATCTCTTTATTGGTACCGCATTGGAAAATCAAAAGTTAATTTTTACTTTACGCGAAAGCGAACTGAAAATATCACGTGAATATGGTTTCCCCATCACCACCACACTGTTTGCCATGTTAAGTCCTCGTCTGCAGTATACGGGTATAATGGATGCTAGATATTCTACTGAGGAACTGGAAAAAGAGGATGAATTAATATTGACCACCAAGCGTAAATACTCTACAATTGGCAATTGTTACAAGATCTATGTTAATGGCCGCTTTCTAATTGAAGACTGCAAGGTGGGTGATTTTATTCTTGTGGGACCCACTATTCAACTAAAGGTGATTGTGATACTGGATGAAGAACTTAGATGTGTTGTCATGGAAGCTGGTACATTAAGTTCACGTCTGCCCGTACGTTTCCCCGCCAGATGTAGTCGTATGCAAATATCTTTAGAAGAGCTAGAAGATATAACATTTGCCCGTGAGGTGGGTATTAATGTACTGGTGTCTTATAAACCGCTTTCATTACAATATCTCAATGATCTTTACGATGCTTTACGTTTGCTTAATAGCGATAATTTACGCATATTTAGTCGTTTGGTTTTGAATGAATATAAAGAGGAAACAACTGATCTCGAGTGGATTGCTCAACGTTATGATGGCTTTTTAGTGGACTTCAGTGTTCAGCAAGATACCAGTAATTGTCAAGATGAGCAAGATGCTTCCACTATAACACCAGATATTTTAAGACTTTCCTCGGCTTCTATAAATTTTATGACTAGTGTTTACAACATGAAAAAGCCCATAATATTAAAGCCCTCGCTCTTAGCTGAACGGCAGTTGTTCGTACAACCTTCTAACATATCACATATATTTTACTATCCCGACAAGTATTTATTCTCCAGTGACAATTACTCACATGCTTTTTCCTTTTATCTTTTACAAAATGCCTTAAGTGAACAGATAACTTCAATGGAATTATCATTTCAGCCCTTTTGTAATCACTCTGAGTTGGGCGGTGATACCATAGCTCGGGCATGTGTGGCAGCCTCCTTTGAGTGTCAAGCCAAGGCTTTAGTTGTTTGCTCTGCCCTTCCAGACATGTCCATAAAATTGTCACATTTTCGTCCCGGTGCTCCTATATTACATGTATCAGTTACCAAATCAATTGGCGATTATATCTCATTGTATCACAATGTAATTTTTATGCATTTCCACACTTATGCCCAATACAATTATGTGGATTATGTCAGAAATGCATTTATATTTGCTGCGATATTTTTAAAGTCCAGAAATATTTTAAAGGCTGGAGATAATCTCATATTGGTTTATGGTTCGGACCAGGATAAGAAATTGTGTGACAAATATTTGTTGTATAAATTTGATGAGAAACATTTTGCCACAAACTTAGAAGAACTTTTATTTACTTAAATGAACACACAATTATCTAATATTCCGCTAATTGAATATTAAAAATCTTTTTGTTAAAGCACGATTTGGAAATGTTCAAGTAATATTATTACGCTGTTGTAGTATGATTTAAAGAACGGTTTTGTGAGAATGTATTGAAGAAATAAATTTCATTGTATGATAGCATGATCCAAAAATGGTATTTGTTACAATGTTGCTTACACCCAGCAAAAATTTTGTGAATTTTTGTAATGGCAACTAATTACCACATGCCTTATTTTGTAATGAGTGGTGGTTATTTTATTTACTAGAATATGTACTTATTTTTGTACTGGTTGGTAATGAACTTTTGCATTTAGCACAGCTATCTAGTGTGTTTGACTGGAAAACGAGACGTTAGCGGTTCAACACCAGTCAGCGCCATTAATTTTTTTGTTCAGATTATATTAATTTATATGTTAATGTTAAAACCATTGTTAACTTACAATAAAATAACTCGTACATGGGGCAGTGAGTTAGCAGCTTGACTAGCAAACACAAGCAAATAATTTCACGGTTCGATACCCACACGAGGCAACATTTTTCTGTTTTTTTTTTTTAGCTACATATTCTTATTGTGAATGTAATACTTATAATTGAGCTGAACGTAAGTATATTTATAAGTAGGACCCCTGAATTTTTAGAAAATCTCGAACAACGGTAAGTAGTGTTTCAGCCAAATAATAAGTAGTTACCAGTTTGCTCCAATATTACTTGCTGGCTTACTAAGTAAGTAAAGTTTTTGCTGGGCAGGTTCTACATTTCCTTCGGTGCTAGGAAAATGCTTTAAAAATAAATAGGAATTATATAAAGGTTTCCAAAGCTGCTTTCCGTTTTCTGATCTCAACTTTGGGATTTTAGAAAATGTGGCCCAAAGTTGAAATTTTGATAAAAATTCCGAAGGGCGTAGGGGCGACATATTCGAAAAATATGACATTTTTTTTTTACCAAAATATTATCCGTAAAGATATCTTATAGAAAAACTTAAAACTGTTGTATGTTCTTAAAGAAAGTTTTATTTTAATAAAAAAAGAGTTAAGTCACCTTTTCGCCCAAAAAACAGCAAAAATCTACAAATTTTTGAATTTTTAAATTGAAAATCATTTATTTTCGGATCGGTAATGGATATTGCTCTGAAATTTTTTTCATATTATTAGTAAATTAGTTATCTAACACACGCAAGCATACTTTTTCAAGAGCTAGCCGAGCGCTTTCCAAAAATTTTAAAAGCTTTGAAATCGGATGGGAAACAAAAAAATGACACGTGTTTAAAAATGTTACATGTCGAAGGTACTTTACTTTGAGCACTCATAGCGCCGTGCCTGGAGCACTTGTAGGGTCCATTTTAATAACTTAAACTCGAATACTCCTTGGCAACACCCATGTCATATTTTGTCCCGATCGGGCCATCCGTTTAAAAATGCCACATTTATTTCCAAAAAATGTTGATTCTGCCCCACTGTGTGACGTTTATAACAATTTAAAAATTTATTTTAAGTAATTTTTGAAGCCACTTCTTATTAATATTACAATTTTGTTTTAATCTTAAAGTAAAATCTAAAAAAAATTTAAACAATCGTCTTTCAAAAATCATTTACATAATACATACTAATATTTTAAATGTTCTTAGGATGTATTAAACTATTATTTTAGATGTGTAACTACCCACTCTAGAGATCCACCCACAACCTCCCAGATGTACCAAACAATTCACACTGCTCATGTCAACTCTAAAACACCTCAACTCTACAAATGCGAAATTTCATTAAAATACCCCATACGATTCGCAAGTTACAGAATTTACAAAAATAAAAAATTCTGTAACCACTATGCAATCTATATATATAAAAGAGTAACGTTACTGACTGACTGACTGATTCATCATCGCACAGCCCAAACGACGGAAGCTAGAATCACAAAATTTTAACTGTGGGTTCCTCCCTCCCCAAAACGATCCGATAAGAAGGGATTTTTGGAAACTCGAACGTTTAAAGGGTAAAAAAGGGTAAAAACGGGTAAATTCGGTAACCTTATATCTTCAAAACTAATAAAGATACAAAAAAACTTACAATATCATGTTACTCCATTTAAAAAATAAGCTGACAGGTGTCCGGTACTTTTTCAAAATTCGGACCTTTTAGGGGAGAAAACGGGTAAAAACTGTATTTTGGTACTTTTTTGACACCATATGTATCATTTAAACCAATAAACATACAAACAAATTTAAAATTATATTCTTTACTTACAAAAAAATAACAAATATATATTTGGTACTTTTTGGAAATTCGAACCCTTAAGGGATAAAAATTGTTTTTATTTTTGGTACTTTTTTCATAAACCATATTTTTCTACAAATTGATAAAGACATATAAATATTTTATTTTAAGCTCCCACCATGATACAGAAATTTATGTGGATACAATTTTAACACCACAATGGGGATAAAAACGGTAAAAATGGAAAAATACATTTTATTTAACATTTTCAGCCAATTTTGATAAATTTTTAACATTGGTTCCTGGATTCATGCAAAAATTAACTAATAGAGTGCTATTTTTAACTCGACTGCCAAGCTGTATATTTGTCCAAATCCGGGAAAACAGTTTGGTACTTTTTTTAAAACTTATTTTTCTTGAGCACATTAGCACAGATTTTAATCGTATGCATGTCTTTAAGCATAAACAATTTTGGCAAAATAGAATATTTTTAAATTTCAAACTTGAGTGGTGTTCAAGGAGGAAAATGGGATTTGGTACTTTTTTCCTAATGGTACCTTTTTTAATATTTTAAATTATTTCACTTATCGACATTAAAGTTAGCTGATATATATCTGAGTGAAGTTAGAGTTAGGAGTAGGGGATAATATTTAAACTGACAATTTTTCTATAAACTGACAATTTTTCTATAAAAAAAGTCAGTTATAAACTGACTATTTTCCCATAAAAAAAGTCAGTTATAGACTGACTATTTTTCTATAAAAAAAGTCAGTTATAAACTGACTATTTTTCTATAAAAAAGTCAGTTATAAACTGACTATTTTTCTATAAAAAAAGTCAGTTATAGACTGACTATTTTTCTATAAAAAAGTCAGTTATAGACTGACTATTTTTCTATAAAAAAAGTCAGTTATAGACTGACTATTTTTCTATAAAAAAAGTCAGTTATAGACTCACTATCTATATAAATATATAAATGTCTTTGTAAGTTTGTTTGTTTATTTGTTTGTTTGTTTGAGCATCACTCCTAAACGGCTGAATCGATTTTATTGAAATTTGGAACGTAGATAGATCATTACTTGGAAGCGTCAATAGGCTATAACTTTTTTCAATACTTGGACCAGATAGGGGTAAAGATGGGGGAAACCGGTAAAATTGGTACCTTTTGTTCTTAAACAATAAATACTAAACGGCCGAAACGATTTTATTGAAATTCCCAACATAGACTACGACAGGGGTAGCGAAGCGCACCGGGTTAAGCTAGTATTTAATAGATTTTACTCCTAATTGAATAAACCTCAAAATATATTCGTTCATCACTTTGGTACAAAAATTCTCTTGCGCTTCGGTTCATACTTTTAGTATAAATAGCTGATACACACGCGTTAAATTTCTGCCAACAGATACACACACTCGCGTTCCATTTAAATATTAGAATTTTGCGCATGCCCAAGCAAAAATGAATTTTAATCAACAACAACAACTGTCTTGTATGTGCTTAAATAATGCTACAGTTTTAGTATAAATACAAGCTGTATGCATACAGCGATATTTATATTGGTTTAGTGCACCAACCTGTCAACAGTACAAATGGAATTTGCAAATAAAAAAAAAAATTTTTTTTCTTGGAAAAAAAAAGGAAGTTTATTTAATTACGAAATTGATTATATCAATTAAAAATTTATTATAATTTGCTTCAATCATCAAAATGATATTATTAATTAAATCTAATATGTTTTATTGAAATAATTTTCAAATATGAAAAAACCTAAAAATTGTTCAAAGGGGTAAATAAAAGCTTTTTATATAAGTATTTGATATTAGTGAAAACCTTAGGACTTGAAGATTGATATTTTAGTAAAATTAAATAATTTAATGAATTTTTGTCACATAATTTACCTTAAAAACTAAAAGTATTTTAATCAGAGTTTAAAATTACTACTATATTAGTCAAAAAATTGCAAAATATTTCATAATTTTAAATGAAAACTGCAAAAAATATTTAACAAAATAATATTTCCTCACATACATACTAAAAATATAAATACTATTTACGAATTCCATATATGCACAAGCTTCATGGTAGAAATATTTATCGCAGTTTTTCCATAAATATTTTGCCTTACAAAATATTTTACGTTGCAGCTTGAAGACAAAATGAAAATTTTTCATTTCTAAAACATTTGCTGCCCAAATATATTTATATTTTTGGTTAGCAAAAACAAATATATTGCTTGTGTATAATATACAAAAAATTTACTACAAAAACATCAAACATGCAAACAAATTGCAGCGTGAAAACCATAAACTGCGAACGATATGCGCAGTAAAAAATTCAAACAATGGAAATATGGAAGATGCTAAATGTAGACTGCCAAACCATACGAAGTTGAAAAATGTAAAATACGAAATTGTGCGAAGTTAAAAATGTTTAAAACGAAAATGTGCATTTATAAAATATTTCAGCCACATATATGGAAATATTTAGCCGCATATAGTCACTGAGTAGAAAAATGTGAAAAAAAACTATGAACAACAAGTGTGCGTTGATTTGGGTGTACAAAATAAAAATTTATATTGAATCGTGTGTTTAAGAATTTAAGTGCAATAAAATAGAATCTTTATTTTTTGAGGTATGTAATTGTAATTGTATTATGAAAGATAGGAATGCTGTGAAAATATATTAAATAAGATTATGGAATTTATTGAATTTTTTGATTAAATGATTTTTGTAATACGAATTCAAATGTATTCCTGCTGCTTGTAATAGGAGTCCAGACAAATTAGTAACATAAAATTTTGTATGTAAAGTGGCTAAAAAAGCAAAACAGCCAATGAATACAATGTAATAAAAAATAATAGGATCTACAAAAAAAATAGTATGTTGCATAAAAATGCAATGTAGATAGATAGATTACTTTTTCTGAATGAAATCTATCAAATTAAGTGTTTGTACACTCAAATGTATCCTTTCGTAAAATTTGTAACAGGAGAACAAACAAATAAATAAGCATCATAGAAAATAATTGTGCAAGAACAATTTGATGTGTAAGATATAAATGCAAAAAGGCACAGGCATGAGTACAACAGGATCAAAAGGAAATCAACTGTATAAAACTTGTGTTCTGTAACTGCATAATGCAACAACAATTTACGCAAAACCATAAAAACAAATACGCACAAAAATCCTTTACAAAAAACAACAATTCAGTGCACATGACAAAAATTCCTCGAGCTAAAAATAAACCAAAATGCGTAATAAAAAATTATCTGTAACGGTACTCAACAAAAATCAGTTCTACACAAACAATGCAATAATAATATTATCCGCTATCCTTTGCCCATAACCTTCTTTAATGTACTTTTACTGCATTCCTATCGTTCACAATATAAGTAGGTACATACCACAGGTTCTTCATTGTATAATTATATTTTTTTCAGCATTCTGTACTTTATTATTTTACTCCTGTTACAAACGCTCAGCCAATCATACTCATTTGCATTTGAGATTGCACAAGTTGTTGTTGATTTTCTACATACACAGTAAAAAAACAACAAAATGCAAGTAATTGCAACGGTTCCTACTCTACTCCTCCATATGTATAGAAATTCCTTTACTATGCATTTGTTTCTTTTTTTGCACGAGTTGTTTTTGCTTTTTGCAGCTAGAGGACACACATACAACAGTTGTATATCACAATTACTTGAGTGTATAAGTAGTTGTTCTTGTATTTCCTTTTTCTCCTGCTGCACTCGTGGCTATGTAAAAAATTGTTGTGCCTTCGTTGCATAATTTGTTCTCTGTTGCTTATTCGTTTTTTTGTTCTCCTGTTACAAATATTACGAGTGGATACATATGAATGTGCGTTTAAAAACACAAAGTCGATCTTTCAGAATACAAGTCATACATAATTATGTATGTACATATATATATTCTGGACCTTACTTAAATTTCTATCATTCCTCTTTATCCTTTTTTCTCCTGCTATACTCACGATCATCATTGAACCTATTTATGTGTTTGTTTATGGTTTTTGCGTAAATTGTTGTAGCATTATGCAGTTACAAAACACATGTACACACATACAGCAGTTTTATACAGTTAATTTCCTTTTGATCCTGTTGTACTCATGCCTGTGCCTTTTTGCATTTATATCTTACACATCAAATTGTTCTTGCACAATTATTTTCTATGCTGCTTATTTATTTGTTTGTTCTCCTGTTACAAATTTTACGAAAGGATACATTTGAGTGTACAAACACTTATGGTGTTTTCTTTTCTGATAAAAATGTTCCATTTATGTTACCATTGGCGCCGGGGTGAAAAGTTGTCATTTTCCTTTCTACATATGTTGCATAAATAATTGGTAAATATGTTACATATCTCACCCTAAATTATATTTCAGTGTGAGATAATACCCTTTTTTGCAGCTGCGTTAAGTACTTTTTTCTATGCAAAAAATGTTTGACAACAGCTGATTTCTATTATTGAAAATCAGTGTTGTTAATGGTTATTGGCAAACACACAGAATTGAATGTCGAAAGTCGCTTTAAGAGTGTTAAATATCGCTTTTTAATACAAATTTCCAATTCAATATTTGGCACGCTAAATATACATTAGTGTTAAGTGTAAAATCAAGAAATTATTTTGTTCCATTCTAATAGAAAAAAATGTTTCATTTTGCAAGGGTGTATGTAACATGATAATAATATTACACATTTATAAGGCATCATTTTTTTTAGAAAAGAAAACACCATTAATTTGATAGATTTCATTCAGAAAAAGTAATCTATCTATCTACATTGCATTTTTATGCAACATACTATTTTTTTGTAGATCCTGTTATTTTTTATTACATTGTATTCATTGGCTGTTTTGCTTTTTTAGCCACTTTACATACAAAATTGTATGTTACTAATTTTTCTGGACTCCTATTACAAGCAGCAGGAATACATTTGAATTCGTATTACAAAAATCATTTAATCAAAAAATTCAATAAAATAATATCGTCCGCTATCCTTTGCCCAGAATCTTATTTAATATATTTTCACTGCATTCCTATCTTTCATAATACAATTACATACCTCAAAAAATAAAGCTTCTATTTTATTGCACTTAAATTCTTAAACACACGATTCAATATAAATTTTTATTTTGTACACCCAAATCAACGCACACTTGTTGTTCATAGTTTTTTTTCACATTTTTCTACTCAGTGACTATATGCGGCTAAATATTTCCATATATGTGGCTGAAATATTTTATAAATGCACATTTTCGTTTTAAACATTTTTAACTTCGCACAATTTCGTATTTTACATTTTTCAACTTCGTATGGTTTGGCAGTCTACATTTAGCATCTTCCATATTTCCATTGTTTGAATTTTTTACTGCGCATATCGTTCGCAGTTTATGGTTTTCACGCTGCAATTTGTTTGCATGTTTGATGTTTTTGTAGTAAATTTGTATATTATACACAAGCAATATATTTGTTTTTGCTAACGAAAAATATAAATATATTTGGGCAGCAAATGTTTTAGAAATGAAAAATTTTCATTTTGTCTTCTAGCTGCAACGTAAAATATTTTGTAAAGCAAAATATTTTTGGAAAAACTGCGACAAATATTTCTTCTATGAAGCTTGTGCATATATGGCATTGGTTTATAGTTTGTATATTTTCAGTATATGTGGACATTAATATGAAAACGATTCATATTTATTGCGTAGTCGGTAGTCAAATGTAAAAAACGTTTAACTAAATATTAAACCCTGATTTTAATATGGTGATTTTCCATGAAGAAAAATATAAAATTTTAATTAAAGTAAAATTTTAACGGTTAGAAATATCATAAAAAAATTTGGAACTAATATCAAAATGTCCTTAAATCAACAGTGTTATAACTTTCTATAACTTCCGAAATTCCTAAAACGGAAAAAATGTATTCCAAAAACTCAGTTTTTTTTATAAAAATGTCCACGGTGACGTTATTTACCGTGTGATAGTGAAATAACTTTGTAGCTAATTAAGCAACCTATAGCGCTGTACAAATGTGGAGCATTTTTGATGATTGGTGCTATGCCTTTCTAAACGTAAAATATTTTGTTTTAAATTATTCACGTTTGGAGAGGTTTGGGGGTGTTGTGTCCGCTACGTGATCCAAATTATACTTTACACGCTTTTGCATTAAGTTTTCTTTCCGGGTCATGTAAAAATTGTATATAATCCCGAAGAACATTTTTTTCTACAAACTTAAAAAATACGGCCCTTTTTACATGTTCCAATTTTGGATGTGAGTAACTTTTTATAGGGACAAGATAACTGTTAGCAAGTTTTTTTATTCATTTAGAATCGCAAATATAGGTGATATTTTAAAGATCAATTTCGACCCTCCGTAGGCTCTCCATATCTAAAAACCCATAAAAAGATCGAGCAAAATTAAAAAAAAAAATAAACATAAATATCTCTTCAACTAATAGAGATAACCCACACATGTGAATATTTTTTTTTGTAGACCTTCTAGGGACTACTTATATATCATACATAAAAATACATAATCCTATAAATAATTCAACTAACAAAACAACTTATGAAGGATTACTTTTAGGACATCGCGAACAAAGCAAATTCAAAAAAATGTTTAATTAATAAAATTTTTTTTTTTAAATTTGCAAATTCCATTTGTAACGTTGACAGTTTGGTGTACTTAATCAATATAAATATCGCTGTATGCATACAGCTTCTATTTATACGAAAACTGTAAACAAAATTTGTAATAAAACCTGAAAATGAATGTGCATGTCCAAAAATGAGGTGACTTTTTCGTTGACAAAGCAGTACTTAAGCTCAAACAAGACAGTTGTTGTTGTTGTTGATTAAAATTCTGTTTTGCTTGGGCATGCGCAGTAATGACTAAAATTTTACTATTTAAAAGGAACGCAAGTGTGTGTATCTGTTTGTATTAATTTAACGCGTGTGCATCAGCTATTTATACTAAAAGTTTAAACCGAAGCGCATGAGAATTTTTGTACCAAAGTGATGTACGAAAATATCTTGAAGTTTATTCAGTTTGGAGTAAAATCTATTAAATATTGCATGGTGTTTACAGAATTTTTTATTTTTGTAAGTTCATCTTAATGAAACTTCGCACTTTAAGAGTTGAGGTGTTTTAGAGTTGTCTTGAGTAGTGTGAATTTGTTGGTACATCTGGGAGGTTGTGGGTGGATCTCTAAAGTGCGGGTTACACATGTAAAATAAAAGTTTAATACATTCTAAGAGACTGTATTTTAGAAAGTAAACATTTAACATATTAGTATTATGTGAGAGATCTTTGAAAGACGCTTGTGCAATCCCAAAAATGTTCAAATTTTGTAAATTGTTGCAAAAATTGTAAGTTCTTTTAATTTATATATGTAATGTAATTACACTTTCATACTAGTAAAACATTAGCGGTATTCACAATGTAGAGTACTTGGCCTAGTAAAAAACACAGAAAAGCTATTTATTGACAAACATTTCAATTTCTAATGTATTTTGTTTTTAGTTTTTTCATATTGTGCTCTTTTACTACATTACCAGGCCAAGTACTCTACATTGTGAATACCGCTAATGTAGAGTACTTGACCTAGTAAAAAAGCATAAAAGCTATTTATTGACAAACATTTCGTCAGTAGAGATACGTTAGAGACAATAGTTCTATAGTATTTCTGGTGACATTGTAAACGAACGCGTCATTAGTTTGGTTTTTTTATTAAGCTGTGCAGTCAATAGATATAGAAAATAACGATCTAGTCAATAATGATACAGTCTACTGGTGGATTTTTAATGACAAGCTAATGTTAAATGTCAATAGAAGATTACATTGACTAGGGTACATATGGTAGTAGTGCTACTCACAATGTCACTAGTAAATCACTACAAATTTACCATTGACATTCTCTGCAAACAAGTTACTACCCTGCAGAAAATGCAAATAGGGAATTTGTAGTGATTTACTAGTGATATTGGCAGTAGTGCTAATGACAAGTGTACCCCAGCCAATGAAATCTTCTATTGACATTTAACACTAGCTTGTCCTTAAAAATCCACCAGTAGACTGTAGCACTACTGACTAGCTACTTATTTTCTATGCCTATTGATTGCACAGCATAATAAAAAAAAACTATTGACGCATTCGTTGACAATGTCACCAGAAATACACTAGAACTGTTGTCTCCTGCGTATCTCTACTGACGCTTAATGGAAAGTTGTCTACACATTTTTCTAGTTCAAGTGTCGATAGACAAATAGTGTTGACATAGAGACATATGGTTCTAGGCTGACTACAGGGTAGTACTGGTGATTGTGTCAATAGTAAGTCAGTACAGTTTCACTTATGATATTACCTGCAGGGTAGGTACTTTTTTTACTAACACATATATAGAGCTAGGTACTGTTGAAGTCAAAGATTAAAAATTAGGTTAATGTACGTACACACGGTTGTCAGATTTTACAATGTTGTCAGATCTGGCAATGTGTTCGCAATGTACTGCCAATGAAATATTATTAGCAAAAGGTAAATTGTCAGTTTAGACGATTGTAAGAAACGCTTACAATATCATTGTCAGACAATTGTCAAACAATAAATTTATCTGCCAACAAAAATTATCAGTTCACATGGTTGCTTCACTTTTGTTTATGTTAAATACATATGCACAGTGATGCCAATAGAAATAATTTATATGGCAATGATGCCATTGTCAGATGCATAAACTTCGCACATATGACAATAACAAGTTTCTGACAATGATCTTACAATGATCTGGCAATGGCAACGTAAGGTGTTTCCACGATTGTCAGAATAGTATTGTCTTACAATGTACTGACAATACTTTTTCTGACAATGTTGTAAGACAAAAACTGTAAGGTCACACGGTTGTTAGACATTTTCTGAACTTTTTTGTGACAATATTGTACAATCTGACAATCGTGTGTACGTAGCTTTAGACATTTTCTTTACATTTGTCTAACAACCGTGTGTACGTAGCTTTATTTTTAATAATAGAATTAGGGTTTTTGACATCGTTTCACTTCTTGTATTTATTTGGTAACTCTAATTTTATTTAAATTAATTTAAAATAATTTAAAAACTGGAATAAGAAAACATCAAAAATGGAATCTTCTGAAACTACAATTTCTACCAAATTTTTTGACAACCTTTGGCCATTGATATTGGAACAAAATAAATGTGACATACAAAGTACAAATACAGTTGAACATTTTATACCTCAGCGGAAATTTGACCACATGTGGGCTCATGAACTTTTAGCCAGCAAAAAATACACAAATTATGAAACGCCTATAGAATTGAGCTGCAAACTAACAACTGCTAGAGAACAAACAGCAGTAGTTGAGGCTGAGGATGATATAGAACAATTACCTTATCGTGGACCTCATTCAAATATCTTGCCACTAGATCAACAACTAACTATGGTACAACAAAATGTTAAAATAAGAATAAAATTGGCTAAAGATTTTGCTAATCGTCAGTTTCCCTGGTATATACAACGTCCTTCATATGACTACGATTTCCATATAACAGATGACATGAAGCAACTATTTAAACAACCCTTTGAATATGGAATACTTAAAACCATACAACGTAAACAGTGTCATCTTATGATAGTTGATGTTGCAACCACAATACCTTTAAGAAATTTAGAATGCTGGCTTAAATTCTCCCCATATGTAGCCATAATAACGGTTATTCATGATAAGCAGCTTTATGGGAAAGTGACAAATTTCAATTGTGTTTTTCACACGGTCTTAATGGAAGAATATGAAGAGGAAACTTGGCAGGAAGAATTAAATCGTTCTCTGGAAATGGGTGTAAAGAAGGCTAAAGAATTATTTTTATATGAAGATGCTGGCAAAGCATTCGCTTTTGTGTTTTCCAATAATCGCGGTATTTGTGTATGGGATAAATTTAAAATTTTAAAAGAATTTTGATAGAATTTTTTATTGTGACTTCATAGAATTTATTATATTTTTTTCAAAAAAATCTAATTCCTCGAATATTTTTAATGAATTCTCTATAATTTGAGGACCAAAACGCCACAATCTTTGATCTGTTATGGGATTCGAAAGATTTTCTTTAAATGGTGGCTCCCGATAGTGATTCATTTGGGCATCCGTGCTGTGGAATGTGTAATCCCTACAATCAGCAGCAAAGTGAATAGGAAAATGATTGTGGGTAGCTATAATGTGATCCGTATTATGTAGACATTTCATCGCCCAGCCATATGCAGCATAACTCCTGACCCGTCTTACATGTTGCAGCATATAAAAATAATCAGGAAACTCTTTGGTAATTGCTGGGTTTTCTGCATAACTTGGAAAATAGGCACACAAAAAACAAAAACTGGCATAGTTTTTACAGTTGGGCTTCTTAGAGTCTTGGCCCAATTTAATCAAATCCTGCCAGTTTGTATAGTTTTTTAAAGGTATGGGCAATTCATCTATATCCCAGACTGCTATGTATTTAAACTGATACATATTCCTGTAGATACAATCGTTGTACAGTATGCTTTCATGCAAACGAAAAGCGTCCTTTTTAGTGGTCAACTGTAGATGGCGGTATTCCGGTAAGTTTGAATATTTTAGAGAAAAACTAAATGGACGCATTTCCAGAAATCCTGTATGCTGATAATAATTTAATACCTTGGTAATATTAGCATGTGCCTCTAAATTATACACTATAACTTTCTGGGCTCCCAGTACCCGTAAAGACTCCATATATTCTACCAAACGGTATGATAAATCGACGTAGGGAAAATCTAAACCCTTAATGCAGACTGCAAACTCTCTCTTTTTCTCCATAGACTTCAATGGTCTGTAAATTACTCTAACATTATTGGTGGCTTTATCGCAGGGTGCTGCTACCAAAGATACACTTTTCGGTATCAAATGTTTATAAGCTCTAGGCAGATCACATGTTAGAATATGAGGAAAACTATATTGAGGATCATGACCCCAATTATATCTCCATATAAATTGTGTCCTCCTCACAGGCACAATTAATGGCTTGTACCGATTTCTAAGCCAAACTTGACAATATGCTGCAGGATAATCGTTGGCATGTTCGGAAATTAAATCAATCATAGCTAATATACGTATTAGCATTTTATTTTCAGTCACAAATGGTCTAACGTCTAGGTAGGCTCCAAATATAAAATATGTTCGGTTTCTGTTATAAAATATTTGCCAATATTCATTTTGTATATGTATATCCATGATGCTTGGATACCAAGCGCAAGTGTAATTGTAGTTACGACTACTGCTTAGAGTAGTTGACAGATCTTCTATGGGTAAATAAGGTATACTTTTGGCTATGATGTCTTGTATGGCAAATTTATTGGGTTCTGTAAAGATATAAAAAGAATACATAAAACTAAATAAAACTAAAAAAAATTTATTAATTCCAAAGTAAGTTATCGAAAGCATGGATTTAGCCTGTACTCGTTCTAATTTGATATTGCCAACGGTTTAGAAATTAAAAATTGACATCATCAAAACCTCTAGAACTATTTCTTCCCTCAATGTTTGTTTTCATTCGAAATTATCACTCTTGGAACTACTTCCTAGAAGTAAGTAGTGCTGTTTCTTTCACTACAGTTGATTCCAATTTAAAAAAACAAATAATTAATGAAGAATCCCTTTTAAAAAGTTTTGGGCAACATATTCGTTTAAACGGTTTCGTCCTACATCTAACTAAAAGTATATAAATCGACTCAGAATCACTTTATGATGGCCGTCTGTCCAGCCATTTTTGTCAAACTACAGGTCTCAATTTGAAGATATTAAAACAAAATTTGGTGAAATGAATCCTATTGTAACTAGATGCCTTCCCGAAATATCCTCACAAAATTCTGGTCAAAATTGTAATTGCAGGCAAATTTTTTTTTTTTTTTTAAAAAAACACAAACTGCGAAGCATTTTGCTTGTCTGCAGATACACCCTGAGTCTCAGGCGGGAATCGAACCCGCAACCCCCAGATTGATAGTCCAGCACACTATCGTGTAGTCTATCACAACCGCTTAATAATATGTCATTATTTTAATATCACTAAAACAAATTCTTATTGTTATGAGTATTTTTATTTATTTCCTAATTTTTCTGCTTGATTTATCTTTTTAACATTATTACTTTTTAGTTTTCTATTTATGACCAATGATGATGACAATTTTAGTTTCTAAGATTCCAATCTTATTATACCCACCATCAAAAAAGAGGGGTGGTATATTGATTTTGTAAATCCATTTGTAAAATATCGCAATATTGGTTGTAAAACCAACAAGTAAGAGAGATATATTCGGCTGCGCCGAATCTTATATACCCTTCACCAAACAATACTTCAAAATAAAAATTTTTAATATGTTTAGGTAAACAAAATTTATTTGTTTTCCAGTTGTTTTTTTTTTCATTTTTTGGAAAAAAAAATTTCGATTTTTTTTTTTAAATTTTTTTTTAATTTCAACAGACAGACAGACAGACAGACGGACATGGCTTAATCGACTCCGCAATCTATAAGGATCCAGAATATATATACTTTATAGGGTCGGAAAATTATATTATGGAAATTACAAACGGAATGACAAATTTATATATACCCTTCTCACGAAGGTGAAGGGTATAAAAAGTCTATATGTACATTCTAAGAAGATCTGGCTATGTTCGTCCGTCCGCCTGTCTGTTGAAAATACGATACCGCCCAAACAAAAGGAGCTAAATATCAGCCAGCATTTTCCGCAAATACTTTCTGTTGATAAGGTTTGTTTAGTGTTGAATTTGGACAACATCACTCCATGATTTCATCCCTATACAAATCTTCCCCCGTAATACTGTTTGAGTAGCCATAAATATGTTGGTTATGCGGTAATCCTGTTAAAATTTTGCACAAATTAATTCTAAGTATTCTGAAAGTATACTTATATATAAGGTTTGGCGAGGATCCACCATCATTATTTTTATGGTACCCGCAAATTTTTAGAATTTACTCTAATATGTAAATATATAGTAAAATCAAAAAAAAGAAAGTATAGTCGGTCAAGCCCGACCATATAATACCCTACACTGAGTATATGAGCAAATCATTATTCTATTATAATATCATTAGTTTTGTTTTCGCCAATGATTTTCGGAAGTGGGACCTATGACCAATTATGGACCGATCGTCCTGAAATTAGGTCACGTGATTTCTTTTTATATGTAACATATTTTTGTTAAATTTTATTTGGATCCAACCTTTTAACGAGATTTATGCTAGTTCAAGTGACTTTTGGAAGTTAGTCTTATGTGGCAACTTTGAGCAATTATGGACCGATCGCCATGAAATTATGACTTGTAATTTTTTCTGTATGAAACATATTTATTTTGAATTTTACGTAGATAACAACATTTTTAGGAGATTTATGATCGTTTAAGTGGTACTGATCCAAAAAAGAATTTAAATGTGATTTCCTTTTATATAAAACATATTTGTGGAGGAACTTATATGGATACCTATATAAATAACACATTTATGACAACAAAGTTCTATTTAGTTTGGACATTTGTATGGGGACTAGATGAAATAATAGACCAATTTCAGACATTTCCAATGCTCCATAGCTCGTGACAAATTTGATCGAAATATGTTTAAAATTGCGACCCATACTTTGCGCACAAAGTTCACATGGACAACCAGCCAGACGGATGAACGGATATCGTTTAATCGATATAGAAAGTGAGAAAATTGGCTTATGAATGGCTGAGATATGAGCAAAAAACCACGACTACCACGATTTTTTGTGTTACACTCTACCGCCATAGTGAAGAGGGTATTATTCGTTTGTACTGGTGTTTGTAACGACCAAAAACCACCTTATACAGTGCCGACTGACTCAAAATCATTTTCTGAATCGATTTAGCGATGTTTTATTAATTTTCTATAACATAGTTTAACAAAACTAAAAAAGTAAAATTTGCAAGCATTTGATTTTTAGTGGGCAGAGAAAAATTTTGACCTTGAAAGCATCGAAAATCCTTAAAGTCTAAAATGAGAGTCACCCTACTGGCAATAGAAGTTAAACTACTAATGCTATCAAATCATATATTTCTTTTTGCTGATACGTAGTTATTTAAATACGTAGTAGTTAGTTAAATTTGTACTTAGTATCTTATTACCACTTCTTTGATCCACATTTAATTTATTTTTGTTTAAAATTAACTTTCGTTCTTTTGACTGTTCATATAATTTACTAGTAATATACAACACAATTAGAAGTATGTTAAGTAAAAAACTTAAATAAAACTTTAAGTGTCGCCAATGCATCTTTCATCTGCTTCGTCTATTAATGAAAACTAAATTATAAAATGTCATAAACAATCATGCAAGCCCCTAAGTCATGTTGGAAAAATTCACAAGAAAACAACTGTTTAAATTTTTGTAGACTATTTAAGATACATGTATTGTGCAAAGCTAATATTTGATGTATTTCATTTGAAAAACAAGTTACATACAAGTTGTTTTTCTTATTTTAGCAGGTTTTGTTAAAGTTTATTAACAAGCTGAATAAAGCAACCAATATAGTTAGAAAAATTACATAAGTTGTAGGTATTAGTGATCGATTATGCTCTTTAAACTTTTTGATATATATTATACCGCATGATGGAGCCGATATTTCAAGAAATTTTTCAATCGTCCAATCTTGCTAAAATGTCCCTAAGAATATGCAGTTGAATGTAAAAATAAATCACAAAACTATATTTTGTTTAGATTGCTTCATATTTGACATTAACCCCTACAAAAGTTCACTTTCCAAAATCTCTTAAAACTAGCATTTTCAGGTACTAAATTATATGAAGATCGGCCCATAATTCGAAAAACACGCTAACCTATCAACATTAAACTGATAATTTTGTGAATATCAGTCCACATTTGATCGTAGCCAACATATTAGGTCCAATGCCGAAAATCACTTAAATACGTAAAAATCTCTTTTAAAAATGGTGATCAGTTTGAAATTCGATCTATTTGTTTGAAGATCGGCCTACAGACTGTTCTGTAAATATCGATATTTTAAGTACTCAGATCAGTTGTATATACTTACGAAAACATTATACTACATATTACTTATATTAAGAAAACGTATTCAAATTTTTTAGTATGAAAAAGTGCAATATTTTTGAAGGTAATTCTTTGTATTTGGTGGTATGGCCTGTAGCTGCTGAAATCTGGCCAGACCATCACAGGAAACCTGTACCGAACACAACTGATTAGTTTGAAGTGAGCATTGGCCGAAAAACACACAGAATATGCTGCCAGACATGAAACTGTAATATTCCATCATGACAACACTCGGCCGCATGTTGCAGTACCTGTTAAAAAGTATTTAGAATGAAGTGGTTGAAAAGTTTTCACTCACACACTTTAAAATACAGACCGTTTCTTACCCGTGGTGCGGTAGTTGATAAAGATTTTTTCCCACATATTTAATAAAAATAATTTTGAAATTTTAGTATAATTTTAGTTTATAATTGAATAAACACTGCTACTTAAAATTTTACTCTTATAACAAAATCTGCTCCATTGTCCACGTTTTTGAGCGTACAGGTAATAAAAATGCTAGAGCTATTCCAATAAATATATATACAGTGTTGGAAAAAATAATAGAAACGAAAGCATTTTTTTCCAATTTTGTAAGTATATTAGTCAAGTTTAGTTTTGTTAAAAAAAATTTATATGCAGTTTTGTTTATCAGACATACAGCATAATAAAAAACATAATCAATCCTCTTTTCATTAATATTTTAATACACTATATGACTAACAATGTAAAGAGTCAATATTTTTGCTGGAAAAAATAATAGAAACGCGTAAAAGGATTCAATTTTTAGAGGCACATCTTTTTATTTTCTGTTAAAAAATTGTTTTATTTTAATATTTAGAGGCTCTACCTTTGTTTTTCACAACTTCATTGCATCTGCGACACATGGAATCAACAAATTTTTTTGAAAAATTCCTTGTCCATGGAAAACCACTCTTCCTGGTTTTTTTTCCACAATTCGTCCTTATTTTTCCGACTGATGCCCTCCAGCTTCCTCTGGAGCACTCCCCAAAGGTGCTTTATTGGTTTAAGGTCCGGTGACAGTGATGGCCATTCCATAAGAGGAACTTGGTTGACATTTACGTAGTCCGGGGCGCATATTTTGATCATTATCCAAAATATTGAACAGACACCAGAAGAAGAGAAACTCCCCAATATCATGAAGGATCCACCGCTGTGTTTGACGGTCTTCTTGAGCTGTGATCAGACGAAACATAGATAAATTTGTTTAGATCCCATGGGAAAGATTATGTTAGGCACCCACACAATAAGGCATATGATCCAAAATACACCAAGAAGACCGTAAAATACGACGGTGCATCAATCATGATATGGGCGTGTATCTCTTCTTCTGGTGTCTGTTCAATATTTTGGATAAAGATCAAAATATGCGCCCCGGACTACGTAAATATATTGCAAAGCATAATCCTTCCATTTGCTGAGGAAGAGATGTCCATGAGATGGGAGTTTCAGCTGGACAGTGATCCGAACCACTCTTCAAAATTGGCAAAGGATTGGTTTGCTGTCAACCAAGTTCCTCTTATGGAATGGCCTTCCCAGCCACCGGTCCTTAAACCAATAGAACACCTTTGGGGAGTGCTCAAGAGGAAGCTGGAGGGCATCAGTCGGAAAAATAAGGACTAATTGTGGGAAAAAAACAGGAAGAGTGGTATTCCATTGACAAGGACTTTTTCGAAAAAAATTCGTTGATTCCATGACTCGCAGATGCAATGAAGTTGTGAAAAACAAAGATAGAGCCTCTAAATATTAAAATAAAACAATTTTTTAACAGAAAATAAAAAGATGTGCCTCTAAAAATTGAATCCTTTTACGCGTTTCTATTATTTTTTCCAGCAAAAATATTGACTCTTTACATTGTTAGTCATATAGTGTATTAAAATATTAATGAAAAGAGGATTGATTATGTTTTTTATTATGCTGTATGTCTGATAAACAAAACTGCATATAAATTTTTTTTAACAAAACTAAACTTGACTAATATACTTACAAAATTGGAAAAAAATGCTTTCGTTTCTATTATTTTTTCCAACACTGTATATATTTTTTCTATAGTTTGTGAAGAAATTCGAAAACCTCGTTGTGAATTTTTTAATTTAATTTTAAAAAAATCACTATATTCGATTCGAATTGCCTGATGTTAATAACGTTAATAATATTAAAGTTAAATTTTTGTCAATATGTATGAAATTTTTGATTATTTGTCAAGACTAAGCGGATAGAGATTTTGGAAAAAAAAGTTTTTAAATATTAGTTTAGATTTCATTCGATACATATATAGATTAAAAGAACTTACAATTTTATGCAACAAATTAAAAAAGTTTTAATATTTTTGGTATTACACTAGCGTCTTTCAAAGATCTTTCACACACTACTAATATTTTTAATGTTTTCTTTCTTTTCTAAGACACAGTTTCTTAAAATGCATTAAACTTTTATTTTACATGTGTAACCACCAACTTTGGAGATCCATCCACAACCTCCCAGATGTACCAAAAAATTCACAAAAATTCAAGTCAACTCTAAAATACCTCAACTCTAAAAGTGCGAAATTTCATTAAGATACCTCGTACGATTCGCAAGTTACAGAACTTACAAATATAAAAAATTCTGTAAGCACTATGCAATATTTAATAGATTATACTCGTAACTGAATAAACTTCGTTCATCACTTTAGTACAAAAATTCCCATGCGCTTCGGTTCATACTTTTAGTATAAATAGCTGATACACACGCGTTAAATTTCTGCTAACAGATACACACACTTGCGTTCCTTTTAATATTAGTATAATTTTAGTCGTTACTGCGCATCAGTGTTGCCAGGAGCTGGCAAAAAAAGAAGCTATATTGACTTAAAAAAAAGGCCAGAAGAAGCCAAACTGCTTTAAAAAAATGCCAAAAGAAAAAGCTAAAATATTATAAATTAAGAATTTAGTTTTAATGGACCCATAGACACAAAATGCCGACACATACTGCCGATAAACCCTTCGTATACGTGCGTGATTGATATTTTACTACACACTTATCAATCATCATTTAAAAAAATGCGTTTGTGAACAAAAAAATTATTATTTTCAATTTTTCAGTAACTAAAACGTCAAATTTAGAAATTATATTTCACAAAAATGAAAAATGTATACTATTGTTCATTTGAACAACTGTCAGCAGTACGAGTTCATTTCAAAATCAAAACTATTTTGATTTTTCATACTGAATTGTCTGTGTGTCGCATACATAAACAAAAATTTAAAATTTACCAACACATGCTTATTGCATGAGCATGAGCAGTATGTGTCTATGGGCCCCTTTATATTTATTTTTAAATAAAAAATTAGAAAATATGTTCATAAAAATAAATAAAATTATAAAGGTTCACTTCAGCAGCAAACAAAAAATAAGATTAATAATAAATAATAAATATACACATATACATAAAACCTCTTAAAGGAATGGACCTAAGCTTTCTCTTGAGCAAAAAAAAAAAAATTATATAGGGCCCATTTTGAAAAAAAATGTCAACAGTTTTAGATTTTGCAAAAAAAGTAAAAAAAATGTTTTTTTCCGAAAGATTGAAGAAATAGCTATTTATACTATTTGGGACACATTTTGCTAAGAACAATAAAAATAAGTTAGATGGATGAGAAAAAACACCTGCTTGGCCAAAATGTCAAATTCTGATCCCCTCCAACTCAGAAAGTTTTCGACCGATCTTGTTGAAAAATTGTGTCTGAATTACTATCTAATAGAACTAACTGTCGGAAGACATCGATTTCAAAAGATGGTTCACTTGACATTAAATGCCCCATATATATTTTTATACAGACAAAACTTAAATTTAGATTTTTTTTAATTTAAGTACTAAGCATTTACTATTTTTCACATACATAATATATTTTTTTGGTTTTACGAGTACTATTTTAAGTGTATTATTAACGGATAAAAAATCGAAGAGTTTTCATATGAAAATCTTTGCTCAATCAGTTTAATTTGCCGTATTATTTTTTTCAGAATCGTCACTAAAATATAAAAATGTGAGTTCTTAAGACATAGACACATCTTTGAGTGACTTTAAGTGTTTGAAGTTTATTTAGAAATCAATCAAAAACATAATATTCTTTTTTCGTTTCTCAGCTATTTTTCTTAATAATGAATGTGTAAAAAGTATTGTTAAAGAGGCAAACTAGTTTACTTTAGAATTAATGGAAAATTTCTAATTTCAGTTAATATAACACCCACCACCAATAGTAAATGGGGGAATAAATAAGTTTGTCATTTCGTATGTAACATTGTTTTGGGGCGTTAATTGTCTTCCGTTTCAAAATCACCACTTTTGAAGCGCATCGCTGAAACCGATGGAACACATTCAAAATATACGCCATTTCTAAGTCATATTTACAAAAATTTAGGTTATTTAAGATTTTTTTTAAGCATAAAATATTAATTTAAGGTTTGAACGTCATTTCAGGTTGATGATGAATTATTGAAAGTGGAAACTAAAAAATTATGAAACTAAGTGATTGAACGATTTGCTTTAGGAAACAAATTTGACAGGATTTTTAATACTGATGAAACAACTTAAAAGCAATACCGAAATGACAAAAAGAACCACAAGACTGAAGACATTGTTCACTTGACTGAATTGTTCAATTGAACTTATTCGTTCATAAACAACCCAACTCTACAATAGTTATTTCTCTCAAAAATATTTATTTTACATTTTACTCATTAGCATCTAAAACTTACTAAGAAGTTGCCAAAATATTACAAGTTTTAAAAACTACATTTCATTACCTTTCCATTGATATATAAAACGTTATATTTTATTCATTATTATACTTTAAAATAATGAATGCAATTCACACACCTTGTAAAAAATCCTCTACTATTTTGTTCAAATCAAAGACTGCTTACTATGCACTTCTCATGTTTTCATGTACCATGTATTATTATATATGTTTCAATTTTGCTTATTGCTGATTGGTCAGTTGCATGTGCTAATATTTAATATTTGCGCTTAAGTAAACTTGTATTAACCTAACATTGAACAATTTGCTGCATTATCCGTGTTAGTAGAATTGTAAATGTTAGGTTCATAGACTTTTATTTCAATAAAAAAAATTATTTTTCAAAAAAATTTATTTTTCACAAAATTTTTTTTTACAAAAAATTATTTTTACTAAAAATAAATTTTTTACTAAAAATTAATTTTTTACTAAAAATTAATTTTTTACTAAAAAATGGATTTTTTACTAAAAAATGGATTTTTTACTAAAAAATGGATTTTTACTAAAAAATTGATTTTTTACTAAAAAAAAGGATTTTGTACAAAAAAAAAGGATTTTTTACTAAAAAATTTAGTTTTTACTAAAAAATGGATTTTTTTACTAAAAACGTAATTTTTACTAAAAAAGTTATTTTTTATTAAAAATCTTATTTTTTATTAAGTTACACGTCCAATTCTTCGCGAGTGATGTAATCTGTAGGCTCTATAGTCTTTATTCCTCGTGCGTTAGGTTTTTGAACCCCATTCCGACATATGAATAACATCTTGTGAACCTGAGCATGATCGTTAGAGTATCACAAAGGAACTAACTCATGGATCCAAGTGAGCTGGTAATACCGGCTGCCTTTATAACCTAACTTAGCCTACTTTAAAGCTATTTTAGAATATTATTTTTACATTTTATCTTGAAAAAAGGTAATTTTAATGATAAATGTTTATAAATTTGGTATAATAGACGATACTACTATAATACTTAATATATGATTTTTTCTGATATTCCTCCGGCAGTGTTAAAATTTAATGTCTTAAATCTGAATAACACCGCAAGACTTTCGAGTTCTAAAAATTTTTTTTTAATCGTATTGAACATTAAGGTCATATTAAAACATTTAACAATATTTTACCACCAAATGTTTTTCGGCATTAAAGTCTGTTATTTACTTTTATTTTATCTCTCATTCTTCAAACTTGGATGAAAAATGTGGCGAAAACATCAAACAATTTTCAATTGGGAACGATAATGTATCAAATTCTTTGCATTGTATTACAATTTGAAAACACAAACTATGGAGAAGAAATTTTAAATCAGAAAACAGCTTTGTTGGATCCGCTGAATTGCTTACTGGTTTAAACAACAACAAAAATAATACACCAAATTATAATCAGTATATTAATCACTTAAATGTTTGGCTTTGAAGCATTGCTGGTTTTAACTCGAAGCACAGATTCACAATACGTTTAACGGCTATTTCAAATGACAGCCATCGAGTATCACAAGCCTTCAAGAGTTTGTGGGGCTCTTGTCCATTATATAACGATGAATATAATGTGTAATAACAATTTTGTCTTGAAAGCGAATTTGCTAGACAATTATAGCTTTCAGATATAAGTAAAATACTATATTTCATTTTGAAACACTTGGTATTGGCAATTGTTATTAGTTCTTTTAATACTGCACAATTCTTGAGTATATTGAAAAGCTAAATGAAAAACAGTAATGAATTAAAATGAAAATGTCTCACAAATATAAATTTAGCCTTTTTATTTTCTCCTTATCCTCGAAGATTTGGTTTTAGCTTCGTGGTTTTTTCTAGCCTTTTTTATTTAAAAAAAGGCTATTATCAAATTAAAAAAAGGCTAGAAAAAAGCCACGAAGCTAAAACCAAAATTTCGAGGCTAAAGAGTAAATAAAAAGGCTAAATTTAGCCTCAAAAAGGCTAAACTGGCAACACTGCTGCGCATGCCCAAGCAAAAGAGAATTTTAATCAACAACAACAACAGTCTTGTATGTGCTTAAGAACGGCTTTGTCAAACAAACAGTCACCTCATTTTTGGATATGCGCATTCATTTTCAGGTTTTATTACAAATTTTGCTTACAGTTTTAGTATAAATACAAACTGTATGCATACAGCGATATTTATATTGGTTTAGTGCACCAAACTGTCAACAGTATAACTGAAATTTGCAAATTAAAAAAAAAAATTTTTGCAAAAAAGGAAGTTTATTTAATTACGAAATTGATTTTATTAATTAAAAATTTATTTGAATTTGCTTCAACCATCAAAATGATATTATTAATTAAATTAAATCTAATACATTTTATTGAAATAATTTTAAATTTTATTTAAACAAGTAATACAAAAAATCCTAAAAATTGTTCAAAGGGGGCAAGGTTCTGAGGAATAAATAAAAGTTTTTTATATAAGTATTTGATATTACTGAAAACTTTAGGACTAGAAGATTGATATTTTAGTAAAATTAAATAACGTAATGCATTTTTTTACATAATTTACCTTAACAATTAAAAATATTATAATATGGTGATTTTTCATGAAGAAATTTGAATTAAAGTAAACTTTTAACGCATAAAGATATCACAACAAAATTTGGAACTTGTATAGATTCAAATGTCCTGAAATCAACAGTGCTATAATTAATAAGTTTTTTGATTTTAAAATAAAACTCAGTTTTCTTTAGAAAAGTGTCTTCTGTGACATTATTTACCATGTGATAGTAAAAAAAACTTTGTAGCTATTTAAGCAACATATAGCAAATGTAGAGCATTCTCGAGGATCGGAGCTTTGCATTTTTAGAATTTTGTACTCAAGCGTAAACTAATTTTTAAAAATGTTCCTAGTTTGGAGAGGTCTGGGTTTCGCCAATATAGGTGATATTTTAAAAATAAATTTCTACACTTTCGTTGTCCCGCCATATCTAAAAAACAATATGAAGATCGAGCAAAATAAAAAAAAAAAAATAGATAAACCTAAATATAAGGACTATTTATACCCTACACCACCATAGTGGGGAGGGTATATTGGATTTGTGCGGATGTTTGTAACGCCCAAAAATTTTAGTCTAACACCCACCTTAAAGTATATCGATCGACTCAGAATCACTTTCTGAGTCGATTAAACGATGTCCGTCCGTCCGTCTGGCTGGTTGTCCATGTAAACCTTGTGCGCAGAGTACAGGTCGCAATATTGAAAATATTTCGACAAAATTTGGTACATATCATTTTTTCTGCCCAAGGACTAAGCCTATTGAAACTGGCTGAAATCGGTTCATTATTTCACCTAGCCCCCATACAAATGTCCTCCCGAAATTGAACTTTATCGGTCATAAATGTTTAATTTATATATGTATCTACACAAGTTTTTCTCCAAATAAGTTTTATATACACAGAATTCACGTCACCAAATTTTATGATGATTGGTTCATAATTAGTCATAGCTCCCATATAAGGCCTGCTTCCGATAATCACTTTAACGATCATAAATCTGCTAAAAATGTTGGTATACACATAAAATGCAACATAAATAACTTTCATGTAGATCGGTCCATAATTTGTCATAGCTCCCATATAAGGCCCACTTCCGATAATCACTCACGAATATAAATTATTGAAATTTTAAAAGAAAAATGTTTTTGTTCATTTACTTAGTGTAGGGTATTATATACTTTCTTACTTGTTATTATTTAAATTTCAGCTAGTTCGGAACATAAATGAATTTTTGTCGATTTTTTAAAAAACCACATGCAATTTCGTAACAATATCTCCAATAGTTCCCGAGATACCGAATTATTTCCAAAAAAAAAAAAGTTTATGCGATAGTTGTTGGTTCGACTCGTGGCTGCGACTTATTTATTTTTTTGATTGTAAAAATACATAATTCTATAAATAACTCTACTAACAACACAACTTATAAAGGACTACTTTTAGGACATCGCGAACAAAAATAAGTATTTCTTCAGTCGAAAAATAAGTAGCCTAATCATCAAATTCTCCTTATTTGTAAGAAAAGTTTTTGCTGGGAGATATATTTCAATTATAAATTAGACTAAAAGTTTGTTTGATATTAAATTTGTTGAAACTTACAATTACTTGTTTAAATCAAATTTTAAATAGAAAATTATTTCAATAAAATGTATTAGATTTAATTAATAATATCATTTTGATGATTGAAGCAAATACAAATAAATTTTTAAATGATATAATCAATTTCGTAATTAACCCATTTGGCGCCGCCGTACTCAATTGAGTACAGTTAAAAATTATTCGAAATTTTTTAAAATATGACAGTTTTTGTAATTTTTTTGCGTTTTTAGCATAAAAGAAACATAGTCCCTGTTAAAATAATAAACAAATCTGGCTATATATATATCAACTGTCACAAAATGGACTCATAAACTTATACAAAATTGGTAGGGCGAGATAACCACAGACTTTAGCTTTTTTTAGCTTTTACAGTTTTGCTAATTTCTTTTTTATTATAATTTTCTAAAAACAAGCATTTCTATTTATAAAATATATAAAAACAAACTGTCCTCCATTTACTTTTACAAAGTTATGCTTATTTAAATATAACTGTACTCAATTGAGTACAGCGGCGGGATCCATATACAAATTTTGGTAACACTGCTGTGTTTACAGAAATATAAATGCACATCTATGTTTCGACTTAAATGAATTTATGGGTGTACTGATATTGTCTGGATATCACAAATTACCCAGAGAGGATTTATACTTGTCTTACGATGAAGATGTTGGCATAGAAATGGTACACAAATCAATGTCTAGGCACAGATATCGAGATATCAAAAAGTATCTTGTGAATAATGACGAACCTGGCACTACCAGGGACAAAATGTTTAAAATTCGGCCATTAGCTGATGTTGTAATAAAAAAAATTTCTTCAGTGGGGAGTATGGTGTAATATTTTGGTCATCATCCTGCTAAGCAATTTACACGTGGAAAACCAGTACGATTTGGTTTTAAGAACTAAAACCAGATAGTTCCACCGAATATTGCTACACTCTCAATTTTTATTGTGTAAAAATCGGAGAAAATTTCTACTGATCTGAGTAGTAAAAAAATAGCTTGAAAAAATGGAGACTGACTAAGCATCGCTGAAAACAATCTTACTAGCTATAACCTCTTGGTGGATCTCAAGGAGAAAGGATTTCGTGCGACTGGAACAATTAGAGAGAACTGAACAAAAAAGTGTCCATTATGAAGTTCGAAAGAAATGAAAAAGAAGAACCGGCCTCATATGAATATATGTTTGACAAGCAAAATTAAATTATTTTGGAAAATTGGGAAGACAATAGCGTCTGTACAATGGCCAGAAACTATGACACAATTGAGTCATTTGGAGCAGTAAAACGTTAGTCTTCTATACAACGACAAAAAATGTATGTCAATATACCAAAAGTGTTTCAGTCTTATAACAAACATATGGGAGGCGTAGATGAGCTGGACCAGTCCATTTCACACTACAGAGTTGCCATTCATGGTAAGAAATGGTGGTGGGCATTGCTTACCTATATAATAAATATGGCCATTGCAAACGCTTGGCGTGTAATGAGTCATAGCGATATCATGGATCAACTTTTATGCCGACGTTCCATTGCAAAGTACTATTTACGCCAAAACGTCCCAAATAAAGCCCGACTTTCATCTTCATTGGTCCTAGGGTTACCCCAAGATGGTATAGGCCATTACCCCAAAAAGTTGGAAAAGCATTTAAGATGTGCTTTATGTCATGCAAGAGTTCGCTGGCAATGCTAGAAATGTTTAAAAGCATTATGGAATGAAAAACAATATTTGAAATTTTTTACCTATAAACCGCCGCTGTACTCAGTTGAGTACACCCTCCTTACTCCACCCCTTTATTAGTTTTTTTAATTTTTTTATACTTTTATATTAATTTTGTATACAATGAATAAAAAAATAAACTTTTTTGTTAATTATCGCTTCTGGATTTATTTTGGCGGTTAATGGGTTAAATAAACTTCCTTTTTTTTTAAAAAAAATTTTTTTTTTTAATTTGCAAATTCCATTTGTACTGTTGATAGGTTGGTGCACTAAACCAATATAAACATCGCTGTATGCATACAGCTTGTATTTATCAGTGTTTGTATTGCTTGCTTGAAATTAGCAAAAGCACCTAAAAAAATGCTTTGCTTACAGTTTTTCAGCAATTGCGTCCAAGCTATAACAAACAGTAAAAGTCAAACAATAAAAAAATGCTTATTGACTTATAGTGGTACAGTGAGATGTTATCTGCTTGCGCAGCCAGTCACAGCGATTACATTCACAAATGCTGAAATGCTGTGATCAGTTCAGTATTTTTGTTTTTTCCTATGCTTTTGCTGGGCTTTTTGCTGCGCTCTTTCACTTACAAACAACTGCTTACTGTTTTACTTAATGTCCATAAACAATGTATGTATGCGTGTATGTATGTAACATTTCAAAGAGAATGGTGCAAACACACCCTTAATTTCTGAACATTAAAAAACCTTAAGCAGTTGTTTGTAAGTGAAAGAGCGCAGCAAAAAGCAGAGCAAAAGCATAGGAAAAAACAAAAATACTGAACTGATCACAGCATTTCAGCATTTGTGAATTTATTCGCTGTGACTGGCTGCGCAAGCAGATAACATCTCACTGTACCACTATAAGCTAATAAGCATTTTTTTATTTTTTGACTTTGCTGTTTGACTTTGCTTGTTTATTTTCTCGTAGTTGTAGTTAAGCAAATAAGTAAAACTGAAACACAGTGAAGCAAAAACAAACTCTGGTATTTATACTAAAACTGTAAACAAAATTTGTAATAAAACCTGAAAATGAATACACAGGTCCCAAAATGAGGTGACTCTTTCGTTTACGCAGCAGTACTTAAGCATATACAAGACAGTTGTTGTTGTTGTTGATTAAAATTCTTTTTTGCTTGGGCATGCGCAATAATGACTAAAATTCTACTATTTAAAACGAACGCAAGTGTGTGTATCTGTTTGCAGAAATTTAACGCGTGTGTATCAGCTATTTATACCAAAAGTATGAACCGAAGCGCATGGGAATTTTTGTACAAAAGTGATGAACAAAGATTATTCAGTTAGGAGTATAATCTATTAAATATTGCATAGTGGTTATAGAATTTTTTATATTTGTTCTGTAACTTGCGAATCGTATGAGGTATCTTAATGAAATTTCGCACTTTTAGAGTTGAGGTATTTTAGAGTTGACTTGAATTTTTGTGAATTTTTTGGTACATCTGGAAGGTTGTGAGTGGATCTCCAAAGTGGGTGGTTACACATCTAAAATAATACATTCTAAGAAACTGTGTCTTAGAAAAGAAAGAAAACATTTAAAATATTAGTATTATGTGAAAGCTCTTTGAAAGACGCTGGTGTAATCTCAAAAATATTCAAAATTTTGTAATTTGTTGCAAAATTTGTAAGTTCTCTTAATTTATATGTGTATCGAATGAAATCTAAACTAATATTTGAAAACTTTTTTACAAAATGTCTATCCACCTAGACGTGACAAATAATCAAAAATTTCATACATTTTGACAAAAATTTATCTTTAATATTAATAACGTCATTAACGTCAGGCAATTCGAATCGATTATAGCGATTTTTTTTTAACCAAAATTAAATTTAAAAATTCTTAACGAGGTTTTCAAATTTCATCACAAACTATAGAAAATATATATATCGCTCATTTGCTGCAACAACGTCATAATCCAAAAAAAAGTCGTTTCGAGAAAAACGGATTTAAATGTATTATGACATTTTACTATTCCTGAAATAAATTTACAACAAATCATGGGATTACAGAAATAAGACCTGATTAAAATAATAGATGCTAATATCTTTCTAATCTATATTTAACCCAAATTATTACTTGTCAAATATACGAGAAAACATGAATTTTAATTTTGATGTTTACAACGAAAAAACACTATCACGCAAAAAATAGTTAACTTTTTTGAAAACTGATAAAACTATATGATAGACAATAGAACGGCGCCTATTTTGTATTAAACAGTTCAAAAAAGACGGATTTTGAATTATGACGTTGTTGCAGCAAATGAGCGATATATATTTATTAGCATATAATTATTACATGTACGCTCAAAAACGTGGACAATGGAGCAGATTTTGTTATAATAGTAAAATTTTTAGTAGCAGTGTTTATTCAATTATAAACTAAAATTATACTAAAATTTCAAAATTATTTTTATTAAATATGTGGGAAACAAAAATACTTTATCAACTACCGCACCACGGGTAAAAAACGGTCTGTATTTTAAAGTGGGTGAGGGAAAACTTTTCAACCACTTCATTTGTAATACTTTTTAACAGGTATTGCAACATGCGCCCGAGTGTTATCATTATAGAATATTACAGTTTCATGTCTGGCAGCATATTCTGGGTGTTTTTCGGCCAATGCTCGCTTCAAGCGAATCAGTTGTGTTCCGTACAGGTTTCCTGTGATGGTCTGGCCATATTTCAGCAGTTACAGAGCATCCGACCAAATACAGAGCATTACCTTAAAAAATATTGCTCTTTTTCATACTAAAAAATTTCAATACATTTTCTTAATATATTATTCAACAACACGTCAATGGTTCTGACTTAGTCACATTGAAATATGAAAAAGTTGAATATTTTTGAAAGACGGAGTTTTAAAGTGGTATATTTTTGAATCTAATTGAGATATTGACTTTGTTTGTAAGTGCAAAATTTAACTCGTCTAAACCAAAAAATTTAGTTCGAAAAAATGTGTTTCAAATATTTGCAATCCTATTAAAATTGTGATACAAATTTTAGTTTTAGAGACTCATTAAATATGTAATATGTAATAAAATCTTTATTTATTACGAAAACTCAATAAAATTTTCAACGTTTTTTAAATTTATCACTCTTAATAAAAAACTGTAAGAAAAACTTGTCAAAAGGTCAAAGGGAATACCGAAATTCTTATAGATTGGAGCGAAAATCTCAAAAATGGTATTTTTTAAAATTTTTGCGCATAGGACCCACATTTTCTTCGAAGCTGGGAAAATACTTTGGAAATAAATAGGCATCGCATGGAGGTTTCCAAAACTGCTTTCCGTTTTCTGATCCCAGCTTTGAGATTTGGGAACATGTGGACCAAATTTGAAATTTTGATAAAAAATAGGTCAAATTCTGATATGGCATAATTGATATGGCTCTGAAATCTTTTGAGTATTATTGATAATTTAGTTGTCTAACTAACCAGCGCTTTCCAAAAATATAACAATCTTTGAAATCGGATGGTAGACCAAAAAATGGCACGTGATTAAAAAATTTACATGTCGAAAGTACCATAATTTGGGCCTCCATACCACCGCACCTGGAGCATTTATAGGATCCATTTTAATAACATAAACTTGAATACTCTTTGGCTCCGCCCATGTCAAATTTTATTCTGATCAAGCCAGTCGTTTAGAAATGCCAGATTTATTCCAAACAATTTTTATTCTGCCCACTGTGCAATGGAACTGGATTTTGTCAAACTGTTTTGTATGTATCTTTATCTACATAATAGGCACTAATGAAGTAATAAAAAGGCTAGCAACAGAAATTATGTTAGATTCCTCGGGAAATGGTTGTTTATATTTACTTTGTCCTAACGAAACATCACACCCCATTTACAGTACAAAGTTAATCTTTGAAGATTTTTAATTTCCACAGACTGGCTGTTGTGTGATCAAGTAGATCTTCTAAATATTTTACTTTAGAATACGAATTTGTATTATATTTCTATTGATGCTGGGGCTGAATAGCAATTATGTTCTGCTTGCTAAATTTTATAGTATGCTGGAAATACAGGGAATTCACTTTCCAAAAAAAGATTTCTTAAATAGATGTAATGAGATTTTGTTAAATTTAAATCAATATATACACTCAATGCCTCCAATTCATCAAATGCTTGAGTGTTTTCAGACTCTTCCAGAATTTTTAGAACCTCCTTATTTTTGGCTTTTGAAAAAGACCTCAATAGGTCAATAATTTTTGCTTCTTCTACTTCACGAATTGACCGCAGTCCTTGAGTTTACGCATCATGAAGATGATCTAATCCATTTTCTTTGCATAAGGAAGTGTTTTTACGTTTTTTTTTTGTTGATTTCGACAATGTCTGACAAGAGCTGCATGGTCTTCCTTGTATTTGTAAAGAATTTAAGGATGTTCATGTTGCTGGCAAAGTTTTGTTCGCCTTCTGCCAATGATTTTTAAACTTTGGTATTACCGATTTTTGAAGCTTTTTTAATATTATTTGTTTGTTTTCTTCTGAAAACTGATAGTTCTTTTCATAGTAAATTAGTAACACTTAACAAATTCTTACCACTTTCAATGTAGGCAAGAATTAATAGGCGCATTGAGCACTTAAAATTATTCTTTTTTTAATCCGTTGTTTTTTGTGAAAAATAAAATCGTTTATACCGATTAAAAAGAGATTTTGTTTGACAAATCACGTAAGTTATTTTCTTGTTTAATAAAAAACGCAAAGCTGCCAAGATAAAGAAGCTAATTAAATCAATTTTTTTTTAATTTCTAAATTGCTCAACATTTTTGCATGTCATTTGTTTATAGGCACGAAAAGGCAAACGGCACCAATAGTATAAATCCTAGTCAAATTTGCGTAGGTAAGCCAAAAAATATTATAAATTTCAAATGAATAATTTTTATATCTGCTAACAATGTATATAAAACTCATAACAAAAATAGAATCTAGACAACATACGCTTTCCAACAAGGTATAACAATCCTTCAAAAAAGTAATCTTGAATAAAGAGTTCTCCAACAAGAAGTGTTATTTTGAATCACCCGGTATTTCGTTAGCTGTCACTTTTAAAGCTTTTATTCTTTGACATTTGACAAGTAGAAACTACGCCATTACTAAAAATGGAACGATACACGCTTCAACAACGTTTTGAAATTATTAAAATTCACTACAAAAATGGTGAAAATCTTGCAGTCACAGTTCGCTAACTTAAAGCATTTTTTGGTCGTCAAGAAGCACCTTGTCGGACCGCAATATAGAAATTGGTGGAAAAATTCGAGATGTTGGGACAAGTTAGTGATGTGAAGAATAAATCCCATGCACGTCGCTCAATAACAACTGAGAATATTGCTGCTGTAGCCGAAAGTGTTGAAGAAAACCCAGGTTTGCCCATTGCTCGTCGTACTTTGGAGTAGGGCAGCCACTTTGCGATTTGGTTATGGAAAATTTCATGAAATGAATATGGTCCTGTAAGCGTAGTCGTGGTGAACATTTGGCTGATGTGTTTTTCATTATTATCGACATACCTTCCTCTTATTATGAAATAAAGATCCGATCATTTATCTCGACAAATTATCGGAATGACCAAAACATACTTTCTTTCTTGTTTCAATTGCTCTAGAATAGCCTATAGATTAGTATGGTAAAGTCAGATTTTAAATAAACTTATTTTTTTTACTCTGTAGAAATCACAAAATCAAAATTTTTAATATTTGATCAATTCGCAAGGTCTCCTATAATGTCGTAATGTCCTAATACTTCACTATTCGGTGGCTCAGCTTAACCAACTCTTAGGTGTTCGACGCAGGTCTCTGCTGGTTGGTTACGATAACAAAATAAACATAGCATACAGAGTATTATTATTTTAGGACACTTTTTGATTGAAAGACATTAACAACATTTTCAAACCATTGTGATTAGGATATTATGACAATATGATATGATAGGAGACCTTGTGACTTGACCAATTATGTATTTGAAAATTAAAAAGATTCGTAATTTTCCAAATTACAAAGTCAAAGGTGCACAATTTTTAATAGCGGTATTCACAATGTAGAGTACTTGGCCTAGTAAAAATGTAGGAAAGCTATTTATTGACAAACATTTCAATTTCTAATGTATTTTGTTTTTATTTTTTTGATATTCTGCTCTTTTACTACATTACCAGGCCAAGTACTCTACATTGTGAATACCGCTAATATATTTCTTAGTGCAGCCCTATTTTAAAACCTAAAACAACTTATCTAATGCCATCTACCATCCATGGTAAAAGGTTTACAAGACTGGCAAAAATAAAAACAATTCAAATTTTTTCTTGCAATTATGAAATTATATCATTTTATTTATTTTTTATATTAAACTACATCCGTGTTTCTAAGTGGTTGTGGTGGTGGTTGTGGTTGTACGGAATGGACAAAGTGGTGATCTGCGTAAGCAGGCGAAAAACAGGAATGTTGATTCAGCTACTGGTGCACTGAACAAGAGTAAACTTGCCACAATCAACAGGTAAAAGAATAAGTTTGTAACCTGCATTTTGTTTAAAAATCCAATTCACGATTAATTGATTGATTGATTGACCGACTTAAACTTCAACAAAATGTATGAAGACCAACTGAATGAAGTAGTGCATCTCAATGCTGAGGTATTTATACGTAAAATGGGTCAATGCTAGCTTTTGTACTTGAAAATAGATATTTAATCAAGTGTTGTGGGTATGATGTAAAAGCGTTAATAGTAATGCTGATGCAATCTGTCAATATTTAATAGAATAGGAAAACAACAATTCGCAGAAAAATATTATTAATGGGAAAATACGCAAATAGGAATAACAATTGTTTTGCAAATAGAGTTGTGGTGCCAGCACAAAAAAAAAATATTTCTATAGAAATATTTTTTTTTTTTTGTAAATTGTAGTAATAATTTCAAGTTTAGAGGTTTCATTTTTATTAACATATATGTATGTTAAGAATTTTTCGATCTCACTCCTTAATTGGAAAATCATCCTAACCCTTACGCAGATACGTTAACCTTACCTATAGGTAAGGTTATTTATAAAGACCTATAAGTCTTTAGTAATAACAATTTACAAAAAAAAAAAAAATATTTCACTAGTGATGAAATTTTAAACCCTTTTCGGAAACCCTTCCGTTATGGTTTTTATGGCGCTTTCTGTCACTTTGCTCGAACAGGCAGTCCATCTCCGTTTAAAATCGACCACACTTTTGGACAACTTTTTGTGCTCTTCATTTCTCTTTTAACAAGAGCCCAATATCTCTCCACTGGCCTTAGGTCCAGGGTGCCAAATCAGGCCAAAAATAAGTGGAAACATTAAGAAGTCTTATGAATGGAAGCATCTTTTTTTGTAAACATTGCTTGATGTAAATTTCGGTATTTATAGAGCCCTTTGTAACAAATGTTTGGCCTTTTTTGGCGCAACTGCATATTGCTTGCCATACCAAGAACTTTTTGGGGAATTTTGTCTGTTTTTGGGCCTTAAACTTTTCTTCAGCATTCCCTCGAGCATCAGCAGCATCAAAATTTGGTCCCGGAAGCTGCGAAAAATCTGCCAGAACATACGTTTCGTCATCCATTATGCAGCAGGAATATTTTTTTTTGTAAAATTTGACTTCAATTTTTGGCCTCTAAATTTTTAGCAGAGTTCCTGTCAGGAACTTTTTGAGCCTTGTATGTTTTTGAACCTTCATTGGCTTTAACTTTTCGTACCAAATAGTCCGAGCACTGAGCTAACCGGGCTGCTTTCCTATCGGATGTGTTGGGAGCTCTTTTGAAAATGCTTTCTATATTTTTGGCTTAATAAACATCACGTGAACCATTCTTTCCACCTGAACCAGGTTTTCTATCAACGGGCCAGTTCTCCCGGTGCTGTTGAATAACATTGGAAAAAGTTTGACGGCAGACCTTTGATTGTGTGGCCAACTTTTTGTAGGACCAAGTTGGATTTTGTTGAAAATATTTAGTAATTTTAGTACGCACTTTTTTCTGGTCAATCATTTTAATCAGATTAACAACAAATGAACATAATTGACATTAAACATGCTTTACAAAGGTAACTTGATCAAAAAAAAATCAAATAATACTGGCGTTAAAAGTTTTAATAATATACAATATGGATATAATGAAACGCATTAAAAATTTACCCAAACGAACTTGGAGCCACACAAAGTCAAATAGTCATTTCCCCCCTGATAAGGGAACCCTTTTTGGCGCTTGGATCGAGGCTGGATTATACAAAAAATCACCCAATGCATCCACGTCAATCATGTTGAAAAAACGGCCAATGGTCATCTATTCGTTTTGCGTTTGGTGCTATGTTGAGACACCAACTCGTTCATACCATCTATTCCGCCTTTTTGTTTTGTTGTACAAGTCGCTAATCTCCTCTTTTATAATAATAGCTGGCTCCCCTGGAGTATAATGCATTGTTGACAGAAATAAAACACACTTCATCTTCTAGGTTACAACAGACAACCTATATCATCACTGGGTTTGACTGTAGCTCTTTTGGAATATAGGCTTTGTTTTGTGGAAGGGTACCGTCGAGACTTATTCATCTAATTCGTAGCAGATTGAAGTTAAATAAATAAATTGTTACATTTATTCTAGATTTTTTTAGAAGTCGACCAGATCTAGAACAATGATTTCTCCTACATTTACCTATCGCTGACCACCAGGTGGCCTGCCTGTATAAATGATTCCATGCAAAGGATAGTTATTGCCTGTGTTACACAACCAAAATACAGTGTAAACTCGGTAAACATTGCAGGTTCTATAATCGCCAGAGTTTACGAAAAACTGATTCTATTTTCGCGACTTTTATGTTTGTTTTAAATTTGATTACAAAAAAAGGGAAATCCCCGTCTTTTGGTATATTAACCTTTTTGGTTGATTTTGATCTACAATTTTGTCAGTTTTTTGTCCCATCTTTTGATATGGGAAAAGTTCAACATATTGTAAAACCAACGATATCTCAAAAACTAGAGATTTTAAACAAATTTAAAAGTGGAGATTCCATAAATTCAATTTGCATGAATTGCAAGTAACATACATAAGTCTTCGGTTTACCGCATTATAAAGCAAGAAAATTCAATAAAAAAGCTCATACGTACAACAGAAAGTGGCCCTGGAATGGAAAAAATGCTTTATAAGTGGTTTGTAAATCAAAGAGAAAAAAAATTATTCCAATATCAGCAGCGGTTTTACGAACAAAAGCCAGTCATTTGTTTTCAAAAATTTATCAAACCAATTCAGGTTTTAATGCCAGTGAAGGATGGTTGAAGAAATTTAAGCGTCGACATGGAATTAGATTTTTAAAAATTACGGGCGAGAAATGTCTTCGAAACTGAAAAAGCCTTTAAAGGTTTTTTTCAATAATCCTGTAATATACAACTCCAGTAATAACGTTTGGATGACATCATTTATATTTATATTTGTTATTCACGTAAGTTAATTTTAACCAATTAGTAAAAGTAAATTGTTCATAAGTAAACATTTTTTAGGTCCGAGAATTTTTGGCTTCAAAAGGTCTGCCGCAAAAATCAGTTTTGCTTTTAGATAACGGTTTAATTATAGCAATGAATCTACTACCCAATTGCACTGCTCCTATTCAACCGTTAGATCAAAACGTTATCAACATTATCAAATTAAATTATAAAACACAACTGCTCACTCACTTGCTTGACCAGAAGGGAACAAATTTGAAGCTCAAACTAAAAAACTTTAATCTCAAAAATGCAGTTCAGATTTTAGCTACGTCCTGGGATAAAATATCAGTATCCAATATCCGAAAATCCTGGAACACCTTGCTCGAATTCGGTACTGAATGGAATAAAGGGAATAACATGCCCTTAAATATTTTAAAAAATATAATTCAGGAAGAAAACGAAGATCTTGCTACTATTGGTAATTCAAAGTAGCTCATGCAGCTCGAATTGATACGGAACATCTTTTCCCGAATGCTGACATAAACACCTGGATTCAAGAAGAATTTCCTGTAGAAAGTAATGAGGAGCAATTGGAATTATCAGATATAGAATCGAAGGATTTATAGGATAGTGGTCATGAAGAGAACAAAATTAAAGTGTTTTGAATCTGGTTTTTAATTAGTCGCGAATACCGAGCTTGCACAGTATTTTAATTCCGTATTTAACTGGCTTTGAGGGAATATATTGAGTGAATCTGGTTCTGCCTCTAAATGGAAATAATTGTTCGTCTACTGTCATATTTCAATTTAAACGTATATTCTGCATCAACATATTCCAGATATTCCACCATTTATAACCATGACCAGTAAAATTCCAATAAAAGCATAAAGTTATTCCATTTAAATCAATAATTTTGAACAAAAACGGATAAATAAATACACGGGTACCCGTGTACCCGGGTACCTTTGTCAGGAGCCTACGTGTGTAAATGCTGTCAGTACGGTTAGGGTTTAAAATACTTTGGAATCATAAGTCGTTGAATTAGCAATTATTTCATAAAATATTTAACCAGACTTTATATATTTAGTGGTGGGATATTTTAGAGATATATGCATATTAATACAATTTTCGAGAATGGTGCTTATATGAGAACATTGTGAACCGATGGGTACTAAATTTGGTAGCATAGATAAATACACATAGATCGGAAACCTAAGTGGTGAGAATGTATTAGTAAAAAAAACTATGTGAAATCGAAAACAACACTCGTATGTGTAACATTTTTGAGTAATTTTTTTGTTTGAGTTTTTTTCTAGTTTCCGCTCTATGTTTCTCTATGTTTGGTAGAACGAGTTCAGCTTATATAAAACTTATTTGTTCTGAATTTGGTTTGTATATATTTATAATTAAGATATTTATGAGAGCTTAACTATTTTCAGAAAGGGCAGTTGTATGGGGGCTAGGAGAAATAATTGAACAATTCTAACCAAATTCAATAGGCTTAGTCCTTACGGCAATATAAAGGCTTGTCGAATTATCTTTAAAATTGCGATCTGTAGTTTGATTACAAGGTTTACATGGATGGTTTACGTGGATCATGAGCATATTGGTATACTTTAAAGTGGGTGTTAATTAATTAATGTAGTTATACTCAATTGCATTTGACTGACAGAATAATTTTGCGATTTTGACAAAATCAAATGAACTTAGCACAATGGCATACCTCAAAAGGGACACTTTTTCATACCACATTATAGCAATGAGAAATAACGAAATACTTGTAAACTTTGTTTACACTGTTTGTGTAAACAAAGTCTATTTATCACGTTTGCACACTAAGCAGACGACTATATGTTTCTCTCTTGACATACATTGCGTTTTAAAATACAAATATTTATTTATGTATATATGTACAATAAACATATTTTTAATTAAATTTGATTACACAACTGCGTGCATACTTAATTTGCAAGTTCATAGCTAAAATAATATACAAAACTATATCTATTATAAATACGCAAGTCTTAACTTACATTATTTATATCCATCGTTTGACGTAGACAAGTAATAACAAATTGCTGAAGGAAAATGCGTTCAACAAATTTCTTCATCTATCTGATGTTGGTAGCCGTTTTATTATTATTGAGTGCATCACAAGCTGAATCCACTATACTCTTGTTTTTGTGCCTTATAAGATCACCATTATGTCCATTTCGTACAACAACAACTCCAATGCCATAATTATGGTTGAGTATTCTCCAGTTTTTGATTGCATCATTGTGAACTGATTTCTGGAGCTTTTTTCTTACTTTGAAAACTTTAAACATTAACTATTATTTGTTTTTATGTGTCAGTTGTAACTACTTCATTACATGGTTTCTTTCAGTTAAATGTTAAAATCCTTATATTCAACATTCTAAAATAAACTAATAAAATTATTTTTTGTGCAAACGGCGAAAGGTGAAAAAATTATTTTAAAATTTTGATAAAAGTTGTTTAATGTAATTTTCGGAACAGAGATGTGCTTTATTTGTATATAAAACTTATTTGTGGAAAAATTTGTGAGGCTGATAAAGTCCTATTTCGGAAGGACATTTGTATGGTGTCATGTGTAATAGATTTTTACCTGTTTGAACAGACTTCATCATTGAGCCGAATTTTATCGAAATATTTTCGAAATGTAGTTTGCGCACAAGTTAACATTAACAGCCAGCCAGGCATTCAGACGGACGGACATCAAAAATTGACTCAGAAAATGATTCTCAGTCGTCCAGAATACCTTAAGATGGGTGTTAGACTAATATTTTACTTTTGGGCGATACAGACATACAATTAACTTTAACTGAATAGTTATATTAGATGCAAACATATTTTCCTGTTGCCTTTCGATATACCAATTACATCTTGATTGTTCATTTTCTCTTTTATGGATCATTTTAACGAAGTGTCCACCCAAAAATTAAATCGTATAATTTACCATAAACATGCCATTGGAAACGGCAGCCATGTCTTAATTTTATAGGAATAGAAAAAAAAAATAAAATAAAAGATATGCTACTCAAATTTCACATAAAAAGTACAAAGGGATGAAAAAAGTCAAGAGAGCAAAATGGACATTTAACAACAGGATATCGGAAAAATCTTTAATGATTACCATCCCCCCCCATCCAATTTGAGCATCTTTTATTTTATTTATTCTATGCTTTGCCATTCTATTCAGAGTTTAAAATTACTACTATATTAGTCAAAAAATTGCAAAATATTTCATAATTTTAAATGAAAACTGCAACAAATATTTAACAAAATAATATTTCCTCACATACATACTAAAAATATAAATACTATTTACGAATTCCATATATGCACAAGCTTCATAGTAGAAATATTTGTCGCAGTTTTTCCAAAAATATTTTGCCTTACAAAATATTTTACGTTGCAGCTAGAAGACAAAATGAAAATTTTTCATTTCTAAAACATTTGCTGTCCAAATATATGTATATTTTTGGTTAGCAAAAACAAATATATTGCTTGTGTATAATATACAAAAAATTTACTACAAAAACATCATACATGCAAACAAATTGCAGCGTGAAAACCATAAACTGCAAACGATATGCGCAGTAAAAAATTCAAACAATGGAAATATGGAAGATGCTAAATGTAGACTGCCAAACCATACGAAGTTGAAAAATGTAAAATACGAAATTGTGTGAAGTTAAAAATGTTTAAAACGAAAATGTGCATTTATAAAATATTTCAGCCACATATATGGAAATATTTAGCCGCATATAGTCACTGAGTAGAAAAATGTGAAAAAAACTATGAACAACAAGTGTGCGTTGATTTGGGTGTACAAAATAAAAATTTATATTGAATCGTGTGTTAATAAAGAATTTAAGTGCAATAAAATAGAATTTTTATTTTTTGAGGTATGTAATTGTATTATGAAAGATATGAATGCAGTGAAAATATATTAATTAAGACTCTGGGCAAAGGATAGCGGACGATATTATTTTATTGAATTTTTTTATTAAATGATTTTTGTAATACGAATTCAAATGTATTCCTGCTGCTTGTAATAGGAGTCCAGAAAAATTAGTAACATAAAATTTTGTATGTAAAGTGGCTAAAAAAGCAAAACAGCCAATGAATACAATGTAATAAAAAATAACAGGATCTACAAAAAAATAGTATGTTGCATAAAAATGCAATGTAGATAGATAGATTACTTTTTCTGAATGAAATCTATCAAATTAAGTGTTTGTACACTCAAATGTATCCTTTCGTAAAATTTGTAACAGGAGAACAAACAAATAAATAAGCAGCATAGAAAATAATTGTGCAAGAACAATTTGATGTGTAAGATATAAATGCAAAAAGGCACAGGCATGAGTACAACAGGATCAAAAGGAAATTAACTGTATAAAACTGCTGTATGTGTGTACATGTGTTTTGTAACTGCATAATGCTACAACAATTTACGCAAAAACCATAAACAAACACATAAATAGGTTCAATGATGATCGTGAGAATATTTGTAACAGGAGAACAAAAAAACAAATAAGCAACAGAGAACAAATTATGCAACGAAGGCACAACAATTTTTTACATAGCCACGAGTGCAGCAGGAGAAAAGGGAAATACAAGAACAACTACTTATACACTCAAGTAATTGTGATATACAACTGTTGTATGTGTGTCCTCTAGCTGCAAAAAGCAAAAACAACTCGTGCAAAAAAAGAAACAAATGCATAGTAAAGGAATTTCTATACATATGGAGGAGTAGAGTAGGAACCGTTGCAATTACTTGCATTTTGTTGTTTTTTTTACTGTGTATGTAGAAAATCAACAACAACTTGTGCAATCTCAAATGCAAATGAGTATGATTGGCTGAGCGTTTGTAACAGGAGTAAAATAATAAAGTACAGAATGCTGAAAAAAATATAATTATACAATGAAGAACCTGTGGTATGTACCTACTTATATTGTGAACGATAGGAATGCAGTAAAAGTACATTAAAGAAGGTTATGGGCAAAGGATAGCGGATGATATTATTATTATTGCATTGTTTGTGTAGAACTGATTTTTGTTGAGTACCGTTACAGATAATTTTTTATTACGCATTTTGGTTTATTTTTAGCTCGAGGAATTTTTGTCATGTGCACTGAATTGTTGTTTTTTGTAAAGGATTTTTGTGCGTATTTGTTTTTATGGTTTTGCGTAAATTGTTGTTGCATTATGCAGTTACAGAACACAAATTTTATACAGTTGATTTCCTTTTGATCCTGTTGTACTCATGCCTGTGCCTTTTTGCATTTATATCTTACACATCAAATTGTTCTTGCACAATTATTTTCTATGCTGCTTATTTATTTGTTTGTTCTCCTGTTACAAATTTTACGAAAGGATACATTTAATTTGATAGATTTCATTCAGAAAAAGTAATCCATCTATCTACATTGCATTTTTATGCAACATACTATTTTTTTTTTTGTAGATCCTGTTATTTTTTATTACATTGTATTCATTGGCTGTTTTGCTTGTCTGTTGTTACATTTTGTTGTTGCATTATCTATCCTTTTTTAGCCACTTTACATACAAAATTTTATGTTACTAATTTTTCTGGACTCCTATTACAAGCAGCAGGAATACATTTGAATTCGTATTACAAAAATCATTTAATCAAAAAATTCAATAAAATAATATCGTCCGCTATACTTTGCCCAGAATCTTATTTAATATATTTTCACTGCATTCCTATCTTTCATAATACAATTACATACCTCAAAAGTATGTATAAAGCTTCTATTTTATTGCACTTAAATTCTTAAACACACGATTCAATATAAATTTTTATTTTGTACACCCAAATCAACGCACACTTGTTGTTCATAGTTTTTTTCACATTTTTCTACTCAGTGACTATATGCGGCTAAATATTTCCATATATGTGGCTGAAATATTTTATAAATGCACATTTTCGTTTTAAACATTTTTAACTTCGCACAATTTCGTATTTTACATTTTTCAACTTCGTATGGTTTGGCAGTCTACATTTAGCATCTTCCATATTTCCATTGTTTGAATTTTTTACTGCGCATATCGTTTGCAGTTTATGGTTTTCACGCTGCAATTTGTTTGCATGTATGATGTTTTTGTAGTAAATTTTTTGTATATTATACACAAGCAATATATTTGTTTTTGCTAACCAAAAATATACATATATTTGGACAGCAAATGTTTTAGAAATGAAAAATTTTCATTTTGTCTTCTAGCTGCAACGTAAAATATTTTGTAAGGCAAAATATTTTTGGAAAAACTGCGACAAATATTTCTACTATGAAGCTTGTGCATATATGGCATTGGTTTATAGTTTGTATATTTTCAGTATATGTGGACATTAATATGAAAACGATTCATATTTATTGCGAAGTCGGTAGTCAAATGTAAAAAACGTTTAACTAAATATTAAACCCTGATTCTATTAATTGTTCCTTAATGGATTTCAAAGAATACAGCGATAGCGAATACTTTATGAAGGGGGATGGGGGGTTAGAAAATGTTTTGAAATTTCCTTTTTTCAGACTTTGTTTTGTTGTTTGTTCACTTGGCTCGAATAACATAAAACAAACCAAAATGTATGAAATAACACATTTTAGTAGTTTCTTTGTTTTCTTTTATTTTATTTTATACCTTTTTTTTTTGTGGTGGCTTTTGAAGCTTTGTCTTCATTTTTGTATTTTTTTTATTTTTTTTTTTTTTGTTATCAAAATCCATTAAAGGCAAATGGCCAAATGTTAAGTGTCGCCAAAATACTTAAATAGTTCACCTTCGTTGTGATGATGGCGTTTAACCAACAAACACACTACAGCAACGCATACTAGGACGTTGTAATATGGCTGTGTTAGTGTTAAGGATATTTTGCATAAATGTTGGTTTGTGGGTATGTGTGATTATGTCTGTCTGTTGGAGGGTATGATATGGAAATGTATGAAACATTAGGAATTATATTAAGGTAATCCTTAATCATTTCTATTAAAAGATTTCGAAAAATAATTTTCTTAAATATAAGCAGCGCAAAGGTTAATAAAGAGCAAAAGTGGAAAACTTAAATGTGCAACCTCATTTTTTTATATCTATCTTTGCTGTCTTGGACAATTTTGACCCCAAGATCTAAAAGGGGTAACTGGGACGAAAAGAAAAATTTCGAACAACTGAAGAAGAACTGAGAATATTGCTGCTGTAGCCCAAAGTGTTGAAGAAAACCCAGGTTTGTCCATTCCTCGTCGTTCTTTAGAATTGGTCATTCCACAAACGTATTTTGCATAAAGACTTGGGTCTTAAGGCTTATAAGGCTTCAGTTAACACAAGAACTCAAGCCGACCCACAGTGGCTCAGGATAGTTTTTCATCGGCCAAAACTCTGTAACTTTTGAACCGATGGAGATATTTTATAAATTTTATCTTTGATGGACAGATATCTTCTTGAATTTTTCTCAGGTTTTAATTTTATTAAAATCGGTTCAGCAGTTGTTGTGATATTTAAGGTTAAAGCTTAACTTTTAATTTTTGTATAGCATTTAGAATGAAAATGCTAATTTTTTTAATCAATTTTACTTATTAAAAAAGTTATCAACAGAAAAAAAACATTTTAATAATACCCTGAACAAGAACAAACATTTTTATTTTTTATAGTAACAAAAAATTGTTTATGTTTATTTTATTTATTACTTAAGTAACAATAAAACAAAATTATAGCTATTATTCATACCTCCAATCGACTTCGAATGCTAGTGATTTGCGGATCTGACGTTGTCAGTAATATATTAAATTTGTAGAATTTCATGATGATTTTCTGGTATTGTGCTCTCTATAAAATTTGTAATTTACTCCTTTTTTTCCTGAGCTTCCTCTGATAGATCTCCAAGTGGTACTAAATGAAGCTTATTGACATCTTCTCCATGAAAAAGGATTTTGTGAATAGTTGTAGACATATTTCTCCATGAATATTTGGTTGTATATATTCGTGCAGTTTCCTTCGCATAATTACTAAATTTTCTACACAGAGAAAACAGATTCGTAGTAGCAACCGAATTTGTTGCCAATCGAATGATTCTGGCTTAGTGACCGAATTTTACAGTTGTGGCTACGAAATTTTAGAAGAGATAACAAATGCTTAGTTGCTTCAACCAAAATTCTTTTTTACCAACTGACTTTCTGTTGACAGAACCGAAAAAGTCATTGTGAGCAACCGAATGATTCGATTGGCAACAAATTCGGTTGCTATCACGAATCTGTTTTCTCCGTGTAGCATCAATTTGTTCCAAGTACATCGATAATTGTTTTAAATCTTGAAATAAGATTTATATCAACACCTGTTATTTTATATGCTCTTTCGGGATCTGAAAAGAACCTTCTTGCTGTGTTCCCATCATTCGTATTACCTGATCCTTGTTTTGGTTGATCTATTATCAACCCATATTTGAGAAATTCGTCCTGAACATGTTTCTTTTTTATACTTCTTAACTCCTTATTAGTGTCGTTGTTTCTTATTGATCCTGTAGGTCCAAAATCCAAATCATAACTGATATTTAGTATGTGTTCCATGAATCGTATTCTTGTATGTAGCGTTGATAATCCAAATTCATGCATATGAAGTATTATCAAATAATTTTTCCGGCAGTTGGTTTAAGTGGCTTGATATGGTTTGACATATAATGCAGCTGGAGGAAGCCTTTGTGTTAGTCAAATCCTGGCCAACTTGTCCATCTATCATCGTTAGCACTAATTTGTAGCTTACTTAAATCGTCTGTCCATCAATCTCTAATTCGAATGGCTGTAAAGTTGCAATTTCTCGCACTAATATCACTGACGTCTTTTTTGATGACTTCATGAGTTTTATTTTTAAATTCAAATTTAATTGGTCCGCATTATTTTGTAAAAGATGGAGTTTGATTTTTCCAAATATTCTTGGTATGGTCGAAGGCTCCGAGACGAATGACACCATGAACATTTCTGTGTCTGAAGAATTTTCATATATTGCTTGTATTGTTTTTGTCCAGAAGAGCCATCACATCCCCATTTGCAAAAGAGAGTTAACTTGCATTTTCCATATTTCTTCAAATCATTTCCATTAAATGACAGTAGGAAGCGCTGAGGTGTATGATTAAGTAGATCTTGAAGTAGTACCTCTGCCGAAATCGATGTGATTGTAGTGTCCACTGGTGGCAAAAAATCCTTCTAAGCAGCAGTTTTTTGATGGATAGAGATTTGAGCCTTTTTCAATCGCACGCAACCTGAGCTGATTATATTGCTGTTTTGTTAACTTCAGATCCAAAAAAAAATGCTAATGTTCTTCACTTGAGAACCGTTTTTCATCGCTTGACGTTGGAATACTTTTAAGAATCCGTTTTGTTCTCACTGGACTAGCGCTAAAAACTTTTCGAATGATGTCGACTTTTGTGAGTTATTTTTGTGATCGAAATTGATATAGCAAAGTTTCTTGTATATTTTCACATTCGATTTTTTCATTAATATCCTTAAGTTTCGGCCTTTCAGATCTATCGTTACAGTTGTTGACTGATTTTGGTGGTCTGCCAAGATTGTTTTATTTTGTACTTTCTGAGGATACCTGGACAGTAAGTTCGCCCTTTTACCAGTTTTCAAACCTGGTATAAAATCTTTCTTTGCTCCATCTATTTTTTTTTGTAGCACTTTGTTAAGTTTTTGACGAAATCCGTAATTTTATTTTTCACGTCCAATTTTATTTCGGTGTTGCATGGATATAAGTTTGTTGTTTTTTGAACGTAAATTAGAACATCTTTCCGCTTTTGGTTTTTAAATAAATTTAAAAATTTCTTGAAAAGGATATGGTCCTGCAAGCGTGGTAGTGGTGGCCATTTGGCTGATGTTGTTTTTCATTATTAACGGCATACCTTCCTCTTTATTATGAAATAAACATCCAATCATTTATCTCAAAAAATTCCATTTTTCTTTGAATACCAAAATAACACCACTTGTTGGAAAATCCTGTATTTGTTTTCCAAGGCGGTACGCAATTTCAAATTCTCCAGAATTTCTAAATTCGCTTGAGTTTGGTTTTATAGGTTCGAGATTAACGTTTTTAAATAAATACGTACAAAATACTTAACGTGAAACTGTTAATAACTTTAGAACTATTAGGCAGATTTTATAATTTTTGATCTCATATTAAAGCTAACAAATTCAAAGTTTTCACAATGTATTCTAGACATCAGTTTTTCATCATAACAGGAAATAACATAAGAATCATCCGTAGTCAAAGGATATCTTATGTAAGAATTATGTTTTATTGAAGAGTTCAGAAGTACTTATAGTTTTCTCGATCACTTCGTTTATTATTTTTTATTGGCACTTGTAGTGAAATAACGATATTCTTAAAGTTACAAATTTTGAAAAATTTTAAGTTTAAAGTTTTTACAAGATATTTAAAATTTTTGATAACCTTCTTATTGTCTATAGTTCTTAGCACTCACCGTATTTCCTTAATAATTTATTTGCTACATACAATTTTGTGGCAGTCTAGTATCCACAGTAGAACAATATGTGGTTGCAAATTTAAATACTTTATCAGTAGGATCTGAGTATAGATGGTTAGTTTGTTTTTGGCACATGTTTTTGTTATTTTGTTTCTTTTCTCTCTCTTCAAACCACAAAATGGCCAATCATGAATCTTTACAAAATACTTGTAGTAGCTGTTGTTATTGATCGTCATATTATGGGTATTGTATTCGAAAAGTACCCTACCTCTTACATATGTAGGCTGGTGGATTAACTTGTATAATTAAGTACATTTTGGAAGAACGAGCCTCTTTAAGATTTTTATATTGAAAACAAAAAATTTCTAAAGGTTTTCTAGTCTTGTTAAAGTCTTAAAAAAATTTTCCTTAAAGTTCATTAATTTGTTGAAACTTTTACTTTGAATTTTGTTTAAGTATTCGGTGTATATCCACTTTAATATTCCAATTTGTTTCCCCCTTCTATTATTATTTGTTCTTTATTTAGAAATGAAGATACATTGATACTGGGTACTGGTTGCAATTTGGTTTGTTGTAGCAGCAAATTTTAACTACACAAAATAACTACAACTACAACATGCTAGTGTTGTACATAACTGCTTGTTTGTTGTTCCAATTTTCCAATCTGTGGTTGCCATAAATTGCAATCACCACCCACCCCTCCTGCAACATACTACAAGTATCGATACGAAAATTAAAAAAAAAAATTATATATACTGAATGTTGTTTATATTCTTGAAAATTGGAAGTGAAAATTAAGAAAATATAATTTTTTTTTGGCAAAATATTAATCTTCAATGAAAACAACTAAAAGTGCTATATTTGGCTATGCCGACAATTATATAACCTTCTCAAAAGATACTTTTCGTAAAAAATATTTTGGTCAAAAAAAATTGTGAGCAAAAAAATTGTTAAAAATCAATATTTGTTTAAAAATAAATTTTGGTGGAAAAAAAAATTGGTGAAAAATACATGAAAAAATTAAGGTAGTCTAGGTTTTTTCTTATATCTCTTATATTTTATAGGCCGATTATCTCGATTTTAAATAGCAACCTTAGTTGGACAATAGCAAATATATATTGATTTATTATCGGAAAGCTGTTTTAAATTCGATAAATTGAGAACAATTTGTACTTAAATATGAAATATCGAAATCCAAGCAAAGATTTCTGTGAAAATGTAGTTGTATGTTCATATAAATTATAATTTTAAGATAAGAAACACAAATTGAGCCAGAAATTTGTTTGTATTATATCGACTTCGAATATAAATTTCATATTGTGCATTTTCAGAAAATCTTACACCTTTTGGATTTTCGATCTAGATTTGCTTTCCGCCATCAAAAAAAATATGCTGAAAATATAAGCAAAACGGAGTAACGTTTACAAGATGCACATTTTATTGGATGTTTTGAGTTTTGGGGCTATTTAAAAAAAAAAAAATCAAAAGTTAAATGTTAAACATTTTTTCTGAACTCAACGGGACAAGCGGCGATGGATCAACTCTGTAGGGACGCACAAATCGTAGCAGAAAGCCATTCAAATATCCGGTTCAATAACTTTCGAATAGTCATAACACAACGTAATATGCCAGAAAATGGGCATAATTATAATCTTTATATCGAATTTTGTAGCCAAGAATTGTGACTAATCATGTGCTTTGGCAAACAACAGGTCAATAGCCTTTATTGATTGAAATAAGGTGCAGTTGGCGGTACCCTTGAAAGGCAATCAAACAACATCACAAGAATTGCCAAAGAATGGTATCAAAAAGCGAAAAGAAGAAAGGGACGCTCAGCCAATACATGGAGAAGACAGATTGAAGCTGAGATAACCAGTCTCGGCAAGAGTTTAGGATGGTTAGAAGTGAAGGCATTGGAGTAAAATAGAGATAAATATGTTTAAAGAATTTTTTGAAGAGCAATTTTTTTAATAGGACGAGGGGAATATATATATACTTCAAAATGTACGACTTTAGTTTTGTTTTGAAGACATAGTTATTGCTTTAAATAGACAATAAATACAACTTATTTCTTTCAATATGTTGCAAAGCACAACGACTTACATCTCAAAATCCAATATTTTTAAAATTTCTTCCAAACTTCTGGAAATTTTGAAGTTATGTACAAAAAGTTGTATATCATGAATTCCACAAAAGAACCCAGAGAAATCACATGTGATTTGATTTTGGGTCTTTAAAATTTTGGTCATTGAAATCCTTTGGATATTTCCATTTTTGTTCTTTTAAATTTAGACAAATTCTCGATTTTTTTCACTGTATAACTTAAAAAGAAAAAACAAGAAAATTATGGGCTGCAGATTTTATGACATGTATTTGATAGATAGATACTTCCTACTTTAGAAGACATCATTTGAAAAATAATTGGTCTCTAAAAGTGCAATGCAAATGCAATTTTCAGATGCACTTTTGGAAATGTTCTCCACCAAAACATTAGTCTTTTTTCCAATAATCATAAAAAGTGTTAAGTTGATTAAACAACCAATTTAATTTTTTTTAATGGGACGGAAAGTCTTACTATTTTTAATATTATTTATATTTAACACTAACACTTTTCTCCATACAAAACCTTTTTATTAAAAAAAATGTTTTCCCTTAAATGGAGTACAACTTTAAATATACACAAACCATTATTAACTAAGTAATAAAAAAAATCATATTTTATTGGGTGTATGACTTAAAAATACGGAAGTTTTTTTTCAAACATTTTGCTTTAACATTTGTACAACATAAATGTATTCAAAGCATTGACCATTGATAGATATGAATTTGTCCTATCTTTTTGGAAACATAGGGATTCCGAGCTCACCTGCTCAACTTTTAAGGTCAAGAACATATCAATATCGGGTATTATATTCCACAGTGAAGCATATCCCAGAAACAAGTCTAGTCTACAAGGAGGGTGAATCAAAAACCTTCCCAACCACTTCTTTAGCTTTAAATAGTCTTTAATTAATTTTAACAGGTATTGCAACATGTGGGCGAGCGTTGTCATGATGGAATATTACGGTTTCGTGTCTGGCAATATATTATGGTCGTTTTTCGTCCAATGCTCTCTTTAAAGGAATCAGCTGCGTTCGGTACAGGTCTGGTCAGATTTCAGCAGCTCATCTATATAAATGTATAAATGTCTTTGTAAGTTTGTTTGTTTGTTTGTTTGTTTGTTTGTTTGTTTGTTTGTTTGTTTGTTTGTTTGTTTGTTTGTTTGTTTGTTTATTTGTTTGTTTGTTTGTTTGTTTGAGCATCACGCCTAAACGGCTGAACCGATTTTATTGAAATTTGGAACGTAGATAGATCCTTACTTGGAAGCGTCAATAGGCTATAAATTTTTTCAATACTTGGACCAGAAAGGGATAAAAAGGGGGAAAAACTGGTAAAATTGGTACCTTTAGTTTTTAAACAATAATTACTAAACGGCTGAACCGATTTTTACATCGACAGGGGTAGCGAAGCGCACCGGGTCAAGCTAGTATAAATATATAAATGTCTTTGTAAGTTTGTTTGTTTGTTTATTTGTTTGTTTGTTTGTTTGTTTGAGGATCACGCCTAAACGGCTGAACCGATTTTATTGAAATTTGGAACGTAGATAGATCTTTACTTGGAAGCGTCAATAGGCTATAACGTTTTTCAATACTTGGACCAGGAAGGGGTAAACAGGGGGAAAACCGGTAAAATTGGTAACTTTAGTTCTTAAACAATAAATACTAAACGGCCGAAACGATTTTATTGAAATTTCCAACATAGATTACGACAGGGGTAGCGAAGCGCACCAGGTCAAGCTAGTAAATATATAAATGTCTTTGTAAGTTTGTTTGTTTAATTGTTTGTTTGTTTGAGCATCACGCCTAAACGGATGAATCGATTTTATTGGAATTTGGAACGTAGATAGATCATTACTTGGAAGCGTCAATAGGCTATAACTTTTTTCAATACTTGGACCAACATAGACTACGACCTTTTTTTAATATTTTAAATTATTTCACTTATCGACATTAAAGTTAGCTGATATATATCTGAGTGAAGTTAGAGTTAGGAGTAGGTGACAATATTTAAACTGAAAATTTTTCTATAAACTGACAATTTTTCTATAAAAAAAGTCAGTTATAAACTGACTATTTTCCTATAAAAAAAGTCAGTTATAAACTGACTATTTTTCTATAAAAACAGTCAGTTATAAACTGACTATTTTTCTATAAAAAAAGTCAGTTATAAACTGACTATTTTTCTATAAAAAAAGTCAGTTATAAACTGACTATTTTTCTATAAAAAAAGTCAGTTATAAACTGACTATTTTTCTATAAAAAATGCCAGTTATAGACTGACTATTTTAAGTCAGTTATAGACTGACTATTTTAAGTCAGTTATAGACTGACTATTTTTCCATAAAAAAAGTCAGTTATAGACCGACTATTTTTCTATAAAAAAAAGTCAGTTATAAACTGACTATTTTTCTATAAAAAATGCCAGTTATAGACTGACTATTTTAAGTCAGTTATAGACTGACTATTTTTCTATAAAAAAAGTCAGTTATAGGCTGACTATTTTTCTATAAAAAAAAGTCAGTTATAGACCATAAAAAAGCCAGTTATAGACTGACTATTTTTCTATAAAAAAATTAAGTTATAAACTGACTATTTTTCTATAAAAAAAGTCAGTTATAGACCGACTATTTTTCTATAAAAAAAAGTCAGTTATAAACTGACTATTTTTCTATAAAAAATGCCAGTTATAGACTGACTATTTTAAGTCAGTTATAGACTGACTATTTTAAGTCAGTTATAAACTGACTATTTTAAGTCAGTTATAGACTGACTATTTTTCTATAAAAAAAGTCAGTTATAGACCATAAAAAAGCCAGTTATAGACTGACTATTTTTCTATAAAAAAATTAAGTTATAGACTGACTATTTTTCTATAAAAAAAGTCAGTTATAAACTGACTATTTTTCTATAAAAAAAGTCAGTTATAAACTGACTATTTTTCTATAAAAAAAGTCAGTTATAGACCGACTATTTTTCTATAAAAAAAAGTCAGTTATAAACTGACTATTTTTCTATAAAAAATGCCAGTTATAGACTGACTATTTTAAGTCAGTTATAGACTGACTATTTTAAGTCAGTTATAGACTGACTATTTTAAATCAGTTATAGACTGACTATTTTAAGTCAGTTATAGACTGACTATTTTTCTATAAAAAAAGTCAGTTATAGACTGACTATTTTTCTATAAAAAAAGTCAGTTATAAACTGACTATTTTTCTATAAAAAAAGTCAGTTATAAACTGACTATTTTTCTATAAAAAAAGTCAGTTATAGACCATAAAAAAGCCAGTTATAGACTGACTATTTTTCTATAAAAAAATTAAGTTATAAACTGACTATTTTTCTATAAAAAAAGTCAGTTATAGACCGACTATTTTTCTATAAAAAAAAGTCAGTTATAAACTGACTATTTTTCTATAAAAAATGCCAGTTATAGACTGACTATTTTAAGTCAGTTATAGACTGACTATTTTAAGTCAGTTATAGACTGACTATTTTAAGTCAGTTATAAACTGACTATTTTAAGTCAGTTATAGACTGACTATTTTTCTATAAAAAAAGTCAGTTATAGACCATAAAAAAGCTAGTTATAGACTGACTATTTTTCTATAAAAAAATTAAGTTATAAACTGACTATTTTTCTATAAAAAAAGTCAGTTATAAACTGACTATTTTTCTATAAAAAAAGTCAGTTATAAACTGACTATTTTTCTATAAAAAAAGTCAGTTATAGACCGACTATTTTTCTATAAAAAAAAGTCAGTTATAGACCGACTATTTTTCTATAAAAAAAGTCAGTTATAAACTGACTATTTTTCTATAAAAAAAGTCAGTTATAAACTGACTATTTTTCTATAAAAAAAGTCAGTTATAAACTGACTATTTTTCTATAAAAAAAAGTCAGTTATAGACCGACTATTTTTCTATAAAAAAAAGTCAGTTATAGACTGACTATTTTTTTATAAAAAAAAGTCAGTTATAGACCGACTATTTTTCTATAAAAAAAAGTCAGTTATAGACTGACTATTTTTCTATAAAAAAAAGTCAGTTATAGACTGACTATTTTAAGTCAGTTATAGACTGACTATTTTAAATCAGTTATAGACTGACTATTTTAAGTCAGTTATAGACTGACTATTTTAAGTCAGTTATAGACTGACTATTTTTCTAAAAAATAGTCAGTTATAGACTGACTATTTTTCTATAAAAAAAGTCAGTTATAGACCGACTATTTTTCTATAAAAAAAAGTCAGTTATAGACCGACTATTTTTCTATAAAAAAAAGTCAGTTATAGACCGACTATTTTTCTATAAAAAAGTCAGTTATAAACTGACTATTTCTCTATAAAAAAAGTCAGTTATAAACTGACTATTTTTCCATAAAAAATGCCAGTTATAAACAGACTATTTTTCTATAAAAAAAGCCAGTTATAGACTGACTATTTTTCTAAAAAAAAGTCAGTTATAGACTGACTATTTTTCTATAAAAAAAGTCAGTTATAAACTGACTATTTTTCTATAAAAAAAGTCAGTTATAAACTGACTATTTTTCTATAGTCATAACTGACTTTTTTTTATAGAAAAAAAGTCAGTTATAAACTGACTACTTTTCTATAAAAAAAGTCAGTTATAAACTGACTATTTTTCTATAAAAAAGACAGTTATAGACTGACTATTTTTCTATAAAAAAAGTCAGTTATAAACTGACTATTTTTCTATAAAAAAAGTCAGTTATAAACTGACTATTTTTCTATAGTCATAACTGACTTTTTTTTATAGAAAAAAAGTCAGTTATAAACTGACTACTTTTCTATAAAAAATGTCAGTTATAAACTGACTATTTTTCTAAAAAAAAGTCAGTTATAGACTGACTATTTTTCTATAAAAAAAGTCAGTTATAAACTGACTATTTTTCTATAAAAAAAGTCAGTTATAAACTGACTATTTTTCTATAGTCATAACTGACTTTTTTTTATAGAAAAAAAGTCAGTTATAAACTGACTACTTTTCTATAAAAAATGTCAGTTATAAACTGACTATTTTTCTATAAAAAAAGTCAGTTATAAACTGACTATTTTAAGTCAGTTATAGACTGACTATTTTAAGTCAGTTATAGACTGACTTTTTAAGTAAGTTATAGACTGACTATTTTAAGTCAGTTATAGACTGACTTTTTAAGTCAGTTATAGACTGACTATTTTTCTATAAAAAAAGTCAGTTATAGACTGACTATTTTTCTATAAAAAAAGTCAGTTATAAACTGACTATTTTTCCATAAAAAAAGCCAGTTATAAACAGACTATTTTTCTATAAAAAAAGCCAGTTATAAACTGACTATTTTTCTATAAGAAAAGTCAGTTATAAACTGACTATTTTTCTATAAAAAAAAGTCAGTTATAGACTGACTATTTTTCTATAAAAAAAGTCAGTTATAGACTGACTATTTTTCTAAAAAAAAGTCAGTTATAGACTGACTATTTTTCTATAAAAAAAGTCAGTTATAAACTGACTATTTTCCTATAAAAAAAGTCAGTTATAAACTGACTACTTTTCTATAAAAAAAGTCAGTTATAAACTGACTATTTTTCTATAAAAAAGTCAGTTATAGACTGACTATTTTTCTATAAAAAAAAGTCAGTTATAAACTGACTATTTTTCTATAAAAAATGTCAGTTATAGACTGACTATTCTCCTATAAAAAAAGTCAGTTATAAACTGACTATTTTTCTATAAAAAAAGTCAGTTATAAACTGACTATTTTTCTATAAAAAAAGTCAGTTATAGACTGACTATTTTAAGTCAGTTATAGACTGACTATTTTAAGTCAGTTATAGACTGACTTTTTAAGTCAGTTATAGACTGACTATTTTAAGTCAGTTATAGACTGACTATTTTTCTATAAAAAAAGTCAGTTATAGACTGACTATTTTTCTGTAAAAAAAAGTCAGTTATAGACTGACTATTTTTCTATAAAAAAAGTCAGTTATAGACTGACTATTTTTCTATAAAAAAAGTCAGTTATAGACTGATTTTTTTTGCTATAAAAAAAGTCAGTTATAAACTGACTATTTTTCTATAAAAAAAAGTCAGTTATAGACTGACTATTTTTCTAAAAAAAAGTCAGTTATAGACTGACTATTTTTCTGTAAAAAAAAGTCAGTTATAGACTGACTATTTTTCTATAAAAAAAGTCAGTTATAGACTGACTATTTTTCTATAAGAAAAGTCAGTTATAAACTGACTATTTTTCTATAAAAAAAGTCAGTTATAAACTGACTATTTTTCTATAAAAAAAGTCAGTTATAGACTGATTATTTTTCTATAAAAAAAGTCAGTTATAAACTGACTATTTTTCTATAAAAAAAGTCAGTTATAGACTGACTATTTTTCTAAAAAAAAGTCAGTTATAGACTGACTATTTTTCTGTAAAAAAAAGTCAGTTATAGACTGACTATTTTTCTATAAAAAAAGTCAGTTATAAACTGACTATTTTTCTATAAAAAAAGCCAGTTATAAACTGACTATTTTTCTATAAAAAAAAGTCAGTTATAAACTGACTATTTTTCTATAAAAAAGTCAAGTATAGACGGACTATTTTTCTATAAAAAAAGTCAGTTATAGACTGACTATTTTTCTATAAAAAAAAGTCAGTTATAAACTGACTATTTTTCTATAAAGAATGTCAGTTATAGACTGACTATTTTTCTATAAAAAAGTCAGTTATAGACTGACTATTTTTCTATAAAAAAAGTCAGTTATAGACTGACTATTTTTCTATAAAAAAAAGTCAGTTATAAACGGACTATTTTTCTATAAAGAATGTCAGTTATAGACTGACTATTTTTCTAAAAAAAAGTCAGTTATAGACTGACTATTTTTCTATAAGAAAAGTCAGTTATAAACTGACTATTTTTCTATAAAAAAAGTAAGTTATAATCTGACTATGTTTCTATAAAAAAAGCCAGTTATAAACTGACTATTTTTCTATAAAAAAAGTCAGTTATAAACTGACTATTTATCTATAAAAAATGTCAGTTATAGACTGACGATTTTTCTATAAAAAAAAGTCAGTTATAAACTGACTATTTTTCTATAAAGAATGTCAGTTATAGACTGACGTTTTTTCTAAAAAAAAATCAGTTATAGACTGACTATTTTTCTATAAAAAAAGTCAGTTATAAACTGACTATTTTTCTATAAAAAATGCCAGTTATAGACTTACTTTTTTAAGTCAGTTATAGACTGACTATTTTTCTATAAAAAAAGTCAGGTATAGACTGACTATTTTTCTATAAAAAAAGTCAGTTATAGACTGACTATTTTTCTATAAAAAAAGTCAGTTATAGACTGACTATTTTTCTATAAGAAAAGTCAGTTATAAACTGACTATTTTTCTATAAAAAAAGTGAGTTATAAACTGACTATTTTTCTATAAAAAAAGCCAGTTATAAACTGACTATTTTTCTATAAAAAAAGCCAGTTATAAACTGACTATTTTTCTATAAGAAAAGTCAGTTATAAACTGACTATTTTTCTATAAAAAAAGTCAGTTATAAACTGACTATTTTTCTATAAAAAAAGCCAGTTATAAACTGACTATTTTTCTAAAAAAAAGTCAGTTATAAACTGACTATTTTTCTATAAAAAAAGTCAGTTATAGACTGACTATTTTTCTATAAGAAAAGTCAGTTATAAACTGACTATTTTTCTATAAAAAAAGTCAGTTATAAACTGACTATTTTTCTATAAAAAAAGCCAGTTATAAACTGACTATTTTTCTATAAAAAAAAGTCAGTTATAAACTGACTATTTTTCTATAAAAAATGTCAGTTATAGACTGACGATTTTTCTATAAAAAAAAGTCAGTTATAAACTGACTATTTTTCTATAAAGAATGTCAGTTATAGACTGACGATTTTTCTAAAAAAAAATCAGTTATAGACTGACTATTTTTCTATAAAAAAAGTCAGTTATAAACTGACTATTTTTCTATAAAAAAAGTCAGTTATAGACCGACTATTTTAAGTCAGTTATAGACTGACTATTTTAAGTCAGTTATAGACTGATTTTTTCAAGTCAGTTATAGACTGACTATTTTAAGTCAGTTATAGACTGACTATTTTAAGTCAGTTATAGACTGACTATTTTTCTATAAAAAAAGTCAGTTATAGACTGACTATTTTTCTATAAAAAAAGTCAGTTATAGACCGACTATTTTTCTATAAAAAAGGTCAGTTATAAACTGACTATTTTTCTATAAAAAAAAGTCAGTTATAAACTGACTATTTTTCTATAAAAAATGCCAGTTATAGACTGACTATTTTAAGTCAGTTATAGACTGACTATTTTTCTATAAGAAAATTCAGTTATAAACTGACTATTTTTCTATAAGAAAAGTCAGTTATAAACTGACTATTTTTCTATAAAAAAAGTCAGTTATAAACTGACTATTTTTCTATAAAAAAAGCCAGTTATAAACTGACTATTTTTCTATAAAAAAAGCCAGTTATAAACTGACTATTTTTCTATAAAAAAAGTCAGTTATAGACTGACTATTTTTCTATAAAAAAAGGCCAGTTATAGACTGACTATTTTAAGTCAGTTATAGACTGACTATTTTAAGTCAGTTATAGACTGACTATTTTAAGTCAGTTATAGACTGACTATTTTAAGTCAGTTATAGACTGACTATTTTAAGTCAGTTATAGACTGACTATTTTAAGTCAATTATAGACTGACTATTTTAAGTCAGTTATAGACTGACTATTTTTCTAAAAAAAAAGTCAGTTATAGACCGACTATTTTTCTATAAAAAAAAGTCAGTTATAGACTGACTATTTTTCTAAAAAAAAGTCAGTTATAGACTGACTATTTTTCTATAAAAAAAGTCAGTTATAGACCGACTATTTTTCTATAAAAAAAGTCAGTTATAGACCGACTATTTTTCTATAAAAAAAAGTCAGTTATAGACCGACTATTTTTCTATAAAAAAAAGTCAGTTATAAACTGACTATTTTTCTATAAAAAAAGTCAGTTATAAACTTACTATTTTTCTATAAAAAATGTCAGTTATAAACTGACTATTTTTCTATAAAAAAATTAAGTTATAAACTGACTATTTTTCTATAAAAAAAGTCAGTTATAAACTGACTATTTTTCTATAAAAAGTTTCAGTTATAGACTGACTATTTTTCTAAAAAAAAGTCAGTTATAAACTGACTATTTTTCTATAAAAAAATTAAGTTATAAACTGACTATTTTTCTATAAAAAAAGTCAGTTATAAACTGACTATTTTTCTATAAAAAAAGTCAGTTATAAACTGACTATTTTTCTATAAAAAAAGTCAGTTATAAACTGACTATTTTTCTATAAAAAAAGTCAGTTATAAACTGACTATTTTTCTATAAAAAAAGTCAGTTATAGACTGACTATTTTTCTATAAAAAAAGTCAGTTATAAACTGACTATTTTTCTATAAAAAAAGTCAGTTATAGACCGACTATTTTTCTATAAAAAAAAGTTAGTTATAGACCGACTATTTTTCTATAAAAAAATTAAGTTATAAACTGACTATTTTTCTATAAAAAAAGTCAGTTATAAACTTACTATTTTTCTATAAAAAGTTAGTTATAGACTGACTATTTTTCTAAAAAAAAGTCAGTTATAGACCGACTATTTTTCTATAAAAAAGTCAGTTATAAACTGACTATTTTTCTATAAAAAAAAGTCAGTTATAAACTGACTATTTTTCCATAAAAAAAGTCAGTTATAGACTGACTATTTTTCTATAAAAAAAGTCAGTTATAGACTGACTATTTTTCTATAAAAAAAGTCAGTTATAGACTGACTATTTTAAGTCAGTTATAGACTGACTATTTTAAGTCAGTTATAGACTGACTATTTTAAGTCAGTTATAGACTGACTATTTTTCTATAAAAAAAGTCAGTTATAGACAGACTATTTTTCTATAAAAAAAGTCAGTTATAGACCGACTATTTTTCTATAAAAAAAAGTCAGTTATAGACCGACTTTTTTTCTATAAAAAAAGTCGGTTATAGACTGACTATTTTTCTATAAAAAAAGTCAGTTATAAACTGACTATTTTTCCATAAAAAAAGCCAGTTATAAACAGACTATTTTTCTATAAAAAAAGTCAGTTTTAAACTGACTATTTTTCTATAACAAAAGTCAGTTATAGACTGACTATTTTTCTATAAAAAAAGTCAGTTATAGACTGACTATTTTAAGTCAGTTATAGACTGACTATTTTAAGTCAGTTATAGACTGACTATTTTAAGTCAGTTATAGACTGACTATTTTAAGTCAGTTATAGACTGACTATTTTAAGTCAGTTATAGACTGACTATTTTAAGTCAGTTATAAACTGACTATTTTTCTATAAAAAAAGTCAGTTATAGACTGACTATATAAATATATAAATGTCTTTGTAAGTTTGTTTGTTTGAGCATCACGCCTAAACGGCTGAATCGATTTTATTGAAATTTGGAACGTAGATAGATCATTACTTGGAAGCGTTAATAGGCTATAACTTTTTTCAATACTTGAACCAGATAGGGGTTAATATGGGGGAAACCGGTAAAATTGATACCTTTTGTTCTTAAACAATAAATACTAAACGGCCGAAACGATTTTATTGAAATTTCCAACATAGACTACGACAGGGGTAGCGAAGCGCACCGGGTCAAGCTAGTAATATTTATATAATATCCTTTTGCTCCCAATAATAGCTTGCTCGTATTGTAAGCTCTTATTGAGTTTTACAACAATCTTCATGGAGTAATTCCTCCAATTCTTTGTTTTTCGTATCAACCGATGGAATACATCAACGTTGAAACCGATGGAACATATTCACCATAAGCTTTGGTAAGCAAGAGGTGTGCTTCAGTGGCACTTTTTTCAAATTAAAAAATATTTTTTTTAGGATGTAAAATTTCGGGATATTATCTAAATATTTCATTACATTTTTAACTAATTTCTCATTTTAATTAAAAATTATGAATGTTTAGAATTTTCTTAGTACAAAATTATATTGCGTATAAAGCTAAAAGAGTCAATTTTCAACATCGTTGAAAGACCAGACAGATATTACAAAACAGCCATCAGAATTATAATACTCAAAAGAACCATATGTTTACATAAACCAGTTTCACATTTTAAGCTGTATTACCCAAAATTTAGAAGAAAAACCAAAAAAAAGGGAATGTAATGGGAATATAAAAACCGCGATATTTCGAAAACGCGAGCTGACTGGAAAAACAAGTGTAACATAGTAATGAGGGTTCATCAACTCGTACAAAATGTACTTCAAATTTCGGACACCGAAATGTCTGGTGCGATGTGTAATAGTAAGGAATAGTTAATAACAAAAAATCTTCAAAATTTAATATATTTGAAAACAAATATGATCTGATATTTTTTTTATTCAACAAAAATGTAACAATTACAAGTAAGCAAGAGTAGTCGGTTAAGCTAGACCATATGATACCACATAAAAATTTCAATAATTTTTTTTCGTGAGTTATGGAAGTTAAGACCAATTATGTACCGATCGTTATCAAATTAGGTCGAGTACTTTATTTCTATATGAATTATCTTTCTGTTGAATTTTATTTGGATACCAACATTTTTATGAGATTTATGCATGGGAGCTATGACCAATAATTATACTTTAATACTTGTTTTACTATAATTTAAATCCAACAGAATGTAACATTTACTTGTTTATTTTAAATATGTTAATTAGTTACATGGCAAACTTTATAATTTTATTTTCTCTATTATTCATAATTTGTTCGTCTCTTCTTTATACATTTTTATATAAAAATTAACATTTAATGTAAGCACTTGTATTCAAATTAGTTAGCAGTGTTTTATTAATTTTTTTGTTAGCAAAATATTTTAAAATATATTGCAATTGTACATAATGTTTATATTTTGTTTAGTGTTAAAATCAAACTTCCCTGCAGATGGATGGAATAATTAGTAACCCAGCAAGCATTTTCAGGGAAAGATAAACTTTATCAACATATACCGGGAATCTGTGGCACTTATCAAAAAAACTAATAGCAATGTTATGGTGTTTTTTTTTTCTGGCATAAATGATGCCTTTATTCTGTGTTTTATCATTCTTTGTGTTCTTTACTGGTAAGCCTATAAAGTGTTCTTTTCAAATAATGTTGCCCTAAAACCCCGAAAATATGCTACATGTTTCACTCTAAATTGTATGATAGAGTTTTAAACAGCTTTTCTTGTTATTGTTTTTGAAGTTCGTTTGTGTTAATGAAATAGTAAACAGAAAGTATTGTTTTAGAATATTTAGAAGCTACATAAAAGAAAATTTACATTACCATTTAATGGTTTGTTCTATTGTTATAGTTAAAAATGTAACATATTATGAGGGTATGAGGGGTAACCTTTAATAAATGGTACAAAATATGTAGGCAACATTTTTTGTAAGAAAATAAAACGCATAAGTGTCTTAAAAAGTCATATTAAACTTTTAAAATTCTCACATAAGTAGTATATGTGGAAGGAAGCGTTTTTATCGCTTGTGCCCCCTTTTTCTTTACAGTTTTATAACAATTGGTCAATTCGCAAGGTCTCTTATCAGTCATATTGCCATAATGTCCTAATATATCACGACTTGGCGGCTCGTAGGCATTCGACGTTGGACTCTGCTGGTTGCAATAAAAACCATTGTGAAATATTAGGACATTATGACAATATGATATGATATTACAAATTGTACTTCTATTTGCTGACACTCATATAAGTTTTGCATCCTGGGTACTTTAGATCATGGTTCAAATTAAACAGAATGGTGGCTGTGTTGGCAATCAAATTAAATGCAATTTAAACGCATCAATGAATTATGAATAATTTTAATATTTCACGAAAAAAGAAAAATGCACAATATAAAAGCAATAAATAGAAATAATAAAATATTCATTAATTGCAACAGGAATGAGTAAAAAATCAATTTATTAGAGTCATAAGCACAGCGTTATAAAGGGTGTTTCTTTTAGCCCGACAGAACTTAAGACTGGTTTAACTGTCATACTGCGCTCATTTTTTGATATTTATGAACAGTATACTGTGGCAAATCATCATGAATAGATTGACGCTTGAACAACGATACAAAATTATCCAAATTTACTTTGAAAATCAGCGATGTGGCTTAACCCTTTAACCGGTAAGACCACTTCAAGGCGGTCTTCGATTTTAGGGTCCCAGTGCTGTATTAAACTTTTTTTCGCTTCAAAATAGTGAAAGCTGACTTTAGACAACTCTTTTTTACATTTTCTTTATACCTTCCAATATATTCAGACAAGTCGTTTGTCAGCTATGATCAATCAAGTGCAAAAAGTCATCGAATTAGCATCGAAAATTATTTCGCAAATTTATCTATTAAAAAATAACATTCAGAATAAAATGATCGACATCAAAATTTTACGGTAAGTAGATAGCATTTTATATTTTAGTTTTAAAACGTATTTGAATTAAAAAAACAAATAAAAAGTTTGATTTAAAAACGAAATAGCGAAGGCCTCCTCAAGGCAGTCTTGCCGGTTTGCGTGTACAAAAATGTCGTCCTCTCTTACATTGTAGTTTCCTTTTGTTCATAAAACTCTATTGTTTGCTTATGGTTCTATTATTTTTCCTTTTATTTTACTATTGTGTTGAAGATGGATTGTCTGATGAACAATTTCTCGAGTTCGTCGATTCTGTAGAGTTCTGTAGACAGCACAGATGAAAGTATTGATAGCGATGACAGTGTTGCTGCTTCCACTTATGTTCCAAACACGAAACACCATTTTTGAAAATACATGCCCAATAGTCGCATAAAGGAGGGATCAAATTGTTCGTGCTTTGTGTTTTAAAACTACAATGGGTCCGAAGATAATATCATTTTACTTGTTATGCCGGACATTGGAGCTACATAAAATGTTTGAAGATTTCTAATTTAATGCATCATATCCTGTATTTTGATAACTTTTACAAATCGAAGCCGCTGTTAGTCTATTTACGAGCCAGAGGAATTTATGGTTTGGGCACAATGAGAGGTACTAATTTTTAAGTCATATTTCTTGTTGATCATTATTAGCTTTTGTATAAACTGTGAAATGAACCAAGAGAAGAGATAGTTTTGCGTATAAATACATGACCTCAATACATGTAGTCGATTTGATTCGATGTATTATGGAAGTATAACAAATATGTCTTCACGATTCAGAAGAACCAATCCTGGCGAAGAATAGTCAAAGGTTCCTCTGTATGATAGACAGCAGAAGAAATTCATCTAAATCAACTGCCTTGAAATTATTCGAGAATACAATGATCGCATGGGTGGAGTAGATCTCATGCATGGTCTCCAGTGTCGATACCATATTTGAGCTAAGACTCGCAATAGAAGGCATGGTCTTCCAACAATGTGTCCGATTAAAAAACTGCTTTTACAGCTTCCAGATTTGCGGGAGGAAATATCTGCTGGACTTATTTCCTTCAAAAATGTATCGTCTGTACGATGACCATCTGATCAAAATCGCGGTGAGCCTTTATCACTACAGCCTGACATATCAGGTGTTGGAAAAAGAGCTGCTCATCTAGTAGCTGATATTCAGTTCGATGCTGACGATCTTTTTCTTGTTTGGGTGGAGAGAAAAGTCAAAAAAAGATGCAACATTGCAAAAAATGTGACACCCAAGTCGTTTGTTCCAAAAGAGACCTGTCTTTATGCGATCAGTTTGATAAAACATTGTTTCTGGAACTATCACTATCGAAAATAATTTTAACTTTGTTTGTTCCCTTCTCTCAATAAAATTTGTCTATATATAAAATTTTCCTTTGGTGTCATATTACACGTAAACTGGCAATACCGTCTAAAGGCGGCCTTTAAAATTTTTTACCTGGCGTTCGTTCAGAATGATTTTTTTCACCTGAAAATTAAAACTTACGATTCTATTGACTACATCTACTTGAAAAAAAGTTATTCAAAATTATTCATGAGATAACTTTTTCGGTCTTGCCAGTTAGAATTTTATGGTTTAATAAACAAAATTGCCGCATAAAATCAATCCACAACAGACCCTTATTACATCCAGAAAAATTCACCGTTTGGTGCAGTTTTTATGCTGGTGGCATCATTGGACCTAATTTCTTCAAAACTAAAGACGGAGCTCGCTTCACGGTCAATGGAGATCGTTATCGCACCACAATCAAAGATTTTTTGTTTGTGAGTATTGATAACATTAATTCGGACGAGTTGTGATGGTCATGGCATACGGTGATCGCAACATCGATTTATTAAAATCAAAATAGATTTCGAGCAATGGACCTGTCAATTGGCCTACAAGGTCATCAGATTTGACACCTCTCGATTCCTGTGGAGCCTCATGAGGTCACTGGTTTATGCTGATGAACCAGCAGCAATTGAAGCCTGAGTGGCTAACATTATTCGTGACATACCGCCATCAATTCTCTAACAGGTGGCCCAAAATTGGACGTCCAGAATGAGCTTCTTCATGAGAAGCCGTACGGCCGAAGTCATTTTCAATTGTTAATGCTACGGACTGAGATCGAAAAATTTCCTAACAAACGTTTTTCATTAAAACTTTTAACCCAAGTATTATTTGATTTTTTATTTTTTGATCAAGTAACCTTTGTAAAGCATTTGTTGTTAATCTGCTTAAAATGAGAAAAACCCAATTTGGTCCACAAAAAATTGGCCAAACAATTAATGGACTGCCATCAACCTGATTCCAATGTTATTAAGCACTACCGGGAGAATTTCCCTGCTGATAGAAAACCTTTTTCTGGTAGAAGGAATGGTCCACATGATGTTTCTAAAAAACTTCCAGACAGGAAAGCTGCTCAAAATTTAGAGACAAAAAACAGAGCACGGAAATTGGAGTCAAGTTTTATACAAAAAATATTCCTGCTGCATAATGGATGACGAAGCGTATGTTCTGTCAGATATTTCGAAGCTTTCGGGTAACCATTTTTATGTTGCTGATGCTCTAGGGAATCTTGAAGAAAAGTTTAGGATCCAAAAGCAAACAAAATTTCCCAAAATGTTCTTGGTATGTCAAGCAATATGCAGTTGAGTCAAAGAAGCCAAACATTTGTTACAAAAGGCTTTATAAATTCCGAAATTTACATCAAGGAATGTTTACAAAAGAGGATGCTTCCACTCATAAGACTTCTTAGTGGGTCCACTTATCTTTGGCCTGATTCGGCACCCTGTCACTATGGTAAGAAAGGTCTTGAGTGGTGAAAGAACAATAATGTGGTATTTGTACCAAGAGAAGCAAATCCTCCAAACTGCCTGGAGCTAAGGCTAGTGCAGAGATATTGGGGTCTTGTTAAAAAAAAATTGAAGAGCACAAAAAAAGTGTCCAAAAGTGTGGTAGATTTTTAACGGAAATGGAAAATCTGTTCGAACAAAGTGACAGAAAACTCAGGTAAACCTTAATGGAAGGGTTTCCCGAAAAGGTTCATAAATTCATCACTATTGATTAGAACTATAAAAATAATATATTTTTGTAAGTTGTAGTAATAATTTCAAGCAAATAAAAAAAATCAAAACTGCAAGTTAAGTGGTTTCTTTTTTATTAACATATGTTAAGAATATTTTGATCTCGGTCTTTATGTATTGATCTTTCGAAATGTTTTTTTATATTAAAATTTACTTTTTTTAATTTTTACAATTTCAAGTTCTATGGGGCTTAAAAACACACACTTTATGTAATTAATTGTGACTGGGTTTTTAAATTCTAACCGAAATAGCACTGCATCTGAAAGGTTGGTTTTGAAAATGTTGTAAAATTTTGAAATTTTCCAAGATTATTTTTAAGTAATATGTTATCTTAAAAAACATTCCATTTCATAATTATTATAATGAGGTAATTACAAACTTTATCGGCCCAAATATAGAGTTTTAAATTTTTCTCTGATTGGATTTTGTTAAAGTTCAAGTCATGTATTCCACTCTTATATGACATATAAACGCATAAAACGGAAGGAGAGAGTAATATTTTTGTGTATGTTTGAAATAAAATTGTTGATTAAATAAGTAAAAAAAATTATTTAAAAAACTTTAATATTTTGTTGCAATATTATTTCAATAATAGTTGTGTTTCAGCTGTTTTATGTTGGTGTTGAAATTTTACACTTTAGCAGGATAATTTTTTGGTCATAAAACGCTTAAATTTACATACACATGCAATCACATACTGGTATACAATAGAAATTGTACAAATGTGTTTGTTATTAAGGCTGCTTTCTCAGTGAAGAACAGAGAAATAGCGCCAGTTGATGTTGTTATTGTTATTGTGTTTTTGGTTTGTTTTTTTTGTTGTGTGTTACATTTAGTAGTTTTTAGTGCCTTCCTAAAGCTTTAAATTTAACATTTTTATTACTACAACAACCACACACCAAAACACTATTTTATTATTATTTTTTTTTTGTTTGTTTTTTTTTGTGAATATTTCCGCTTGATAGGACGAATGAATTAAAAGCAAAAAATAAAAAAAAATGCACCGAAAAAATATTTCGTTCATTCGTACAGTCGCAGTACTCGTAATAGAAAATTTACTAGACAGATACTATAAGAAACAACATGAATTTCTGGCAGTCCTTTTTGCAAATGTTGCACGGTCTTGTATTGTTGTGTATGGGCGAGAAGTATATAACTTTGTTGTTTGCATATGTGTGTGAACGGATGTTTGTATTTCGGCTGTAGAGTGCAAGTGCATTTTTCAGCCTAAGAAAGAAAGATAACGAACAGTAAAAATATATAAAAAAAAATATATATATATAAATGTAACTCAACCAACAAATATATTTCTTTATTCATATAGAATTTTTATAAAGAGTTGTATACTATATAAACTAGGGTGGCCCTTATATATTGATTTTGTCATTCTGCTTGTAATATATCTAAATATTGGTCCTAGAACCAAAAAGTATATATATTCAGGGTTCTTATGAATTTCTAAGACGATATAGCTATTAAGAACATAATGTCCGTCCGACGTTTAAAAATATTTTAAAAACTAGGGACCTAAAAACTGATATTTGGCACAAATAGTGATAGTTAAATTTTGTATTCAAAAAAAGTTTTGAATCAACGAAGAGATTTATGCGTATTTAACTTATTTTAGGTTGTGGGGCTATGGTCAAAATTAGACCAACGCAAACAAAGAATATTGTTACGAATGTTCAATGACGATTTGAATTCAACGGTCTGTAACGACTGCCTGCAGCATTCATCATGTTTGAAGGCACGTCCATCATTGACATTGTTTGTAAGTATGGCAACACTAAATGTTTGCGCTGCTGGCAATGACATCGAAAAGCTCTAGAAATCGAATGTACTAGTATGTCCGTTAAGAACATTGTAGATGATTCCCGATAGATGGCGCGTGTATAAATACTGGCAGAGCTGACAGTCGTGAGTAGAGTTTATCATTGGCGCTGTTAGAGTTAACATCAACTGTCTTTTGCACATAAGGTTGTACGTAATAAAGTTTGTGTGCATTTCTGCGAATTGATATACGTGTATAAAGACATTGAGTGACCATTTAATTCTGTTGTTGTTGTACATTCTAAATAAATAAAGAGTTGTTCCAATTTTAAACTACTAAAAAACTGCTTTTATTTGCAATCAAAAGTATCCGGTTTATTTAAAGGAAATAAACCCACGTTTTTAAAAAGGTAAAAACGTAACAATATCGTTTAGTGATTTCTGTTTTACATGGAACTAATTGTTGCTGAATTTTGTATGGTTACTGCTATATTATAGGCATAAGGGTGGGCCGATTTGTAAGGAAAAAAATATGTCGATATTGTGTCATCTATTTTTCGATAACTTTTGGCGTGGGAAAAGAGTGCTCCACTATGACATAGGTATGTTAATAGAAAATTCGTCGATTTCAAATTTTTTAAATATAGCCCATCCACGATAAAATTGTACGCAAATTTTTTCGAAAACAAGTTTTTTTATGGGTTTTTAGACGAGTTTTGTCCCAAAAACCTTTTTTTCCGATTTTTTTTTACTCTTTTTTGTTATTTTTAAGACTCCAAACCAATATTTATGTATATAGCTAATTTCCAAAGAAATTCGCACGTGAAAGGCGATGGTGATATCAGTTTTCCGAAAAAAAAAATTTAACGAGTTTTGGTCGAAATTTTTTTTTACAAAATGATATCGCCGTTGTTTTAAGCGTGCAATTTTACTTTGGACAGAATATATTTCAAAAATTTAAAACCGCCGAGTTTTTTTTAACATACCTACTAAAAATAACTTTAAAACTAACACTTAAAAAAATTTAGACAAAAACTCGTCCAAAATCTCAAGAAAAACATTTCTCTTGTAACAAAGAAGTTTTTTTTTATTACCTACTAAAAAACCTTAAAAATAACGGTTGATCAAAAGGCAACAAATTGAAATTTGGGCGCCTCGAAAATGATTTTTTTGAAATTTCGAAAGCACAATATCGATTTCTAAATCGACCCACCCTAAGGAGTGTGATTGTAAAATTCTTATCACACGTTTTTCATTAAAACATTTAACCCAAGTATTATTTGATTTTTTTTTTTTTGATTAAGTTACCTTTGTAAAACTTGTCAGTTATTATGTTCAATGTCAATTATATTCATTTGTTGTTAATCTGATTAAAATGAGCGACCAGAAAAAAGTGCGTACTAAAATTATTAAATATTTTCAACAAAACCCAAATTGGTCCTACAAAAAGTTGGCCAAACATTCAAAGGTCTACCGACAAACTCTTTCCAATGTTATTAAACAGTACCGGGAGAACTGAACTGTCCGTTGATAGAAAATCTGGTTCAGGTAGAAGGAATTGTCCACATGATGTTTCTAAAGCCAAAAAAAATAGGAAGCATTTTCAAATGAGCTCCCAACACATCCGGTAGGAAAGTAGCCCGGTTAGCTCAGTGCTCGGACTATTTGGTACGAAAAGTTAAAGCTAATGCGGATTTAAAAACATACAAGGCTCAAAAAGTTCATAACAGGAACGCTGCTTAAAATTTAGAGGCCAAAAACGTGCTCTGTTTTTAAATTGAAGTCAAGCTTTATAAAAAAAATATCCTTGCTGCATAATGGATGACGAAACGTATGTTCTGGAAGATTTTTCGCAACTTCCTGGTCAAAACTTGTATATTGCTGATGCTCGAGGGAATGTTGAACAAAAGTTTTGGACCCAAAAGAAGACAAAATTTCCCAAAAAGTTCTCGGTATGGCGAGCAATATGCAGTTGCGGCATATTGCTGTTGTTAAAACGGGCAATACAAATACCGAAATTTACATCAAGGAATGTTTACAAAAAAGGCTGCTTCTATTCATATGACTTCATAATGTGTCCACTTATTTTTGGCCTGACTTGGCATCCTTTCACTATGGTAAACAAGCCCTTGTGTGGTACAAGAACAATAATGTTGTAGTTGTACCAGGAGAGGACAATCCTCCAAACTGCCCTTAGCTAAGGCCAGTGGTTCTTATTAAAAGAGAATTGCAGAGCACAAAAATGGTGTCCAAAAGTGTGGTAGATTTTAAACGGAGATGAACAACCTGTTCGAGCAAAGTGACAGAAAGCTCTATAAAAACCTTAATGGAAGGGTTTCCGAAAAAGGTTAAAAATTTCATCAATAGTGAACTAAACTATAAAAATATTTTTCTTTTATAAATTATAATAATAATTTAAACCAAAAAAACAAAGATTAAAACTGTTTAGTGGTTTCGTTTTTATTAACATATTTGTATGTTAAGAATTTTTCGATCTTAGTAATTCATATATACACCATCTAGCCATATTATAGAAAACAATCAAATAAAGTCAAAAGTTCGACAAAAGAACTCAAATATTACTTTTGAAAAAGATCAACTTTTTTGGAGGTTGTAGCATATTTTGATCCATAACTCTTCTCATATTCAATACTAAACATTTTCGACCAACTAAGAATATTAGGAGACAATTGCATCCCCGTACTTGCTTCCCTCGAAGCCATGTCATACAGTCTACATGCAGTCACATATAGCGTTATTCTGAATAAAATATTTATTTATAAACAAGTAAGAAAGTATGGTCGGTCAAGCCCGACCCTATAATACCCTACACTATGTAAATGAGCAAAAACTTTTTTCTTTTAAAATTTCAATAATTTATTTTCTTGAATTATTTCGGAAGATGCCCTCATATGGGAGCTATCACTAATTATGGTCTGATCGCCATAAAATTACTTAGGTAGTGTGATTTATGTTTGTATGAAAGTTATTTCTGTTGAACTTTATGTCTGCACCAGCATTTGCAAAAGATTTATGCTCGTTAAAGTAATTTTCGGAAGCAGGCCTTATATGGGAGATATGACTAATTATGGACTGATCATCTTAAAATTAAGTGACATGATACAGTCTAATATCGGGAGGATATTTGTATGGTGGCTACGTGAAATAATGGAGCGACTTCAGCCAGTTTCAATAGACTTCGTTCTTGGGCCGAAACAATTATATGTATTAAATTTAATCAAAATATCTTCAAAATTGCGACCTGTACTTTGAGCACAATATTTACATGAACAGCCAGCCAACAAGACGGACGGACGGGCGAACATCGGTTAATCGGCCCAGAAAGCGATTCTGAGTTGATCGGTATTCTTTAAGGTGGGTGCTAGACTAGTATTATTGGGAGTTACAAACATCTGCACAAAGCATTATACCCTCCCCACTATGGAGGTCTTCACAAAAACCAACTAATTATATTTAAATACATCATGTTTTGTTTAGTTCTAGTTGGTCCACCACCGTTAGCTTGCAGGGGTTGCAGCGTTGATGAAACCAAATAGGTCATTTTTTTCAGAGTCACTTTGCTCCATGCAAAGTTTTTCAATGATTTTGCATCCGTAAAAAGCTACCAAACGTGCTGTATAGAATTTAACTCCGGACTTTGCTGAGGATCACTATCTTGCTGAAAAATTCTACCTTTACCATGACCTAAGCACAGAACCAGTTCTCACGACAGATGCTCCCCCAACGATAATGCTCATACCTCGATTCTTCACAGTTGGTATTTAGTTTTTGAGCTGCATAGCCGCATTTCTTCTTTCTCTATGTTTTAGCACGGTCATCACTTTTGAATTTGATTCATCAATAAATAAAACCTTGGACCGAAGAAGGTGGGTTTTTCTACTAAAAAGTCTATTGTTGTTAAGACCTCTTTTGACAGTTCTTAGACGGTACTCTTATTGGTCGGCTTATGTTAGAGCGCTAATTCGGGTATTTTTGTTTACTTCCTTTATAATATAACTAATGTTTCTCGCTTTGCTATTAAAGGAACCACTTTTGTTGCAGTTCTCGCGTTTGTACTGTTGCGCGGCTTGCATTTAATATTTTGCCAATTTCAGTATACGATGTATTTTCATTTCTGTGTTTTACCACTAATTTTCTAATCTCTTTCCTGTGTTGCATTTGTTTCTACGTTTAATCAGCACATTAGCAAAACATAAACTAAAATGTATTTTGTTGAAAATGTTGCTACTACAAGTTTCAGTTTTTAGACGACGGAAAGATTTGAGTCTAAAAAACAAAAGCGTCCAATACAAGGGTCTCCCTAATATATACTTACAGACACATAACGTGCTGCATTTATGGTATAAAGGGTTTGTGGTAAAACAAAATAGGAAATATTATGCTCCCATTTTTTTTAAGTTAAGCCTGTTAATTTACTACCAACAAAACTTTCATTACACAGTAATGAGTTAAAATGTTAATATTCTTACGCTTGAAGACTCAAAAATAGCAAATTAAGTCTTTACTTTGATTACACTAAATTTAGTTGCAAGTAACGAACTTAATAACCTATTAATCGTTAGAACTCACAGCAGGCGTTATTAGTAAAAACAGAAAGGACGCATTCAGATGAGAAGTAAATATGCAGTTATGCATCAAATAATAAATAAGACATTATTCGAGTACATCCAAGTAATGAGGACAGTATGCAGTAGTCATTGAAAAGCTTTTATTCAGTAATTTCTAGTAATTTTCAAACCTGAAATTTTTATTCATAAAGTGGTCGCTGAACCTAAATACTTATTATATATGTCAACTGTTTTACTGTATTAAGAAAATTACTTTGTGGCCCAGTTTTCAACTGCAAACCCTTTACTCGCAAACAATTCCTGTTTTCATTTGTTTTTCCTGTACACCCTCATTTATTTTTTGGGTGCAAAAGTTGCCTTTATTTCGATAGCGTTCCAAGTACCGGTAGGGAAATATAATAATAAGACAAAAATATAACAAAAAAAGAAAAAAAAGAAAACAAAAAAAATATCACAACTATCTTAAATGTATAATTCTTACTTGATATGATGACTTTTGTTTATAGCTGTAGCCTGGTTGCAACTAAAAATTGCATTGCAAGGGTAAAATACTTACTTAAATACTAAAAAGTTCAGACAAAATTCACGTAATGAAGTGTACTCGTTTGGAAATGTCGCAACCAAAATACAAGACAACACAAATTAAATAAAAAATAAAAAAAAAAAAAAAATGAACACATACACTGAAAACGAAAAATATCTACAAAGTAGTAGGCAGTGAGACAAACAGACAGGAAAACCGGACGGACAATTTAGTTGTTGTTGTTGTATAGCTAGCAGCAAGTAGTGGAAGTTGTGGGGATTTGCAAAATAGACAAACTGTTATGTCGAAATTTACAACACATTTAGTTGGTGTGCTCCTTCAACGTCATCCAAAAAATTTTGGGAGCTTTATATTTTTGAGGGGATATCTTTAGTTTGAAATGGAGTTTGTTAACCGGATTACTAAGAGTTGCTATAGAGTACTAAGAAATAGAGTTTGTAGTGATTTTTTCGGAGATATTTACACAGACTGGAGAAAGATTTTTCTGTGGATTTTTTATATCCACCATCAAAAAAATGGGGGTATATTGATTTTATCATACCATTTGTAGCACATCGAAATATTCATCGCAGATCTACAAAACTATATATATTCTGATCTAGCTATGTTCGTTTATCCGTGTTTCTGTCTATTGGAAAACAGCTCGCTAGCGAAAATTTTACTCGTATACTGTGTGTTATTGAAAATGGGCAATATCGGTGCTTAATTTCACCTAGCCCACATACAAATGTCCCCTCGGAATACTATTGCAGCAGTCATACATATGTTGATTATGCTGTTTTGTGAAATTTCCTTTATTTTTGAAATTTATTTTTCGTGAAAAAATATTTAATTTGCTGAAAAATGGTTTCTGGGAAAAAATTATTTTATTTTTTCAAGATGTTTTTATACCCTCCACCACCACAAGTGGTGAAAGAGGGTATATATAAGTTTGTCATTCCGTGTGTAACATTGAGAAATATTTATCTGAGACCCAACAAAGTATATATATTATTGATCCTTATGAAATTCAAAGTCGATTGAGCTATGTCCGTCTGTCTGTCCGTCTGTCTGTCTGTCTGTCTGTGTAAAACACTCTCACGTCCAAAATACATAAGCAAAATTAATGAAATGTATACCAAAATGTTTATAATTTTTCTAAGCAGTTTGGTATTGAAAATCAGCAAAATCGAATTGGTAGAACCAGGGTTATGGATCAAAATGTAAGACAACCTCCAAAAATCTTGATAATTTTCACATGATTTTTTGTGACTTTGGGTAAATTCATTGCAGAGAATACTATAAAATTTTGCACTCATTATTTATATGATAAAACGACAAATTCTGTTGAAAATGGAAAGAATCAGTCCATAATTTCTCGTAGCCCCCATACAAATTTCTTCCCGAAATATGGTGTTATGGTATATAAATGCCCATAGAATTGCAGTATCCATACAAAATTCAGCACAACGAAGTTTCGTGCAAACAGAAATCCCTAGACAAATTTTTTTTTGGATCGGGCACTATTTGACCATAGCCCCCATATAAAGTTTACTTCCGAAAATAACTTAAATACACTTAAATATCTTATATATATCGGTATCAGGTTGAAATTCGACTTGCATAATCCCCATGCACATGAAAATCGCTGTAGGAAATTTCATGAAGATCGGCTCATAATTGCTCCCATATAAGGACCACTTCCAAAAAATACATTAATTTTCATAAATATCTGAAAAATATCGTTATCGAATTAAAATTTTACAGAGATCGGTAGTATTAATTCACAAATTATACTACTAGATTGTGTGAATATCGGTCCATATTTGACCATAGCTCCCATATAAGGTCCATTTCCGAAAATTACTTAAATAATAATAAATCTCTTATAAAAGCCTCTATCTGGTTAAAATTTCAAATAAATATTTCCTATATATGTGAAAATCGATGTGTTGAATTTTATGAAGATCGGCCGATAATTGGTCATAGCTCCCATATAAGGACCACTTCCGAAAAACACATTAACCTCTATAAATATTTTAAATATATCGATCTCGAACTAAAATTGTATACAGATTAATATATTGCATCCAAACATTATACTACTGTTTTTTGTGGATATCGGTCCATATTTGACCATAGCACCCATATTAGCTCCATTTCCGATAATCACAATAATACCCATAAAACTCTTGTAAATAATGTTATGGAGAAAAATATCAAGAAAAATAGGCATCAAATACATAGAAATCACGTTAAAATATTTAACTATATCTCCCAAATAAGTCGCACTTCCGAAAAATACATTAACGCATATATACATTCATATCGGTAAAAAATATAACAGAAATAAGTTTCAAGTAGATTTGGTGACTATGGGTTCATAACTACTTATATATATAAGGCTCGCATCCGAAAAATTCATTAGAACAGAACAAAAATATACTTTTGAAGTTTGACTAAATATATTTGTTTACCCTGTTTTATACTCTTTTACTTCTTTTGTGGTGAATAAGGAAAATGTTGAGCCAATCGGTAATGTTAACCAATTATCAAGTATATATATTGTTAAGTAGTATATTTTATTCCTATTATAAAATTATAGACTCTGTTGGAAATGGTAGGAATATGTAGTTAATTCAATTATAAATTGCTGAATTAGATAACATTTTTATATATTTGAAATAAAATATATTCTGCGTAAACTAGATTTTCCAACAATATATAAAATACTACTTACTACTTAACTACTATATTTTAAATAAACTTTTATTTTGTTTAAAAAAAGTGGTTTTATTGAAGAAAGTACATAATTTGTATATAGTCCAAAATGTGTATTATATCAGGATTCATCTATAATCCATAAAGTGGCTTAAAAATAAATTCGGTTATAGTCCACAAAAATTGTGCAACAGTATTTGTAGACTATAAGCGAAAACTACTGTATAACATTAACATTCTACCAATCTTCATAATCGCAGCTAAGTCCCAATAACAAACACTGAATGTGGATATTATAGTGTTTATATCAATGTAATTTCTATAATTTTCATCTAATCTAGGTGGAGGGTATTTAAGATTCGGCATAGCCGAATATAGCACTCTAACTTGTTTATCAACAGCTTTTTTGGTTATAGAGTACTAATAGAGGTTTTATTGATATTTTTGGCGATGGTTCAACAGACTGCAACTCTTTCTGCGGATTTTTTTCTTTGTGGTAAAGTATTTTTCGGAATTTTTTTTGTGATACTGTAGACTGTTGTTTTGTTTTAGTGGAAAAAAGTTTTCCACTAAATAGGAAGATTTTTCGAGGAGCTGTGCTTTGGGTTTTTAGAATTTTTTTACTCAAACCAAAAATTTTTTTTTCAAAATTGTCCAAGTTTGGAAGAAGAAAATTTTTTCTATAAGCGAAAGAAATATTAGAACGTTTTTTGGGAAAAAACGTAATAAATACGTTCCTTTCCATATTCCAACTTAGGTTGCGCGTAACTTTTTTTAGGGACGAGAGAACTGTTGGTTTTTCTCTAGCTGATTTTTTTAAAAAAAGACGTACTTGGAACCGAACTAATTCGATTGGCGACAAATACAGTTGCCATAACGAATCAGTTTTCTTTGTGTATTTAATAGTGTTGAAAAAGTTTTAAAACCCAAAAATGTCAACTTAAACCCTTTAAAACCAATTTAACTACTAGTCATCGTAGGGCATTGCTAAAATGTGATTGGAATGACAAGCGAAAACAGACCAAATAATACAAATAAAAAATTGTAGATCCTTGAACAAAACGTATTGTTAAATATCAAGCAAATTGGTTTGTTATAAAAGTTCCTTATCCTCTTTGCAAGAAGTAATAGATTTTGTTGTTTTAGTAACAGAAAGAAAAGGATATAATTTTAGACAACTTATCATTTGTTTGAGTGTTGATGTTGTGTATCCACGTCTTGTAGTCAGTTGGAAATGTTCTAACGTAAAACAATAACAAAAAAATTGCATTTTTGGGCCTACGTAAGTTTAAATGTACAAATGTAAAATATACGAAATAATACACTCAAAGAAATAATTCACAAAACAAATAAAAGCTTTAATTTATTTAAATTAAAATTAATACGACAATAGTTTAGAACAAAATTACTAGCAGATGAATTGAAACTGGACATGAATGACAGTAGATTTAAGTTTGAAAATCTTGATTTGCTCTTTTTGAAACACCGACGGTTCACCAATATTTTCTGAGTGTAGCTTTTTAACACAAATGTTTGAAAATATACATATTAATCTACATACATACATACATTTTTGTTGCCTGTGATTCAGGGTGACATTTTGGTGATTTAAATGCAAATTTATGAAAAAACATATTTAAAGTAATAAAAATTGTCTGGAATTTTAACAACAAAAAATACGAAAAAAACATTTTGTATATCACTACAATTACAATGTAAATAATTGGAAATTTTTCAAACGTTTAAAGCTGATGACTAAATTTTAAAAGCGATATTAAATAGTCTCGTTTATATTGAAATTTGTATTTTTAAAAAGAAATAAAATATGGAACAGAAAATATAAAAACATAGGCATGTTTTTTTATAAATGCATTATATAAGGGAAGTATATATATTCTGAATCTTTGTCTGTCTGTCTGTCTGTCTGTCTGTCTGTCTGTCTGTCTGTCTGTCTGTCTGTCTGTCTGTCTGTCTGTCTGTCTGTCTGTCTGTCTGTCTGTCTGTCTGTCTGTCTGTCTGTCTGTCTGTCTGTCTATCTGTCTGTCTGTCTGTCTGTCTGTCTGTCTGTCTGTCTGTCTGCCTGTGTATTGTATATGTATATTTCTTTAATTAAATTGAAATATGAAAATTCATGTTCATAATAAGTATATTTGAAATTATATTAATAGGGACAAAATTAACAAATGTTTAATATGTCAAATTGCTTATTATTCTTTGTCGGCATATATTATTGCATGTTATATATAAAGCAATAGATATCACTATTTAATTATAATCATTAACTTCTTATTATTTTTTAATTAGTTTGAATTAATTAACCTTTAACTCTTTAAATATTTTCTTATTTGCTAAAAATGTACCTGATTTTCTTACTATGTATTTATTTCTTTACATATTTTATTATTTCTCCAAACCCATTAATTGACTCTGGTTCAACTCCATGCTAAATTTATTCAAATCTGGCCATTACATTTATTATTTATTTTTTTTTTACTGAAATCGATCATCTGGCAGCACTATTTAGTTGTTATCCATCTTCGCTCTCCTCTTTCTACTCTCATACTCAGTTGCCATTATTAACTAAAAGTAAAGGCTTAATAAAATCGCAGAATTTTCGTAAATTTATTGAAATTAAAAATTGCAAGTGTAAATATGAATTAAAAAGTGTGTAAATACATAAAAGAAAGTGTTGGTGTTATAATTTAACAAAAAGCTTTAGTGAAATAATGAAATTAAAAGTTTAAATACCAATTGAAAAATTCTGCCAAATAATTGTGTGTAAATTTTAATGGAGCCCTAGTTGTTCGTCTGTTTTGTTCTGTTGTTGTTGTTTTTTTTCGAGTTAGCGAAGGCTTCGGCCATCAGTAGTTAAAACATCCACGCAGATGTGGCGGTCTGCCTGTTTGGCTTGATTTCTGTCAGTATGACTGTGTGGCAGGTTTTTTAATACTAACATTCATGCGTACAAATATTTATGGGTTACAATTTTGTGTGTATGCATATGATGGTGGAGTGACAATGGGTGAATAACAAACAACAGAAGACTTTATATTGGGGGTATTGTTTTTTTTTAAAAGAAATAAAATATGGAACAGAAAATATAAAAACACAGGCATGTTTTTTTTATAAATGCATTATATAAGGGAAGTATATATATTCTGAATCTTTGTCTGTCTGTCAGTTTCATTGCTTTGCGTTTTTTGTTTTTGTCTATTTTTTGGTGTTTCGTTTCGTTTGGCGTGGTAGTTTTTATACCCTTCACTTTCGTGAGAAGATTGCCATTTCGTTTGTAACTTCTACAATATAATCTGTTCGTCAGCAATTAAATGTAAAATCTTTATAAGTTTTATTGATATATTTAGGATATTAGGATACGCTGAAAGTGGGCAATTGATGCATCCACAACAAAGATGAAGGGTATATAAGATTCGGCATAGCCGAGTACAGCACTCTTACTTGGTTTCATATAGTTTATCATAAGACTTGCATAACCTATTTCTAGTTTTCGTAAAAATATGAGGGAAATCTTGCCTGATGAGCTGGCCTAAGTAACCAGACAAATTCGCACCGGAAGTAACTTTCACCGCAACAATACGTTACATGTTTTAGAATAATATTTTTTAAATAACAAAGTTTGAGATTTTTAGCATTTTAAAAATATATATTGTTGCGTTTTTACCTTTTTAAAAACTGTGCTTTATTTCGTTTAAGTAAACCGTATTATTATCAATTGCAGATAAAAGCAGTTTAGTGGTTTAAAATTCTAACAAATCTTTATTTATTCAAATTTACACAACAATTTTAATAGTTACTTTTTTTAATACACACACTTATATTAATTCTATGAGAAACTGAACATCTGCAACTTGCTGATACTATTTATATACACACTGCCATCGCCTAGTACTTACAAGAATTATCTATCTAACGGACAAAGCTAGAGTGTTCTATTTCTAGAGCTTTACTTACAAAACAATGTTAATAACAGCGTGTTATCAACATTGTTGATAAGCAGATGTTTCAAGCACTGTAAATGTTTAAAAACATAATGAATGTTGGAAGAAGTTGTTAGGTTAGGTTTCCAGGGAGCCGTGTTACCTGAAAGTAGAGAGACAGAAAAAGAAGAACAGAATTGATATGAAAAAGAGAAGAGGACAGTCAAGTTGTGATTAAAGATTGAAGAAGAGAGAGAAGAGGAGATTATTAATTGTTCACTCCGTGAAGATACTCATATCTGTTCTGGTTAGCCAATTACTATCAAGCCTCAAATTTGAGAGCTCAGAAAGACTAGTTAGAGAACGATGTCCCAGAAACCTTAAGCGTAGATCTTCTAATGCCGGACAGTGACAAAGAAGATGAAAAATTGTCTCATCGTCCTCCTCGTTTTGACATCTTCTGCAGAAGTCGTTGTAGGGCAAGCCAAGTCACTTCGCGTGGTTGCCGAAAGTGCAGTGATAGGTAATGACTGCCACTCGCCATGTCTCACCATCATCTTTAAGGATATCCGGCATTGCTGGACCAAATTAGGTGTTGTCAGTATATATACGAATATCTCTGTCTGATATCTTTTTATAACTAAGCCAGTTAGCCGCCCATTTTATGGCTGATTTTTTTGCCTGAAAAATGCTGCATTCATTTGGAAGTCTAAAAGATAAGCTAGTCTCGAATTCCTGAATGTAGACACCTACGCCACCTCAATCTCCCTTCCTAGAGCCGTCCGTGTAGACTGAGAGACCCGTAGTGGCGTGTGAAGGTCCTTCCATTGCTTCTGTGTTATGCGGAATTGAGAAACCAAAACGTGTCACCATGAAGGGCCTAGAACTGCAGTAATCGATATTATCCGGAAGATTCCGAATGGTACCTATTATACTGGCATGACCGTATGGAGCATGTTTCCACGCCCCAATCGCATTTAGCCTAAAGATCGAGGTGAATGCTATGTTTTTGGCCATTAGATTCACAGGGATCCAGTTTAATATAGCAAAGAGCAACTTTTTTGCGGTCGTTCTTAGAGCTCCTGTTATCAGGATTGCTATTCTTCTTAAAACCGTTTCGAATAGCATACAAATTGGGCCTTTGTCCAGTGTCTTCCACCAGTCAGAGACTCCTTAGTATAGTGTCCGCTTAATGACCGTATCACATAGCCAGTTAATAAACTGAGGTTTAATACCCCATTGCGTACCTATAGCCTTCTTACAGACATACATAGCCGTTAAGGCTTTTGATGTCCTTGAAAGAGTATTGGGTTTCCAGGATAGTTTACTATCCAGAATGACACCCAAGTATTTTGCATTGTCCGATAGTGTTTATTCAACGCCATTTAATCGGAGAAGCGACAAATGAGGAATCTTATACTTCCTTGTGAACAGTACAAGCTCGGTTTTGCTTGGGTTGACATTGAAACCATTGTCTGTACTCCACAGATTTAGTACACTGAGTGCATATTCCAAGTGGATTCCAGAGACTGCCACTGTGACGTCATCCGCGTAGGCGACAGTTATATAACCCATGAGATCCAATTTCCTGAGCAGATAATTTATTGCCAGATTCTACAGAGGTGGAGATAAGACGTCTTCTGCCGTTTTCTATTCGGAACGAATGATCCTACATCGTAGAAGGTTCTTGATAAACCTTACAGTTGACTGGTTCAGACCAAGATCATGTAGAGCTGAAACTATGGTTGCAGATTCTACATTGTTGAAGGCTCCTTCTATATCCAGAAAGGCCACTAATGAGAAATTACCGAACTCAAGAGATTTCTCAATATTCACTAAGGAGTGAAGTGCTGTCTCAACAGATCTGCCTCAGGCATCTAGGCATGTTGAGAAGGAGATAATGATCATTGTTCTAAAGACGCCCGTATGTCGCTGTCGATGATTCTTTCAAGGGTTTTCAGCAAGAATGATGATAGACTTATTGGTCTGAAATGATGCTTTCCCTCCTTTCGCAATGAATATCACAGTATGACCATTCAAGATAGGCATGATAAATAGTTATCAGCAAAGAAGTTATTAGATCTATATTATTTTGTAGATCAGCAGGTATTATGCCATCCGGGCACGGAGACTATCAAATGCTCATCAATTATAATCGACAGAGTTGTCCGGTTATTCGGTTGGGATCCACTATCCATAACTAGTGGCAAGTTCCCCGGAAAATGTGTGTCCATGAGCACTGCTAGTATCTCACGTCCATCAGTGGTCCACCTACCATCCTATTTGTAAATATAACCTTGAAAAAGTTGGTATTTTCGACAGAAACTTGCGCAGACGATTGGTATCAGAGGAACTTTCGACGCCACTGCAGAAATTCCTCCAGGACATACGTTTCGCGCTTCTTATCTGATTCTTGAATTTGTTCAACATAGACTTATACGGTGACCAGTTACCTGATCTTTTCGCCTCGTTGAATAGTTTCCGACAACTACGCCTAGTGTTCGCTATATCTAAATACCACCTTTCCTCTGCGTGCAGAGGGAGTGCATGTACGCTTACTGGCCTCACTAAGAGAATGTGTGAGCTTTTCCACAACGCTTTCAATATCGCATTTTAAGTAAAACCTATATAGAATCTCATAGCTCAGATAATTTTAAATATACTCTGAAAGTTTTATTAAAAGCGGACAACTTTAACCCTTAAATGGTGAAGGTCAAATGTAAAATTTAGCAATATTTGGAATTTTTAACTGAAAGATAGCTGTATTTCTATACAGAAATCTAGCCAGTAACTGGCTGTATTTCTATACAGAAATCTAGCCAGTAACTGGCTGTATTTCTATACAGAAATCTAGCCAGTAACTGGCTGTGTTTCTATACAGAAATCTAGCCAGTAACTGGCTGTATTTCTATACAGAAATCTAGCCAGTAACTGGCTGTATTTCTATACAGAAATCTAGCCAGTAGCTGGGTGTATTTCTATACAGTAATCTAGCCAGTAACTGGCTGTATTTCTATACAGAAATCTAGCCAGCCAGTAACTGGCTGTATTTCTATACAGAAATTTAGCCAGCAAGTAACTGGCTGTATTTCTATTCAAAAATCAAGCCAGCCAATAACTGGCTGTATTTCTATACAAAAATCAAGCCAGCCAGTAACTGGCTCTATTTCTATACAAAAATCTAGCAAGTAACTGCCTGTATTTCTATACAGAAATCTAACCAGCCAGTAACTGGCTGTAATTCTATACAGAAATCTAGCCAGTAACTGGCTAGAAACAAAAACGAAAATCTTAATTTAAACACATGCATTCATAAAATATTATTAATGGTTTACTAAGCAAATTTTCTGTACAAAACTATTGTTAAGTTTAAAAATCGTTAATGAATAAAGATGAAAAACTTTAAAAAGTTCAATGTTTGGGTTTTGTTGAAATAATAACACGTATTATTTAAAAATTTATATTTCTTTAATTAAATTGAAATATGAAAATTCATGTTCATAATAAGTATATTTAAAATTATATTAATAGGGAAAAAATTAACAAATGTTTAATATGTCAAATTGCTTATTATTCTGTGTCGACATATATTATCGCATGTTATATTTAAAGCAATAGGTATCACTATTTAATTATAATCATTAACTACTTAATATTTTTTAATTAGTTTGAATTAATTAACCTTTAACTCTATAAATACTTTTTTTATCCGCTAAAAATGTACCTGATTTTCTTACTATGTGTTCCCTCCGTTACAAATTTTTTTATTATTCCTCCAAACCCATTAATTGAATCTGGTTTAACTCCGTGCTAAATTTATACAAATCTGGCCATTACATTTATTATTTATACTGAAATCGATCATCTGGCAGCACTATTTAGTTGTCATCCAACTTCTCTCTCCTCTTTCTATTCTCATACTCAGTTGCCATTATTAATTAAAAGTAAAGGCTTAATAAAACCGTAAAATTTTCGTAAATTTATTGAAATTAAAAATTGCAAGTGTAAATATGAATTAAAAAGTGTGTAAATACATAAAACAAAGTGTTGGTGTTAAATTTAACAAAAATCTTTAGTGAAATAATGAAATTAAAAGTTTAAATACCAATTGAAAAATTCTGCCAAATAATTGTGTGTAAATTTTAATGGAGCCCTAGTTGTTCGTCTGTTTTGTTCTGTTGTTGTTGTTTTTTACGAGTTAGCGAAGGCTTCGGCTATCATTAGTTAAAACATCCACGCAGATGTGGCGGTCTGTCTGTTTGTCTTGATTTCTGTCAGTATGACTGTGTGGCAGGTTTTTTAATACTAACATTCATGCGTACAAATATTTATGCATGCTCTATGTAGTTTATATTTATTTACATATGAATGTGTGGTTATTGTTGTTTTTGGCAAATACAATAGGGTTACAATTTTGTGTGTATGCAAATGATGGACAATCATCAAAAGTAGGACTTATAAATACCCAGGGGGTGGGGTGGCAATGTGTGAATAACAAACAAGTGTAGACTTTTTGTTGGTTTTATTGTTGGTAGTGCCATTAGGCAGACAATTTTTTGTGTGATGGAAAATCATCAAATGGCTGATTTATTTCTTGCTAGAGGGATAAGTGGGACTTACAAATTATTGTACGACATATTGTAGACATATAATTTTAGCTTTTGGTTAAATTTTTAGAAATATAAAATCAAGTTAAAATCAAATAAATTTTAATAAAAAGCGCGGTCGCAGCGCGTGTGTTTTAAATGAAATAATCAAATAAAAATTAAATAGAAAATGTGCAAAAAGTCAAAATTAAGCAATGAGCTCCAAAAGTTCTAAAATAGTTTTGTTGTTTGTGTTGAAGTAAAAAAATAATAAAATAAGAAGTGCAATGTGTAGCAGAGGAAGATTTTCTTTCCATTTCCCAATATGTTTGTGTGTTTTGAAAATACGCTTTTATTAATAGTGAAATAGTAAAGTTTTTAATGATGGAAAACAAATCTTAAGAGAAGTAAAAACGACAATTTCTGCAAATGTTTGTTGGTGAAAATGAAGGTGAGCTTTTTTTCATTTGATTTTTCTATACATATTTTCTATTTCTATACATACATATGTATACGCAAAATGAGTTTGATAATAGAAAATTATACATAGTTATTTTGAAACAATGGGAATTGGTTGTACTTCAACACTGAGAAATATTTTCAACAAATCATTTTAAATTATTGAGAAAAATAAACATTAATTTTTCTCAATAATAAAATTAATTGCAATCCAATAAACCAAACGATATTAAAACGATATCGAATACTAAAAATCATATTTTTGATCTGTTATACCACATATTTAGCTAAAAATCCTGAAAGAAAAGGAAACATAGCTTAAACAAATCTTATTTTTGATCTTATTCAGATCACATATACATATTTTGTTGCAAATGTTTGCATTTTTCAAATATTTGCAGCTTTCGTATGTTTCAGCTTTTGTATGTTGTTTGAAAATTTTTAAATTAACAGCCTGGCCCACGATGTCGAAAGAAAACTTAAGCGAAAGAAAGTCACTCACTCACTTTCATTCGAAACAGTGGCCCAATATCTTACAACTTATCGTTCGCTTTGCATAACGTTTCAAACGTAATCCAAATATAATTGAGAAACAATCGACAATAAATTTAAAACCATTATTTGACAAAAAATAGAATAATTAAGCAGTGGTGTAGTGGGTACAGCACTTGACTAGCAACCGGAAGGTTGTGTGATCAACTCGTGGCTGCGACTTATTTTTTTCTTTATTTTTTTTTTTTATTTTTTATTATTGTAAATACATAATTCTATAAATAACTCTACTAAAGAATATGAAGGAATACTTTCGGGACATCTCGAACAAAAATTAATAGACTTTTCGTCAAATTGTACATATTTTTTTACAACAAACCAGTAAGTATGAGTGAAAATATATGTAATTATGTTATATTATGCATAAATGTACAATAATAAATAAGTACGCATCCGTTTTGTACTAGATTCTTGCATAGACGACAATAAATAAAAAGTGAATGAATTTGACATTTCAGTTCGAACAAATATCAGAAAATGTAAATAGTGAGCCTCAAATTTTGTATTGAGTTGCTTACGTTATCGTTCGTATTTGTTTTCTTTCGACTAGGAATATTAGTGAGACGCAAAACAGCTGTTTGTCGTTTGAAACGACAACGTTCGACATTGTGGGCCAGGCTGTAAATTATTTTTCTGTTTGAAGTTTTTTTTTCAAATGTTTGTGTTTTAGTTATTTATTTTATTGGAAGGAAAATTTTTGAAAACTATATTATAATAATATCATTTTCAATAATAATATATGATATCATAATCGCCCCCATAAGGTAATATCGATTTTGCTATCATATCGTTTTCTGGTTTATTGGGAATCTACAACATTTTAAATTTGGTCAAGGTTTTAGAAAATGTTTGTTGGATATCGATCGAGACAAAATATCGTTATCCTAAAAATACCAAAATTTTAAAATAAAAAATTTTCTGTTTAAATTTTTTTTGGAAAAATAAAAATTTTGACAAATTTGCTTGGATTTTCACTTTTCACAGTTTTGAGAATATTTTTTATTGTTCTTCTTATTTCACTAGTTTTACTACACAGAAAAAATTAAATAGTAAAAAACTGAACAAACGTTTATTTTTTCGGAATATTTATTAGGTTTTTTGCACCCTGAATGCCTGTAGTAGAAAAGCGAATAAAACGTTCAGCTTTACGTTGAACGTGCGTTCAGCTTTTTACTATATAGAGTTCAGCTTGTGCAAAAGTAAACGGGCGTTCAGGTTTTAACTATATTCGTTTAATTTTCGCAATACTGAACGAGACTTTAGTTTTTTATACTAAACTTTACCAGCTGCGTTCAGAAAATTAAATAAAAGATTTTTAAAGGTTTTTTTAATATTAACATAATTTATTCAATATATTCTACAAGCTTTATTCATACATAAGTGTTTACATAAACAACTATTTCTATAAACTCACCGAAACTCTAGAATAGTTATTTCTTTCAAAAATATTTATTTTACATTTTATTCATTAGCATCTAAAAATTATTAAGAAGTTGCCAAAATATTACAAGTTTTAAAAACTACATTTCATTACCTTTCCATTGATATATAAAACATTATGTCTAATTCTTTATTATACTTTAAAATAATGCATGCAATTCACACACCTTGTAAAAAATTATCTACTATTTTGTTCAAATCAAAGAGTGCTTACTATGCACTTCTCATTTTTTCATGTACCCTGTATTTCACTTTTGCTTATTGCTGATTGGTCAGTTGCATGTGCGAATATTTAAAATGCGCTTAAGTAAACTTGTATTAACCTAACATTCAACAATTTTCTGACCTTATGCGCGTTCATAAATTGCAAATGTTAGGTTCATAGAATCAATGGCACAGAATTTTCATTAAAAAAAAAATAATTTTTCACAAAAATCTTTTTTTTTTACAAAAATTTATTTTATTACTAAAAAAAATTTTTTTACTAAAAAAGTAATTTTTTATCAAAAAAATAATTTTTTACTAAAAAAGTAATTTTTTACTAAAAAAGTAATTTTTTACTAAAAAAGTAATTTTTTACTAAAAAAGTAATTTTTTACTAAAAAAGTAATTTTTTACTAAAAAAGTTATTTTTAACTAAAAAAGTTATTTTTAACTGAAAAAGTTATTTTTTTACTAAAAAAGTAATTTTTTACTAAAAAAGTAATTTTTTACTAAAATAGTAATTTTTTACCAAAAAAGTAATTTTTTACTAAAAAAGTAATTTTTTACCAAAAAAGTAATTTTTTACTAAAAAAGTAATTTTTTACTAAAAAAGTAAGTTTTTACTAAAAAAGTAATTTTTTACTAAAAAAGTAATTTTTTACTAAAAATTTTTAGTTATTTTTAACTAAAAAAGTAATTTTTTACTAAAAAAGTAATTTTTTACTAAAAAAGTAATTTTTTACTAAAAAGTAATTTTTTAAAAAAAAGTAGTTTTTACCCAAAAAATTAATTTTAACTAAAAAGTTATTTTTAACTAAAAAAGTTATTTTTGAGAGAAATAACTATTCTAGAGCTGGGTTGTTCATGAACGAACAAGTTCAATTGAACAATGTGAAGGGGTTCAGTCTTATTGTTTTATTCTTTTTGTTCGTTTGACATTTCTTTATTGCATTATTAGAAATGTTTTCATCTATCTGTAAATACATTCACTGAGAAATTATTCAATAACTTAGTTCAGCCAAACATTGCAGACTAAAAATTAACAACTGAACAAAAAGAACAAACTTATTCATTTATTTGTTCTGAACAAAAATGAACAATCGGTAAAAAGAACGATTATGCCCAACTCTAGTAAAATGCTACCGAATATAGAGTCTTTGAAGGATATCATATGTTCTGGCTTTACGTAACATACTTTACTACATGATTTAAATATGTATTCAGTCCTTACAAATGTATTTCTATACTGAAATCTAGCCAGTAATTGGCTGTATTTCTATACAGAAATCTAGCCAGTCAGTAACTGGCTGTATTTCTATACAGAAATCTAGCCAGTCAGTAACTGGCTGTATTTCTATACAGAAATCTAGCCAGTAACTGGCTGTATTTCTATACAGAAATCTAGCCAGTAACTGGCTGTATTTTTTATACAGAAATCTAGCCAGTAACTGGCTGTATTTCTATACAGAAATCTAGCCAGTAACTGGCTGTATTTCTATACAGAAATCTAGCCAGTAATTGGCTGTGTTTCTATACAGAAATCTAGCCAGTAACTAGCCAGTAACTGGCTGTGTTTCTATACAGAAATCTAGCCAGTAACTAGCCAGTAACTGGCTGTATTTCTATACAGAAATCTAGCCAGTAACTAGCTGTATTTCTATACAGAAATCTAGCCAGTAACTGGCTGTATTTCTATACAGAAATCTAGCCAGTAACTGGCTGTATTTCTATACAGAAATCTGGCCAGTAACTGGCTGTATTTCTATACAGAAATCTAGCCAGTAACTGGCTGTATTTCTATACAGAAATCTAGCCAGTAACTGGCTGTATTTCTATACAGAAATCTAGCCAGTAACTGGCTGTATTTCTATACAGAAATCTAGCCAGTAACTGGCTGTATTTCTATACAGAAATCTAGCCAGTAACTGGCTGTATTTCTATACAGAAATCTAGCCAGTAACTGGCTGTATTTCTATACAGAAATCTAGCCAGTAACTGGCTGTATTTCTATACAGAAATCTAGCCAGTAACTGGCTGTATTTCTATACAGAAATCTAGCCAGTAACTGGCTGTATTTCTATACAGAAATCTAGCCAGTAACTGGCTGTATTTCTATACAGAAATCTAGCCAGCCAGTAACTGGCTGTATTTCTATACAGAAATCTAGCCAGTAACTGGCTGTATTTCTATACAGAAATCTAGCCAGTAACTGGCTGTATTTCTATACAGAAATCTAGCCAGTAATTGGCTGTGTTTCTATACAGAAATCTAGCCAGTAATTGGCTGTGTTTCTATACAGAAATCTAGCCAGTAACTAGCCAGTAACTGGCTGTGTTTCTATACAGAAATCTAGCCAGTAATTGGCTGTGTTTCTATACAGAAATCTAGCCAGTAATTGGCTGTGTTTCTATACAGAAATCTAGCCAGTAATTGGCTGTGTTTCTATACAGAAATCTAGCCAGTAACTAGCCAGTAACTGGCTGTATTTCTATACAGAAATCTAGCCAGTAATTGGCTGTGTTTCTATACAGAAATCTAGCCAGTAATTGGCTGTGTTTCTATACAGAAATCTAGCCAGTAACTAGCCAGTAACTGGCTGTGTTTCTATACAGAAATCTAGCCAGTAATTGGCTGTATTTCTATACAGAAATCTAGCCAGTCACTAACTGGCTGTATTTCTATACAGAAATCTAGCCAGTAATTGGCTGTGTTTCTATACAGAAATCTAGCCAGTAATTGGCTGTGTTTCTATACAGAAATCTAGCCAGTAACTAGCCAGTAACTGGCTGTGTTTCTATACAGAAATCTAGCCAGTAACTAGCCAGTAACTGGCTGTATTTCTATACAGAAATCTGGCCAGTAACTGGCTGTATTTCTATACAGAAATCTAGCCAGTAACTGGCTGTATTTCTATACAGAAATCTAGCCAGTAACTGGCTGTATTTCTATACAGAAATCTAGCCAGTAACTGGCTGTATTTCTATACAGAAATCTAGCCAGTAACTGGCTGTATTTCTATACAGAAATCTAGCCAGTAACTGGCTGTATTTCTATACAGAAATCTAGCCAGTAACTGGCTGTATTTCTATACAGAAATCTAGCCAGTAACTGGCTGTATTTCTATACAGAAATCTAGCCAGTAACTGGCTGTATTTCTATACAGAAATCTAGCCAGTAACTGGCTGTATTTCTATACAGAAATCTAGCCAGTAACTGGCTGTATTTCTATACAGAAATCTAGCCAGTAACTGGCTGTATTTCTATACAGAAATCTAGCCAGTAACTGGCTGTATTTCTATACAGAAATCTAGCCAGTAACTGGCTGTATTTCTATACAGAAATCTAGCCAGCCAGTAACTGGCTGTATTTCTATACAGAAATCTAGCCAGCCAGTAACTGGCTGTATTTCTATACAGAAATCTATCCAGCCAGTAACTGGCTGTATTTCTATACAGACATCTAGCCAGCCAGTAACTGGCTGTATTTCTATACAGAAATCTAGCCAGCCAGTAACTGGCTGTGTTTGTATACAGAAATTTAGCCAGTAACTGGCTGTATTTCTATACAGAAATCTAGCCAGTAACTGTCTGTATTTCTATACAGAAATCTAGCCAGTAATTGTCTGTATTTCTATACAGAAATCTAGCCAGTAACTGTCTGTATTTCTATACAGAAATCTAGCCAGTAACTGTCTGTATTTCTATACAGAAGTTTAGCCAGTAACTGTCTGTATTTCTATACAGAAGTTTAGCCAGTAACTGGCTGTATTTCTATACAGAAATCTAGCCAGTAACTGGCTGTATTTCTATACAGAAATCTAGCCAGTAACTGGCTGTATTTCTATACAGAAATCTAGCCAGTAACTGGCTGTATTTCTATACAGAAATCTAGCCAGTAACTGGCTGTATTTCTATACAGAAATCTAGCCAGTAACTGGCTGTATTTCTATACAGAAATCTAGCCAGTAACTGGCTGTATTTCTATACAGAAATCTAGCCAGTAACTGGCTGTATTACTATACAGAAATCTAGCCAGTAACTGGCTGTATTTCTATACAGAAATCTAGCCAGTAACTGGCTGTATTTCTATACAGAAATCTAGCCAGTAACTGGCTGTATTTCTATACAGAAATCTAGCCAGTAACTGGCTGTATTTCTATACAGAAATCTATACAGAAATCTAGCCAGTAACTGGCTGTATTTCTATACAGAAATCTAGCCAGTAACTGGCTGTATTTCTATACAGAAATCTAGCCAGTAACTGGCTGTATTTCTATACAGAAATCTAGCCAGTAACTGGCTGTATTTCTATACAGAAATCTAGCCAGTAACTGGCTGTATTTCTATACAGAAATCTAGCCAGTAACTGGCTGTATTTCTATACAGAAATCTAGCCAGTAACTGGCTGTATTTCTATACAGAAATCTAGCCAGTAACTGGCTGTATTTCTATACAGAAATCTAGCCAGTAACTGGCTGTATTTCTATACAGAAATCTAGCCAGTAACTGGCTGTATTTCTATACAGAAATCTAGCCAGTAACTGGCTGTATTTCTATACAGAAATCTAGCCAGTAACTGGCTGTATTTCTATACAGAAATCTAGCCAGTAACTGGCTGTATTTCTATACAGAAATCTAGCCAGTAACTGGCTGTATTTCTATACAGAAATCTAGCCAGTAACTGGCTGTATTTCTATACAGAAATCTAGCCAGTAACTGGCTGTATTTCTATACAGAAATCTAGCCAGTAACTGGCTGTATTTCTATACAGAAATCTACCCAGTAACTGTCTGTATTTCTATACAGAAATCTAGCCAGTAACTGGCTGTATTTCTATACAGAAATCTAGCCAGTAACTGGCTGTATTTCTATACAGAAATCTAGCCAGTAACTGGCTGTATTTCTATACAGAAATCTAGCCAGCCAGTAACTGGCTGTATTTCTATACAGAAATCTAGCCAGTAACTGGCTGTATTTCTATTCAGAAATCTAGCCAGTAACTGGCTGTATTTCTATACAGAAATCTAGCCAGTAACTGGCTGTATTTCTATACAGAAATCTAGCCAGCCAGTAACTGGCTGTATTTCTATACAGAAATCTAGCCAGTAACTGGCTGTATTTCTATACAGAAATCTAGCCAGTAACTGGCTGTATTTCTATACAGAAATAACTGGCTGTATTTCTATACAGAAATCTAGCCAGTAACTGGCTGTATTTCTATACAGAAATCTAGCCAGTAACTGGCTGTATTTCTATACAGAAATCTAGCCAGTAACTGGCTGTATTTCTATACAGAAATCTAGCCAGTAACTGGCTGTATTTCTATACAGAAATCTAGCCAGTAACTGGCTGTATTTCTATACAGAAATCTAGCCAGTAACTGGCTGTATTTCTATACAGAAATCTAGCCATTAACTGGCTGTATTTCTATACAGAAATCTAGTCAGCCAGTAACTTGCTGTATTTCTATACAGAAATCTAGCCAGTAACTGGCTGTATTTCTATACAGAAATCTAGCCAGTAACTGGCTGTATTTCTATACAGAAATCTAGCCAGTAACTGGCTGTATTTCTATACAGAAATCTAGCCAGTAACTGGCTGTATTTCTATACAGAAATCTACCCAGTAACTGGCTGTATTTCTATACAGAAATCTAGCCAGTAACTGGCTGCATTTCTATACAGAAATATAGCCAGTAACTGGCTGTATTTCTATACAGAAATCTAGCCAGTAACTGGCTGTATTTCTATACAGAAATCTAGCCAGTAACTGGCTGTATTTCTATACAGAAATCTAGCCAGTAACTGGCTGTATTTCTATACAGAAATCTAGCCAGTAACTGGCTGTATTTCTATACAGAAATCTAGCCAGTAACTGGCTGTATTTCTATACAGAAATCTAGCCAGTAACTGGCTGTATTTCTATACAGAAATCTAGCCAGTAACTGGCTGTATTTCTATACAGAAATCTAGCCAGTAACTGGCTGTATTTCTATACAGAAATCTAGCCAGCCAGTAACTGGCTGTATTTCTATACAGAAATCTAGCCAGTAACTGGCTGTATTTCTATACAGAAATCTAGCCAGTAACTGGCTGTATTTCTATACAGAAATCTAGCCAGTAACTGGCTGTATTTCTATACAGAAATCTAGCCAGTAACTGGCTGTATTTCTATACAGAAATCTAGTCAGCCAGTAACTTGCTGTATTTCTATACAGAAATCTAGCCAGTAACTGGCTGTATTTCTATACAGAAATCTAGCCAGTAACTGGCTGTATTTCTATACAGAAATCTAGCCAGTAACTGGCTGTATTTCTATACAGAAATCTAGCCAGTAACTGGCTGTATTTCTATACAGAAATCTAGCCAGTAACTGGCTGTATTTCTATACAGAAATCTAGCCAGTAACTGGCTGTATTTCTATACAGAAATCTAGCCAGTAACTGGCTGTATTTCTATACAGAAATCTAGCCAGTAACTGGCTGTATTTCTATACAGAAATCTAGCCAGTAACTGGCTGTATTTCTATACAGAAATCTAGCCAGTAACTGGCTGTATTTCTATACAGAAATCTAGCCAGTAACTGGCTGTATTTCTATACAGAAATCTAGCCAGTAACTGGCTGTATTTCTATACAGAAATCTAGCCAGTAACTGGCTGTATTTCTATACAGAAATCTAGCCAGTAACTGGCTGTATTTCTATACAGAAATCTAGCCAGTAACTGGCTGTATTTCTATACAGAAATCTAGCCAGTAACTGGCTGTATTTCTATACAGAAATCTAGCCAGTAACTGGCTGTATTTCTATACAGAAATCTAGCCAGTAACTGGCTGTATTTCTTTATAGAAATCTAACCAGTAAATGGCTGTATTTCTTTATAGAAATCTAGCCAGTAAATGGCTGTATTTCTAATCTAGCCAGTAACTGGCTGTATTAGTAACTGGCTGTATTTCTATACAGAAATCTAGCCGGTAACTGGCTGTATTTTTTTACAGAAATCTAGCTAGTAACTGGCTGTATTTCTATACAGAAATCTAGCCAGTAACTGGCTGTATTTCTATACAGAAATCTAGCCGATAACTGGCTGTATTTTTTTACAGAAATCTGGCTAGTAACTGGCTGTATTTCTATACAGAAATCTAGCATCAGTACAGAAGTACTGAAGTTTTGTTAACTCTTATTCTTAGTTCCAAAGATATAAAATTAGGATTTGAATTAAATATTTAGCAAAAATTCCAAATAAATGTATTTCAACGTTCCTGCCACAATACAAAGCAATAGTGCCTTGATTACTCTCCACCCAACATAATTTAAAACAATATTTAATGTTTATTTTCCACCTTAAAATTTTACAACTTATTAATGGCTTTGTGTTGTTGTTATTATTTCATTTCATTATACATAAATATATTCTTTATAAATTCATATTTCCGACCTTGTAAAATTTTTGTTTATTACAAACAAAGTCTTCGAAGAAATGGCGAGGAAAAACAACATGTTGACATTAATGTTTCAATGTAAATGTAATGAATTTTGCAGTGCAAGTGTAACATGCATAAACATATTTTAAATGCAAATATGCAACGTTTTTTTTTAATTTTTTGCTCTGGCTTGTTTGTTTTTAATTCTTATTTCATGCATATTTCTCCTCATTCGCAGACATTTATGCAACCTTTGCAATATTTAGAGGGTTGCAATGTTATTGGGTTTAATTTTAAGTTTTTTTGTATTTCAGTTCTTTCTTTTTTTTTTGCTGTGTGCTTTATGTATCCGTATGGTCTTGACTTTGAATATTATGCTGAATTTTTTGTTGTTGTATATCATTTCAATATAACTACATAAGTATACCAGCAAATGTGTGTAATATTAGTTTGTTGCCACATGTTACGTGTGTTACATAATTTGTTCTGTTCGGTTCTTTGTTTCTTTTTTTTTTGCAGTTTTTACTTCATTTTGAAATGTAGACGCATTTACTACTTTGAAATAAATAAATGTTGCAGTTTGTTTCGCATACTTTTTAACAACCATATGGTCGTTTTCCTATTTATTTTTTCTTTTAGTTTAGTTTTTTTTTGTGTTTTTGTTTTATTTGCACATTTTGGTTTCATTTTTGTCTGTCAGTCGTTTCGGTAACTAGTGAGTATTGTTGAAGTTCTTGTTGTTGTTGTTGGCAAATTGCCTGTTTGTCAGATTTATCCACATTGATATTTGCAGACGTGTTTATAACACATTCGTATGCGTTATTTAGTAAAATACGAGTTATTTTGTACACATTAATACCTGTGATTCTTTTCCACCTAGACATTTTTGTATGATGAAACTTTGTTTTTCATTTTTGTTAGTATTTGCTGAAAATTTACTACAAATGCACTGTGTATAAAGTGAATATGTGTTGATACTGTAAGCTATTTGAGTAGCGAGTACTGATTCGATAGAAAGGATATACTGTATTTTATTCTTGTTCATTCGAAAATCCCTCCTAAAATGTTTGAATGATACCTCTGTACAGTGAGGGAATTAAAAATAAATGAAAATAAATCTGCTACTTCTAAGCTAATAGTTAGATTTTTATAAACATGCTCGCGAATATAGATGAGGAAAAGCTGAGTTTAAGCTATGAATTTTGAGCATCATGGGAAGTCGAAGCCTCAAGTACTCAAATTAGGGTACCGGGTATATGAAAAACTAATAATTATATCAAATTGTAATTTTGAAGGGTACATATCTGTCATATATTCTTACTTTGTTATTGAACATTATAGTTTTAATAACAAATTTTTTTTTGTTCGAAAATGTGGAAAATTTGGCTTAACTTCTTTAATTTAAAGAAAAGTGTAGCTGCTTCTCACCGATTTTTCATCAAAACTTACGGTGAATATGCTCCATAGATCTAAATGTGCGAGAGATGGTTTGTGAGGTTCAGAAGTGGTAATTTTGACACGGAAGACAAGAATCGCCCAGGCCAGCCAAGATTGAAGACCAAGAATTAGGGGCATTACACCATGAAGATTGTTGTAAAACTCAACAAGAGCTCAACAAATCATTGCGAAATCATTGCTTTTTTTTCTTGCATTTTTTGAATCTTTACTTGCGATGAAAAATGAATCCATTACGATAACCCGATGCGTAAGAGATCGTATATAAAGCCCGGCCAACCAGGCCGAGTTGACACCAAAGCCAAATATCCATGAAGCAAAGGTAATTCTATGAGTTTGGTGGGAGCAAAAGTGTTTATATCTATTATGAGCTGCTGAAATCTGACCAGGCCATAGCAGGGAACCTGTACCGAATGCAACAGATTCGTTTGAAGTGAGTTTTGGCCGTAAAACCGCAAAGAATATACGGCCAGACATGAAACCGTAATATTCCATCATAACAACGCTCGGCAATACCTGTTAAATAGTATTTTTAATGAATTGGTTTTGAAGTTTTGCACCACCGCGCTATGGTCCAGACCTTGTTTCGATCGATGCAGAATGCTCTCTCTGGGATGCTCTTCATCATAGATGACAACTAGATAGGTAATTGAGAGCCAAAAACATAGAGAATAATGCATAGATTTGAGACACTCCGATTTGTCAAACAAAAATACAACAAATTATATGTCGGCTACAACAACAAAATACATGTATCAAGGTGTATTAAATAAGGTGAAGTTACGAGCCCAGCTGATTATTGTTTATTTATTTATGTTGTGTTTGAAAGTGTCAAACAGTTGTTTACTGATTCTTGTTGACATTCACAATATTTGAATTAAAAATAATAAAAAACTGAAAATTGTTAAAAAAAAATGTTCAAGGCTTTACAGCAAACAATAACAATTCGCAATTTCTGGAAATTTTTTAGTGAAAATGCATACAATTTTTTAAAGATTTTTTTTTAGTCCTTGAGGTTTGTTTTCCTGCTGATTTTCAATACCAAACTCCTTAGAAGAATTTGGTTGTTTATTTTGAACGTACGAGTATTTTACACAGACAGACGGACATAGCTAAATGGATGGCATGATAGTTCCACTGGAATCGTCAAGCTTTTTCGATATTTTATTATTGAATCTTCCTAACAAAAACCGTGTTAGATTAAACTACCAATAATTGATTTTTTATTGGTTTATTTTTTATATTTTTCATAAAAAAACTAACAGAAATTCATATATTTTTGTATTTGTTTTTTATATTTTTATATGTCATATCTGTTTTGACATTCTCACTCTCTTGACAACTAAGAAATATTGTCTTTGTTGTATTTGTTACCGAGACGCTCTCACCTGATTAATACGCCTTGGCATGTATTTTGTTGTTTCAAGAGTTAGGTCTCTATGTTACCCTATGGTCAAAAACCTATGTCTGCTGTCAAAAACCTAATTCATGAGAATGTATTTTTAGATATTCAAATAACTCGCAGTAATTTGCTTCATCTCATAGTTTTTTTGATAATGTAGTAGTTGGTAATACTGGTACTGAACAATCAGATTCAATAAGTGGAATTTTAGTCCCCAAATTTGACTAGTGAAAAAGGTAAGATATACATATAATATATCAAGGTTTAGCAAATTGTGTCTTCCTTTCACAAATGTATAAAATTTTTAATAATTAATAAATTCAAAACCAAATGAAACACTAATATTCCCTTATCAAAAACTAGCACAGTATAGCTGCAATACTCTTCATACTTTTTGTTAAAACAAAAAAATGTATTTAAAATAAAAGAAGAAATCACAACAACAAAAAAACAAAAAAAAACTAAAAACAAGGTAAACTTTTTATATTAAAAACAGGAAAATTTGTTAAATGTTAAAACAAATCGTCAACTTCAAAATGAAGTTGTTTTGTACACAAATGTACGTGATGTAGCAACATAAATACACAACAAATACATTTCAAATGTATAAATATCGTGAGTATTTCCACAACGACACAATCAAACACAAAAACTTTTTTTTTCCAAAACACAACAAAAAATCTACAAGAAGAGAACAAAAACAAAGCATACATAATAATAAATAAATAAATGAATGAACATAATTTAATTTTATGTTGCATGTAAACATACTTGTAAATGTTTATTTGATTAAAAGTTGTGTACGAACTAACTCCCAAAAAATGTTGCCAAAGTTAATGGAAATATACAATGTATAGGTATAGAACCGAGGGTGTATTTGTATGCTAAATAGCAAAGTATTAATAACTAGTAAGAAGCCTTGTTAGAATGCTGATTGTGTATAAAAGGATATATAGGTATAGGAGCGCAAATACTTCTCTATTATTGTAATTTTTGGTAAACAAGGCTCAGAAATTGTAAAAGTTATCAACAATTTCTTCTTTGTTGGAATTGAATGATTTTCTAAAGCAAAGTTATAAATTCTAAAATAAAATTGGGTGTATGACTTAAAAACGCGGTATTCCTTCAAGTATTATTTTGAAACATTTTCACAATATAAATTAATTCAAGGTACTGGCCATTGTTAGCTAAGACCATTTCCCATCTTTCTGGCAACATATGGATTGCGAGCCCAAATAACTGCATATCTGTGCTCCAAAGTAAAGTTTATACCAGAGAGAGCCTTCTGCATTGATCAAAACAAATAGTCATCGGACGAGGGAAGGAGGAAACTTCCCATCCAGTTAATTTTAAAAACTTTTTAACAGGTATTGCAACGTGTGGCCTAGCGTCTTCATGATGGATAATTACGGTTTCATGTTTAGCCGCACATTCTGTGCGCTGTTCGGCCAATGCTCGCTTCAAACGAATGAGTTGCGTTTGGTACAGGTTCCCTGTGATAAACTTGCCAGATCTTAGCAGCTCATAAAGCAGATAGCACCCTTTTGATCTCATTAAACAGCATTACCTTAGCGCCATGGATATTTAGATGTGGTGTCGATTCGGCTGGTTGGACGGGCTTCATATACGATCTCTTACGCTCCGGGTTATCGTAATGAATCCATTTTTCATCGCAAAAAATGATTCGGTGCAAAATTACTTTATTTTATAGCGTTCAAGCAGCATTTCAGACATAAAAAATCGTCTTTCAAGGTCTCTCAGCTTCAATTCGTTTAGTACCCAATTTCTCTGCTTTTGGATGAATTTGGCTGCTTGTATGCGTTTCGAAATTGCTGATTGAGTAGTTCCGAATGATTTGGAAAACTCTTGTTGAGTTTGACAACAATTTTCATGGAGTAATGCCTCCAATTCTTGGCCTTCAAACTTGTTTGACTGTCCTGGGCCATCTTTAACATCCGAGACAAAAATCACCACTTCTGAAGCAAGCTCTTATTTAGTTTGACAACAATCCTCATGGAGTAATGCCTCCAATACTTGCTCTTCAAACTTTTTCAGCTGTCCTGGTCGAAATTTGTGTTCCGCGTCAAAGTCACCAGTTCTCAACCTCACAAACCATCTGTCGCACATTGAAACCAATGGACAACATTCACCATAAGCTTAGGTGAGCAATCGGTGTGCTTCAGCGGTTCTTTTTTTCTTCAAACTTTTAAAGTAAATCAAATATCCTGCATATGCCGCTTTGTTGATACAAAATTCGATATTTTCGAAACAAAAAAAAAAAAAAATTTTGTTGTCAGGGGTTCAATTTAGGTAAAACATGCATTATATGTTTATGCGATTATATGTTTATGCGAATATTTAGATTTAGACTGATCCACAGAAAAGTAGATAGGAAGATTTAGGTTCATATAAAACTTTTTCATGTGCAATTTCATCACGATATTAATTACCGTAACACAACTGGTAATATTTAATTCATTTTCTGAGGGAGACCTTGTATGGCGCCTTGGGACAAATGTTGATAAGGATTGCCTCATAATCAACATATCTATGACTGCTAAAACAGTATTTTCGGGCGGACATTTGTATGGGGCTAGGTGAAATGAAGGACCGATGTTGCTTGCTAGAAAAGCACCTAAAAAAAAGCTTTGCTTACAGTTTTTCAGCAATTGCGTCCAAGCAATTACAAACAGTATTTTTTTTTATTTTTTGACTTTGCTGTTTGCCTTTGCTTGTTTATTTTCTCGTAGTTGTAGTTAAACATACAAGTAAAACTGAAACACGGTGAATCAAAAACAGACTCTGGTGAAAATGACATTAAATTGTTTTTGCTGAGATGTTGAATTACATTTGTCTCGATGTATACTTGATATTTAACTTAATTATCAGTATCACGTATACGCCACATATGGGATTGTAAGAAAATGCAGTGTGGCCTAGGGTGGCTCTTAAACGAAAGTTGGATTTTAGCCATTCTCAACCCCCAGTTTGGTGAACATTGGTAAAAAAATCATCCAGAAAAAATTTTAGGTAAATCGGTTCGGGTTAAGACATCTGAGATGCATTTACAAGGGGAAAAAAATAATTTTTTTCAGTTTTTGCAAAAATTTTGCCATTAAAAAATTACTTTTGCAATTTAACTTAAAAGAATAGAAATGTGCACTCAATTTTCGTTCTAATGAGACATAAAAAACAGAAGTTGGTCAAAAAATGTTAAAGTTACTAAAATTCCCCAGGCGTGTCTCAGGCCACTAGAACAAGAAATGTAGGAATAAAATTAACATATTTTGATAAATATTAAAATAAAAACTAATCTTTACTTAAAATGTTTCCAATTTAACTTGTATTTGAGTCTTCGTATTCGTAGGATACCGTTATCCTATTCGCAAGTATGAGAAAAAAAAAAACAAATTTTTTTTTAACAGCAGATTCAAAACTTCATTTTCAAATTTTTAAAAATTTTGTTAAACAAATTTAAAAGTTTTTTGATCATCTCGTTGAGATTTATTGAGAATATAATAGGGAATAAAAATATGAAAAATATATGACAATACCTCCTATGGCTTTTCCGTACCTGCGATTTAAATTTTTACATTTTCGAGAATAACAATTATTTGACAATTTTTTGGCGAATCAGCTCTATTTCCTATTTCCTTACTGTTATGAACTTCAAGTAAAACCTATTCAGAATATCAAAGTCCAGATAATTATAAATAAACTCTGAAAGTTTTACTAAAATTGGAAAACGTTAAACCTTAAATCTTGAAGGTCAAAAGTCAAATTTCTCAATATTTGGAAATTTTAATTTAAAGATAGCGAAATGGTATTTATTTCTAAGCCGATTTTGATGAAACTTAAGAAAACTATATAATGAAGTCTAGTATTTATAATAACAGCACAAAAATGAAACACATAATAGCATCTTAACCCCAACCGATTTACATAAAATTTTTCAGTATGATTTTTTTACCAATGTTCAACAAACTGGGCGTGAGAATGGCAAAAATCCAACTTTCTTTTATTAAAGGCCACCCTAGTGTTGCCAGTTCAGCTCTTCGAGGCTAGATTAAATGTATTTTTTTTGTCTTTTGGCCTAGAAATGTAATTTATTTGAATGATGAATAAATATTTAATTGTAATAAAAAGTTAAAAATTCCCCTTTATTTTTTTCCGGATGAATATTCTATGCTCGCCCTAAGTAAGCATTAGGTGATTTTAAAAACTTTATCGATAAATACTATTCGAATAATTTAATAATATATATTGAAAATCTTTTCTTATAAGTTAATGTAATTCTCCACCCGACATCTTAAAATCCCTTTTTCAAATGACACAAGAGCTCCCAATAAAGTTTTTTACAACAAGTTTCAGTTGTGTTATCTTGAAAAGCACACCAGTTTGGTGTTGTGTTAGTGGTGTGATTCTTGTTTACAGCAATTAGTTAAAGTTAATAAGTGTGAATAAGTGTTAAACTAAACTAAACTGAGCTAAACTTTAATACCTTCCGTCTGTTTAGTCATTCAAGCATAATTTCAAATATTGTTCTAGTTGCCCCCAAAACATCACGTGCCGCACAAGCGATGATGCATGGTATTTAACAAACACCACAACATTGCTTATACTTTCCTTTATTTTATTTGTTACTTTTTTGTATGAGTATGATTGTCTGTCATTGTGTTTAATATTTACACTTGTTTTTACGTTCTTTACATTTAGCCTTTTTTTTGTCGCTCTTTGGCACTTTTTCTCGACTCTTTGTGTGGCACAATAGAGTTTTATCAGATGTTGTTGTTGTTTTTTTTATTTCATAGCACAGCTATTGACGAAATTAGTGGTGTAGGTCGAGAATATTTAGTGCGATGAAAATGTGTAGCTTGCAACATTTTATGGCTGTAATTATGAGGCAACATGTTGCATGGGCAGAAAAGGGATATCGAACATGTTAAATGAGAATTTTTTTTTGTTCTAAGAAGAGCTAAATGTTGCCTATTATTAACTATCACCTTCCTGCGAAAGATTTAAGAATTAGCCAAAATATATTTTAGAAAAGTTATAAAAAAACTACAAATTAAATTAAATACATACATAACTACAATGTGCTCAATTTTATCAACTTATTTATTAACATGTAAGAAAGTACAGGGGGTCAAGCCCGACCATATAACAATCTACACTAAGTAAATAAGCAACACAATATTCTTTTAAAATCTCAATTACTTATTTTCGTTAGTGATTTTCGGAAGGGGGCCAATTATCTACCGATCATCCTGAAATTAGATCGTATGATTTCTTTCTATATGAAACTTATTTTTGTTAAATTTTATTTTGATATCAATATTTGTATAGGATTTACGCCCGTTATAGAGATTTTTGAAAGTGATGTATTTGTATATAAAACTTATTAAAGGATATCTACGAAGGTGGATTAAACAGTCCGCGCCTTTTTTAATATAACATAAGGTTTTGCGATACAAAGTTATTTTATTTTTCAACATGGAATCCTTTGAGCTCTGTGCACTTTGTCCAACGTTTCTCCAATTTTTGTATCCCTTAAAAAAATAAGATTTGTCGAGGTCATCAAAATGAGATGATTTAATCGTTGGAGTCAAATCTCGAATTGAAACCACTGAGCAGTGTGAGATGCCTACGGTCTCCAAAATCTCTATCGTGATTTTTTCAATTGTTTCGGATGTAGAGACCTCAATTGGGCATGTAGAACGTTCGGCGGCTTTCGTGCTTGTACGGCCACATCGAAATTCAGTAAACCACTTTTTACCATTGAAATTGATGGTGCAGAGTTCCAATAATATTTATCAAGCTTAGGTTTGAGTGATGGTAAAAATTATGCTTAAAGAGCAGATGAAATTTACTTTTTTCCAATTTATCCTCAAGTCACGAGTTAGTCAAATTTGAAGGGAGTTAAGTGACGGAAACATGTTGCCAGGATCAGTGTAGTCATTTCAGTTAAGATTCGGAAAATTCAAAAAGTCGCGAACTTATTGACCCATCCTCATGTATAAATCATGCATTCTTGTGCCCAGTACAATATATGTGTAAAATTTTATCTAAATATCTTCAAAATTGCGAACTCTACTTAGCGCACAAGTTTACATTAACTGACAGCTAGAAAGCCAGTTAAACGGCCAGATATCGTTGAATCGACTCCCACTATCGAGGTGTAGGATATAAAAGGTGCATTAATTAAAAGAATAAAAAAAGAATCTTTAAAAAAGTTTCAACTTTGTCTAAAATGTTTAACTATGAGAAGGATTCTGTTCAACAATCATTGCTTGCACAACCTCAATTATGAACAGGCATGTCTTAATGATACATTCAATCCAAAATCCGCATCAGTTTGTGATTTTCGATCTGTGATCGTCAAAATTTATGAAACATTGTTTCACCATTAAAATAAGTTGTTCTCGTATAATGCTTTGTTTTTAGTAATCCTAAACTGTCGGCTATAGAACTGCATTTGAATACCCACCATCAAAAAGCTGGGGTGTTATTACGTTTGCAATATATCAAAATATTTGTCGTAAAACCACATAACTGTACGTATTCTGGGTTCTCACAAGCTTTTAAGATGATATAGCTATGTCCATCCGTCTGCCTGTCTATTGAAAATACATAAGGAGCTAGCGGGCTGACATTTTCCACACATATTCTCTGTTGATAAGGTTTGTTAGGTATTGAAAATGGGCAAATCTTTCCATGATTTCACATAACCCCCATACAAATGTCCCTCCGGAATATTGTAAGAACAGTGATAAATATGTTCATTATGCGACAATCCTTATACAATTTTTGCAAAATTTGATCGAAGTACTCAGAGATTATACTGTGTATTATGGCAAAAATTGAGCAATATTTGTACCTAAATCATATATAATGATACTAACATAAGTCATTTAAAGTCTTCTTAGAAGGCCAAAATAAAAATCTTGTGCGAATTTCGAATCATTCTTTATATGAATATTTTTTATACGCAAAATACCAAATCTAATAAAGAGTCTCCTAATACTTATAAGATTGGCAACACTGAGTAAACTACATAAACTGATGAGTTCCGTACTCATTTTTATATAAGAGTTTATAATAATCAGGTATAAGAGAATCATACATATTTGTTCAGCTTTTCTTTACTGTTTAACTATTTGAATTTCAATGTTTTCAAAGAACAAAATAAAATAGATTGTTTTTTTTTAAATTTGTAAATGAGAAATTTTGCTACAATTTAATAAGGATATATACAGTTAATGGTCAAGTTATTGAAACAGTCAATGCAAAAATATTGTTACAATTATATACATATGCAATACGTCTTAAATTGCTACAAGAACTTATGTTGATTATCAGCATTGCTGTGTAGATTATTGTGAATATAAATAGAAGGGTATCTCGAAATTTAAGCAAGATTTTAATTTGTCGTCATTTGGGCGAACAAAAATATATATTTAAATTAAATAAAACTACATTTCTAAAAAAATTAAATTTTTGCATTATCATGAATAACTTTTGGAGATGCTTGAACGCTATAAAAGAAAATAAATTTTGCACCAAATCATTACCTGCGATGAAAAATGGATCCATTACGATGACCCTAAGTGTAAGAAATTGTATGTGAAGCCCGGCCAAACAGGCGAATCGATAGTTAATGCTCTGTTTTTTGTGGGAGCACCAAATTATGAGCTGCTGTAATCTGATCAGACCATCACCATCAGGAAACCTGTACCGAATGCAATCAATTCGTTTGAAGCGAGCATTGGGCAATAAACGCCCGTAATACTTCATCAGGACAACGGTCGGCCACATGTTGCAATACCTGTTAAAAAGTACTTAGAATGAAGTGGTTGGGAAGTTTTGCCTCATTCGCTTTATAGTTCAGACTTTGCTCCGTTCGACTACTATTTGTTTCGATCCATGCATAATGCTCTCTGTTGGATATGCTTCACTTTAGAACAGAGTATCCGATATTGATTCGTTCTTGGCTTAAAAACATGAGCAGTTCTTTTGCCTCGAAATATGTATGTATTTTTTTTCTTGGAGCAGCATTCAGAGGATGACCCCTACTCATTCAATGCATTTTGTTGGATCTAAGAAAATAGGTTATGGGAGGGTGGATAGATGGAGTAGAATTTGTAGACTTGAGTATTCCTATATTGAAAGTGACTGGTAAGACTTCAGCAGGAATTTTATTACACATATGGACTGGATGGACTATGCTATCCCCTGTCCAGGCGACTACAATTTTATGAACCCTTGCTGAAGAAGGTGTGTTGAGTAAAAACTAAGGGTAAAAACTAAGGTAATTTAAGCAGAGCACATACCATTGAAGAAACGGTAAAATAGTTGTTGATGTACCAGTAAATAGACTGTCATCGATAATCACTTTCGCACTCTCCTGTACGCGTTCGAGTAACTCAAAAATAGACTTCGAAGCCCCGGCTCACATATTAGAGTTGTATTCCAATTTGGCTGGGATATAGTGAAGTATGTCTTACACCGTTTTAGAAAACCAAGTACCTGTTTGCTTCTTTCGGTACTTGAATAATGTGTTTTGTCCAGCGGACATCGCACTGAATACTCATGCCTATAACATCAACAGCTTCCGATTCCTCAATATTTACACCACCCATCAAAACAGATGGAGCAACATGATCTGTTGTGCGCTTGTATGTTATCATACAACATTGAGTCTTGTGTGCATTAAAATCGACTCTATTTGCACATCCCAAGCAGTTAGGCGTATCTATCCTTCTTTGCCTCATATCCCCAATTTCCGACAGGCTTGGTCTATAATTGACTGTCGGTCGTTGAGTAAATTGTTGGACTTTAAATAATTAACAAGATGGTAGTTAACCATACTCTCCATGACTTTGGAAAGTTCAGACCAATTTGCTATTGGTCGATAATTTTTATTGTGCGGTACATTACAAACCTTCCAGCATATAGCAAATTTGCCGGCATGGTAGCAAATGGACGAGCTAGCATCAAAGAATACTGCTTCAAGACCAGCGCAAGTGTCCTGGGGCCAAATTTTGTGTAATTAAAGAAATTTAAGATTTTATTGAGGATATATACTAGAATAGTTGTAATAATCAAAAGTCTGCCGTCAAACTGTTTCCAATGTTATTCAACAGTACCGGTAGAACTTGTCCGTTGATAGAAAACCTGGTTCAGGTAGAAAGAATGGTTCACATGATGTTTATTAATCCAAAAAAAAATAGAAAGCATTTTCAAAAGAGCTCCCAACAAATCCGGTATGAAAGCAGCCCGGTTAGCTCAATGCTCGGACTATTTGGTACTAAAAGTTAAAGCCAATGCAGGTTTAAAAACACACGAGGCTCAAAGAGTTCCTGACAGGAACGCTGCTAAAAATTTAGAGGCCAAAAACAATGCACGGAAATTGAAGTCAAATTTTATAAAAAAATATTCCTGCTGCATAATGGATGATGAAACGTATGTTCTGGCAAATTTTTCGCAGCTTCCGGGTAAAAATTTTGATGTTGCTCGAGGGAATGTTGAAGAAAAGTTTAGGATTCAAAAGCAGACAAAATTTCCCAAAAAGTTCTTGGTATGACAAGCAATATGCAGTATCGGCAAAAAAGCCAAACATTTGTTACAAAGGGCTTTATAAATACCGAAATTTACGTCAAGGAATGTTTCTAAAACAGAATGCCTCCATTCATAAGACTTCTTAGTATGTCCAGATATGTTTGGCCTGATTTGGCACCCTGTCAATAGGGTAATAAAAGGTCTTGATTGGTAAAAGAACAATAATGTGGTATTTGTACCAAGAGAGGCAAATTCTCCAAACTGCCTGGAGCTAAGGTCGGTGGAGAGATATTGGGCTCTTGTTAAAAGATAATTAAAGGGCACAAAAAAGGTGTCTAAAAGTGTGGTACATTTTAAACGGAGATGGACAACCTGTTCGAACAAAGTTTCAGAAATCACTATAAAAACCATAATGGAAATGTTTCCGAAAAAGGTACAAAATTTCACCACTAGTGATTAGAACTATAAAAATATTTATTTTTTGTAAATTGTAATAATAATTTCAATCAAATCAAAAAAAAAAAACAAAACTGTAAGTTTAGTGGTTTAATTTTTATTAAAATATATGTATGTTAAGAATTTTTCGATCTCAGTCCTTATTTATATTTGTATTTCGGTCAATATAAGATTATTTGATACTGTTCCTTTGTTTTATTAACACAAATTCAGAATGCTTACACTTAATCCATATAAATACTGAAGATTTTCGTAAAAGTGTTAAATGTTAACTCTATCAGCAACCAACTCAAATATTTTCTATTTTTTATAAAAAGGTAACAACTTGAAATTTGGGATTCTCAAAATGTTGTGTTTCTAATTAATATTTTCTGAAAAAATACACAAAAACCTAATTTTAGCCTATAAACTTAGTTTAACATTTTGCTGGGAAATATTATTTCGTAAATACTCGTGTTTTACCTAAAACATCAAGCGTGTATGAAATCTAAAAAAAGGCAAAATAACAAATGCAACATGAAGTATTCAAAAAAAATTTCGAAGCATTCGCTAAATTTCACGATTAACTTGCAACATTGTATAAGTAAGAGAGCGAGACATGTTTGATGCACAACAAATTTAGAGTTTGAAAGGGAATGGAAACGCATATTTAAAGCCATACAATTCTAGTAATGCTTACAACCCTATTCAATTTAAACTCAAAACGACTCAATTTAAAGTTTGGTGAAAACAAAAACAAGGCTTACAACACAAAGTGCATTAAAAAAGTAGGAAATGAAAAAAAAAATGCCTTTTGTAATTGTTGTTGTGAGCAACACTGAAGTTTGTGCCAATGTGGGTAAATAGGTTTGCATATGAATAGCAAATGCAACAAGGGATTCCTTCTTTCCCCTCCTTTAGCTTTTAGTTGTACGTATATCTTTGCTTTTGCTTGGTTGGATCTGTTGTAGGAGTTGTTTGGTCTAACGTTTTGTATGATGTTATTGAATTTGTTGGAATGTAATTGATGACACACATACCATGTCTGAATGAATATCTAAATTATGATTTTTGTTGAGTTCTTACGAAAGTCAAGCCAATTTAGTTAAATTAGATTTTAACTAAATTGGGTGGCTATAAATAAAAATGTAATTTTATATAAATTACAAAGACTGTATAGAGATTTAATTTTTCTTACCTTTATTAAGCTACTTTCTTTTAATAAATTATGTTAAGAGCTTTAAACAAAGTGCCAGCAATCGCATAAATCTTAAATGTTTAATGCTGTTGTAAAATGAAATGTTGTAGTCATACAGTTGGATTCATTTCGTTTTCAACATTTAGCCGTAACATAAACGACACAATAACAATACTTAGATGCAGTAATAGTAAATCGTATCAATTCGTCTTGCTATAAGCTCTACAATCGAGTCAGTTACACTGGTTAAGGGGTTTGTTTTTTCTTGTCGGAGATCTGGGTTCAAATTCTCGTACTCGTAATCGAAATAAATTTCGAACTTTTATAAGAGTTCGAGTTAAAAATCTCGTTCAATCATTTTCTATACATTTTATTCGATATCGAGTAAGAGAATCCCAAAAATAAAAAAAACTCGAACGTTCGTATAAGTATTCGATCGTGTTCACTGCGGTAATTAGCCTCCTGGTCATAACACTTAACAATAAACTTGCTTAATATTTATTTGAACTTCAATCTCTTATTTTTAAACAACGAATAAATGAAGGGCAACAGTTGAAATAACATGGCTGATAAAGTATTCGTTCATACAAATCGGGCTAGATATATGAAAACACTGTGCTGTTTTAAGATAGGTAAAAGCCGTTTTTGTAGACACTCCGTAATTTATATTTCTGTGGTTATAGTGCCTGATGTCAAAATTTGTTCACTCGTTCTTTGGCATTGCCATCTGTAACTTACTGAACTTTATGCAAATTAAATTCAACATTAGCTTTGGCTCTGCGCACAAAAGAATCTGGCCATTTAACTTTACGAGCAGGTTTTTTGAAAGTGTTGTTCGACTTCTTTTGTCTTACCAATATCTATTAGACCTTTCTTTGTTCCTGATCCAGCTTTCCTTTCAAAACCCAAGTCTTCCTATACTGTTTAATGGTTTTGGAAACAGCGTGACGATGAACCTTTAGATCATCTGCTTATCCTATTGGATTTTTTTGAAAAGTTTTAAATATTTTTTCATTTTTTTTTTTTCGGTGACCAATTTGACCGAAATAACAGTTTTAAATTAATGATTTAGAAATGATAATATCTGAAACATTTCTAAAAGCTGTTATAAATATGACTTTTTGATATTCCCGCCTTTTAACTAAAAGAGCATCACTTCTCCTGTTAACAGAAATTTTTTTATTTTTTGCGGAAAAATACCATCACTCAATTCAAGCATAAGCTTGATTAATACTATAGGAACTCTGCACCATTAATTTCATTGGTTAAAAAGTGGTTTACTGAATTACGTTGTGACCGTGCAAGCACGAAAGATGCCGAACGTTCAGGATGCCTAGTTGCGACTACAAACGCAATTGTGTAACAACTTCGCATGAGTGTTTGGCGTTGTTCAACCACAATACGGACGAGGTTTTGCGCCGTTTCTTAATCGTGGACGAAATTTGTATCCACCATAACACACCATATACCAAACATCAGTCAAAACATTGGGTTTCTCGGGGTGAATCGGAGCCAAAGGTAGCCAATAAAGTCATGGCAAACTTTTTTTGGATGCTCGCGGTATAATCCTCAATGACTACCTTCAAAACGGGTAAACCCATCAATAGCGAATATTATGCCTATTTTTTGGGTGGATTTGCTGATATTTTAATTAAAATTTAACAAGCAGTGTAGCTTTTGTTGGTATTGGAAACATTTTGAAATACATAAAACAATCCAAAAATGTTGTCAAATGTTTTTTGCTTAAATATACTAAAATTCCATGTCATATAGCATGTAGTCAATTGCCACTCTTAGATGCACTAAACTATGGTATGGTAACTTTAAACGTTTATGTTTTACTACACTTTAGAAATTAGTTAATTTACCCACCAGAAGTATTTAAAAGCACTCGGATATTGGACTGTATATGATATGTCTTTTTAATTGACTATTCGTACATATAAAAATAACTAGTTATGTAGCTGATCAAGTGACCAGTTAGGTATATACTAAAGTAACTGACTCTATGTAACCAGTATACAAAATTCTAAAATGTTGTTTGGAAATTTGTTGTTGTCTCTCAACGGAGTTGAAAACTAAAACCATATTATAAAGAAGTTTATTGGAACAAAATATGGGTTTGATGATTTGTTGCTCTTGATGCTGCTGGACATGTTAAAATAACTATTCACATCGCTAGTTATGTAACTAATTGTTATCCTAAAGGATAGGTAAAATCATTAGTTCGGGACAGTCTCTCATAAACAAATTTCTACTACGACATACAGGGTTTTGCAACAAGAGGTGTTATTTTGGTATTCAAAGAAAAATTAGGAAGGTATGCCGTTAATAATGAATAACAACATCAGCCAAATGGCCACCACGACCACGTTTACAGGACCATATCCTTTTCATGAAATTTTCCATAACCAAATCGCAAAGTGGCTGCACTATGTCCTCGATAACCTCACGAATTCTATCTTTGAGGTCTTGAATCGACGCTGGGTTGTTGGTGTAGTGGACATATTGTGATCACCTCTTCGAGAGATAACATTTTCATGCATTTCAAGGAACTAATCAACAAAGACACGACGTTGTTGATGCTCGGCCGGCTTGAGTTCTTGCGTTAACTTAAGCCTTAAGACCCAAGCCTTTGTGCAAAATACGGTGTAATGAAGGACGAGCAATGGACAAACCTTAGTTTTCTTCAACACTTTGGGCTACAGCAGCAATATTCTCAGTTGTTCTTAAGCAACGTGCACGGGTTTTATTCTTCACATCACTAACTTGTCCCAACAGCACGAATTTTTCCACCAATTTCTGTATTGCGGTCCGACAAGGTGCTTCACGACGACCAAAAAATGCTTTAGTTTTGCGAACTGTTACTGCAAGATTTTCACTACTTTTGTGGTAAATTTTAATAATTCAAATGCGTTGTTGAAGCGTGTATCGTTCCATTTTTAGTAATTAAAGCTTCAAAAGTGACAGCTACCGAAATACCGAGATTCAAAATAACACCTTGGAAAACCCTTAACATAGAGTTAGGTTTTTTTACAACTTAGGTTTTTATGGAGGGAGTCGACATTCTTGTTATTCATTGCCCTATAACAAAGTATAAAAATTAGTCCGACTCTATTTTTCAATATTACTCTTTCATCGTTAAAGTAAACACCCTTGTGAGAAATAAAAAGTCTCAAAATTTTGACTTAAAATTGTCGACTTTATAATGTGCAATACTCGTTTATTTGTAAACACGCATCAATTTATAACTATATTTGACACTTTCAATACATTTACATTTTCCAAAACACGTCTAAAAAAATAATTTGTTGTACATTTTTTATACCCACCATCAAATGAGATGAGAGTATATTGACATCAACAATCAGTATATATATTCTGGGTTCTTATGAAATTATGTTTGTCTATTGAAAACTCGATAGGGCGCAAATGAAAAGGTATAGCTGGCTGACAATCCGATTTTTGCCTTTATTGAAAACATAAATAAAATAAAAACATAATTTATTCAAATTCTGGCCAAGGGTTTCAATTAATTAGTATCGTTAGCAGAATGATTTTGTTTATGCTTGATTCTGGTTATATCGGCAACTAAGTTACACAGGTGTTTGCGGACACAAACCTCTTGCACATGCACGAACAAAAGAGCAATTTTTCGAATGTACAACTCAGGTTTGTCTAATCTCCTTATAAGATTTGAGAGACAACATCATTGGGACAATTGTCAGAGACTTGGTATCATGAATGATATGGTGGAATATAATTCTACAGCTGGATCTGTTTTGGTTTTATCTTCTTATCCTCCAACGAAAATTCCAAAATAAACTGCAAAAAGTCTCCGGAAATGGAATCGTCCTATTACGCCGCGCATTATCTCGAAGAATAAATGCCCACAGCCCTGCACACTATCAACTTTTTCACGCTCTATAGTTTCCTATATAAACTCCAGGAATTTGCCATAGTCACGCACATCCCGAGCAATAAATGCAAAATGTACAACATCAAAATTGTTAATATGTTCTTCATATCGTCTCTGGTCCAGCAAGGGTAGTATACAATTGAAGACAACGCCTATATTGGGTTTCAAATAATGCTTAAAAACCTTATATAGATTAGCCAAACACACTAAAAGTCTACTCCACTTGATCAGCATCGTGGGTGTTGAGCAAACATATTAATCTTCTCGCAAATCTCTAGCCAACACATAAAATAGTTCCAGCAAAGACTGCAGTGACAAGTTTGTAGCACAGACTAGGTTTATGGAAGTAAGTCGATCACAAAATCCTTTTGATGCAACAATTGGGGCAACGTTACAATGATTATTTCTCGGATAAATTTAAAACCATACATTTTTTAAAAGTCTGCTGGAAATAGGTTTCATTATCTTCAGACAGCTCTTCATTTTCATGACCTTAGATCTTAGATTAATCAGTTTTGTTTTTATTTTAAAGATAAATTACACAGTATTGTGAATTGTTACATTCTACACATATTTCATTGAAAATTTCTAGGGGAATTGTAACCTTTCTCTAAATCTGGCAACGCTTCTCTGAATATTTACAAATAAAATAAACTTCAATTATCCCCTTTCTTGTGAAAAAATTATAAATGAAACTACCAAAATTGGTATACTCTCATGGCAGAACTAACAAGGTACAATTAATAGAATGTATGTTCTCAATTATACATTCCTTATAATGTCAAACAAAAGAAAATTTGAAAAAAACAAAACGAAATGTCTAAGAGAAAAATATTAAAAAAGTATTAAAAAAAAAATATTTATGTATTTAAATTTTTTCGTAAAATATTTAATAAAAATTGAAATGTGTCCAAATAAATGTGTTGTTTTTAATATAAGGCGTAAAACATCGCGGAAACAAAATAAAAAGTGATGAGAGTAAATGCGTTATTTGACGTTGTAGGGGTAAATATTGACAACTCTCCGTAATAATTGTACCTGGTTGATTCTGCCATGGTATACTCTGACTCTCAATTTTTTAGGGGTACCGTGTGAGCTCAGAGAAATGTAAACAAATGAAATGTCTTGAAACTTAAACTTTTCATTTTTTATAAAATATCGTTTTTTTACACAGTATTACTTAAACACATTTTTTTTTTCAACTTTAGCCCACTATGGAGAGTATGGTTAACTAACATCTTGTGAAATATTTAGAGTCCAACAATTTACTCAGCGACCGGCTTTCGTAGAGGACTCTCTACGGGAGACTTAGTAGCCTTCCTTTCGGAAAAATTGTGTTGTTCCAGACACCGTTTTGGCGACAGTAAAGTGGTGGCTCTAGATATTTCCAAGGTGTTCGATAGAGTGTGGCACGGTATACTTTTATCAAAACTTATTGCTTTTGGTGTCTGTATTAACTTGTCTCGATTTATATCGAGCTTTCTCAGAGATCGCACTATACGAGTGCGTGTTCAAGATTAATTCAGGGGTACCGCAAGGCTTCGTTCTTTCTCCTACTCTATTCCTTATTTCTCTAAATGACCTTCTATGTCAAACTTCCAACCCTATCTATTATTTTGCAGATGACAGCAACGTTTACCATTCATATTCATTCAGTTACAGACCAAGCCTGTCGGAGATTGGGACCTTCTGAAAATCTCTGAATGGGGTCGTGCGAATAGGGTTGCTTTCAACGCTCGCAAGACCCAGTGTTGCATAAACGAACGACATACCATGTCGCTTCATCTGTATTTATGGGTGGTGTAAATATTTTGGAATCAGACACTCTTAATGTTCTGGGCATGAGAATACAATGTGATGTCTACTGGTCTAAACACATTTTTCAAGTGTCTCGGATTTCTGAAACGGTGTAGGAATTACTTCACTCCATCTGATCTTGTCACTATTTACACAGCCTATATCCGACCGAAAATGGAATACAACTCGTATGTATGGGCCGGTGCTTTAAAGTCGATTTTGGAGCTTCTCGACCGATTACAGGAGAGGGCGAAGGTGATTATCAGTGACAGTAGGATATCCAACTCTATTGCTTCGCTGGGGCACCGTCGCAATGTGGGCTGTATTTCACTGTTCTATCGATACTACAATGAAATGTGTTCTGATAAAATTAGGGAACTTGTTCCCGATACGTTATAGACGTTTTTCATCAAAAACACATCCATATGTGGTCGATTGGCCAGTGGACCGCACAACACACAAGAGAGAAAATTCGTTCTTTAGCCGTACTGTACGTATGTGGAACAAACTTCCCGCTGAAATGTTTCCTGTCATTTTTAATCTAGGAAAGTTCAAATCGAATGTCCACAAACACTACTCTCTCTATTCTCCCTCCCATAACCTATTTTCCTAGTCCCAACACAATGCTTTGCATGAGTAAGGGTCATCCCCTGAGTGCTAGTCCAAGAAAAAAAAAAATTAAATCTAAACCAATTTTATAAAAACTGGTATAAGTTCAAAAGCACCAACACATGTACAGTTTGTTCCAAACACATATTTAAAGTTAGGAAATTTTCGTTAACTTGGTGAAATGGCTGACTCCAAAGGGGTAAATTGCCACCTTCACGTGTACAGCAACCTATAGTCGCTTTAACCATATTGTGCAGTTCTATCATCACTGTTGGCAACGCTATTTGTTTGAACGATACTCGCAACAGCTCGGTTGAGTTGCAAGGATATCGTGCAACAAATGTTTTATTACTACATACAATACACTCACTACACGAACTCAAATTTGTTGTTATTGTTTTTGTTTTTGCTGCTGTTGTTGTGGTATGTTTTTTTTTATACTTTTAGTAATTTTTGCTTGTAGTATATGTACAAGTACTACGAGTACTATTTTGGAACAATGTACACGATGTTGTGTGGGTGCAAGTCAGTGTCTGTAGGATAGTATTAGTATATCTGTAAATTTAGTATACGATTCAGTGTGTATGTTCTAGTATTAAATTTTGTTGTTGTTGCTGTTGTCTATGTTTGTCTTACTGTTCGATATGTTGTTGCTATTGTTATTCTGTATTTCGTTCCATTCATTTGTGTCCTGTTGGAGTATCTGTATTAGTTTGTCTTTTTGTTAGTCACAGTCGTTGGTTGTGTACGCTCGTTGTTCTGGTGGCATACTCTACTCTATACACTTGCAAACAAGTATTCACCAGCAATTGTCTTCAGTTGATAGTGGCATATCGACTGGAGTGGTTGTGTTCTAATCCTTTGCTACTCCTTGCTTAACTTGCTAACTTTTTTTTGCCTTACAAAAAATAAAAAGAAACACCAAGAAAAAATTATTTAAATGAAATGGAAAAATTTTAAACATGTGTTAAAATAAAATTTTAAAGAAAATAATACAAAAAAAAAAAAAAAATTAAACAAAACATTATATTTGAAAACCTACATTGACTATATTTAGCCACAATTTAATGTGGTCGCGGGGGTCAAAATGTGGGCCAGTGAATAAAGCAAAATGCAAAAACAAATAAAAAACAAACAAAAAATAATATAAACTAAAATTCAAGACAAGACTAAGAAAAAAAACATTTATTAAAAGACCAAATAGGAAGGAACTATGTATAAGTGAATCGTTTTTGTTACGTTTTTATATTCTTTTAGTTTCGAAAACATGTGTTGTAATTCTCATCGGTATCTACTTTTAGTTTTAGTTTCAGTTTTTTGTTTTTCTTTTTAAGTTTTCCTTTATGTCGTGTGCAATTTATGGTGAATCTATTGAATTTTTAAAAACATTTAGCAGGAGCTCATTGTCTACCGTAACTACTTACTTGTATCTAAGTTAAATATGACAAAAACAGAAATTGTCTCGAACTTTTTTTGTTGTTAAATTTAAACCCTGTGTGTTTTAATATCGATTATTTTTCCTGCATAAATTATTTAGTAGTGGCTCCTGTTCATATTGGTAAGTATTTGAATAATGCGTTAGTTGTTTTTTGTTTGAATATTGGTCAATGACTTGATGTGTTAATAATTAATTAGGTTGACTTGTCTAAAGTATTTCAAAATTGTGTTATGTCTTCAAAAGTAATTGATACTTTAATAGAACTTTCTTATAGGAATTTAATATTTTTTTTAATTAATTTAAAATCTTTAAGGCCTTATTTATAATACATTTTTAAATTTATTACAGGTTTATAAAAAAAATTTTGTATGGAAATTTTGTTTTATAAACCTTTTATAAAATATCACTATATTATCATTGTTACTAGAATTTCACAATGGGATATTCATACGCTTGAATGACGAATTTGATATTTCTTTAATAGTAGGCAGTATTGAATTTGGTAACGCCCAAATGTGTTACTGCAACAGCCTTATTATAGTACAGCGATCTACTTGGATTCACTCTCTGAATCGGTTTAATGATCTCCGTCCATCCGTCTGACTGCCATGTAAGCCTTGTGCGTACAGTACAATGGAAATCACATTTACATTTTTTTTTGTAGATCAATCCATAATTACTTATATAGGATTTTCCAAGAAGAGGTGTTATTTTGGTATTCAAAGAAAAATTGAATTTTTTTAGATAAATGATCGGATGTTTATTTCATAATAAAGAGGAAGGTATGCCATTAATAATGAAAAACAACATCAGCCAAATTGCCACCACGGCAGGACGATATCATTTTCATGAAATTTTCCATAACCAAATCGCAAAGTGGCTGCCCTATGTCCTCGATAGCCTCACGAATTCCATCTTTGAGGTCTTGAATCAACGCTGGCCTGTTGGCGTATACCTTATCTTTCACGTGTCCCCAAAGAAAGAAGTAGCAAGGTGTTAAATCACAAGATCTCGGTGACCAATTGTGATTACCTCTTCGAGATATAACACGGTCCGGAAACTTTTCCCGTAAAAGAGCAATGGTTTCGTTGCTTGTGTGGCACGTAGCACCGTCTTGTTGAAAGTAAACGTTGTTCAGATCAATATTATCCAACTCCGACCAAAATACGGTATAATGACGTTTTTGGAATGCCCAATTCCTTTTTTTTTTTTCTTCAACACTTTGGGGTACAGCAGCAATATTCTCAGTTGTTCTTGAGCAACGAGCACGGGTTTTATTCTACACATCTCTAACTTGTCCCAACAACTCGAATTTTTCCACCAATTTCTGTATGGCTTAACGACGACCCAAAAATACATTAGTTTTGCTAACTGTGACTGCAAGATTTTCACCATGTTTGTATGTTTGCATTTCAAATGTCAAAGAATAAAAGCTTCAAAAGTGACAGCTACCGAAATTTCGGGTGATCAAAATAACACCTCTTGTTGGAAACCCTTTACAAGGGCCACTTCCGGAAATCACTATAACGACCATAGTTCTCTAAAAATATTAAAATTCAACAGAAATAAGTTTCATATGGAAATAATTCACATGACTGAAATTGATGAGGATCGGTCCATAATTGGTTATAGCACTAGGATATTCAACCGATTAGCCGTTAATCGGTTAACCGATTAATTTTGTTCGGTTAACTGTTCGAATAATTTAAAATTGGCAAATTTAAAATAACAAATAAACCGATTAACTTGTGTCGATTATTCGATTATCCGAAATTTCTTTTTGAATTTTATATAGAAATATAGTTTAACTTCTATCAATAGTTTTTTAGCACAAAAATTGAATCCAAGGAAATTGGAAATAAACTTTTTCTTAATGTACTAGATTAATTTTGTCCTAATGAGTCGAAGAATAACATGATAATAGATGAATCTAAAGACGTAACTGAAACGACTCTTTTACCAGAAACTATTAAAAATATTCACAAAAAAAAAACTCCAATGGTATAATTGAAGATTTTATATGAGAAATTGGATATTCTTTATCATGCCTTACTTTCGATTTGTCCAACATCGGAAAAAATAAACAAATTTACATTCTTTAAAGTACTAGGCGCACGTATATCAATATTTTGATACAATGTAGATAGCGCAATCAATATAGCCATGTCCGTCTGTCCATCTATATATCTGCATGTTGAAATCAACCATTGTCAGCTATGACCTTTACCCATCTTTCTGGTAACTTATGGTTTCAGCGGCAATAGAACTGCTCATGTTATGAGTCCAAGAACGAATCAAGCCAATTTCGAAAACTCTGTTATAAAGTGAAGCGTATGCCAGAGAGAGCATTCTTCATTGATCAAAACAAATAGATGTCGGATGAGGCAACTCTCAGGACCATGAGGCGGGTGAGCTTGGAGTTCTAAACATTGTGAAACTGCTGAGTAGCTCCCAGTGATTTTACAAGCTCTTGTTGAGTTTAGCAACAGTTTTCATAGAGTAATGCCTCCAATTCTTGGTCTTCAAACTTTTTTTGGCTGGCCTGGGCGATCTTTATCTTCACAACTTCTAAATCACACAAACCATTTCTCGCACATTGAAACCGATGAAACACATTTTCCATTAGCATCGGTGAGAAATCGGTATGCTTCAGCGGCCCTTTTTTCAAATTAAAGAAGTAAAGCAAAACTTCCCGCACATGACGCTTTGTTGGCACATAACTTAACATTTTCAAAGTAAAAAGAAATACATTTTTGTTTACACTATAATGACCAATAGCTAACTGAGAATAAATTACAGATACTTGCCCTTCAAAATGACATATAGGTTATTAAAAACAAAAATCGTGTTCAAATGATATGCCATCTATTATATATCCCGCATTTCTAAGTCATAAATTCAATAAAATCGAGAAAATTGCAACACAAGTGACTGAGATATAAACAAAAAACCACATCTGTATCTATAAGACATATAGTCTACATGAAAATCTAATGATAAGGGCTGAGTTCGAAAAATTTTTAACATATATATATATATGTTAATAAAAATGAAACCACTAAACTTATAATTTACAAAAAACATTATTTTTATAGTTCTAATCACTAGTGATAAAATTTTAAACCCTTTTCGGAAACCTTTCCATTATAGTTTTTATAGTGATTTCTGTCACTTTGTTCGAACAGGTTGTCCATCTCCGTTTAATATCGACCATACTTTTGGACACCTTTTTTGTGCTCTTCAATTCTCTTTTAACAAGATCCAAATATCTCTCCATTGGCCTTAGCTTCAGGCAGTTTGGAGGAATTGCCTCTCTTGGTACAAATACCACATTATTGTTCTTTTACCACTCAAAACCTTTCTTATCATAGTGACAGGATGCCAAATCAGGTCAAAAATAAGTGGACATCTTATGAATGAAAAGCTTCATCTTTTGTAAACATTCCTTGATGTAAATTTCGGCATTTATAGAGCCCTTGTTTGCCGCATCTGCATATTGCTTGCCATACCAAGAACTTTTTGGGAAATTTTGTCTGCTTTTGGGTCCTAAACTTTTCTTCAATATTCCCTCGAGCATCAGCAACATAACATTTTTGACCAGGAAGTTGCGAAAAATCTGCAAGAACATAAGTTTCGTCATCCATTATGCAGCAGGTATATTTTTTGTATAAAATTTGACTTCAATTTCCGTGCTCTGTCTTTGGCCTCTAAGTTTTTAGCAGAGTTCCTGTAGGGAACTTTTTGAGCCTTTTATGTTTTTAAACCTTCATTGGCTTTAACTGTTCGTACCAAATAGTCCGAGCACTGAGCTAACCGGGCTGTTTTCCTACCGGATTTGTTGGGAGCTCTTTTGAAAATGCTTTCTATTTATAGGCTTTAGAAGCATCATGTGGACCATTATTTCTACCTGACCCAGGTTTTTTATCAACGGAAATGTTCTCCCGATACTGACTAATAACATTGGAGTCAGTTTGACGGCAGACCTTTGATTGTTTGGCCAACTTTATGTAGAACCAAGTTGGGTTTTGTTGAAAATATTAACGCACCTTTTTCTGGCCACTCATTTCAATTAGACTAACAACAAATGAATATAGTTGAAAATAAACATAATATCTGACACGCTTTACAAAGGTAACTTGTTCAAAAAAAAAAAAAAAACCAAATAATACTTGGGTTAAAAGTTTTAATGAAAAACATTCGGACCTACAAAGGGTCAAAATCGGGAAAAATAGCCCCAAAGAAAATTCTTCAAAAACGGTATTTGTTTTAAGTATAATAATGTACAAAAATAAAAAGTAATTTACACCAACGGATTTTACATGGTGAAAATTTACCTAAATTTTAACAAAATAGTTTAAATAGTTAGTTTATTGAATCGATTAAAAATTTACTAAATTGTATTACTTTCTGTGAATATTTTTAATATATGATTAATTATACGGTGCTACGATGGAAAAAAATACTTGGGAAAGTACCAAGCGTCTGTTATAGGTCTTGCTGAGTACATTACAAATTGTGTCTAAAAAATTTAGAAACACCCTAAAATTGAGAAGTTATTCTAAAAACAACCGTTTTCAGTGATGTTCGTCAATTTTTCGACATGTAACTCAGTCAGTTTTAGTCCAACTTTAAATTTTTTAACCGGTTTGGAAAGAAAACTGATATTAATTTAAAATGAAGTACATTTTTTGATACATTTGTAAGTTATAACTACTGTTTCTGTTAAGAATACTTCTTTGATTTTAGTCGCTTTTCATTGCTAATTTTGATATAAAGGCTTATAAAAATTTAGACTAATGTATTAATTTAGTTCTTAACAAAACATGGTTTCAATTATTTAAGTCGTATGAAAATTGTAAAAATTATTCAATTTTTCATCGTCATCTGGTTTAGTATTTTCTCCCCTAGAGCATGTGAATAACAAAAAAAAAAACTTTTGGTAATTAATTGAATTTTGTATTCTATATATAGTGCACTCGCGGTAACGTAAACACCGTCTAACGTGAACACCGCCTAACGTGAACAAGCTTTTGTTTACATTGACTACTCTGTAACGTAAACAAACTCAGGAAGCTCTATAAAGTGAACCATTTGAAATACATACATTAAATTCGATTTTTAAAGTTTAGGGAATCCCCTTATATAAAAAATTTAATTTTTTTAATGGCATCGTATGAGTAATTTTATTTGCTATGTAATTTTATTTCAATGTATATTTTCACGTGATCTCGTTTTGGTTTGTAATGCATTTTAATCAATAATTTATGGTTTATATTTTAATAATGAAAATAATAATAAAAGAATTTCACGTTCAAGCGTGAAAAACACAGGTTTATATTATACAATTTTATATTCTTTCCATGAAATTCGACAATCGCTAACGTGAACAATTTCACTAACATGAACTCCCTTGGTTTTAATTGGTTCACGTTACCGCGAGTGCACTGTAATTTGAAATTAAATTTTTTAATCAGCCTTAAGTTCAATTATTAAAATTAATCTATATTACAGATTAATTATAATAAATGAACTTAAGAATAATTAAAAAACTTACTTTCAAATTATAAAAAAAACCAAAAATATAAAATATTTTTACAATTTTTAATTTACAAAGTAAATTTATTCGAACTTTTTTCAAAAAAAGTTAAATAACTTTTGCAAATATAAACCGATTTTAGCAAGTAATATCTCATTTCTGTCTATATCAAATTGTCTTTAAAACACTTTGTGAGTTAGAGGTACTAAAGTGCTGCGTCCTACCCTAAAACACTTTTTTCAAAAGAACTCAAAATTTTAAGGGTGCTTCAAAATCTATAACCCCCATTAGGTCACTTTTCAAATACTGACAAAAAGTTTTATTTTGCAGAAGAGTGCTATTGAACAAGCTTGGAACCAAACAAACTATTTTTATATCCACCATCATACATGTTGGGACGTATAACGTAGGCGGAATAAAATTGCAATAAAACGGAAAAAGCTATATTTGTTTACAACGTTAAACCAAATAATAAATTAAACCTTTATAAAATAGTCTATTCTATTAATTTAATGTAAGCAAAAAATTTATCATATTCTTGTACTTTTGTGGCAGTTAATTACCGATATTTGCTCCCATTTGAGTTTCGTGGTCTAATTTGTCTCGCTTTTTATTTTAGATAATCAGCAAAAACTTTTCTATTTAAAAAGGTTCAAAAACTCTCAAATTAATTTTAATTTAAAAAACATTGGGACATTTTTCACTTCCGAAAGTCTGGAATTTTCAGGGTATGGGAAAATACAATAATCCTCTGGGCGTGACAGTTGGATAAACTTTCTTTTCACAAAAAAAAATCTCTGATGTTTCTTTATATGAAATGATTAATTTTGTGTACACATTTCATAATATATTAATTAGAATTGATGGTCAAATCAAATTCCAAAAAATCAAATATTTTAAATTTACATCTGATTGATTTAGATCCAAATATATATTTTTTTAGAAAAAAGATTATGCTCTACTTTACACATCTTATCAATAATAGGATTATTTACTTCCAAAAAAGTCCACTTCTCTACCTTTCAATGCCACTTGATGTAAAGTATACCAAATTGTTCCCTATGAAAAAAAAAAAAAAAAAAAAAAAAAAAATGAAAAAACTTGCAAATATTTTGTCAAGATTGTTCTTATTTTGTTAAGATTTAGAAATAACTTAAAGCCAGTTTTTCAAATGGGATTTTAAAGTATTAAAGCAAAACATAACGTAATTCAAAATACATAAGTCCTAAAACACTTATAGCTCATGTACTTTTTCTATGGCCAGTGTCAAATTTTTGTTGCAATTTCATTCAGCATACGCTATTGAATTTGTCATTCCGTTTGTAACACATAGAAATATTCATCGTAGACCAACAAAATTATATATATTTTGAGTCCCTATGAAAGTCTAAGACGATCTAGCTATGTCCGACTGTCCACCTGTCCGTCTGTCTTTGAAAACACCATAGGGCCTACAGGGTGGACTTAGGGTAGAATAGTTTTTTTTAAATATTCCTTATTTATCAGAAATTACTGGTATTGAAAATGCACAAAAGCGGTCAGGTAAAACCAGAATTATGGACCAAAGTGTAAAACAACCTAAAAAAAATGTTGATATTTTTTTTTAAACTTTTTTGCAATTTCCTTTAAAAATATTATTCCTATTATATACGAATAATTTGCGTTGAGAATGGTAAGAATCAGTCAATGATTCTTCTAGTTTTCATATAAATATCTTCCCGGAATATTGTTATAAACATTGAAAGTAGGCAAAATCTAATAAGAATAAATGTTTTTATACAAAACGCACACAAATCGGTATCAGTATTATACTGGAGATGGGTATATAAGATTAGGTACAGCCGCATATAACACGCTTACTTGCTTATATCTTAAGCTTGAGAACTTTGTAAAAATTTGAAAATTGTTTTTATTTTTTTTTTTTACATTTTTACTCATATATTTAAAAAATTCATTGAATACTTGTAGCCATAAGGCACATTCCATAACAATATTTTCTTTCTAATGAAATTGTAATATCATCATGAAAATTCAGTTAAATTTGGAGAGCTGACACAGTTGTTTATCTCAATTTAAGAAATATTGCATACGTATACTTGTTATTATTATCATATAGTAATCATACGCCTACATAATCATTGAGAAAAATACTAATGTAACTAATATACTATTTAAAAAAAAACAGCAGGAAATGCTTAGTATCGCAAAAATAAAAACATATTTAAAATTTATTTTTATTCATAGCCAATAACTGGATCCTTTTTAATACTTACATAAAATTAACTTTATGGAAACACAAAAATCCTGGGCTATTTAGTTAAATGACATTTGATTATTACTAAAACGACGTCAGCTTGACAAATAGTGCTAAATGTAAATACAGCACAGTGGTTCAGATAATGTTGTTTGAAGACAAAATATAGGACTACTAAAATATACCTATAGATATATTTAATACATATATACAGAGAAAACAGATTCATGATAGCAACTGAATTTGTTGCCAATCGAATGATTCGATTGCACACATAGAATTCAACAGAAAGTTAGTTGAAAAAGAAGAATTTCGGTTGAAGAAACCAATATTTTGTAGCCAAAATTTGTAAATTTTGGTCACTAAGCCAGAACCATTCGATTGGCAACAAATTCAGTTGCTATCATGAATCTGTTTTCTCTGTATATATGTATTAAATATATCTATAGGTATATTTTAGTAGTCCTATATTGTTTCTTCAAACATCATTATCTGAACCACTGTGCTGTATTTACATTTAGCACTATTTGTCAAACTGACGTCGTTTTAGTAATAATCAAATGTCATTTAACTAAATAGCCCAGCAAGTAAATGATAAATGCCGTTTAAATCAATTTTTGGCATAGTTTTATATTTTTACAAATGTTTGCAAGCAAATCAAAGGTACTGCCTTTAAAATTCTCTAAACTTTTCCAAAACCAATAACAAATTCATTAAGAAGCAGGTGGAGGAGGCGAAGACAAAAAACATGACATTAAGTAAATACATAGAAACAAAATTAGATCATGGCTATTACTAACACTTACATATAATGAAGATATTCATATTATAACAAGAGGCGGAAATCTGGAAATTTATTTATTATGGCAAAAATAATAAATTTATATAAAAAAGACTTTTTGAAACAAATAATCTAAATTACCTTTAGCTTTCAAGTTTTACTTATTTTATGTATTTATTTACTTTTAAGTGACAGTATTTCTAATATTTTGTTTTTGTCTTATAAATAAAACTTATTTTGGAAGTGTTCCAAAGATTATTTGTTGGTATATGACAAACCCACAATTTTTACATTTTGTTTATGTACAATATATAATATAAAAATCTTAAATCTGTTATAATGTTCAGAGTTTTGTAAAGCTACTACATTTATTTAAGTATTTTGTGGCAAAATGTCTGTAGTTTACATTGATTATTCCCCGTAGAGCGCCAACCTTGTAAGCAATTTAGTAGCAATTCATGGCAAAATTGTTGCGAGACAAATTTACTTAATTTACCATAATCATTTTGTGTTACAAATGGCATGTAATTGTAATCAATACACAGTTTATTATTAGATAGTTTTATGGTAATTTTGCAATCATCTAGTTGGCTAGACTTTTAGTGGAAATATAAAAGTAGATGTAGTAATACGGAATCATTATTATCATCTTGGAAAAACAATTGTTAGTTACGATGTGAACAACTTGGGACCCCCATATCATCTTTATAGAAAGATTCCGATAAAGAAATGTCAAAAGGCGGCAGCAATTGGTTGATATGTAGATAGAACACATTTGGTATAAAACTTCCAAACTGAGGATTTGATCAGTAGACACAATAGTTTGACACAGTTTTTGCTAAATATGTTGTTGAGAATTAAGATGGCCCTTTATTTTTTTTATTATTATCCCTAATTGTCTAAAAACCATACTCTGAAAATACCCACAATTTCTAGTAGTGGGTCAAAATAGCAAAAAATTAAATTTAAACAAAACTACAAAGAAAGCATAGTCGATCAAGCCCGACCATATAATACCCTACACTCACCAAAAACATTTTTCTTTTAACATTTTAATAATTCATTTTCATGAGTGATTTTTGGAAGAAAGCTATGCGCATTCGAGTTCCAACTTACTTTGACCTTATATACTTCATTGCAAAGGCATCTGAAATATATATTCATATATATCAGTATTGTCTATATTAATGACTTAGTAATCCAGATATAAATAAACAAAATAGGTAAAAAATCGAAGTCGTCCTGGTTTTTTCCTTATATCTCAGCAATTTGAGAACCGATTGTCTCGATTTTAAATAGCAACTTAGCCGAGATGTATTGATGTATGAATCATGTAAGGAGTGCGATCGAAAAATTCTTAACATACACATATGTCAATAAAAACGAAACCACTAAACTGACAGTTTTAATTTTTTTTATTTGAATGAATTTATTAAAACAATTTACAAAAAAAAATATTTTTATAGTGTTAATCACTAGCGATAAAATGTTTAACCTTTTTCGGAAACCCTTCCATTAGCGTTTTCATAGGGCTTCGTTTTCGTTTAAAATTTACAACACTTTTGGACAACTTTTTTGTGCTCTTCAATTCTCTTTTAACAAGAGCCCAATATCTCTCTCCACTGGCCTTAGCTCCGGGCAGTTTGGAGGATTTGACTCTCTTGGTACAAATACCACATTACTGTTCTTTCACCAACCAAGGGCTTGTTTACCATAGTGACAGGATGCCAAGTCGGTCCAAAAATAAGTGTACACATTAAGAAGTCTTATAAATGGAAGCAGCCTTTTTTGTAAACATTCCTTGATGTAAATTTCTGTATTTATAGAGCCCGTTGTAACAAATGATTGGCTTCTTTTGCCGCAACTGGGTATTGCTTGCCATACCAAGAACTTTTTGGGAAATTTTGTCTGCTTTTGGGTCTTAAACTTTTCTTCAACATTCCCTCGAGCATCAGCAACATAAAATTGTTGACCAGGAAGATGCGAAAAATCTGCCAGAACATACGTTTCGTCATCCATTAAGCAGCAAGAATATTTTTTTATAAAACTTGACTTCAATTTCCGTGCTCTGTTTTTGGCCTCAAAATTTTTAGCAGCGTTCCTGTCAGGAACTTTTTGAGCCTTGTATGCTTTTAAACCTGCATTGGCTTTAACTTTTCGTACCAAATAGTACGAGCACTGAGCTAACCGGGCTACTTTCCTACCGGATGTGTTGGGAGCTCTTTTGTAAATGCTTTAGAAATATCATGTGGACCATTCCTTCTACCTGAACCAGGTTTTCTATCAACGGACATGTTCTCCCGGTACTGTTTGATAACATTGGAAACTTTTTGTAGGACCAAGTTGGGTTTTGTTGAAAATATTTAATAATTTTAATATGCACTTTTTTCTGGTTACTCATTTTAATCAGATTAACAACAAGTGAACATAATTGACATTAAACATAATAACTGACATGCTTTACAAAGATAATTTGATAAAAAAAAAAACAAATAATACTTGGGTTAAAAGTTTTAATGAAAAACGTGTGTTATAATTTTACGAACTCACTCCTTATGTAAGTTATTGGGGGCTACGGCACGATCCAAAATATCTATGTATATATAACGATCCAGAATATATATTCTTTGTGTGGATACAAATGAAAAATGTAAAAATTACTAACGGAATGACAAACTTACATATACCCTTGCCACTCATGCACAGAGCAAACATATTCGTTGTAGCAACCGAATTTGCTGGCAATCGAATGATTCTGCCTTCGTAACCGAATTTTACATTTGTGGCTAAAATATGTTATAAGGTTTGGTTGCTTCAACCGAAATTGTTCTTTAATAACTGATTTTCTCTGGCTAGAACCGTAAAATTCTATGTGTGCAACCGAATCATATGATTGGTTATAAATTGTGTTGTCACTACGAATCTGTTTTCTCTGTGTGGTGAGGGTTATAATTATAAAAGCGATAAGAAATTAAGTCACATTTCTTTTTTTTTTTTTAATACAAAACTAAGTAACTTCAAGTACTTTTACTGTAAAAGTAAGTTTTCTAAGCTTTATGCCCTTAGTTACAAGAAGGTAATTTTCAAATTCTCTTGTGCATAGAGTCTACCAGCTGAAGCATTCCTTCGAAATTTTTTGGTATTTCTTCTGATATAAGAATTCTCGATGGGAGATAAATCTGGACTTTATGATGGCCATTTCCAAACGTTTATATTGTCGTTTGGAAGATATTCCAAAGTCTGTGTGGATAGGCGCATTATCCTGCTGATATATGAAATTTGGTCCTAGTAGACGTCTACCTTCGGGATTAGCATGTTATTTAAAAATTTCTAAATTTACAGCTGCAGTAACTTTCCCATGCAAGAACACTAGATTACCAGTAGCATTTGAATATAGACATCCTCAAACAATTAGATGTTCCTCATAAAAATGTCTTCTTTATTTCAACGCCACCACGTTTGTTATTCTTGCGCAACTTGTTTCTAATTGTGTATATAGAAGCAGCCAGTTTCTTTCACTTAATAACTGAGCTCTGATTTTTGGTACTGATATGAATGGATCTGAGTTCATAATATCTTAAATTCGTCCATCGAATCTTTATGCATGACCATATCGTGATTTTCTAGAATTCCTTTCCTCATTCTTATATGCAGCCTGTAATTCCTGTCTGTAATTCATTTATGCTTTTCTGTGATATACATTTTTGTATGACCATCATTAAATAAATTGATTATAATTTTATGTTCTTCATCCGTCAATTGCTTGAAATTGTCCATGTTTGTCACTTTGTTTTGTACGCTGAGAATTTGTAAACAAAAAACTAAATTTTAATAACTTTGGAATTAGAATTATGTGATTTAGTTACCTTTCAGAACAGTTTAAGCAGTATTAAATACTTTTTCAAGTTATTTTTTTTTTTAAGAATTATTTATTGATTAAAATATTAGTTTCCAACTAGGTTAAATAAAAATAATATTATGACTTGACAACTTACTTTTGCAACACTGAACATATGATTATTTTTAAAAAAAAAGTTGACAAAATTAAGAAACATCCTATCTACTTCTAAATTATTAGTAAACAATAAACAGCCATGGCGCACCATGGCTCAGGATCCTTTTTCATCGGCCAAAACTGTGCAACTTTTGAACCGATAGAGATATTTTAGAAATTTTCTTTTGGTGGATAGATTCTTCTTGAATTTTTTCAGTTTTAATTTCATTAAAATCGCTTCAGCAGTTGTTGAGAAATTTAAGGTTAAAGTCTTAATTTTTGTATAGCATTTTAGTAGTATGAATATGCGATTTTTTTGTTTTTTGAATCAGTTTTACTTATTAAAATAGTTATCAGCAGATAAAAAACATTTTAATAATATCCTGGATAATTTTGAGAACAGGTTCTCACTTTATCAATTGTATAATAGGTTCAACTAAAATCGGTTTTTAAAGAAACGGTTCTACTAGAATTGGTTGTTTTTGGAAAAAAAATTACGATTTTTAAAGGTTTATTCTGCTTTTTATTTCAATAACATTAAGAACAAATATTTTTATTTTTTATAACAACAAAAATTTGTTAATGTTTATTTTATTTTTTACTTAAGTAACAATAATGAAAATTTCTCTGTTATTGCTACTACTACAACTACTGCTACTAAAATGTGAAGGTAGCAGTAGTAGTAGTAATTGATTGTCTCCCAGTTTCTATTAATTTTTTTAACTAGACTACTCGTGTTTTTTGTTGCTACTGCTACTTGTAGTCTTGCTTTATAAACACTGTCTAAAACCATCTTCATAAAATTGTCTTCCTATTGAAACTGGTTTGGAGCTCATCGGTTGGATGGTTTCAGAGTCTATAGCGGACACAGGTAGAAACATATTTTGTGTTTTATTTATATAGATTTAATAAAAAAAAAATAATTAAAAAAATTATCTGACAACTTATTTTTTCCACGTATTGTATATCTATTAGAAATTTCAAATATTCCAAAATTTGACATTTGACCTTCAGGATTTAAGGCATATAAAAATTCCGTATAGGAAATAAACTGGGATTATTCGCCAAAATATGGAAAAAAATAATTTTACCCGAAATCAGAAAAATTAAAATCGCAGGTAAAAAAACCAAAAAATATATTGACATAATTTTTTAAACATTTTTAGTCATTTACATATCCTCAGCTAATCCAATAGTGATGATCTAAAATTTTTAAATGAAACTGCAACTAAAAAATTTGATTTTTTTCTAATTTTTTTGTGAATGCATTTCGAAACCTACAAGCCATTGTGCCACCAGTTTACGTTATTCCGTCATCCTAATATTTTACAGAATGTATTTGTACAATGCGCAGAAGAATTCTGGAGGGTAATAACGGCATGAAAATTAATAGTTTTTTGTCGGCCATACAATATTAGAGCACTTTATTGTATATTAATAAAAGCTAAACTGACTACCATAGTTTAGGTTTTATAATCATGCCTGAGTTTAAATAAGGATTTGAAATTTAAAATTTTATCACTTCAGCGCATTACTTGATAACGAAACTGTTTGCTCGAATATTGAGCTCAAATTGTCAACCTTCACTCATTAGTGTTCTCATGCAAATTTCGGTTTACTACACCCTACAAACATCTCACTGCCCCAAACAATATTCGTAACAATTAGCCACGAACACAACGCAAAACTTTAATATAAACTGCCAATATTAAAAAAACATCATATATTTTGCGAAAATTAAACAAATTTTGTTAACTTTGTGTTTTGGCTTGTGTTCTCGTCGTAATACAACAATCTACTACTGGTAACTTTAGTGCCTACGGGGATAAATTCTCAAAATGATTGTGGTTTAATTTCTATAGATTTCAAATAAAATAATTTCTGTAACTTTTTGTGTGAAATAAAATTTTGTTTTTAATACATATTTTATGTTATAAAATTGTTTATAAACTTGTGATCAACTAAGTATATACACAGACTAAGAGAATGAGAGAAAGAGAGAGAGAAAAAAAAAACAGTGTGATGAAAAAACAATGTTATCAAAATGAAAATGTAAATTAAATTAAGCTCTCCATGGTAATTAATGTTCAAACAATGATTCTACATAAAACTTTGTACAGTGTAACAGAAAAAAAAAAATGCAAAAAATACACAGTAGGAAAACCAGTCGATGTGGGGGAAATACAAACGAGCAACGCCTTCTCTTTAGAGAATGAGTAGTGCAAATATGTCTGTACGATACATACTTACATGCATGTGTGTGTGAATGTAGGTATGACAATGTGTTTGTGTGTGTAAGTGTGCATGTGTAGTTAAAAAATTTGTGAAAGTAAAAATTACAAATTCATTGTGTTAAAAATGTAAAACCACATGAATGCACAACAACGGTCACACCAATACATACATCAACCCTGCAGTTCACGGTACTAATTAACCATTGGCAAATATATTTTCTACTTACAAATAAGGCAAGTCATCCAATGAATGACTTCCAAGTTATTCTTGTGGGTATAATATATAATAAAGATCTATTGAAGCTTTATAACTAGCGCAGATTTTAAAATGTTTGCCTCTAAAAATGCAGGGTTTACATTGTACGTACGTTGTATATACAATGTGTGTAGGTAGTATATTTTTTATATGAGCTCTCACACATCTATAAACAAGTTAATGTCTGTAAATGTATACTTTAGAGATCAGACGATTAAAAAATACAACGTGTGTAGCTTGATAATTCTATAAATATCTATAAAAAATCGTTTTCCATACACAATATTTGCCTTACAGCACAGAAAGGTTAGCTATCGTTGCCGCTATGCTATGGTTTCCCCTACCATTATCGCTAGGATATCGTTACCGAAATAACTGCAATTACCGTTGCTGATATAATCGAAAATACCATAACCTTATAATAACATTACCCCAATTCTAAATATTTTTAAATTATGAAAATTTTAAATACAATAAAAGAGTTTGTTAATCTTCGGAATGTAAAATATAATATAATACCTCCTATGTCGGTTTATTTTTAATTTTTGTAAATTTTATTCTAAATTTAAGCCCGATTTTCCCAATCTCTGGCTATTTTTTATAGTGACGATATACAGACAATTCGCATACAAAAATTATATTAGTAATTGGAAGTATATCGAAAACCGATTACCAGAAATTGAGAAATTGGGGCTAATTCAGACATTAGTAACCATTTTCTTTAAAATACTGTTACCGAGATAACAGCATCTACTGCTACCGCTAAAATACCGTTTCCGAAATAATCCTAATAACCGCTACCGCTATCGTTTAACTGTTTCAAATCGATAAAGTTTCTACCAAATAATATTTTTGTTTTAAATCCTGAAATTAAAATTTTATGTACCGATTGATATTTAAGAGTCATAAGAATACATAAGATCTTATCGTTATGTGAAATTTTCTTATCAATTTTTACATTTTAAAGAAAAGGAATTTTATCGTAAGCAGCACACAGTGGTATAGAAAAAAATTAGGGAAATAAATCTGTAACTACTAAACGGTTAGTCCGGTTTGAATGAAATGAAAAATTCACGTACGCAAAGTGAAAGTGTTTTCGAGTTTATGTTTTGAATATGAACCTCATGGGCAAAAACCTCATTGGAAAAAAAATTACAAACATTTTTTTATTTTTTTGAAGAAATAGCTATCTAAACTATTTGGGACACATTTTGCTAAGAACAATAGGTAATAAGTTACATGGATGAGAAAAAACACCTGCTTGGCCAAAATGTAAAATTTTGACCCCCTCTAACTCAGAAAGTTCTCGACCGATCTTGTTAAAAAGTTGTGTCTAAATTACTATCCAAAAGAACTAACTATGGTGCAAATTTCATCCAAATCGGAAGACATCGATTTCAAAAGTTGGTTCACTTGACATTTGCACCAATGTTAGTTCTATTGGATAGCAATTCGGACACAATTTTTCAACAAGATCGGTCAAGAACTCTCTGAGTTATAGGAGGTCAAAATTTGACATTTTGGCCAAACAGGTGTTTTTTCTTATCCATATAACTTATTACCTATTGTTCTTAGCAAAATGTGTCCCAAATAGTTTAGATAGCTATTTATGCAATCTTTGGAAAAAAAAAAAATTAAAAAAATTAAATAAAATATTTTTGACTTTTTTTTTAAAAAATCAAAAATATTTTTGACTTTTTTTTCAAAATGGGCCCTTTTTATTTTTTTTTTTTATTTTTTTTAAGAAAGCTTAGGTCTTTTCCTAAGCGACCTATATGGTCGCTTAGTTAGATGCGAGTGGGATATCTATCAAAAAAAATATTTTGTAACTCAAGATATGAAATTTTTTGACTTTTTTTGCAAAATCAAAAACTTTGTTGACTTTTTTTAAAAAAATGGACCCATTTTTTAAAATTTTTTTTTTGCTCAGAAGAAAGCTTATGTGTTTTTCTTTAACGCCTTTTTTGTCGCTTAGTGGGATGCGCGTGGGATATCTATCAAAAAAATGTTTTGTAACTCAAGACTTAAAATTTGTAATTTTTTTTTTTTTGCAAAATCAAAAACTTTTTTGACTTTTTTTCCAAAATGGACCCTTTTTTTATTTATTTATTTTTTCTCAAAAGAAAGCTTAGGTCTTTTCCTTTAAAACCTTTATGGTTTCTTAGTGGGATGCGAGTGGGATATCTATAAAAATAAATGTTTTGTAACTCAAGACAAAGGTTTTTAAATTGATTTTTTTCATATTTTCATATTTCAAACCTTAAAAAAAACCACTACAACTGACCGATAATAGCCACTGGAGGGGTGCAATGTGAGGCCGACCACTATTAATTTTCCGCCCTCAAAATTTGTCTGAGTTTTGCATCTTGCGGCTTTTTTATTCAATCCTATAGGTAGTTTTCAGCGCAATAATTTATATTCGTGAGCGATTTTTGGAAGTGGACCTTATATGGGAGCTATGTAAAATTATGGACCGATCACCATGAAATTAGGTGGTGTGATTAATGTCTATATGAAAGTTATTTATGTTGCATTTTATGTGTATACCAACATTTTTAGGAGATTTATGCTCGTTAAAGTGATTATCGGAAGCAGGCCTTATATGGGAGCTATGACTAATTATGGACCGATCGTAATAAAATTTGGTGACATGAATTCCGTATATATAAAACTTATTTGGAGAAAAACTTGTGTAGATACCTATATAAATTAAACATTTGTGACCGATAAAGACCACTTTCAGGAGGACATTTGTATGGGGGCTAGGTGAAATAATGGACCGATTTCAGCCAGTTTCAATAGGCTTGGTCCCTGGGCCGAACAAATTATATGTACCAAATTTTATCGAAATATCTTCAAAATTGCGACCTGTACTCTACGCACAAGGTTTACATGGACAACCAGCCAGCCAGACGGACGGACGGACATCGTTTAATCGACTCAGAAAGTGATTCTGAGTCGATCGGTATACTTTAAGGTGGGTGCTAGACTAATATTTTTGGGCGTTACAAACATCCGCAAAATCCAATATACCCTCGCCACTATGGTGGTGTAGGGTATAAAAAGTGATTTTTATTCCTGAGGTTAACATATTATGGGTACTACAGTATCGAGGCTATGAAATTTTAGTTAGGTATGTTACATACCATCGGAAAGGCTATTGTGTCTAGTTTCTCTGCGTAAGTTTAATTTTTAAGGTTTACACACAAATATGAAAAAAAATCAAAATAGTGCATATGCTAAAAATTTAAAAACCTTTGTCTTGAGTTACAAAACATTTATTTTGATAGATATCCCACTCGCATCCCACTAAGCGACCAAAAAGGTTTTAAAGGAAAAGACCTAAGCTTTCTTTTGAGAAAAAATAAATAAATAAAAAAAGGGTCCATTTTGGAAAAAAAGTCAAAAAAGTTTTTGATTTTGCAAAAAAAAAAAAATTACAAATTTTAAGTCTTGAGTTACAAAACATTTTTTTGATAGATATCCCACGCGCATCCCACTAAGCGACAAAAAAGGCGTTAAAGGAAAACACATAAGCTTTCTTCTGAGCAAAAAAAAAAAATTAAAAAATGGGTCCATTTTGTTAAAAAAAGTCAACAAAGTTTTTGATTTTGCAAAAAAAGTCAAAAATTTCATATCTTGAGTTACAAAATATTTTTTTTGATAGATATCCCACTCGCATCCCACTAAGCGACCATATAGGTCGCTTAGGAAAAGACCTAAGCTTTCTTAAAAAAAATAAAAAAAAAAAAATAAAAAGGGCCCATTTTGAAAAAAAAGTCAAAAATGTTTTTGATTTTTTAAAAAAAAAGTCAAAAATATTTTATTTATTTTTTTAAATTTTTTTTTTTCCAAAGATTGCATAAATAGCTATCTAAACTATTTGGGACACATTTTGCTATGAACAATAGGTAATAAGTAATATGGATAAGAAAAAACACCTGTTTGGCCAAAATGTCAAATTTTGACCTCCTATAACTCAGAGAGTTCTTGACCGATCTTGTTGAAAAATTGTGTCCGAATTACTATCCAATAGAACTAACATTGGTGCAAATTTCATCCCGATCGGAAGACATCGATTTCAAAAGTTGGTTCACTTGACGTGAAATGCCCCATATAAATAAATTAAGAGCCTCTAAATGTCACTGTAAAAATTATTTTTTAAAAGTTACTTTTATTTTCTTCAAATGAGATCCACGTCGATATTACTGCATGTTTACACTATAATGTTCAATAACTAAGTGAGAGTAAATGACAAATATGTACCCTTCAAAATGACATATAAGTTATTAAAGACGAAAACCGCGTTCAAAAGCTTTACCATCTCTTGTGTATCCCACATTTTTAATTTATATACCCAATATTTATATGGATTGAAAACTATCACATTTAGATCATCATAAAATTATAAAAAAGAATATAATAATAAGTAAATAAGATATTTGATCACATAATGGGTATCAAACAAAATATAGAAAGTTCAGCAGTCTGATAAAGTAAGATTATTTTTATTTCAATTCTATCACAATTTATTTATGACAGAATGGATTTTTTATATCGGAAACTCTTCTGTCAGAGTCGTAACTCAGTTGTCAACAACTTAAGTGGTGAGAATGAAAATAACACTCGTATGTGAGATTTTATTAAGTAATTTTATGGTTTGAGTTTTATATTGTTTCCGTTCTATGTGTACTACTTTATGATTAATATGATTTTCATAAAAATTTTTAAAAACAATTTTCCGTCAGTATTTTTTTTAAGAGGAAAAATATATTAATTTCTTTATAAGACTACTTAACTTTCAATCTTTTGTTTGTTAACCAATTTGGGATCAAATATCTTATATGCTTATTTATTATACCCTGAATAAGTACTGATGTTTTTAACGTGCAAAAATATTGTCTCAACACCCACCTTAAAGTATACAAATCTACTCATGGACAAAGCCTATTGAATTTGGTTAGAATTGATCCATTATTTCTCCTAGGCCCCTCACAACTACCTTTTTCTGAACATAGTTAAGCTCTCATAAATATCTTAATTATATGCGTATCCAAACCAAATTCAGCAGAAATTATATAAGCTGAACTCACTATATTTAGTACCGATCGATACATAATTTACCATAGCTTTCATACAAGGACCACTCTGGTAAATGTCATTAATGTGTTTAAATCATCGATATATATATGTTAGTATTCAAATTAAGTTCAATACAAATAAGTTTCATATATACGCAAATCATGCCACCATATTTTGTAACGATCAGTTTATGAAAAGTTATAGCTCCCATATAAGCCACACTTGCGAAAATCTTGGTAGTCAAATAACAATCAATACAAACAATTTATATATATACTAAAGTCATGTTACCAAATTTTATAACGATCGATCCATAATGAGTCATATTTCCCATATAAGACCCACTTTCGAAAATCATTTTAATGAGTATAGATTTCTTAAAAATTTTGGTAGCCAAATTAAATTCAACTCAAATAAGTTTCATATATACAGAATTGGTGGCTATCGTTCCATAGCTCCCATATGAATTTTAAAATACAACTGTTATAATGATATACTCGGTGTAGGGTAACATAAGATCGGGCTTGACTATATATATATTTGTTCATTTTAACTCCTACAAGGAGCATAGGGCTGTTGCAAGATTATTCCAATATAATCGATCTGATGCACGATGTTTTATTGCGTTCCAACGTAGATGAAGATGGGATCTTTCTATTTCGACTTTCCGTTTCCTGGTACGGGATGGCCTTCCTATTCTTCGACTGCCTTGCGGATTCCAGACCATGGCTTGTTTTGCAATATCTGTCAATGGTCCAACACCATTTACGTTTTCGAATTTCCAGATGTATCGGTTGTTGTCTGGCTTCTGACCATAGCTCGTTGTTCGAAATTGTTCTGGGCCAATATATATATAGGATCTTCCTTAAGGATTTATTTACGAAAACTTGTACGGATTGTATGTTACGTGATGCTGCATTACACGTTTCGCATCCATATAAGAGTGTGGATTTTACGTTCGAGTTGAACAGATTTAGCTCTGTACATCTTGATATGTACGATGAATTCCACACCGGCTTAAGTTGTCCGAATGCTTGCCTTGCGTTGTTTATGCGCCTTGAGATATCAGCCTTAAAACCACCACTTTTGTCCAGTATGCTTCCCAGGTAACAGAATGATTCTACCTCATCAAGCCACTGATTCTGCACGGACAGTCTTTGCTCATTATTAGAGTTTATTCTCATTGTTTCAGTTTTGCGAATGTTAATTTTCAGGCCTGCCTCTGATGCAGTTTCTTGCATTAACATATAAACCTTTTATGAGTCTTACACCTCTACATTCCAATGCATTTCATATCGCTGAGTGGTTTAATGTGTCAAATGCTTTTTCGAAGTCTATGAAAGTGAGGTATAGAGGTGATCTCCATTCCACAGACTGCTCTACGATCACTCTCACACTATATACATGGTCGGCACAGGATTTGTGGACGCGGAAACCTGCTTGTTCTTTTCTTAGCTCAAGAAGAAGAGCAGTTGATAGCCTTTTGTTAAGTTTGTGAGCAATCACCTTGTTAATCATGCTTAAAGTGTAATCCCTCTAAAGTTTTTATGTTCTGTGAGGTCGCCTTTTTTTGGCAAATTTATGATTACACCTTCAGCAATTTCCTCTGGGAGAAAATCCTTACACTAGAATTTTCTTACAGTAGGCAGGAGTAGCTGAGCACTGGTTGTTGTGTCAGTTGTTAGCATTTGTAGAGAAATATTGTCTATGCCAGGCGATTTGTTTTTTTTTAAGCGATTTGATTGATTTGCATATCTCAGAAATATCTGGGCAATTGATGGAAATGTTTGTGTTTATTGGATGAGACTCACAGCAGAATACCACTTGTTATGTGGGAGCTGATGATGATAACATTTTACCACAGCAATCTCCCCAAAGTTGTAGTTGTTGTTGCTTAGATGTTGTAAGTTCCCCAGCATCGGTCCTTAATGGTTTTCCTAAGGGTCTTGTAGTTCCGGTTAGTTTCCTTGCCGCACTATAGAGATCTCGAGCGTGGTACGTTTCGGCAGCAGCTTGAGCCTCTTAGCGATACTGTTGATCCAATTTCGTTTATCGCGCCGAGCAATTTGTTTGACTTGACGACTGAGGTGATTGTGCAACTGCTGTTGCATTGCTTTGGTCGAGCGCGTTCTGCTAGAGTTGATTGCAGCCTTAGCTTCCTTTCTCTTAATTATAGACACTCAGATGCAGAGATGATTTCAATGAACCCGTGAAGGAGTTTGCAACTGTTAGCTCTTTGAGTCTTTGAACGTCATACCTTCTTTGAGAAACTTGTCTATTGTCTTCACTAGTAGCAATTTTCAAACGGATTGTTGCGAGTACCAGATGTTGATCACTTGCGATATCGGCTCCTCTTTTGTTTCGCTCATGACTGTCCCAAACTAGTGATTTTACCTATCACTTACGGTGACAACTAGTTACAAAAGAAGTTACGTGACTAGTTATTTTAGCACGAGCATGTCCTAAGCAGGGGTTGTGATTATAAAGAGACTGGTTGATAGCTTGTACATAGTAGTCAACGCATTGGATTCACATACCGGTTACATAGAGTCAATTACCTTACTATTGTAGCTAGCTAACTGCATAACTAGTTATTTTAACATGTATGGTGCAAATTGACCACACATAGTCATATAAAAAGACATTTAATAAACAAACGAGTAACCGATTACTTGTATACAAACATTTCTCCGACAACTCTGCAATACATTTCTTCTGGTGGGTAAATAACTACTTTCTAAAGTGCAATACAAAATAAATATTTAAAGGACTACACTTTAGGTTACTTAGAAGCACTAAAGTGATAATTGACTTACGCTAGTTTACATAAAGCACACAAAAAATAAACTGTGTGAAATTTATATCGACACAATTTGTATAAAACATTTGTTTAAGGATTACTCACAAAAATTTAATTACAAAATAAGCGTTTAAAGTTACTTCCATAGAGAAAAGACATAGAAGGGAATCTCTTTTGTAAAAGACTTAACTCTGTTGTCAAAAACCTAAGTGATGAGAATGTATTAAGGAAAAAACTATGTGAAAACAAAACTCGTATGTGTGATTATTTTGAGGAATTTTTTTGTTTGTGTTTTTTTCTAGTCTCCGCTTTATGTTTCTCTATGGTTACTACTTACAGTGTAGATTACTAAGAGACACTTAAGTGACGATTGTCTTTACGCTAGTTTACATGGGACTACAAAAAGCACATACATGTCAAATGACCCAAAATATATAAGTTGGAGCCAGCTAAGTGATCAGACATTAGTGACTATTTACTTAACTACTGGGAATAGATTTTCCTTTGAAATTTTAACCACGATTTAAATCTGATAATTTCCAGTAAAATATAAAGTTTGTGATTCAGAAAATATTGTTCTTAATTTCGAAACAAAAATTATATTTTTCCTACTGCATTTTCCTTGCGGCCAATTCCATTCATATATGCATTATCTACGTTCATACTAGAATTTTAGTATATGCAGTTACGGTGCTTATAATAAAGTTGGATGAACAAACTTATCGCTTTTTGCACTTTGATTACGATATTCATACATATTTATTGCAATTATGTTGGTAGCAGAAATATGTGTTTAATTTTCAATACAACTTCAATGACTTATCATGATACATGAAAATATTTTACTACATTGATATAAAATAGAGGTGGTGCAAATTTACATGAAGTAAGTACAGCATAAAATATATTAAAATCTGTACCCAAGATAAAGAACTCTCCTTCTTAGAAATAATTACTTTAAGAATTGACAAAAAAGTTTATTTTTGAATTGGGGAGTCAGACAAAATAAACAGTCGGATTAAGTTTATTCTCAAGTAAATGATATTGTAGCAACATTGCAGTAATATTGATTTACAAGGACTAATAATTGACCCAAGACACTTTTTATATTGTTAACAATGAGCCGTGTCAGATGTATACGTGAGAATTTTTGTGATGAAATTCAGCAAAATCGCTCAATAATTGGCTGATATATATATATATCTGACCATCTATATACTGATAGTTATATCTGACTGCTATATTTCTAAGCCAAAGACTAAATTTGGACTACCCTAATATGTGCTTCCGCATTTGACACCCACAATCAAAATGTACGTTCCTGTTTCATTTCAGAAAACGTGTGTCTGTGTGTTTATGTAAATGAGTGTGTAGAATGTGGTCTGTAATGTAATGGTGAGTGAGGGTGAGAGTGTGAGTGTTTGCTCAAAAGCTTAAATACATTTTACTATACAAGAAATTAGTTAACAAATAAGAGGGCAGGATCGTTAAATGTCTTTACAATGACTCTCTTACCTTTGCATATAGTTACAGTTGCTATAAATCATTTCGACTTGACTTGAACACTTTAATACAAATTAAAATAAAAACAGGTAAGGATAGACCAATTAAACAGGGGTTCTTAACTGTGCTATATTTTTGGTTTCCAGTCATTAAATATTTTAGTCACATTCTTCAAAAGAATAACTTTATTTGAAGTGCTACATGCGACTAAAGTTACGCTATTACATACTCTCTTTCTCAATAAGGAAGAATGCAAAAAATGTGACTTGGGAATGATTTATTGATACAATTAATTTCTAGGTATGTATCGGCTATGATGTCCTAATAAATACAATCCGGTAAGGTAAATTCCTTAGATCTCGTTCATTTATAAATGCATAATTTTGAACTTGTTTGGTTATAGATACATTTTTGTTCTGTTTGCGATCCACTGCTTTATTGCACTACCTTCACTCGTATATAAATGTAACATCAAACTTACCAGTTTATTCATAAAAAAGTTGTACATGTTGTGTCTGCATGCAGCCACTACAATTTCTGCGTATGTTTGAGTGTAGGTAACACTTGAAATAAAAATCATATTGAAAACTTCTTCTTTTACTGCAGGAAGATGACTACCTAAAATATGCACACAATGCCAGTCATTAAACGTTATACAATGAAAGGTGTGTAAAATTGTATACATATAGGGTATTTCATATAAAGGTTTTTAATAAAGCTATACAGTTTTATCTATGTAAACTCCCTACATATACAAATAGTATGTCATGAAATTAGACATCACAAATAAATTGACGCTGGGTCTCCCGAACACATAATCTTAAAAGAAATTTCCAAATTTAAAAAAAATATACAAATTATTCGTATGACTTAAAAATGCTGGATTTTCAATATATTTTTTGAAAGACGTTTTTGTTTTTAATAACTTATATGTCATTTGGAAGGATGCATATCTGTCATTTATTCTCACTTAGTTATAGAACATTATAATGTAAGTAACAAAGATTTTTTGTTTCGAAAATGTCAAATTTTGTACCAAAAAAGCGTCATATGCGGGAAGTTTGCAAACCGCTTACTCAACAAAGCTTATGGTGAATATGTTTTATCGGTTTTGACGTGCGAGAGATGGTTTATGCGGTTCAGAAGTGGAGATTTTGACTCGGCGGGGGGCATTAGGTTAAGTTAGGTTACGTGGGTTGCTCGTAAGTTAGGAGTTCACTCGGAGGCTTTGTGGCCCATTGTGATACCCTTAGAATTACCATTCCCTTATGTTGAAACTTCATTGACTATATGCTTCTTGTGATCCCCGTGAGAACTACCGGTACTTCTAATAAATCTGATCATACTTACTAGTGACACATCTCTGAGATAGTCCAAATCATGGAAAAGAGCTCAACCAAGTTACAGTAGTCTATGCTCTTGTATGGCTGGACAGTTACGTAGAAGGTGTTGTACCGATTCTTCCTCCTCCTCATCCGAACAACTTCTACAATATGGGTAATCCATACGTTTTGACATCATATAGTGCCAATCATACAGTGCCCAATGATTATACCCATAAGAAGCCTAATCGAATTCCTACTAAGAGACAAAAAAGTTCTAGTCCTATCCTCTGTCAGAGGGGCCAAAGCAATCTGGATATTTAACAAGTAATCATATTTGACCACCTGATTTCCGTCTCACTCAAAGCCCATTCATTTATCAATTTCGATACGGTCACCAAGAGAGTGTGAATATCCCTTTGCGCAAGAGATACGTCAGATACATCATTTCCCCGGATGCCCTCCTGTCCTGGCACCCATATCAACTCGACGTGATGTTGTGTCAGTCGTGCCAGTGATTGGATACAGTTGAGAAGACACTGATGCAAGGCTGTCCAAGTAAATATGTATAGTCGAATTTTCGAGATTCATTTCCCGGATTCTTCTCGCGGTTGTATCGATGGCATATATCTCTGCCTGGAAAACCGTGCAGGTATCGGGTAATCGAAGAGACAGCGAAAAGTCCAGTTCATCGGAGAAAATTCCCGAGCCCGTGCCTCTTTCGGTCTTTGGACCATCAGTGTAGACTGAGATCACGTCGTCCCTTAGCCTAGTGTTCGCGGCCCAGTCATCCCTTGTCCTATCAAAATTCGGTTTAGGTACTAATTAATCCGTTTCTTGCCCCATGAATGGCTTTCCAATATTTTGTAGGATGATGCTGTGATCAATACGATCATGTTTCAGTCCGCTCGACTCTTTGAGTCGTGGAGCATACTTAGTAGAAATGCATATATATCAAGGGGAGTTATATTTAGCATAGTGTCCAGACTGGCCTGAGGGGTGGAATTCATAGAACCAGTAATTGCAAGACATGCTAGCCTTTGTACCTTGTTTAGAGTAGAAAGGTGGTGTCCACCGCTCTCCACCAAACAAGAGCCCCATAGGTCAAAATAGGTCTTATGACCGCGGTGTACATCCAGTGTACAATATATGGTTTAAGACCCCATCTCTTTTCAAAGGTTTTCTTACATATATAAAATTCATTCATATTCATTAGACTCTTAGCATTACGTTTCCACGAGAGCTTAGCGTCCAAAATTCCGCCAAGATATTTGGCTTCGCTTGAAGTTTTTAAAAAAGTCGTGGAGGTCTGAATTCTGGGATTTTTTATCTCCTGGTGAAAAGAACCAGTATGATTTTAGCACGGTTGACACCTACACCGTTTTCTCTGGCCCATGATAGTTGAACTCTGAGACCTGATTCCATGAGTTCACTTATTGTGGGAAGAAACTTCCTTTGGGAGACATTACTCCATGAAGATTGTTGTAGAACTGAACAGGAACTTGCAAAATAATTTGGAGCTACTCAAGCAGAAATTTTAAAAGTTTTTCGTGCAGCAGGATTCATTCAAAAACAGGGAAATTGGGTACCATACGAATTTAAGCCAAGAGAACTTCAAATACGATTTTGCATGTCCGAAGTGATGCTTGAACGCTATGAAAGAAAATCATTTTTGTACCGAATCATTAGTTATGATGAAAAATAGATCCACTACAATAACCCGAAGCGTAAGAGATCGTATGTAAAGCCCGGCCAAACATATGCATGTTTGTTATATACTCCGCATTTGCCACAAGATGTCCATAACTTAAAATATAGATGTTTTGATACGAGTATTGCAAAACATAGGTTTACCCTAGACTCCTGCGCCTCAGCTGAGTTTTGAAGCTTAATGCATGTTCTGCTTGCTGAAACTTTAGTAACTGTCGCAGATCCTCGATATAAGGAGATTGAAGCCAGAATATTAGGTGTTGTTCCGACAGACTCCGTTTTGACGCATTGGTCATCATGACTCTTTGCTCCTGATATGACCCAAGAGGGAGTTGGTGAGTTGGTGCTTAGTGGTGTTCTCATGCCTGCTCTGGTTTTGTTCCATTCTGATCTTGACTAACCTTTAAAATAATAGAATTTAGCACATGTATGTGATAGGTATGTTTGCTACTCAACCGCTTTCTTCTAGCAATCAGGGATGCTGGATATCATGGCTCCGAACTCCTGACATGCCGAAGAGAGTACTTGTAGCCTTTCAGCCGTTCATTTAGTTTTCAGTCCAGTCCATTCTCCCCTTATGGTGTTTTAGACCTCCATGTTTCTTTCAGACCGTAGAGACTGTCGCTAAGACAATCGTTTGAAATTAATTTATCCTGCGTATTTAAAAATGTGTAGCATTACCGACTACCAAACCCTTGATGTCCATCTGTTTAGTTGTGGGCACAGTTACTCGAACGACTATAAGGTATGTTGCCCACGGACATAGGTATTTTTAAATATTTTTCACAGACCCTCCAGAAACGGCGCTCATACATGCAAAATATATAAATGCTTGCAAATTATAAATTCTTAAAGCCCTAGAAAAACCGGCTTGCGTGGGATGTTTATAGTTAGCATTTTCTTTTTACTGAAAACCGGCTATTACTCTTTGCATTTTAGAAAAAAAATTTCTCAAGGAGCTTTTAAGGTTTTTATATATTTTTTGAAAGGTATCTCAACAGGAAACTTCTAAAATATATTAATAGGGGTTTCGAAATTTTGAGTTCGGAATCTAAGTATTCTAAGAACTCAAAAATTATATGTTTTATTTTCTGGGGTATCTCAAGATTTCCTTTCCCTAAATCGAAAGTTTGTTTCCACCTTTACAATTGAAATCAAAAGTTAAACCGATGAAAATAATTTCATTGCTATACTTTTACGAACAAACCATTTTTAATGAATATTAAACATTTCTGAATTCTTCAATTTCTAAATATACTTTATTTTTTTTCCAACATCGTAGACAATTTTACTACAACCTTCACTAAAAATTAACTCTTTTGTTTAAAAACAAAAATTCTTTCCAATCTCACATAATGCTTCAATAAATATTTTCTACGATTCGAAAAATTGGTTACTTTAAAGTTGAATACTACAAGCTATTAGAATTCGATAGATTTTTAGTAACAGACCCACAAAGAAAGTAGAAAAACCATTTCACCGAAAGTGGTAGATAAAAAAAGTTGCAATAACATTTGTTCAGATAAAACCAATTATTTTGTACAATATTTGATTTATCACATGTCAGTTTCCTTTTCCCAAACATTGCTTCTAATAAATTTTAATCATTTTGCCAACATTCTAATTTTTCAACTAATTAAACCCTTCTGTTATCAAACCATCCTCATCCTCGTTTTTATCATACCTGATCCATAACAGCAAAAAGGATTAAGAAAACTTGTATGGTTTTCTAATTTCATTACAAACTAAGGTGTTCATTTACAAATTATTAGTTTAACTTAAACAAAAAGTTTACTTTTCTATATTTAACTTAAACTATAATTGAGTTGAACTGCAGGCACCTCAACATGAACATGGGTATTAGTTTAAGTTAAGTTTGTTCAAAAAATTATAACGAAACATTTGGAAAAATAAAAGAACAATGAATAAAAAATTATAAAACAAAATAAAGTTACAACAATTGTAATCATATTGCATTTAGCTCTAAACTTATTTACATCTCCCCCCAAAAAAGCTAAACTCTAACTCTAACTACAACTATTCTTTCTTTTTCTTATTTGCAGGTAAGAATCAAGTCGTGTGTTGTCAGCTGCTTTAAATCAAAACTGTAATTCAATTTCCTGGTAAAAGGAGGGGTTATCAAGAAAACTTATTGCTCAAAGAGAAAATAAAATTACAGGTTACATTTTAATTATAAATCATGTCGTACGAGTTTATTAAACATTCTACAATTTTCTCATTTAATTATATATTTGATTTTAATTAATGACTAGTTTTATTTTTTTTGTTTTGTTTCTTTTTCGCGACATGTATTTTTTAATTGTTCCACTTCAATTGTTTTATTAGTTTAAATAGTTTATTAATTAATTGCCTAATGGATTTATATTGAAAAAGGTGTGATGCATTTACATTATTGCATTTAAATAATTTAAGCGTAGAGGGAGAGTACTTAAGTATAGATTTCATTTATCTCGTTTAATTAATTAATATTATTTTTTAAGTTAGATTGCATTTATCTCGTTTAATTAATTAATATTAATTGTTTATACCCATTATCAAAATAGATAGGGGTATATTGAGTTTGTCATTCCATTTGTTACACATTAAAATATTCATAGCAGACCCAATATATATTTTCTGAGTCCTCATAAGATTCTAAGACGATCTAGCTATGTCTGCACTATCGATCCATGATTTCACATATCTCTCATACAAATGTCCCTCCGGAATACTGTTTCAGCAGTCGTGATATCGTGATAAAATCAGTGTTAAAAAAGCTACGATAAATAAAACATTTTTAACTATTGCTGAAACTACTGCTTCAGAAAAATTTTAGTAGCGGTAACAGTAGCATTTATCTATTTTTGTTTTCTTGTTTTTTCTAAAACTACTCTAAACAGAGCAGTAATAAAACATGAATTGTAAATGGAATAAGTAGTAGCATTAAAATACAAATCCTTGCTACTGCTCTACATCGAGTTTTAATTTATATTATTTAGAAGTAGCAGTTAGGTATCGATAAGGTAGCAGTTGACGTAGTAGAAGAAGTAGCAGTTAAGTAGCAGTTGAGGTAGCAATAGAAGAAGTCAAAAAAGAAAATTTTCAGCCATAAAACTAAAAATACAAGAAATTAACACAGTGTATTGTTGTTGTTTGAGAGTTTTTGAAAGAATAATTCGTTTTATTCGTCTCAGATGTTCGTGTTGCTAACAGAACGATCGTGTTTTTTATGTGTACAAAGTTACCATCTACATAAACAATTTATTTCATACGTTGCCATAAAATTTGCATGGGAAATGTTTATGTTCTACGTAATTAATTAATGCATTTTTGTATATTAACCTGTTGTAACAATAAAACATTTCTTAAATTATTAATTTTTTGGACTAGTTAGTTTTCTTAACTCTTTAGGGTTAACATTTTGTGGAAAAAGTTGTAAATCTGTTTTCTAAAAATCCTTTTTTATTTCAAGTAAATAATACGGCAACGCTTTGAAACAATGTGTGAGTTAAGCGATGGCAACTATGTGCATGCAAACAATAAACCCGAACTTTTGTGTACAACACGAACATCTTACACAAATTTACATTCACAACAACAACAAGCTGTATAAATTTTTGGCGGAAGATTTTTATTTTTGACTACTTCTATTGCTATCTCGACTGCTACATCAACTACTGCTTAACAGCTACTTCTTCTACTACGTAACTGCTACTTCCATTACTACTACTAAATTTTAAAAGTAGCAGAAGTAACAGAAAACAAATGACTCTGCTACTTTAAAACTTCTTCTGTTTTAAGGTAGCATTACAAAAAAAAAAAATTACTCTGCTACTTTTATATTTGTCTCTTATTCCTACTACTACAACTACTGCTACTAAAATGTGAAAATAGCAGTAGTATTAGTAATTGTTTGACACCGAGTTTTTATTAATTTTTTAACTACACTACTTGTGTTTTTTTTTATGCTACTGCTTCTTGTAGTCTACTTTTTTAAACACTGGATAAAATTGGACACCAACAAGTTTTATGTGAACCTAAATCTTTCTACTGAATTTTTTTTTGAGGATCGGTACATTATTACTAAATTTCAATGTGTTGTTTTAGGTATTACTTGTTATTTTGAATTGCAAATAGTTTTTGCATTGTAGGGTTTTATATGGTCTATACTTTCTACTATACTTTCTTACTTAATTCGACTTTTTTTTAATATTCAAGTTTTAAAAATTTTATGAAATAATATATGCAACCTCCAAACTTTATCCGATTTTGGTAAAAATTTCAGTATTTATGGGGCATTGAAAATCACAAAAGTGCAAAATAAGCGCCACCCTATTTTATATAAATAAAATCCTGTTATAAAAACTTCATCGTAAATCTTAAAGTAATTCTAATTTATATGCACCTATCCCTCGATTTACAGGATAAATGCTTTTCTGAAAAAATCGTTTAAATCGAAATGAAAAATTATTGTATGAGAAATCGTGTAAATCGAAAAAAGATCCAAATACGAATAAACTTAAAATTTTGTTTAGAAAATTCATTTATATTCATAAAAAATTTTATGGAAATTTTGCTTTAAAACTTTGTTTAAATTTAAAATTTGTATTAGCTTTTAATTAGCCGCTTCGTCTGTATTGAAGACTTTATCAGGAGTGTATGAATTGGCAGCAATAATTTCAGTAAATTTTTCGGGATATTTTTTAGACACATCTATATCAACAAAAGTTTGTTTAACTTTTAATTATAGATTATGTAACCATGAAAACGATATTTTTTGCAGTTGATGGCGTAGATGGTAGACGTTCATTAAGTTTTTCATAAATCCTCAAAGCTTTATTTGTAATAGCAATGTTATCAAATGGGATTCGCTTTTGAGTTTGAATTTCTATCCAGATCATTAGTGGTTTTTCCACAATTTCAATTGTAATGTCGCACACGCATGAAGCTGTACTCAGGCTCATTTTGGTTCCAGCGGCTATGCTTTTCCCTATTTTTGAAAATTGTGCAGGATATATTTACTGGAAAAATTAATTTTTGCTAAAAAATTAAAAAAGTAATTTCCACATCCCTCGATGTAAGAGAAAACCAAACAAATCGTGTAAAAAAAGTATAGTGTAAATCGAGGAATACGTGTATTGATCAATTGGGGTTTTTATTGCTTATATCTACATAACTTAAATTCTTTTATTTTAAAAGTATTAATCAAAATTTGCATTTCATTTTCACAATATGCAGCATATCACGTTTAAATCTCCACACAATATACATTTTCTATCATATTGTATATACGGAAAATCTAAATAAATTCATTGCACTATAATTTCATTAAAATGATATTTGCTGCTACTGCTGTTGACTTACCTGTTTTCTAAATATAAAATAACTGCTAATGCTTTCACCTGTCAGTTTAAATTCTCGTTTTTCAGTTTCAACTCTATTTTTTGTTTTTGCTCTTTCGTTAAATTTCAACATCTTTTATTTAAACCACAATAAAGAAAATGCCTTTCGCACCACAGATAATATATATTTGATGCCATGAACAGCACATACTTACTACTATTTCTAGTATGTATGATTGCATTGTATATATATGTATGTATGTACTACATACTTAGGTATACATATACATATGTATACCTAAGTATGTAGTAAAAAAAAAAGGATTTGGATGTTCACAACAAGTAAGGAAGTATAGTCGGTCAAGCCCGACCACATAATAACCTACACTGGGTAATATGTGAAGTTTTGCAAATATTAGAGTTAAACTAAAATGTTTGTTCTATAAGCAAATGAAAATAAGTAAGAGAGCTATATTCGGCTGTGCGGAATCTTATATTTTTTTCTCCATTACTACTCTTGGGGGCATTTGGCTTCCACAAAGCATCTCTCTCTTATACGATTTGTTTCCTGTTATTGGATTATCGTGCGTCTCCATGTACGATGTTGCCATTAGATCCAGTGTTTTTGTTATTTTGTATCATTCGTTAAATGGTTGTTGTTTCATCTAAAAAGATGACTGGTCTGGTGTAGCTGGTCTAAGATAATGGGGCTGCCATCTGTTGTTTCCTAGAAACAACGCCCTCTATGTATTTTGTGTATTGGTGGGGAACCTTGATTATCTTTGATTCCTAATTTTTCCAGGGGGTGGCGGGCTGCCTGACCTTTGATGTTATCCTCCAGGGGTAGGGGTGGTCAGGGGTCTTCTTGGGTGGATTGTTTAGAGGGGGGTTAATTTTTAAAAACACAAAAACCATAATGCAAATTTGTCGTCCTTTACAAGGAATCGAACCTGGGGGGCTTGATTTTGTAGACAAGCACTTTAGCCATTATATGCCATTGCAAAGGTCATTGATATATCTATTATTGGATATCCATATCGACTATATTAATGACTTAGTAATCCAGATATAAAAAATAGGTCAAACATAGATGTTGTCCTTGTTGTTTCCTTGTACATCAGCCATCTGTGGGTCGATTGTCTCAATTTTATATCAACGAGCCGGAAGAGTTCCCGATGTATTGATATATGAATCAGGTATATAAGTTATTTGGGGGCTGCGGAAAGTTGATGTCAACATACTTACAGACGGACATGGCTATATCGACTACGCTATCTATAACGATTCATAATATAAGAACTGAGATCGAAAAATTTTAACATACATAAGTAACTGTTAATAAAAATTTACAGTTTTGATTTTTTTCTATTTGATTGAAATTATTATTACAATTTACAAATTCTAATCAGTAGTGATGAATTTATTAATATTTTCCGGAAACCCGGTTTTTATTGAGCTTTCTGTCATTTTGTTCGAACAGGTAGTCCCTCTCCCTTTTAAAATCTAGCACAATTTTGGACACCCTCTCTATGCTCTTCAATTCTCTTTTAACAAGATCCCAATATCTCTCCAATGAACTTAGTTCCAGGCAGTTTGGAGAGTTTTACTTGGTACAAATACCACATTATTGTTCTTGTACCACTCAAGACCTTCCTTACCATAGTAACAGGATGCCAAATCAATTTAAAAATAAGTGGACACATTAAGAAGACTTATGAATGGAAGCATTGTCTTTTGTAAACATTCCTTGATGTAAATTTCGGTATTTATAGAGCCCTTTCTAACAAATATTTGTCTTTTTTTGCCGTAACTGCATACTGCTTGCTATGCCAAGAACTGTTTGGAAAAATGTTTTCTACAGCATTCCCTCGAGCATCAGCAACATAAAAATATTGACTCGGAAGCTGCGAATAATTATCCATAAAATTTGACTTCAATATCCGTGCTCTGTTTTTGGCCTCTAAATTTTTTGCAGCGTTCCTGTCAGGACAAGTTCTCCCAAAACTGCTAAATAACATTGGAATCAATTTTAGTACGCACTTTTTTCTCGTCAATAATATTAATCAGATTAACAACAAATTTAAATAATAGACATTAAACATAATAACTGACATGCTTTACAAAGGTAACTTGATAAAAAAAAAATCAAATAATACTTGTGCTAAAAGTTTTAATGAAAAACGTGTGTTAAGGTTTTTTTGATCTCAGTCCTTATATACTTTGTGGGGTCGCAAACGAAATATGTAAAAATTACAAACGGAATGACAAACTTATATAAACCCTTGCCACTCATGGTAAAGGGTATAATGAAAATAACGTGTTATCAGATCGGATTTATTAAATAATTTTATATAAACTTTTAAAAAAACTTAAAATTTTTCCTAAAAATTATAAAACTTCGAATGTTTTAAGACTATCATTAGAATTCAGATACTGTTTTGAAACCAACTTTCACATGTTACCAATATTTCACGTAATTCTTTTGATAGAAATATGAAAACAAATCATAGACACCTTAACCCTCCGTTACTCGTAATCATTTTCAATTTAGACTAGTCGCAATGTATCAAATTAATATAAAAAAGGAAAAGGCAGCGTTTGAAAATAATCTCTTCACGTTTTATTTTGTAAACATAAAAACAATATTAAATTCTAAGTATTTAAAATAGTAATAAAAACAAAATTGTAATAAAAATATATTTTTATCAAAAAAATAGCTTAAAATTTAGGGAACTTAAAAAAATTTACAAAAAACAAAATTGTTTCAACCAGATCAGGGTTTAAAAATATTTTGACAAATGGTCTCCTCAAATAAGCTAAACTTTAGTTTTAGTTGGGCTCATCGACACCTTATTTTTCCTCCATACAATTAGGTCCACCCTAATATATATACTTATTAGGGTGGCCCCAAAATTAAAGTTGCGGATGTTCCCGACTAAAATTAAAATTTGATTCATTTTAAGACTACGTTTTGAAATTTTTTCGTCCTGAGATCAATATTTGGCGAGCTGGATCAAAGGATAAAAAGGTCCTTTTTTGAGGTTTTTTACATTTTCTCCATATTTCTTCCAAAGGAAGTATATGTAAATTTGGTATCATGTGAAAGGTCTTTGAGAGACGCATTCAATTGGTTATTAAAAATTAAAAAAAAAAAAAATTTTAATTTAAAAATTTTAAAAATTTTCGACAAAATTTTAGTTTTTTTTAATTTGTTCATAGAATTTATTCAAATATATAGATGAAATTTCTTGATCATAAACATAATGTAATTTCACCGAAACGGTTTTTCTCGTTTTTTAAAATTCAGTCCAGTTCAATGTTTATTCAAATTTGTTTAAACCTAATTTCATCCCTATCTGACAATCTCTGTATACTCAATTCTTAGTATATGTAATGGACATCAAAATAACTCAAATTTTATAAGCTTTCACCATTTCGGTGAAATTACATGATGTTTATATCAAGAAATTTCATATATTTATTTGAATAAATTCTATGAAAAAATTAAAAAAAAACTAAAATTTTGTCGAAAATTTTTAAAATTTTTGAATTTAAATTTTTTTTTTTTTAAGTTTCTATCAATCTATTGAATCCGTCTCTTAAAGACCTTTTATATGATATCAAATTTACATATACTTCCTTTGAAGAAATATGGAAAAAATGTAAAAAACCTCAAAAAAGGACCTTTTTATCCTTTGATCCAGCTCGCCAAATATTGACCCCAAGACGAAAAAATTTCAAAACGTAGTCTTAGAATGAATTAAATTTTAATTTTAGGCGGGAACATCGATACCTTATTTTTTCTCCATACAAACGGGGCCACCCTAATACTTATGTATGTTTATATCAGAGTTTTGTACAAGTGTATGCTTAAATGTATGTGGTATTTTATTCAGACTCTTCTTCTAACTAATTTAACCAACTCAACAGCACCAAGTTGGGTATTATTTTGTTTGTCTGTATGATTTTTTTTTTTTGTCCTTTTCTCTAGTTTAAACCACAAAATACACAAAACAGCTGAATTGAGAAGTTAAAGCATCTGGTTGTTGTTGCTGGTGTTGTTTCAAAGTGTTGGGTTTTTTTTAAAGGGTGAACTGAAAGAAAATTTTTAGTTCATTAAAATAATTACAAAATTGATAAAAGTTCACTCAAGCACTACAACAGTGATCAAGTTACTAATAACTAGTTAGCGCTGGAATCTTGTAAACTCAAAAGTTCGGAACAGAACTAGTTCACATGTGTACTTTACAAAGGTCAGTCTAGTAAATAATTCAGTAATGAATTACTAATATTCAAGAATAATATATAGCAATAAAAATTACAGTCAAACACGGTTAAAATGAACTATGTCCATAGCACACATTTTTCTTTGGTCAAATTGATTGTACACAAATTGTTCATAGAAATTACTAGCGAACTTTTTTAATCAAATAAAAATAATGCTAATAAATAATAAAAAAAATTTAATTTCTGGTATCTGACAGTCTAAATCTCTTCACGTTAATAATTTGTTCTATTGCTTGCAAATTGATGTTGGTTTTAAGTTAATATAAAAAAAAAAATATAAAATCAAGCGTTTGCTTAATTAAAATTATACAAATTCATAGAAACTCTCTAGGAACTATAAACCTGTATTAAAACATTTATTCCATATTACATAATTTCTAAAATACAATAATTATTTTTTTACTTTACTGCACGTATACGTTAAAAGCAAAAAAAATTTCCATTTTATATTAGATTAAGTAAATATCAATGCTAATTGAAATGCTACACTCGTTAAAAACTTAATATTCATGATAACTTTACTTCATAGTACTCAAAAAAAAACGCGAAAAAAATTATTTTTCACCGATCATAAAATCTGTATTTCGGTTAAAAGATGAGAGAGGCAGTACACAATAGTTTTAAATTTGAAATATAATATTTAATATTTTTTTAGGTCTTTAGAATGTTTTAACCCCCACAGTATTTTGGTATCGAGTTTAATTAACGATTTTATTTGACACTAATTTTGGTGTGTTAAATACATCACACTGCCTGAAATCTACATGTGTTAGGAGACGAATTCTACTGTATCAGAAATAAATAAAACAAGAAAGAAAGTATACTCTGTCAAACCCGACAATAAGATACCATACACCAAGAAGATGATTATAAACAGTTTTCTTTTAAAAATATATATAGGAGCTATTACTTATTATAAACCAATTGCCATAAAATTAGGTGGCATGTCTTCTCTATATATGAAACTTATTTGTATTGAATTTTATTTCAATACCAACATGATTAGTTTAGAAAAAAGAATAGTTCTTTTCAACTACATGTTACACTCATGTATATAGATGTTTCGTGCAAACCCTTTATAAATTTAAATAGAAGAGTGGTTGTTGGTGTACGTTGGCTGGCAACTGGTAATGTCTAACCAAACATCATTTCCGCTGCAATGAACTTACTGCATGTTATTTACCACCTTTTGAATTTTCTTCAGTAAAATAATGAAAATGATGATGATCACCATCATCATTATCATCATCATCATCGGAGTCATCTGTTACCTATCACGTTTATATTTTTATTTTGCCTTTATGTTCGTTATTTCTATATATAATATATACTACTTACTTTATCTATCTAAGAATTTCTCTTTCCAATTTTTAACTTGTCTATTAGTGTTTGAAAACGTTGTATGTTTTCTATAATCAAATTTAAAATGAAGCAGATACTACAAGTACAACCAACTACAAACCAGCCAACCAACCAACAAACACTACTCCTTGTTAAAGTACAGAACCGTAAAATAAGACTCTAACAAGAGCCAAATACAAAGGTTTTTTTGTTTTTATTTCATTCACTTTTTCCTCCTTCTTTTTTTTTTGGTAAAGTGTCTGTTATAAGTAGTACTTGAAGCAGTTAGTCAGTTAGCGTCGCTGAAAGGATCAGATGAGGCAGAAAGCTAGCAGTATACAAGAAAACTTGAGCTAGAGTAGAAAAAATAAAACAGAAACTTTTATTTCTTTGCCTTCGTTTGGAAAAATGTTAAGCATTTTTGTGCCATGAATATGCTGTAATTTAAAATAATACTTTAAATTTAACTTATTTGAGTTGAAGATGTTAATGCTGCTACTTTTGCAGGCATGTCGAAAACTAAAACAATAACATTTTGTTAAGCATTAAGTGGAAATTGTGATGCGCTACTTTGTGTATATATAAATTATTTGTTTCAAATTAAAATATGTTACGATTCTGTGCCGAATCTTATACAACCTTTATCTGCAAGCAGAGATAAAATACATTTGTATATATTTACCATAAACATTTCAACATTTTTACAAGTTTTTTAACAATATTATGGCCACTGTAATGAAGAATATGATTGCGATAACCATAATATGTTTAAGTTACAATTCTCATGATTGTGGCAATCATATATATGATTGTAGTCAACAAAGTGGGATATTGCTGACGACATTTACGTAACTATAATAAATGATGAAGTGATATTAAAAATGACTAACAACTTTTTCATACTTAATAGGGTGTATCCAAGTTTATTTAAAACTCCAAATAACTCAATCAACTCTCAACTTTATTTAGTTTTGCTAATTTTTCATCAAGCCCCCTCTTAGCGCCCACAAACACAGACATTTTGTCTGTGCAACCGAATTTAGAGAACAACAGAAATGTTCTTTGAAAAAGTTTAATTTTACTGTGAACTTTAAGGTGGTAATTACTTTGTTATTTTACAAAGTGCAACAAGAAAATGCTTAAAAGTGTTGAAGTGTTAAGGTTTTTACAAACATTTTGTTTGACGTTCGTTTGCACATTAAATGTAAGGTAAAAAACGGTGTATAGTCATGTAAGTACTTATATATCGCTGACTAAAATGTAAAATCATAAGTAACGCAGAGCAACACCAAAAGTACCAAACAAAATAGTTTTGCTCCAAGTCACGCATAAGTACTTTTTTATGGGCCCCCAAAGATTTGGTGGCACGGTGTTATTTTTGCAAAAAAGTGATCACTTTCTCAGGCTCATATCGTGCAAACTGTTCAGAATTTTGATTTACTCTTTCAGGCAGAGTTGCAAAATACAAAAATTGTGAACATATTAAATCAAAAAAACTTCATCTTCAAGATAAAAATCGCAAAAAATTTAAAAAAATTAGATTTTGTTTACTTTTTTTACCTGTTCAGGTCCATAGGTAGCAAACCGTTCAAAATTCAAGGAAACAGTCAACCACAAATCAATCTCAATAAACAAATTTTTAAAATGTATGAACTTCCTAGGAATGATTCATAACACCGTTTAGGAACTTTTTATAAATTCATTTATTTTTTCTTTACTTCAACAATAAGGTACTATGCTATCTATTACAAAAACAAGAGAGCTATATTCAGCTGTGCCGAATCTTCACCAAATTATACTTTAAAATAAAAATAAACAAAATTAATTTTTTTTTCAAAATTTAAAAAAAAAAAAATTTAATTATTTTTTAAAATTTAAAATTTTTTTTTTTTTTTAAATTGTTTTGAATTTTTTTTCAAAATTTTTTTTTAAATTTTTAAAAAAAAAATTTCAAATTTATTAGTGAAAAAAATTTTTTTGTGGAAAAAAAAATTCGGATTAAAAAAATGTTTCCCCATATTGACCCATTGTAGGTCCAAATTACTATAGCCTTATATAAATCATTGCAATGGACTTTGAAATTTCTTGCCCCGTTTTTTTCCTTATATCTCAGCCATTTGTGGGCCGATTTTCACGATTTTAAATAGCGACCGAGACGGAAGAATTCCCGATATATTTATGTAACAATTATGTATGTAAGTTATTTGGGGGCTACGGAAAGTTGATTTCAACATACAGACGGACATGGCTATATCGAATTTGCTATATATAACGATCCAGAATAATATACTTTGTGGGGTCGCAAATGAAAAATGTAGAAATTACAAACGGAATGGCAAACTTATATATACCCTTGCCACTCATGGTGAAGGGAATAATATTAAAAACAAGAAAGAAAGTATGGTCGGTCAAGCCCGACCATATAATACCCTACACTAAGTAAATGAGCAAAAACTTTTTTCTTTTAAAATTTCAATAATTATATTCGTGAGTGATTTTCGTAAGAGGGCCTTATATGGGAGCTATGACCAATTATGGGCCGATCAATATGAAATTAGGTCGTGTGATATATGTCTATATGAAAATTATTTATGTTGAATTTTGAGTGTATACCAACATTTTTAAGAGATTTGTACACGTTAAAGTGATTTTCGAAAGCGGGTCTTATATGGGAGCTTTGTCAAATTATGAACCGATCATAATAAAATTTGGTGACATGTATTCTGTATATATGAGACTTATTTGGAGCGAAACTTGTGTAGATACCTGTACAAATTAAACATATATGACCGATAATGTCCAATTTCCGGAGGACATTTGTATGGGGGCTAGGTGAAATAATGAACCGATTACAGCCAGTTTCAATAGACATGGTCCTTGGGCCGAAAAAAACTATAAGTACTTAATTTTATTGAAATAGCTTCAAAATAGGGTGGGTGTTAGACTAATATTTTTGGGCGTTACAAACATCTGCTCAGAACCAATATACCGTTCCCACTATGGTAGTGTAGGGTATAAAAAGTATTCGTATTATGTTTGTAATGTTGATGGCCCTGGACTCTCTTAAGTTGTGGATCCAAATCGTCCGAATCTGACTCTAATTCAGAAGTTATGCTATCCATATGCACGTTGCTTCCAGAATGCCCCCTTTTTCTTCTTCAAATACTTCATTAACATCATACAAGGTGATCTTGTGACTCCACCAACATACCTGAAATGAATTAGAAAAGAAATCATAAAAGAAATGCAAAACTATGCGAATGATATTACCTCTGCAAGCATTGCGTCGAGGTTTTTGCCTTCGTACCGTTTTTCCATGAGCATTGTGGTTTGGTGAAACCGTTTTTCTTGCTCATTGGACTATAATAATAATTATCATGTAAAATATATGAATACCTAAAGGAAAAAATAATGACATTTCTATCTTTTTGGTTGTCGGTTGAAATCATATTTCCGCAGGCTCATGATAATTGATGGACTCAAATCTTATATCAATGTACCATATATACGTTTAAGAGTTTTGGTATTGAAAATCAGCTAACAAGATATGAGCAAAAATTGCTACTACCTAGAAATTGATAGATATGTCTAAAGACTAAAGGCCTTTTCATAAACAATTTTTAAATTTAGACAAATTTTGTATGAAAATTTAGCTTTAAAACGTTGTTTAAATTTTAAAAATTTGTATGAATATGGGGGTAAGTTATGTACCTAATAATTATGTACAACCGAATTTCATTTTAATATTTTTTTGGCTACAAAAAACTGTATTGAGCAAAGATGAATACAACACTCTTATTTGCTCAGCAAAAGCTTTCACTGCCAAGTAATGAGTTAAAATGTTAAATTCTTCACTACTTACACTATTAAATGCTATAGTGTTTCAAGACGGCGATGGAGTTCTTTAATTACTTAAATACCACTAAAACCAGTTACAAATAATGACTAAACATATTGGTAGAAGTCGTTATCAGTAGAAACAGAATGTGCTCATGCAAATGACTAGAAAGTAAACAGTTATATAAAATAAATAATTGAGTCAATATGCGACTACTTCTAAGTAATACAGACGGAATGTTGTAGTCATTGAAAAGTAAGTTATATAGTAATTACTATTCTTTACGAAGTTATTGCTGGGTATTCATACACATTTTTTGGCATTTCCCATTTTAGCTGACGTTTTCTACTTGCATGCAACCAAAGTTTCTTATTTTTCTTTTTTACTTTTAAAAATTTGCATACAAAATGCTAACAATTCTTTTTTTCGCTCCTTGAAACTTTCAATATTGTACGTTTGTGTGAAAGTGTAAGAACTCATGCTGACATATGGAAATTTTACAAGGTGAAATTAACGAAAATCTGTTTGAATAAGTAGTTATAATGAACATGCTCTTAACAATTATTTTCAAAAATATCGATTAATATCAGTTAATATAAAAAGACGAATGTAAAAAGATAATTCCAGCTGCAAATAAAAAAAACGCTGAATCCCTGTTAATTTCTCAATATCAATAGTACTGAAATGTAGTATTAAGGGGCCCATAGACACATACTGCTGACACATACTGCCGATGAACCCTTCGTATACGTGTGTGATTGATATTTTACAACACACCTATAAATCATCATTTAAAAAAATGCGTTTGAGAACAAAAAAAATTATTATTTTCAATTTTTCAGTAACTAAAACGTCAAATTTAAAAATTATATTTCATAAAAATAAAAAAATGTATACTATTTTTCATTTGAACAACTGTCAGCAGTACGAGTTCATTTCAAAATCAAAACTATTTTGATTTTTCATACTGCATTGTCTGTGTGTCGCATACATAAACAAAAATTTTAAATTTACCAACACATGCTTATTGCATGAGCATGAGCAGTATGTGTCTATGGGCCCCTTTAAGAAAACATAAGATATATATTTGTACAACGGAAAACTTAACGATATTGCATGCTAATAATAGGTAAAAATATGTGAGCTATAAAGAAAAGTACAACACTTCGTTAGCTTAGTGAGCAAACGTGCTAAGTCCATTTTTTATGATAATTTAGATTTAAATATACTTAAGCTAAAATAAACTCTTTGCTTCTGGAACGATTACAGCAGCCATTTGGTTTTTGCTCGTTGTTATACTGTGGTATGCAAAGAAGAAAATTTTCCCAAAAAGTTCATGGTATGGCAAGCAATATGCAGTTGCGGCAAAAGAAGCCAAATATTTGTTGCAAAGGGCTCCATAAATACCGAAATTTACATCAAGCAGACTTCTTAATGTGTCCACTTATATTTGGCCTGATTTGGCATCCTGCCACTATGGTAAGCAAGGTCTTGAGTGGTACAATAAAAATAATGTGGTATTTGTACCAAGAGAGGCATATCCCCCAAACTACCTGTAGATAAGTTCAGTGTAGAGATATTGGACTTTTGTTTAAACAGAATTAAAGAGCACAAAAAAGGTGTCCAAAAGTTTTGTAGATTTCAAACGAAGTTGGACGACGTGTTCGAACAAAGTTAATGCAAGGGTTTTCGGAAAAGGTTCATAAATTTTTCACTATTGATTAAAACTATAAAAATAATATTTTTGGTAAATTTTAACAATAATTTCAATCAAATAAAAAAAAACCAAACTGTAGTTTAGTGGTTTCAATACCCAATATTGGATACCCAGTTCCAAAGTGAAGCATATCCCAAAGCGAGCGTTCTGCATCGATCAAAACAAATAGTAGTCGGACGGCGCAAAACTTCCCAGCCAATTCTTTCTAAATAATTTGTAACAGGTATTGCAACATGTGGCCTAGCGTTGTCATGATGGAGTTTGGGAGTTTTTCGTCCAATGAATCAGTTGCGTTCAGGCAAGGTCCCCTGTGAAGGTCTGGTCAGATTTCAGCAGCTCATAAGAGTTAGGACCCTTTTGCTACCACCAAATACAGAGAATTACCTTATCGCCATAGATATTTTGTTTTGAATTCGGCTGGTTAGTCGGGCATTACATTCGATCTCATACGCTTCGGTTTATCGTAATCGATCCATTTTTTATTTTTCAAGTAATGATTCGGTGCAAAACTGTTTATCATTTCATCATTTTGGACATGCAGAGTCGTCTTTCAAGGTCTCTCGGCTTCAATTCGTGTGGTACCCAATTTCACTGCTTCTGAATGAATCCAGCTACTCGCAAACGTTTTGAAGTTTCTGCTTGAGTAGCACCCAATGATTTTGCAAGTTCTTGTTGAATTTTACAACAATCTTCATGGAGTAGTACCTCCAATTCCAGGTCTTCAAACTGTTTTGGCGATCTTTGTACTCCATGTTAAAATCACCACTTCTGAACAGCACAAACCATCTCTCGCACATTGAAACCGATGCAACACATTCACCTTTAGTTAGCAATAGTTGTGCTTCAGCGGCACATTTTATCAAGTTAAAAAAGTAAAGCAAAACATCCCGCATTTGACGCTTTGTTGGCAAACAAATCCACATTTTCGAGGCAAAAAAGCTATATTGTTTTTGTTATAATGTTCCATAACTATGGGACAATAAATGACAGATATGTACCCTTAAAAATGTCACATAAGTTATTAAAAACTAATAGCGCGTGTAAAAGATACGCCATCTGTTGTAGATCTCGCACTTGAAAGTCACTCACCCAATAAGTATATGAAAAGCACTGACATCAGAATTAAGTTTCAAAGATGCACACAAATTTTTGGTTTTTCTTATATAGGGAGAATTCATTCCACAACGGTTAGAACATTTTTTAAACTAAGTATAACAAAATTTTATTTGAAATAACCAAAAAAGCTGTTTAGTCATTGAATGAGTTTGAAACAGCAACAGTTTCTATTTCAATCTGAATACTATTGTACTTTAGAAAGCTACTGTGATCTACCGTCAACAGTGAATATTGCAAAATTAATTTTCACTAAAATACATACTCCCATATCAACACAATTTAAATTGCATTTAATTACCACTATATTGGAAAAAAATGTCTACAAATCATTACCGCTTTACACAAGCAGACCCCCGCCCTCTATAAACACAACAAAATGTTCATTTAGCAAACACATGCTTGCTTATATATCAATAAATAAATATAATACCCAAATATAGACAGAAATTCGTATTTAAATAATACGATTAGTTGATTTTTGACCGGCACTTTATTAAATTAATTTCAGTTTAGTGGCGCGCTCTCAGCACTAAATACACTGTTTAGTGTTTTAATTTAGAGAAAATCAATAATGTTTGAATGCAAAGTATTGTGTGTACACAAGATAAATGAATTTAATTCATGAAATAACTACAATATTGACTACTAATTAAAATGTGTTTTTAGTGCAAAATTATTTTCAATATAAATAAACATATACCAGGCACTTAATACCATAAAATTATAGATGGAGGCAGTAAAGTTAGTTTTAATCAACTACTAATACTGCTAATACTTATATAGGCTGAAGTGCTGAAATATACTAATATTTCAATATAAGTTTATTAAAATAAATGCATTTTGAAAAACAATGCAGTTTAGTATTTCAGTGCCTTTTTTCTTTATTTGATTTAATTGTTATTATTTGATTTAATTGTTTACTATACCTTTAGTACCAGTTATAGGAGGGTGGGTCAAAAAGTCCGTGCCTTTTTGAATGAAACACAGGTTTATGTATAAAACATTTGAGCTCTATGTACTTTGTCCAACATTTCTCCAATTTGTTCAGCCCTTCCAAAAAATCTATTTTAGCTGAGACATTTCTTCAGGTTTGGAAACATGAAATTGTCATTTTGGTCTAAATCCGGAGAATATGACGGATGAGTGAGCAATTCGTGGCATAACTCATGGGTTTTTGACACGGAAACTAGTCATATGTGTATCTTTTTGTGTAGACATCTTGCGGAATGCTTTCTCATACCCAAGTGATCACTCAAAATTGAAACCACTGAGCCATGTAAGATGCCTATGGCTTCCACAAACTCTAGCACTTTCAATCTCTGATTGGCCAACATTATATCGTGAAATATGTTCAATTGTTTCGGGTGTAGAGCTCTGTGCCTCCAGAAGGATCGGCATCTTCCGTGCTTGAACGGCCACAACGAAATTCAGTAAACCACTTTGCTACCATTGAAATTGATGGTGCAGAGTTCTCATAGTATTTAGCAAGCTATATATAAAATAATGCCTAAATTCACTTTTTTTCATTGTCTCCACAAGTCACGAAGGTGTCTGCTTTCAATGTCTGTCAAACACAATCTAAATGACGCAGCTTGTTCAAATTTTGACAGGAGTCAACTGACCGATGCATGTTGACTGGTGCAGTATTGTCCTTTCAGTTAAGAGGCGGAAACATTTAAAAGTCACGGACTTATTGACCAGCTTCCATACACAAAAAACTCTAGTAATTAGTTCTGTGGCTGTTCCCCTTATATACATTAGTGTGGCCCTTATTTTCGCTTTTTGGAAAATTAAAGCTTCATGGGATAATGTTTATAGGTTACTTAATTAACCCTATTAATATTTTTACTGAAATTCAAGTTGAATTCAAGCCTTGAGGCCAGTGTCAAGCAATTGAATTATAGTCAAGCAATTGAATTATAGTTATATAGAAAATTTTTGACCCTTTTATATCAGGGGTCAAAATTTACCAAATCTGGGAGATTACGCCAATGCATACAAATCCCTTAAATAAAGTTAAGTTTCTTACAAACAAAAATCATTTCTACTAATTTTGTGATTATCTGTTAGATTAGGTATTCAGGCAGCCGTCCAAAACCTTTCATCTCGTACAGCTCACTTGGGTACATTGATCGTTTGTTTTGTGGTACTGAGGAAAAAATAGAAGATATAGAAAAGAGAAGTAAAAGAAGAGGAAAATCTATAGGTTGAGTAAGAGTGAAATTGGTAAGAGAAAAATGTAGGTAGAAACTTGAGGAGTAAGAGGAGAGAAGAATTTAAGAATTCAGTGAATTCAACTAACGCAGACCATCATAGGACAGTTGCTGGGTCAATATGAGGTGTAATTTGCATGCTCAGTCTTATCGACCACCTGGGTTCCCTAATAATATGGCCTGTGCACGTTAGTTCCTTCCCAGATAACCCGGAGAGATTACCAAAGGATCGCTCATCTAAAAACCTGGCACGTAGATCACCCAGTGCCGGACAATTGCAAAAGAAGTGTAAGATGGTCTCTTCCTCCTCCTCATTCTGACAACTTCTGCAGAAATCATGGTGAGGTAGCCCAAGTCTGTAGCAAACACTAGGCGTAGTTGTCGTAAACTATTCAACGAGGCGAAAAGATCAGGCAACTGGTCAATGTACAAGTCTATGTTGAACAAATTTAAGAATCAGGTTAGAATCGCAAAACGTAAGTCCTGGAGGAATTTCTGCAGCGGCGTTGAAAGTTCCTCTGCGATTAATCGTCTGCGCAAGATCTTGTCGAAAACACCAACTGTTCAGGGTTATATTCAAAAACAGGATGGTAGGTGGGCCACTGATGGACGCGAGGCACTAGAACTACTCATGGACACACGTTTTCCGGGGAACTTGCCACTAGTTATGGAACGTGGATCCCAACCGAATAACCGGACAACTCCGTCAATTATAATTGACGAACATTTGATAAAATGGGCCATTCGGAGTTTTGACTCTTATAAGTCTACGGTACCGGATGGCATAATACCCGCTGATCTACAAAATAATATAGATCTAGTCACTCCTTGGCTGATAAATATTTATCAAGCCTGTCTTGTATGTTCGTACATACCAAAGCGGTGAATCGAATGCACTGCGATATTCCGAATGCGATATTCATTCACAAAAGCAACAGATTTCAGACCAATAAGTCTATCATCATTCTTGCTGAAAACCCTTGAAAGAATCATAGACATCCACGTACAAGCGTCCTTGAAACAAGCATCATTATCTCTCTCTCAACACGCTTACATGAAGGGCAAATCTGTTGAGACAGCACTTCACTCCTTAGTGGGATATATTGAGAAATCCCTTGAATTCGGTAATTTCTCAATAGTGGCCTCTCTGGATATAGAAAAAGCCTTCAGTAATGTAGAATCTGCAACTATAGTTTCAGCTCTACAATGTATGTCTGCAAGAAGGCAATAGGTACGCAGTGGGGTATCGCGCTTATCCTTTGGGATAAGCGCGATTGGGCGTGGAAACATGCTCCATATGGTCACGCCAGCATTATAGGTAGTATTCAGACTCTTCCAGATAATATCGATTACTGCATTTCTGGGCCCTTCTTGGCGAGGAATTTAGGTTTCTCAATTCCGTATAATACGGAAGCAATGGGCGGACCTTTATTTGACACAACGGATCTATCAGTCTATACGGATGGTTCAATGAAGGGACATCGAGTTGGCGTAGGTGTCTATAGTCAGGAATTCGCTATTAGGTTATCTTTTAGACTTCCAAATGAATGTAGCATTATTCAGGCTGAAATGTCACCCATCAAAAGGGCGGGTAACTGGCTCAGTTATAACAAGATCTCAGGCAGGGATATTCGTATATAAGGACTGAGATCGAAAAATTCTTAACAGAAATATATGCTAATAAAAATGAAACCACTAAACTAAGAGTTTTGATTTTTGTTTATTTGATTGAAATTATATTAAAATTTACAAAAAAAAAAAATATATTTTTATAGTTCAAATCACTAGTGATGGAATTTTGAACCTTATTCGGAAACCCCTCCATTAGGCTTTTTACAGTTCTCTTTGTTCGAACAGGTAGTCTTCAATTCTCTTTAACAGGAGCCACTAGCCTTAGCTCCAGGCAGTTTAGAGGATTTGCCTCTCTTGGTACAAATACCACATTATTGTTCTTGTACCACTCAAGTCCTTGCTTACCATAGTGACAGGATGCCAAATCAGACCAAAAATAAGTGGACACATTAAGAAGACTTTTGAATGGATACATTCTCTTTTGTAAACATTCCTTGATGTAAATTTTTGTATTTATAGAGCCCTTTGTAACAAATGTTTGGCTTCTTTTGCCGCAACTGCATACTGCTTGCCATGCCAAGAACTTTTTGGCAAAATTTTCTGCTTTTGGGTCCAAAACTTTTCTACAACATTCCCTCGAGCATCAGCAACATAAAAATATTGACCCGGAAGCTGCGAAAAGTTATCCATACGTACGTTGCGTCATCCATTATGCAGCAGGAATATTTTTTTATAAAATTTGACTTCAATTTCCGTGCTCTGTTTTTGGCCTCTAAATTTGTTGCAGCGTTCCTGTCAGGAACTTTTTGAGCCTTGTATGTTTTTAAACCTGCATCAGCTTTAACTTTTAGTACCTGAGCTAACCGGACTGCATTCCTACCGTATGTGTTGGGAGTTCTTTTGAGAATGCTTTCTATTTGCTGGCTATAGAAACATCATGTGGACCATTCCTTCTACATGAGCCAGGTTTTCTATCGACGGAAAAGTTCTCCCGATACTGTTTAATATCATTAGTATCAGTTTGACGGCAGACCTTTGATTGTACGGCCAACTTTTTGTGGGACCAAGTTGAGTTTTGTTGAAAATATTCAAGAATTTTAGTAGACACTTTTTTCTCGTTACTCATTTTAATCAGATTAACAGCAAATGAACATAATTGACATTAAACATAATAACTTACATGTTTTACAAAGGTAACTTGATCAAAAAATAATTAAATAATACTTGGATTTAAAGTTTTAATGAAAAACGCGTGTTAAGAATTTTTCGATCTCAGTCCTTATAACAACTTATTTACTATGCAATGGTGATATTAAGTCGAAATTTAGGTTTTCTGAATTATGACGTCATAATTAGTCATATATATCCAATATAGCGCCTACTACTGAAAAACACTTTAAAGTAAATAAATCCTTTAAAATATCTAGTAGAGGCCCAAAATGGTATTCATAATGAATTTCATGTAATAATATAACCTGGATTTATTAAATACTTAAAACCTCTAACATTTTTGTGATACACGACCAAAAAAAGTAACTTTAAATGAAACCAGTTTTTGCTCATCAACTCGGTGTAAGGTATCATGGCTTGTCCGACTATACTTTCTTACATGTTTTTTCTTTGGCCTGCATTAACCAACAATCATAAATTGAGTTGCAGATGTTTTAGTTGGCTTTAAAGCTGACTTATTTTATCACCTTTTTGTTAATAACAATTTTTCTTGAAATATTCATATTAAAGCATTTTTATTGTTGTCACTGAATCCTTAAATAATCCGTAATTTTGACACTTTTTATTACCAACAGTTTTTTCTTAAATCTCATACTCTTACAATCATTTTAAACTCTAAACCCCATGCTATTTAACAGCCTTTAATGAACTATTTTAAAGCACAGCAGTCATTATGATATTTTTCACTACATTTCGGCCAAAAAAAAAAATAATAATAAAAATGTAATTTCGTACAAGAACGCGCGCAGCATTAATATTGCCAGATGAAGCGAACAAAAAATTCGCACAACATTTACACGATTTTATTATCATTTAATTGCATTTTATGCAACTAAAGTTGTCTGCAGATACATAAACGCCTATACATACCCAGCAGTTAAGCAAGTAGTCAATATACCCCTTATAATCTCTGATCATTTGGCTGACTATATACATATTTTGGGCCACTTGACACGTATGTGCTTTTTGTAGTGCAGAGAGAAGGTAATTGGTTACTTTGAATAACCCTTAAAGCCTAGCGTGAAAACAATTTTCTCTAAGTAATCTAGAGTGTAGTCACTGTAGAATATTGCATTGCAATGCACTTCGTTCAAACTGGTTTTCTATAAATTGTGTTGATATAATTCTGATACAGTTTATTTACGTTTTTCTTAAGTATACAATCATCCCATGTGCGTACAGTCAATTCTCACTTTAGTGTCTCTAAGTAACCTAAAGTGTAGTCACTTTAAACGTCACTTTAAAAGAAGTTATTTTACTCACCAGCTGTCGAAGGAAGAGAAGGATGATATGTATTTTCCACCGACTATTTGAGGTCAGTTAGCACCACTACATGTTAAACTATCTAGTTATGTAGCTGATCAAGTAATCAGTGAGGTAACTAACTCTATGTAACCGGTATGTGAATCGAAAGCGTTGACTACTAACTTTGGACCAGCTATCATTCATTGTATCCAAAAGTATCATTTAGTTTTCACTCTAAATGATAGGTAAAATCACTAATTTGGGACAGTCACCAAGAACTGCTGGGTATATACAATATACACTTACATATATATATGTTCATACACACACTCTTTAAATTACGAGTACATAAACATGAATGCCAAAGTATATGTGAGATAAGTTTTAACAGACACAGAGCTGCAACAGGGATTAAAAGCGCCTGTTATGCTGATATATAAATCACACAATTTTTTATTTTGTAGGCCTATTAAAACAAAGTTAATACTTTAATACCTTATTAAAGAATACGATTTTTTCAGTGCTGCTAGTTTTTTTTCAGAATTTTTTTTATATGAATATTTGTTTTAATAGTTACTTTTGAACTCAGAAGTTGCTGTTTAAAGACATAAGTAGTACAGATTGTAGAACGATAAATGATTTCAAGGTAATAAAAATGTTGTTAAAGAACAGTTATTTTTTTATTAACAAATATATATTAATTGGAATAATCTTCGTGCTAAAAATGTTATTAAATAACTGCAGGAAATATGTAGTTTATATTGGGCTTTTTAAGTCTCATATTATCATATGGTGAATTTTCTCATTACCAACATGCTAGAGATACGAAGTCAAAGCCAAATAACTTAGGTTTGAGGGTGGATAAAATATTTATTTTAAATATACGTTAAACGTGTTTTTTAAAGCCCGATATAACTTACGAAAAGGTTAACTTTGAAACAAACTGTCATACAGCGCTCACTTTTTGACATTTATGATCAGTATACTCTGGCAAATTATCCCAACTTACTTTGAAAATCAGTTATCGATTCGAGCAACTTATAGACTTCGTGATTTTTATGGCGCAGATAATCGTCCATCTGAGCAAGCCAGCCGTCGAACTGTGGATAGACTTCATACCACATACTCTCTAAAGCATGCAATAACATCAATATTTGGAAAGAATGTTCGTACTAAAGAGAATATCGCCACTGTAAACGAAAATGTGCAAGAAAATCCAAATTTATCGATTAGTCGAAGGTCGTAGGATTTGAAGATCTGTCCATCTAGTACGTGGAAAATTTTGCGCAACGATCTTGGCCTACACTAATTCAACATCCAGCTGATGCAGGAATTAAAGTCAAGACACCATCATATGCGCCATTCTTTCACCGATTGTGCTCTATATCAGTTAGAAAAAGACCTTATGTTTTGCATATTAAGTGAGACAAATCCACACATACCCTACAGACTTCATTACAATCAAAAATTAAGTCGCAGCTGGAGTTACGGACAATTGAGATCGTTACCGCATCATGATCAATGATTTTTTTTTTTTTGAAAATATGGATGACATTGACCCGGGGGAGATGTAATTTCAAAAGGATGGCGCTACGTGTCACACGACGACTGCAACCATCGAAATTTGGCGATAACTTGTCGTACGATTTGACACCTCACGATTATGGGGCCACGCGAAGACACTGGTTTATGCTGATAGAGAAGCAACAATTGACCCTTTGGAGGCCAACATTGTTCATGTTATTCGTGACACACTCGAAAAAGTGACCCAAAATTGGACGTACACAATGCGATTCGTAAAGAACAGTCGTGATAGTCATATGCCTGTAATAATTTTCAAATTCTTATGACATGGATTGATCTTTAAACAAATTCTGTGTGATTAGAATATTTTTTGTTGTGTTATCTTTTACAATTTTAAGTTCTACCGGCATTCTAAGCACTTTGAAAATTTCGTTTTCTAGTTTCGGAGATACGAACACAAATATTGAAGAATAAGGTATGCGGAATGAAATTACAACAAAACAGATAACGCTATATTAGCTTCCAACGTTAAAACAAATAATATATAAGACCTTTATAAAATAGCCCATTGTATTGATTTAATATTAGCAAAAACTTTATTATATTCATGTAATGTTGTGGTAGTTATGAAGAAATTTATATACAGCTGTTAAAAATACCGATGTTTCATGGTGTTGATTTTCTCCATTTTTATTTTCAATAATCTACAAAATCTCTTCTATTTGAAAAAGTCCAAAAACTCTCAAAATTATTTTTAATCTAAAAAAATTTGGACATTTTTTCACTTCAGAAAGTCTGAAATTTGAAGGGTGTTGGAAAAATCAGGGCGTGATAGTTGGATGATGGAACAGTTACGAAGAACTTTATTTTTCTTTTTATAAAATGATTAATTTTGTGTACACATTTTTTAATAAATATATTAATTAGATTTATGGTCAAAAAAAAAATAGCAATTTACATCTGATTAATTAAGATCCATATATATTTTTTTTAGAAAAAATATTGAGGGTCCTCATGTAAACGCTTAAATGCTTCACAAACTGTGCAATCTGTGCATTTTTACACTCTCGCAAATGAACTGTCAGAAAATTTATGGATATTCGTTTGCGCGACAATTTAGACTCACAAACTTGAATTTATTGTGCATTTTATTAATCAGCTGCTTTTTTTTACTTTTATTTATGAAAAATAAAATTCAAATAAAATCTAAATATTTTGTGCCTGTGAAAATTGTGTTACTTTGGAACAGAATGATTGGATTGAATATGGAAACATTAACCAACAGCTAGAACATAAAAAAATCTTCCAAACTATGTATATCATCGTTTGTTCCAAAGATTTAACTTTCATTCAACATTTTGAGAATTTAAATTTATATAATTTGAAAAATTTTTTTTACAGCTTTTATTGAGTTCATTTTTATTTGACATTTTTAACAAATATACATTTTCTGTGTAATTTTGTACAAAATTGAAAAGGTAGGTTCATGAAACACGTCGCGCAAATTATGAGTACCCTTATTATGTTCTACTTTGCACATCTTATCAATAATAGGTTTATTTACTTCCAAAAAAATTTCACTCTCTGCCTTTCTCTGCCACTTGATGTAAAATATAATAAATTGTTCCCGATGAAAATAGATAAAATATGGAAAAATTTGCAAATACTTTTTCAAGGTAGTTCTTATTTGTTAACATTTTGAAATAACTAAAAGCCAGATTTTCAAATGATGTTTTAAAGTATTAAGGCAAAACATAACGTAATTCATAGTAAGTCCTAAAACGCTAAGAGCTCATGTAATTTTTCTTTGGCCAGTGTCAAATTTTTGTTGCAATTTCATTCCGCATACATTATATGGTTTAAAATATATAAAATTTGTATAATTGGCAAAACAAATTTATTATTATTAAGATATAATTAAGTAATAAGTTATTAAAAGCTCATCTTTCATCAATATAGGCCTGACACAATCAAAGTTTTATTATCAACGATATCAATTTTTTTTTTTAATTTTTTGCTCTTTCGATCTTAATTACTATACACATTTGTAGTTTTTCACTTTCATTCGGAAACATTTGTACATATATTCACAATATTTTATTCATAATTAATTTGTATGTACAAAAAATGCTAGTCTAGACTTTGCTCTCTCCTCAGTTGAGCATTTTGTAACTTTCTTGAAGTTTTCTCTTTGATAACACAGCCTGCTTTTCTCTATTACTGCATCTAATTTTGCTTCCTTTTCTATTAAAGACCTATAGTCTAATTAAAGAGCACAAATTCCTTTACAGCTTTTTATTGAGAATCGACCCACTCGTTTACATCGTCCACTACCGTTCTGAACGTATTTATGATGTACTATTCTGGACTTACACAATAAAAGTTAAAAGCCTTTTACGATTTATTTTTTTTTTTTTTTGATTTTTCAAACGAACTAACATTTATTCATATTCTAGCATTCAACGCTGCAGTCCATCACTACGTATGATTTATATACATTAATTTACTGTATTCAATATTTATCATACGTCCAGTAGGCCTTTTTGAGCAAACATTTGAGTTAAGATTCTGCACAGCCGAATATTAAGAGAGCGTTATGTATCGATCGAAACAAATAGTATAAGGACGGGGCAACGTCTGGACTATAAAGTGGGTGATGCAAAACTTCCCCACCACTTGATTCGAAATAGTATTTATCAGGTATTGCTTAATGTGGTCGAGCGTTGTCATGATGAAATATTACGGTTTCATGTCTGGCCGCATAATCTGGGCATTTTTCGGCCAATGCTCGCTTCAAACGAACCAGTTGCATTCGGCTCCCTATGATGATCAAGTCAGATTTCAGCAGCTCATAATACAGATAATTACCTTAGCGCATGGATACTTGTCTTTGTTGTCGATTCTGCTGGTTGTGCGGGCTTCGGGTTATCACAATGGATCCATTTTTCATCGCAAGTAATGATTCAGTGCAAAAATTATTTTCTTTTATAGCGTTCAAATATCATTTCGGACATGCAAATTCGTGTGTCAAGATCTCTCGGCACCAATTCGATCTTTGTCTTCTGTGTCAAGATCACCACCACTGCACAAACCATCTCTCGCACGTTAAAACCGATGAAGCACATTCACCATAAACTTCGGTGAGCGATCGCAGTGCTTCAGCTGCACTTTCTTTCAAATTAAAGATGTATGGCAAAACTTCCCCTATATGAAGCTTTGTTGGCACAAAATGCGACATTTCCGAAGCAAACTTTGTTGGTTACACTATAATGTGCAACAACTAAGATAGAATAAATAACATATATTTCGTTTTTTTGCGAATGCTATATTCTAATCATACTTTCTAACAAATTTATATTTCACACTCTTTTTTGTGCCAGTAAAATGCATTCATAGGTTTTCCTTTATGCAATTTTCCAAACAGGCACTAAACTGAATTTATTACAACAACTCTTAGTCATCATTGAAATTCGCCCTCTCATGGTTTAGTGGCCCTAAACTGTTTACAACTGAATTACAAACATCCGTTTGCCTGCAACAAACCATGAGATTTTATATTAAACGCAGCCAGTAATAAACGATGTGTCTGTGCGGTTTAGCACTTCATACTCAGTGGTTGTTGTTGTTCGTGTTCTTGTTGTATTTGTAGATTTTCTTGTTGTTACTGGCTGTAGTACAGTCTGTTGTTTATGGTCTGATAAAAATGATTGTTTGGTCAGACTTTAGGTCACCGATATGAGGATTTTTTTTTTGTACTACTCTGCCATCCTATTAGTCTCCCTACAAAATACGAAATTTTTTTTATAATTATTATTGCATTTAACTTTGGGTTAAAATGTGTATTGCGTTAGCAGTGTGGTAGTGGTTGGGGGCATAAATAATTTACATAAACCTATTAACGCAGTTACATACGTTCAGCAACGTTTTCTATTTAAATGTAATTTTCACAAAACCGTCAATTACTTTAGCTAAAAATTTTAACAATAAAACTCTGCCATGAAAATGTTTTCACAAATATTCGTGTCTATATTTAAATATTCATGATATTGTCAAGGGGTTGGTGAAGGGTGAGTAACAAAATAGGGTATTATAGGATTTTATCTCTATGAGTGTTTATGTGGGTAAATGGAAATTTGTAATAGACCTTAAAAATGCAATTTACTCGCATACATGTACATACTTATTATCAAATTATTTCATGCTTTTATTTCAACAAGCAACAACTATAATTACAACAATACAAATTGACAGATACTTTTAATGGTAAAATACCAGCAACAACTAAATATCATAAAAATGTTTATCAATTAATTGCTATAAAAATTCCATACACTGTCTATTTTCGATTTTTGATATTTTGATAAAGTAAAGTTCATTTAAAGTCCAAAACATGTACATAAATTATATGTGTCTGTTGAGTTTGTATGTAGTTGCACATTTATACCAAGCAAAAAAAGAAATGTGGAAGTAGTTTAAGGTGAATATAATTTTCAAGACTTCTTAAGCAATAATAAAAAATAGGTAAAAAAATCGAGGTTGTCCTGTTTTTTTCCTTATATCTCAGCCATTTGTGGTCCGATTTTCTCAACCGAACTGGGGATAAAGCGGATATATTGATATATGAATCATGTATGTAAGTTATTAATCAACGTTTTTTTTTTTTTTTTTTTTTGCTTCGAAAATGTCGAATTTTGTCCCAACAAAGCTTCATATGCGGAAAGTTTTACTTTACTTCTTTAATTTAAAAAATATTGACGCTGCAGCACACTGATTGCTAACCAAACCTTATGGTGAATGTGTTTCATTGGTTTTAACGTGCGAGAGAAGGTTTTAGAAGTGTCGATTTTGACACCGAAGACAAAGATCGCCTAGACCAGCCAAAAAAGTTTGAACACTAAGAATTAGAGGTACTACTCCATGAAGATTACTGCAAAACTAAACAAGAGCTTGCAAAATCATTGAGAGCTACTCAAGCAGCAATTTCAAAACATTTGCGAGAAGCAGGTTTCATCCAAAAGTAGGGAAATTATATACCATACGTATTGAAGCAGAGAGACCTTGAAAGACGATTTTGTTTGCCTGAAATTCTGCTTGAACGCTGTAAAAGAAAATAATTTTGTACCTAATCTCTACTTGCTATGAAAAATGGATAACCCGACTTCGAAACAGATCGTATGTGAAGCCCAGCCAACCAGCCGAATCGACACCAAAGTCAAATATCCATGGCGATAAGTTAACTCTCTGTATTTGGTGATAGCAAAAGGGTTATATCTATTATGAGCTGCTGAAATCTGATCGGACCATCACAGGGTACCTGTACCGAATGCAACTGATTCGTTTGAAGCGAGCATTGGTCGAAAAAATTCCAACATATTCGGCTAGACATGAATATTCAAACATGACAACTCTAGACTACATGTTGCAATATCTGTTAAAAACTAATTTAAAAGATGTGTTTGGGAAGTTTTGACTCACTCACCTCATAGTCCATACCTTGCCCCATCCGACTGCTATTTATTTCGACCGATGCAGAACGCTCTGGGATACGCTTCACTTTGGAGCAGTTCATGGCATCCAAAAATGAGCAGTTCTTTTGGCTCGGAATCCATATATTTCCAAAAAGATGGGAGAAGGTCATAGCTAAAAACGGCCAGTACTTTGAATAAATTTATATTGATCAAATGTTTTAAAATAAAAGCTAAAAATTTTAAAAAATTCCGCATTTTTAAGTCATACACCAGTCTGGTTATGTGTTAACTAATAGTTATACCCAATAAACCAAACGATATTAAAACGATATCGAAACGATATCATATAGATGATATAAACTATCATATATGATATCGTTTGCGTGTCATAAACGATAGTTTTTGAGGACTAAATTGTACCGTTCCTTATAATATCGTTTTTCCAGGCAATTATGATACCGTTTTCGCTATCATAATTTCCAATAAAAACGATAGTAAAATCGCCATGCTACAGATTTTATTCTGAATGCTATTTAATACTAAAAATGATATATAGTTTAATCTCTTAACTAGATATCTCGCTGAAATCAAGGCATATTTTAACATCTTGGCTGAAATAATACAATAACCTGGAAAGGAAAAATAACATCATACATATTTTCATCACATTTATACCGCATATTTTTGCAAATATTTGAACGTTTCAAATATTGCATACAAATCATTATCAAATTTAAGAAAATTATCGCGTTTTTATTATCTGCCCACTGTAAATCAAATAGTAACGTTTTAAGTGCTTTAGATTTATTTTGTTTTCGTATGTTGTTTGAAAATTTTCAATATAAATCATTTTTCAGTTTGAAGTTTTTTTCAAATGTTTGTGGTTTATTTATTTATTTTATTGGAAGGAAAATTTTTGAAAACTATATTATGATTATATCGTTTTCAATAGTAATATATGATATCATAATTGCCCCCATAAGGTAATACCGATTTTGCTATCATATCGTTTTCTGGTTTATTGGGTACTGACAGTCTTAATAGAATAATTATTTTAACCGACAGTTTAACTATTAGTTAACACATAACCAGCCTTCGTGTTAATGGGGATAAGTTAAGCAAAAATATATTTAATTTCATATTTGTTTCCATATTATTGGGTGTATGACTTAAAAATGAGGAATTTTTTAAAATTTTTAGCTTTTATTTTAAAACATTTGAATATTTAAGTTCATTGTTTTTGACTTTTTGGAAAATCTTTTAAAATATCTTCCGCCATACATACAACAATAAAAATGTTTCACCAATGAAAAAACGTAGTAACTTCATTGAACTTTCATAGGTTCTTTGCAATCATTCTAATGTTTGCATATTTAAATATTCGCATTCTAATGATACGCTACTGTAAAATTCATGAACGTTACACCTAATCGAACCACTACGTCATGACTTGAACCCCAGCCTAAACTACTTCTTTGTCACATAATTTTTTGCTGGGTACATATTTACATTTATATGTGTATATTTATATATGGTTGAGCATTAAAATTTTTTGTTTCCTTTTTTAATTTTGCCATAATTTATGCATTTTCATAGTTGTTTAGTTTTGTGTATATATTTTAGATTACTTATGCAGTGCAGAGCATAAATTTAGATGCAGTAGTAACATAAAATTGTGTACTAACCACTAAAAAGATATGGGCATACTAATTTTGTCATTCTGTTTGTAACAATTCGAAATACTGGTCTTAAAGGCGAAAAGTGTAAATATTTTGGATCCTTATAAAATTCTAAGACGATCTTCTTATGTTCATCCGTCTGTCTATTGAAGCCTTGTGGGAATAATATGTTCACCATGTATTATTTGTTAATTATAAAAGTTTGGTATTGAAAATGGGCAAAATCGGTCAAGAGATACCATAGATATGGACCAATATTTGAGAAAACTTCCAAAAAATTTGAACTTTTTTTTTTTAAATATGGTAAGAATCGGTCCATGATTTATCTTAGCCACCATAGAAATTCCTTACCAGTATATGATTCTATAGGACAAAAATGCCTATAGAATAGCAGTATCCATACAAAATATAGCAAATATAAGTTCAGTGTAGAAATAAATCACAAAACAATAGCACCCTTATAAAATCCACTTCATAAAATCACTTCAAATTCATAAATATTTTTTAAATTTGTTTATCGGCTTAAATTTTGATATAAAATACGGAATTGTTTCTAGATCGAGTATGCAAAAATCTTTCTACAAGATTTTGTGGCGGTCCGTCCATAATTGGCCATTGCTCCCACACAAGATTCACTTCCGAAAATATTGGTAAATAAATTTTTGTTAAAAAAATTGGTGAAAGTAAATGTTAAAAAAAAACGATTATTAGCTTATAAGGACCGAGATCGAAAACTTTTTAACATACATATATGTTAATAAAAATGAAATCACTAAAATTACAGTTTTGAATCTTTTTTTATTTGATTGAAATTATTGTTACAATTTACAAAAAAAAAAAATTATTTTTATAGTTCTAATCATTAATGATGAAATTTTGAACATTTTTTGAGAACCCTTCCATTATGGTTTTATAGTGCTTTATGTCACTTTGTTCGAACAGGTTGTCCATCTCCGTTTAAAATCTACCACACTTTTGGACACCTTTTTTGTGCTCTTCAATTCTCTTTTAACAAGAGCCCAATATCTCTCCACTAGGCTTAGCAGTTTGTAGGATTGCCTCTCTTGGTACAAATACCACATTATTGTTCTTGTACCACTCAAGACCTTTCTCACCATAGTGACAGATGCCAAATCAGGCCAAAAATAAGTGAACACATTAAGAATTCTTATGAATGGCAACATCCTTTATTGTAAACATTCCTTGATGTAAATTTCGGTATTTATAGAGCCCTTTGCAACAAATGTTTGGCTTTTTTGCCGCAACTGCATATTGCTTACCATACCAATAACTTTTTGGGAAATTTTGTCTGCTTTTGGGTCCTAAACTTTCTTTAAAATTCCCTCGAGCATCTGCAACATAACAAATTTTCCATACGTACATTTCGTCATACATTATGCAGCAGGTATATGGATTCAGACCTTTGATTGTTTGGCCAACTTTTTGTAAGACCAAGTTGGGTTTAATAATTTTAGTGCTCACCTTTTTCTGGTTACTCATTTTAATCAGATTAACAACAAGTGAACATAATTGACAACAAACATAATAACTGAGATGCTTTACAAAGGTAACTTGATAAAAATAATACTTGGATTAAAAGTTTTAATGAAAAACATTTGTTAAGAATTTTACGATCTCAGTCCTTATTTCAGAGGATATATTGATGTGTAAATTATGTATGTAAGCTGTTTCGTGGCTTCGGATTTGATTCGGGCTTGATTTCAACAGACGGACACGGATATATCCAAATGTACAAAAAATATTTTTTTAAAAAAGCAAAACTCCAAGCAAATACATGAAATTGTTCCTACCGTTAGGTCATGAAATTAACATAAATTTGGTACATACTACGTGAATACAAAATACACAAATTCAAGTGGTTAAAGATAAAATTGCTAAGTCCGGGCATATTTTAGTTTTTCTTCCTCAATACTACCCTATGCTAAACCGAATAGAAAAATATTTCTCCAAAACTACAGGCTATAGTAAATTGCCAGCGGATCCAGATCGAAAAATGGACTTGGTAACCATAATTAATAAATCCTGGGAATCGGTAACACCTTCAGATTGCAATAAATTATATTTGACATAGAAATAAATATTTTATATAATTATGTCTTAAAAATAATTAAATATTTGGAAATTAAAAACGGAATGACACTCATGGTAAAGGATATAAAAATTGACTACAAACTTTGTTTAAATAAATAATTTTACAAATTTGAGACTAAAAACAAATATCCTTGAAATCCGTCAATTTCATATCGGTCCTCTCGCTAAGCCATAATTTCTACAACAGACAGATATAGCTAGATTGACTTACAATCTTATGATGAGCAAGAATATGTATACTTTTGTGCGATGAATATTTCGATATGTTACAAACGGAATGGAAAAATCAATATACCCCACGTCTTTTTTTGATGGTGGATATAAAAACTATTTGTAATATGATTTTTTTCGTTATTTAATTTTTTCACTTTTATGCAAAATATTGCTACTTTGATGCAAAAGTTAAAACTGCAAACAAAATGTGTTGCATCTAAGTTCGCCAAATTTTTTTTCAAGTTTTTAGATGATGGAGACAAATTTTCTTTCTTGGGATCATCGAAAATCGAAAAAATTAAATATACGGGTCATCGTGTTATTGTGTATATTTAAATAAAGAAAACTTTGTCTTGATAGCTTTATGTCTCAGGAAATATTCTAGCCAAAGAGAAATATACACAGAATCGCTAAAAATAATCTAATTTTTCTAATACATTCTCACCACTTAGGTTTTTGACAACTGAGTTAGGTTTCTATCGGGAGAGTTTCCGAACTCTGTGTATTTATCTATGATTCTGGCTACACTTAAACCAGTAGCCACCACTGTAGTTGCATCCATTTAATGCATTTGCATTTCGTATGTGTGCAATAGATCACAAACATACTTAATGCAATTATATGATTTATTTAGTTTTTTAATGGCTTTAAAATAAATAGTAGTTTCATTTATTGTTGTATTATTATTATATTTTCTCTGATGTCTACAGTCGGCTATATAGCAACATATCCAAAGTATTTTCATTATGGCATCCATAAATTTCACAAAAAACATTTTAATAAAAAAACAACATAAAATTTAAAGAAAATAAATTAAAACTATAAATATTTTAATTGAGCATGAAAATAAATTTAAAATGCATTTCTAACATACATCCATACATATTTTAAATTGTGAAATGAAAAATGTAAATAATTTAAAGTTCTTATTAAAAATATATTCTTAAAAATGATACATAAGGGAATTCTATAAATTGGCTTTAGAAAAGTAATGTGATGAATTTGGATTAAATTCAGGTTATAGTTTTAACAAAATAAAGCTTTATTATAACAAACATTTAAATGTACCTTAAAAGAAAACTATTTATGTTAAAAAAAAATCATTAGGAATATATGTTAATTTCCTAAAGATATGCTGTGATATTTCACGATATTATTTTCTTAATAAAGTACATACTATGTACGAGTAGTGTAAGTATCACTACAAACTACAACAGAAACAATTCAGATGATGAATCCTGTATGAAACAGAAACAGCACAAATGTGCTTAATAAAACTTTTGATTTACGATTGTACAACTTTTTACACAACCAAACAGACCTTCATACAAACGAGAGCTCATACATCACAATGTAAAAATGTCGAAAAATATTAGTTGATCTCAGTCTTTTAGTATCATCAGCCATCAGTAGACAGATGTATGTTTTTTTTTTTGTTTTCTATATGTATATGTTCACTTTATTTTATGCACACACAAACACAGATTTTTTTACGATATTTTCATATATAAACATTAGGTTGGCCCTTATTTTACACTTTTTTAATTTACGATACTCTCAAAGCATAACGTTATTCTCCGTCATATGGAAACAGAATGCTGAAAATTTGAGCAAAATCGAACAAAATTTTTAACAAAAATATATTTTTGAAAAAAAATTTCATTAAAAGTAATTTTTGTAATTCGTTTAATATAAAAATGTTTCAACATTATAACCATTATAACTTCATAGGCCAAAAAAAGCTATGCGGCCATACATGAAACCGCAATATTCCATCATGTCAATTTAGAATGAAGTAGTTGGGAAGTTTTGTCCCACCGGCCTTATGGTTTGAGGGTTTACGCGGTAGTTCACTGCGTGCGAACAATCAAGTAGAGTGGAAGGGACGCCGTTTTGAGAAGACCACACGACTCGTCAGATGTAATGTTGTGTACATCGTAAAGTATTTAAAAAGTCGTGTTTGCTAGACCCAACCTGTAGCCCTGAGATATCTCAGTAGGTTGTTTAGTTTAGACCCGGCTACCTCAATGTGTCAGGGCTGGGCATTCGCAGAGAAGGTGGAAAATCGTTTCCTCTTTTTCCCTATCCTTACAGCTACGACAATGGTCGTTATAATTGCGTCCCAGATGATTCGCATGCTTGCCTAATGTCCAGTGTCCCGTTAATATTGCCAACAACCTTGATATATCCCTTCTATTCCGGATTATCAGTTGCATAGTACGTTTTTCGTTTAAAAAAAAAGGGCCACATCAACTTGGCCACCGGAAACAACACCACAGCTCATTTTAGAACCATCTGTATATATCCTAGTGTCGTATTTGTACACAAGATTACCTCTACACCACTCACTCCTGGAGGGAATCAAGACATTGAACACCCTAACAAAGTCTATGTATGGAGTAATATAGTCAGAAGGCTGGAGAACGATCGAAGGCAATAGGCTCAGAATCCCCGCATGGCCATATGTTCTCGATCTTCAACAACCAGATGCATGAAGCATCGCTGCGCTGCAGGCAGTGGTGGCCATTATGTGAAGGTCTATTGGCATCACGTTCATGGGGGGCACCGCTGGCAGCATTCTTGTCAATCTTGTTAAGAATGAATAGCGCCTTGGCGTATCGTGGGGGAATGGAAAAAGGGGAATAGAAGGGATAAAAAGGGGTAAGGGAAAGGAGAGGGTAACCTTTGGTCATGAAGGCTTTTGAGTTCATTATCTCGAAAGTTGACCGTACATCAGCGGTATCCACAACCAAGATAAAAACCACAGCCAACACTAAAGCCAGAAATCACTACAAGATTGTTATCCAGGTGGCAGGAAGGGGATTTCGCAGTTTTTCAACCGCGGAAGTTTGAAGCTTGGAATCATGGTCTTTGTCGTGAAGAGTACAAGTTCTGTTTTGCTTGGATTCTCCCTAAGGCCACTTACCGTGGCCCAATTGTCGAACAACCCTAAGGCAGTGAACGTAATATGACTGATCACATCCAGAAACAATCCTGATACAACTTTTATCCCCTTTCTGTCTAGATCAATGAGAATCGATTTAATGACGATAAGCCACAATAGTAGAGAGATTACCCCTCCACCGGCCTTACTTTGCTTGGATTCTCCCTAAGGCCACTTACCGTGGCCCAATTGTCGAGCAACCCTAAAGCAGTGAACGTAATATGACTAATCACATCCAGAAACAATCCTGATACAACTTTTATCCCCTTTCTGTCTAGATCAATGAGAATCGAGTTAATGACGATAAGCTATCGTAGTGGAGAGATTAACCCTCCACCCGCCTTATAGTCCAGGCATTGCCCCGTTCTCCTACTAAAAAAAATTTCTAATTCATTATTAAATTATTCGAATACATATTTATACACTTCAGCGTGAGTGACAAGGGTATTTATATATATCCGCAAGAATTTAAATTGGTAAAGAAATAAATAAAAATTCCTAAAATTTTCTGGTTTTCGAAAAATTCACAACATTGAACGGAAAATGCATTATTCGTTAATTCTGTTTTTCTTTGTCGCTTTCATATCCTTGAATTTATTAGTATTAGTATTATTAGTATATAACTGTATTGTAACAGTATTATCGTTTTTAGCAATTATTTTTTTCAAAATTTTAAAAATAAAGTCAATATTCTTAGAGTTCGATTATTTTGGCTCGCACAATTTTACCACTGTTTTTACTAAAAATTTTATAATCATCCTTACGTAAAAACATATTGGACAAAATGCCTATGATCAATAAGAATATAAAACAAGTAAGAAAGTATGGTCGGTCAAGCCCGACCAGATAATACCCTACACTAAGTAAATGAGCAAAAACATTTTTCTTTCAAAATTTCAATAATTTATATTCGTGAGCGATTTTCGGAAGTGGGTCTTATATGGGAGCTATGACAAATTATGGACCGATCGCCACGAAATTTGGTCACGTGATTAATGCTTATATGAATGTTATTTATGTTGAATTTTATGTGTATACCAACATTTGTAGGAGATTTATGCTCGTTAAAGTGATTATCGGATGCAGGCCTTATATGGGAGCTATGACTAATTATGGACCGATCATAATAAAATTTGGTGACATGAATTCCCTATATATAAAACTTATTTGGACAAATACTTGTGTAGATACCTATATAAATTAAACATTTGTGACGGATAAAATCCACTTTCGGGAGGACATTTGTATGGGGGCTAGGTGAAATAATGGACCGATTTCAGCCAGTTTCAACAGGCTTGGTCCATGGGCCAAAAAAATGATATGTACCAAATTTTATCGAAATATCTTAAAAATTGCGACCTGTACTCTGCGCACAAGCTTTACATGGACAGCCAGCCAGCCAACCAGCCAGCCAGCCAGCCAGCCAGCCAGCCAGACGGACGGACGGACGGACGGACATCGTTTAATCGACTCAGAAAGTGATTCTGAGTCGATCGGTATACTTTAAGGTGGGTGTTAGACTAATATTTTTGGGCGTTACAAACATCTGCACAAATCCATTATACCCTCCCCACTATGGTGGTGTAGGGTATAAACAGCAGATGTGGACAATTGGATACTTTTTTGAGTAAAATCAGTGCTGTTGGAAATCATATAGCTAGCGTTGCTTTTTTATGCTCGGTACTGTATATCTGGATTACTAATTCATTAATATAGACAATATGGATATCTGATGATAGATATTTCAAACGATATTGCAACGAGGTATATAACGCCATAGTCTGTCGGACATACAATGGATCAAATTCGGGAAAACAACTTTTTAGCCCGAATTTTTTTTCACAAATAAATTTAAACATTTATTTTTTTAATTAAACAAAAATTGCCATGAATTGTTTTTCGCTACGAAATTAATCCTGCTGTTAGGTTAAGCCCATTTGGTCCAGTTTTTTAATTTCTCAAAAATACTAAAAAATAATAATATGGTGATTTTCCATGAAGAAAAATAAAAAGTTTTGAATTAATGTAAAATTTTAACGGTTATAGATATAATAACAAAATTTGGAACTAACATAGATTCAAATGTCTTTAAATCAATGGCATTACAATTTTTAAAATTTATTATTTTCAAATACCGAAATTCCTAAAACGGGAAAAATTAGTTCCGAAAACAGAGTTTATATTAGAAAAGAGCATACTATGACGTTATTTACCCCATGATAGTAAAAACGCTCTGCAATTATTTAAGAAACATATAGGTTTATACAAATATGGAGCTCGTTTTTGGATGGGTGCTTTGCCTTTTTAGAATTTTTTATTCAAACTGAAATTTTTTTTATTTTGGCCAAGTTTGGTTAGGTCTGAGGGGTGTTATGTCCAAGTGAACCAATTTTAACTTTACATGCTTTTGCATTTAGTTATATTTCCGAATCATAGACACGTTGTATATAGTCCCAAAGAAATTTTTTTTCTACAAAATATATGTGCTTTTTCGGGAAAAAATACGGTCCTTTTACATGTCCCATCGTGGGATGCGTATGAAAGTCTTTTTTTTTTATTTATAATTTTATCGCCAGTATAGCTGATATTTTATTTCGATCCTCCGCAGGCCCGCCATATCTAAAAAAACATATAATGAGTGAGCAAAAAAAAAAAGAAATCAATAAACCTGAATATCTCTTCAACTAATAGAGATAACTTACATATGTAGAGATATTTCTTGTTGATCTTCTCAAGGACTATATATAATTAAAATTTCAGTTCATTCGGATCGTAAATGTATTTTTGACCCGAGGTGACCAGCTTTGAGGAGCTGCGTACTGGCCCCATTAATGCTAAGAAGCTGAATAGACGTAAATTAACTCAAAAGTACCTCAGCTCCAACCATGTGAAATTTTATAACAATATCTCTAATAGTTTCCGAGATACTGAATTATTTCCACAAAAAAAAAACGTTTCTAAGCCACTGTGTGTCGTAAGAACTAGTAACGTGTGATTGTTGTTATGAAACCTGAAAATGTATTTAACCCCCTAATGCCCAAGCATAGCCAAAGTACTCGTCGCAAAAATCCAAATATAACAGATTTTGCTTTTTAAAAACTCATGTACTAGTTGCTAAAAAACGCACTTAAATTATTTTAAAAAACTTTCAAAGTTTTTGAAATGAAATATTAGTTATATTTGCATTTATTGGCATTTTGCAATGAGTGCCTTGAGGCATGCTTAAGAATAAGAGGGTTAAATAAGTCGTTAACACATATACATATAACATTTAGAGAAAAGATGAATAGGATAGATTTACCCAGTCATAATCTTCAGATAATGTTAATTTTTTATTTTAAAATTTAGGCGAATTTTTTTTTTTTTTAATTTTTAATTTTTAATTTTTTTTATTGAAACATTTTGTTATAGAAGTATTTTTAAATGTCAGAAAAATTGTAGCCACTAATACAACCACTAATATTTGCCAATTGAGCGCATACTACTAAATTTAATACGCTTATTGGGGACGAATAAATACCATAATTTTAAGTAAGTAAATGTATATTCGGTTATAATAACTAACATTAATATTGTCAGAGCCTTTATTCGATTGAAATTACATATGTTGTTATACAGTGCAAGCTCGGTATTCGCGACTACCCATTATCGCGACGACCCGGTTATGGCGAAGGCTTATTTTTTAATATTGCAGGTTCTATAATCGCGACAGTTTACGAAAAACAGGTTCTATTTTCGCAACTTTTATCTGATTGTTTTAAATTTGATTACAATGACTATAACCAAAAAAGGGAAATCCAAGTCTTTTGGTATATTGATGTTTTTGGTAGATTTTGATATTCAATCTTGTCAGTTTATTCATGTCACTTGCTGTGTAAATACATCTTTTAATATGGGAAAAATTCAATATATTGTAAAACCAACAATTTCTCAAAAATAAGAGATTTTAAAAATAATTTTAAAGTGGAGATTCCATAAATTCAATTTGCGTGAATTACAAGTTACATTACTTCAGGTTACCGCATTATAAAGCAAGAAAATTCAATAAAAAAGTGCATACGTACAACAGAAAGTGGCCCTTAAAGAAAGCTGAGTACCTAAGAATGGAAAAAAATGATTTATAAGTGATTTTTAAAACAAAGAGAAAAAATTGATCCAATATCAGCAGCGATTTTACGTACAAAAGCCAGTCATTTGTTTTTAAAAATTTATCAAACCAATTCAGGTTTTAATGCCAGTGAAGGATGGTTGAAGAAATTTAAGCGTCGACAAGGAATTAGATTTTTAAAAATTACGGGCGAGAAATTGTCTTCGAATCCTCAACTTATTCCTCCATTTGTGAAAGAGTTTAAGGATTATGTTCATGAGCATGGGTTGACTCTTCATTAAATCTACAATGCCGACGAATCTGGTTTATATTATAGGATACTTCCAAATCACACTCTTTCACATGTAATGAGAAAACAGCGCCCGGAAGAACAATATGTAAAGAACGAATAACTTTTTTGCCCTGTTCAAATGCGAATGTCATAGACAGAAAAACCGCCTTTAAAGGCTTTTTCAATAATCCTGTAATATACAACTCCAGTAATAACGCCAGGAAGAAATAATTGCTATATACATAAAAGATATTCAAGGTTCCAACACGAATTTGTTGCCCAAGTTAATTTTCACCAATTAGTAAAAGTAAGTTGTTCATAAGTAAACATTTTTTAGGTCCGAGAATTTTTGGCTTCAAAGGGTCTGCCACAAAAAACAGTTTTGCTTTCAGATAACGCGACGTGTCACCCAGTTGAGGAACTAAAATGTGATGACGGTTTAATTATAGCAATGAATCTACCACCCAATTGCACTACGCTTATTCAACCGTTAGATCAAAACGTAATCAACTTGGTCAAATTATATTATAAAAAACAACTGATCACCTACTTGCTTGACCAGAAGGGAACAAATTTGGAGCTCAAACTAAAAAACTTCAACCTCAAAAATGCAGTTCAGATTCTAGCTACTTCCTGGGATAAAATATCAGTGTCCAATATCCGAAAATCCGGGAACGCCTTGATCGAATTCGGTACTGAATGAAGCGAAGAGGATAAGGAAGAAAACGAAGATCTTCCAAATATTGGTACACTTGTAGCTCAAATTGATACGGAACATCATTTCACGAATGCTGACATAAACAACTGGATTCAAGAAGAATTTCATGTGGAAAGTTGCTCCTCATTACTTTCCAGGAATTATCAGATATGAAATCAGAGGATTTATACGATAGTGGTCATGAAGAAAACATAATTAAAGTGGACTATTGTTTAACATCGATAAACATATGCATACAATGGGTTTTGGAAAATGATAAGCCGACAACAGCACTGTATGAACTACGTGATTCAGCTGTTATTATAATAATAATTTTGTTAAAAAAAATAATGAAGATATACAATAGTTTTAAAATTTCGTTGGAAAATATTCGTATCGTGCCCCTAAACTGGAAACTTCAAAAGTAATGTGTAACCTGTAAACGTTATCCGATTTTGGTTAAAATTGTCAGCATAGACTTATTATATTATGGAGGACAATTTAAAACCTTAATATCATCGAATAACCAAGCGTGCAAAATAAAAGCCAGCCTAATGTTCATTCACAGATGTTTTTTTTATGATATTTTTATATATGTACAATGTTCTTTGTACATACATATTTTATCAAAAATGTTTTTTGTATATTTTTGTTATTTTTCTCATATTCATTTCGTCAGTTTTATTTTATTTATATTCCTTAAATTAAGGTTTGTGTTTGAGCTTGATAAATTGCCTTGTCACGAGTTTTAGTAATCGTTTTATTGCATATGTGTTTGTTTGTTTATTTATGAATACATACATATGTATATACATATATGTTTATATATATGTATGAGTGTGTGTGTGTTAAATTATCGCTAACTAGAATATACATAACATATATTGGATGTATCTATATAGATTCTAATAAAATGTTCTAAATTTACACATACAAAGAATATGACAAACAAATAAAAGTGATTTGAAGCGCGAATGACAACAAAAAGCTGAAAAATTTAGAATTTTAAAAAAAATGTATTAAAATCTTTAACAATATAAATAACTTTAACTATGGTACTAATTCTATAAAATTGACGGTACGGAAAATTGATGTTTAAATAAATAGAAATGTAAAAATCTATTTAAAGATTCATTAAAAGGTTATTCGGGAATACAAAATTAATATTTTAATAAGATTTAGTTTTTGTATGCTAAATTCCCAATTTTATTGCTAAATTCACTGAAATTTATTGTTGGTTGCTTAGGCCAGATCATCAGGAAATCTTTTTCGAAAACGCTTTAGAAAAACTAAATATATTATACAAATAAAACTATAGAGTGAATGAGAATTACAGACACTTAAGCTTTATTTGAAAAAAAAGATCAAAGCTTAAACAAAACACCAAAAATAAACAGTACTTTTACCTTTTCCTACTTTCCCTACTCCAATTGGTTCGTTTCTTGCCGACACACACTGTAGTGTATAAGTGAGTAAAGAAAAAAAATCAAAAATAAAGCGAGTTGCCAGTTTTGTCTTGATGCACGAGCGCCTTCGAATTTATCATTAAAAGGTTATTCGGGACTACAAAATTAATATTTTAGTAACATTTAGATTTCATATGCTAAATTCCAAATTCTGTTGATAAATTCACTGAAATTTATTGTTTTTGGATAAAAAGGTTTTTTGTAAAGTAAGAGGTAATACACAGGTTAATAAATTGGGCAGGTTTGGCCAAGGACATTAGGTCACTGAAGCAAAACATGACAGATACTCAATTTAGATCCTGTGATAATCTCCGAATGGGGAAAACGATAGATTTTAATACACACAAAACTTAAAGTTGCTTCAAGTTTTGACAAAAGCTTTAGTAAGAGTCTATGCTTCAACAGCTTCATTTGCGAAGAAGTGAAGCCCAATGATTCCTCTAGCCCAAAATCCACTTCAATTAAAGACACTTTGTAGATGCATTCATTGTTATCTGAAAAGAAAATGATGATTGTCATTAGCATCATGTTTACCAGACTGACTGTCTGATATGGCATTAGTAAGATTGTTGAAAAAAATGTACCTATAATTTCCTAAATCAAATACAGAGTTTTCCAACAAGATGTGTTATTTTGGTATTCAAAGAAAAATGGCATTTTTTAGATAAATTATCGGATGTTTATTTCATAATAAAGAGGAAGGTTTGCCGTTAATAATGACCTTATTTTTTTCATGGAATTTTCCATAACCAAATCGCAATATGGCTGCGCTATGTCCTCGATAGCCACACGATTTCTATCTTTGAGGTCTTGAATCGACACTGGGCTATTGGCGTAGACCTTAACTTTCACGTGGCCCCAAAGGAAGAAGTCACAAGGTGTTAAATCACAAGATCTCGGTAGCCAATTGTAATCACCTCTTCGAGAGATAACACGATCCGGAAAGTCTTCCCGTAACAGAGAAATGGTTTCGTTGCTTGTGTGGCACGTAGCGCCATCTTGTTGAAACTAAACGTTGTCCAGATCAATATCATCCAAAATACGATGTAATGACGTTTGTGGAATGCCAAATTCCAAAGAAAGAGGAGGAATGGACAAACCTGGGTTTTCTTCAACACTTTGGGCTACAGCAGCAATATTCTCAGTTGTTCCTTAGCGACTTCACATCACTAACTTGTCATAACAGCTCGAATTTTTCCACCAATTTCTGTATTTCGGTCCGACAAGGTGCTTCACGACGACCCAAAATTCCTTTAGTTTTGCGAACTGTGACTGCAAGATTTTCACCATTTTTAAAGTGAATATTGATAATTTCAATGCATTGATGAAGCGTGTATCGTTCCATTTTTATTAATGGCGTAGTTTCTACTTGTCAAATGTCAAAGAATAAAAGTGACAGCTACCGAAATACCAGATGATTCAAAATAACACCTCTTGTTGGAAAACCCTTACTTTGTTAAGGAGTTACATTCAAACTTGTATATACCTAAAGCCATAGAGAAACATAGAGCGGAAACTAGAAAAAAACTCAAACAAAAAAATTACTCAAAAATGTTACACATACGAGTGTTGTTTTTGTTTTCACATAGTTTTTTTTACTAATACATTCTCACCACTTAGGTTTTTGACAACTGAGTTAGATCTTTGACAGGAGAGTTTCCGATCTATGTGTATTTATTTATGCCTAAAGCCATAGAAAATATAGATAGGGTGGAAACTAGAAAAAAATAAACTCAAACAAAAAAATTACTCAAAGTGTTACACATACGAGTGTTTTTTTCGTTTTCACATAATTTGTTTTACTAATACATTCTAACCACTTTGGTTGTTTGCAACTGAGTTAGGTCTTTTCCGCCTAAAGCTCTTTAAAATTATATTTCATACTTCTTGTTTTATCTTGGAAGAAACTATAAATATATTTGGTCAATTCACAAGGCATCTTATCATGTCATATTGTCAATATATTTCACAATGGTTTTTATTGCTTTTCAAGCAAAAAATGTCCTAAAATAATACTACTTTCTATGCTATGTTTATTGTGTTATCGTAACTAACCAGCAGAGACCAACGCTGAATGCCTAAGATTCGGATAAGCCGAGGCGCCGAGTCGTGATATATTAGGACATTAAGACAATATGACTGATAAAAGACCTTGTGAATTGAACAATTGTAAAAAAAACTCATTTTTTATAAGAACTGTTATCAGTAGACCCAAGACATCATAAAATAAACCGAGATACATTTTTATCAAAACATGTTTCCTTTGAGTTGGTCTAAAGTGATTCCAAAATTATTTTTTTTTATCTAAAAAAAATCTTCCAACAACTAATTAAAAATTATGAAAACAACCACTATTATGTTATCAATAGTTTTTCTTATCCTTCTATTTGGTCCTATAGCTAACAGTCTGTTTGTAGCGCATCTGTTTAGTGTTTTTTCGATGTCACATAGTTGTTAATGTCTGTTGACAGTTGTGTCACTTCTGTTGAGTATAAATAAAATAATACATACACATACAGAGTTAAAAACACGTATGGCACTAAGTCTCTTATGAACGACAAATATCACGAACATAAAATGTATATATGTACTAGGGTGGCCCTTATTTTGTACTTTTTGAATTGCAGGATTTCAAGGTTATTATGTTTTTGGTCACAAATTATTTCATAAAACTTTTAGCTCATTCAATTCGTCACAGTATCAAAAGCAATTTTTTTTCGACTTAATTAAAAGAATTTTTTATTTTCAAACAAATTTCTTTGAACTTTTGTAATTCTGACATAAAAAACTTAAAAAATCAAGTCGAAAAGCTATATTCTGCTGTGCCGAATCTTATATACCCTTTAACATAATTTACTTTAAGATAAAGTCTGAAATTATTTTTTGTTTAAACATTTTTTAATAAAAAAGAACCCGGTTTAAAAACAATTTTTCCCGATTTTAACCCATTGTAGGTCCGAATTGCTACAGCGTATGGGTATGGTCTTTGAAATATCTATCATTATATATCGATATTGACTATATTAGTGACTTAGTAATCCAGATATACATCAAAATAGGTAAAATATCAAGGTAGTCCTGGTTTTTATTGCTTATATATCAGCAATTTTTGGTCAAATTTTTTTTTTATATAGCAACCGAACCGAAGCTATAGCGGATATATTAATATATGAATCATGTATGTTAGTCATTGGGGGGCTACTGAAATATGATTTCAACATACAGACTGACAGACAGACAGACATATCTATATCGATTCCGCTATCTACTTATAACGATTCATGGGATCGCAAATGAAAATTGTAGAAATTAAAAACGTATATATATCCTAGCTAATCATGGTGATGGGTATAATAAACAAAATGTTTGTGATTTATAAAAACCAAATTTGTACCAATTGAGTTCGTTTAGAAATTCGCCAATTTTATAAAATTGTTTCTTTGGGTTGTCTGTTCCAAAAATAAAAATTTTTTTACCCGCGATTAAAAGAAGATGGGAGGTATATTAATTTTGTCATACCGTTTGTAATATATCGAAATCTTGGTCGTAGAAAAAAAATATTAACTATCAGCCCTTATAAATTACTAAAACGATCTAGCTATGTCCGTCAGTCTGTCCGTTTGCCCGATAGAACCTAGACAGAAGTACTTTGGACCCTGAAATTTATCTCAAATATTCTTTGCTCCTGATCACCAAAGTTTAGCATTGAAAATGGGTTGAGCCAGAGTTATGAACCAAAATGTGAGACAACTTCAAAAAAGTTGATATATTTCCAAAAATTTGTTGCTACTTTCTTTAAATATATTGCAGATACAACCATAAAATCGAATATATATACAAATAAATACATATATCATTCACTATTGTTTACTTTAATATTTCTCATATTTCTCTCGTTGCACAGACACATGCTACTTTAATTTCTCACAAACACAATGTGAGGAAAATGTTAAGTGTGTATAAGTGTGTGCGTATATAGTTGAAATGTATTAGTATGTGAGCTACTAAGTTTATTTAAGCCCAAAGTAAACTTTAATAAACCATCAAGATACAAACATATTGGTAAAATTATTATATATTTGTTGTAGTACGTGGTCAGGTAGTGGAGTCCTTTAAAAAAACATAATATTTATTTAAACTCAGACTGATTGTGCAGACAGCAATAAACAAATGATAACAAGACAATGTTTGGAGCAATCTACATTTAAATCCAATGTAATAATTTCCAATGAATTGATCGATACGATAGTAGCACATTGCTAGTTGACCCCCGGAAGTCAATGTTCTACACGGATGATGATTATTGGAATCTATCATCAATGATTCGGACACATCCACTCGGAATTTATATTGAGTCATGGCTTCTTATAATAATTCTGGGAAATGCAATTTAACTTACACGCATTTACTATAGGGGCACTAAATAATATTGTCACTAATATAAAATACTTCATGCCCCGGATTCGAATTCGGTAATTGTTAATGGTGTTGTCAAAAGGTCCTCACCTTCTATGCTATGATAGTATTGGTTGACCAACTGAGGCTGACCAATCCGGAATATTGTCCGTCGCTTTCGTTTCGCACGAACTTTGGCGTATGACTCAGGAAATTCAATAGTAAGAACATGAACTAAAAATATAAGAATGAATGATGAATAAACGAAAATATATTTTTGAGTATATGTAACAAAATCCGACGTAAATCGTGCTGTACCTAACATAATAGCACCGGGACCATAGCGGATATATTGATGTATGATGTACACTGACGGATTGATTGACATGGTTATATAGACACTATATATTACGATCCGGAATATACTTGTATATACTTACTTTATGGGGACGCAAATGAAAAATGTTGAAATTACAAACGGAATGAAAAACTTTTATATAACCTAAGCACTCATGGTGAAGGGTATAAAGATATTGTTATGTAAAGCAAAATTCATTTAAGTATACATTTTGTGCCAGTAGTAGCAAAAGAAGCCAATAATTTGTAACATCAGGCACGATAAACAATGCAATATATATAAAGGAAAGGTAAAACGGCTTTTACGTTTCATAAAACAGCACAGAGTGCCTTCATATTTCTGACCCAATCATGCCACTATGAAAAAAAGGCCCTTGAGTGGTATTCAAACAATAATGTCAATAATGTACTATTAGGAATATCCACTCATCTGTCCAGAACTGCGGCCAGTGGAAAGGTATTGGGTTCTTGTAAAAAAGGAATTTAAGAACACAGGAAACGTATCCCAGGACATGTCCGATTTAAAGCGTAAGTGGACCACCTCGCCCAATAAGGTAACGGCAGCAACTATAAAATATTTAATGGGAGGATTTATGAAAAAGTGGAAAAATGATAAAGGAATTTGTAAAATATTTGAATAAATTTACGCATTTATGAAAATTTTTTCCATTGAACGGTTTAAGTTTTATTTTACTTAATACAAGTAGAAGTTTTTTTCGGAACACTCTTTATATTGTCGGTTAAATTTCAAACAACCAAATATATGTATCTTTAGATGCTGTTGCTACTCAACCGAAACGCTAAAGTAAGTAGATATGGTTGATTAGATGTGCCGATTAAAGAAGCTGCAGCTGTTATAAGATTAGATAGATCGAGTACTTTAGCAAGATGTTTGTGCATTGGTTCGCTGCAGCCATGCACGAAATAATGGCATCTATTTTTTGAGTAACCCGAAAACTGGATTTCCTGAATACTTGATTTTTTAAATACTATACTTCATACAAGTCGTTGTATAAACATATTGGTTCTACTTTATTCTATATATTTTCGGAAAATGTTCATCAATGAAGAAATGTTGAAACTGTTGGTCCAACGTGCTGTGGATCCAATCCAAAATTTAGCTGAACAAAATTATAAACGCTTTTATCATTAGAATAAAGCGAAACATATTTCCTAAAAAACTGATAACTTGCTCTCGTACAAAGTAAAGTAGTATTGTAATTGGTCGTTTTCGGTCATATTTTTGTTTAAAAATTTTCTTTTGTTGGGTTTCAAATAATTCAAAATATATTTTAAACATTTTTAGCCTTTATTTTGCAACATTTGAACAATATAAGTTTATTCAAAGTATTAGCCATTGTTAGCTATGATCTTTTCCCATCTCTATGGCAACATATGGATACCGAACCAAAAGAACTGCTCATTTTTTGAGGCTAAGAATCAAGACAATACTCTATTCCAAAATGAAGCGTATTCCAGAGAGAGCGTCCTGCATCGATCGAAACAAATAGCAGTCGGAGGGGGCATGGTCTGGAGTATAAAGCGGGTGAGGCAAAACCATTCTAAATACTTTTTAAGAGGCATTGCAATATGTGACCAAGCGTTGTCATGTTGGAATATTACGGTTGCATATCTGGCCGCATATTCTGGTCGTTTTTCGGCCAATGCTCACTTCAAATGAATCAGTTGTTTTCGGTACATGTTTTCTGTGATAATCTGGCCATATTTCAGCGGATCATAATAGATAGAACCCTTTTTCTCCCACAAAATACAGAGAATTACCTTGGCGCCATGGATATTTGCCTTTGCTATCGTAACGGATCCATTTAGCATCGTAAATAATGATTCGGTTCCAAAATAGCGTTCAAGCAGTATTTCGAACATGCCAATCGTCTTTCAAGTTCTCTCTGCTTCAATACGTATGGTACCCAATTTCCCTGCTTTTGGATGAATCCTGCTTCTCGCAAATATTTTGAATTGCTGCTTGAGTAGCCTAAAATAATTTTTTAAGCTCTTGTTGACTTTTGCAGCAATCTTCATGGAGTAGTACCTCCAATTCACGGTCTTCACACTTTTATGGCTGGCCTGGTCGATCTTTGTCTTCCGTGTCAAAATCACCACTTCTGAACCGCACAAACCATCTCTCGCACTATGAAACAGATGGAACACATTCACCGTAAGCTTTGATGAGCAATCGGTGTGCTTCGTCGGCTTCATTTTCAAATTAAAGTAGTAAAGTAAAATTTCCCGCATATGGCGCTTTGTTGGTACAAAATTCAACATTTTCGAAGCAAAAAAAAACTTTCTTGACTCTCAAAAGACGACTGCTGAAGCCCGTCTAATGATTAGTCTGAGGCAAAATTGAGAATGCGCCACCTTTTATTTCCAATTTTTTCGGAAAAGATTTTATTAAAAATTTATCACAAAATGTATACTTAAATGAATTTCACTTTACATAACAATATTTTTATACCCTTGCCACACAAGAAACATCATGGGTAATTTTGTTTGTTTTTTTTTTTTTTTGTCCGGTATTGTTCTTGAACATTATCCCGTTCATCAGCCACATACAAATTTAGACCCAAATGTTGTGAAAAATCTACTAGTATATAAGTTTCATCATCAATCACACAACAGGTGTATTTTTTTTTATATAATTTGACCTCAATTTTTATGATCTTTCTTTTGCTTTTTAGTTCTTTACCGCATTGCTATCTAAAACTTTATACGACTAAAACACAGCATTAGCTTTAATTCTGCGTACAAAAGATTCATTCAACTTTACAAGCTGCTTTTCTCATAAAAGTGTAAGTGTTAGGTGCTCTTCGAAATTTGCCTTTCCAATATCTGTTAAAACTATTTTTCTTTCTGATCCAGGTTTCATTTCAGTGCTCATGTCTTCCTTATACTGTTTATTAATGGCTCTTGAAATAGTGTGACGATGAACTTTCGAATCTTTTGCACTTATTTTCAACTTTTAATACCTTTTCTAAACTGATTTTTGTTTATATGGCTTCAACTGGGCTTTATAAACTATAAAGGGGCCCATAGACACATACTGCTCATGCTCATGCAATAAGCATGTGTTGGTAAATTTTAAATGTTTGTTTATGTATGCGACATACAGACAATGCAGTATGAAAAATCAAAATAGTTTTGATTTGAAATGAACTCGTACTGTTGACAGTTGTTCAAATGAACAATAGTATACATTTTTTCATTTTTATGAAATATAATTTTTTAATTTGACGTTTTAGTTACTGAAAAATAGAAAATAATATTTTTTTTTGTTCTCAAACGCTTTTTTTTAAATAATGATTGATAGGTGTGTAGTAAAATATCAATCACACACGTATACGAAGGGTTCATCGGCAGTATGTGTCAGCAGTATGTGTCCATGGGCCCCTTAAAAGCTGATACGAAATTGATTATATTTTAACTACATGTAAATGCTTCCCTTGAAATGCTGGGTACTTGAGTTTAATTTCTTATATTATTTTAAAATATCTTTAAGAATTGCCTCCGCATTTAATAGTTATTTGTGTTGTAGTTATTAACAGATAGCAAATGTAATTAACTCGAAAGATTGTTCATAAACGGCTAAAACTATAGCAAAAACAACAGCAGCACCAACATCAGCAACATTTATATGATTATCAAGCGTTATATACTGCGTTACGTAGTGAGATTTTGAAATTTTGTTTGCATCTAAGAAATTAATCAATGTCATTGTATTTATGCTCGCATGTAACATGTTACTGACAGTGACTGTGAAATCTATGAAATCCTAGGGGTGTGAGATTCTTTTGTTTATTTTTAATTATGAATCTAGAATAACACATATACCACATGCTTAAGTTTAAAGACCTTAGTTAAAATTAAACCCAAAATGATTTACTGTATTTCCCGTTATATTAAAGCAAATTTATAGTTTTTCTATTTGTGATATTAAAAGTTTTATAATTAATTATTTTTCTATATCCTTTTTGACAATAAGGAGGAAGCTGTCTATTGTGTCATGTGTACATGTCATATAAAGACACTCAATTTTATGGTCTATGAAATGTGTGAACATCTTTCTTATTTGATTGATCATTAGTTAATTAACAACTAATAAAGGATTTCCTAAACTATTTAATATATGTAACTATTCAGAAACTCTCTTCATTAATGTAAAAAGTAAGCTAACATGTTTTTCATTTTTGCATGTTTTATATTACATGCTATGACAAGGTTTTCTAAATGTTTAGGTAACTAATATCAGAAAAGGGAAAGCAACTGGTTTAGAACTAGTTACTTGACTGGGAACAATAACTAGTTTTAGTAGTAACACTTCATGGGAAGGGACGTGTTACGTTGAAATAAGCAATGGTTTTATTTCTTGACGAATTTTTAGTTTATACGAAATGAACCGGGTTTACTCCTTGACGAAATGTTAGTTTTTTCTAAAATTAAAAAAACAAATGACACAAATTTTCCGCATAATAATAATAATGTTCAAAATAGTATCAATTAAGAGTATTGTAGTCGTCAATGTACGCCGGCAATATAATTCTGATCAACAAAGAATATTTGAGGATTATTTCATTCCACTATGCACTTCCCTCTAGGCCCTTTCTTGCCTTAAACAGACAGACAAACAGACGGACATAGCTAAATCGTGTTAGATTTTTATAAGGACCCAGAATTTATTTACTTTTTCGTTCTACGAACAATATTTCGAAATGTAACAAATTAAATAACACTATCAATCCTATCTTATTGGTAGTGGGTAAAAAAAGTAGCACAGCTTTTACAAGTGAACTTAATTTTGCAATCAAGTTGTTAAACATATTTATTTCTCCACTTTTCTTATTGCAAAATCTTTATGTGTTAATTTGTTGGTTAAAAAAAAAGGAGAAACCGAGAACAAACGAAATCATATTGTTTTTTATTTCACTATTTTTCTTTTGCCATGCATTTTTGTATTGCAACAATCACTCCATTCAGCCATATGTCATTCATTGCCAACCAAAGCGACAGATGGATTTTTTTTTTTTTTTCTCCTTTACCATTTTCATGAATCATTGTCACCAACCACACTCTGTTACTTTGGTGATTTTTTGTTTGTTTTCTGCTTTTATTTACTTTCGTTTCACTTCTCTGAATTGTGTGTACTTTTGTTTTTTGAATACCCAGTGACTGATAATTCTTGGGTGTTGAAAATATGCACGCAGAGAAAAAACATGGTTGTGGTGAACATAATCTAAATTTATGATTGTTGTGCAAACATTTTATGATCATTATTAGTATCATAAAATATCATAAATACCTTTATATCATAATATGTTGTTCTCAGACTATGATGTCAATTAGCCGAGAGCAACATAATATGGTAAAACCTTAATCATAAAAATGGTTGTCACATACATATACTTGTTTACTGTAACCATATACATGATTGATACAATCATGTGAATCGTAAGTTAACCATATTATTGCTACCACAATCATGTAACTAGTTACTGTGACTATAATATTGTTAAAAAAACTTTTAAAAATGTTGAAATAGTTATTGTAAACATGCACAACTATATTTTTTCTCTGCATGTGTATTCGAAATATATTCGAGCAGTATTTTTGATTATGGCTTAAAGATGTTTGTTAATAGTCACAGTTGAATAGAGTACAAAAATATATAATGCTGCAATGTATGGTTTAGATCCCAGATTTTTATAGAAAAATCCTATAAATTCAACATTACCAACTCAAGGAAGCCATTTTTAAAAAATAATTTAAACAAATTTGTGACTAAAAACTAAATTTCCTACAACCATTAGAATTTAAATTTTTAAACCTTATTTAGCAATCGAGTAAAACAAAATTCAAATTTTAAAAATTTGGTTTAAAAAAAAAAAAATTTGAAATATTAAAATCTGCATTAAATTTTATGATTTTTATTGGTATGAAATTGTAATGGGTTAGCGTTACCAAAACCAGCCACTATTGAAAGTAGGGATGATATAGAGGTAGCAGCTGAAACACTTACGGAAACGTTCCAGTCGTCTACAGAGGTAGGAATAACCCTTCCTGGAGGAACCCTGAGATTGCACACGCTAGAAGGACGTGTCGTAAACTGTTCAATGAGGCAAAGAGGCTAGGCAACTGGACGGTATACAAGTCATCAGTGAATCATTTCAAGAACCTTACGAGAAACGTGAAAAGGAAAGCCTGGAGGTAATTCTGTAGTGGCGTGGAAGGATCCTCCTAGACTAACCGATTATGTAAAATTCTATCAATCTCTCCGGTTGTACCAATCTATATTCAGAAACCCTGTGGTAGACGGACTCTGAATAGTAAGGAAACACTTGAGGTCCTACTAGACACACATTTCCCAGGCCCCTGCGAATAGGACTGCTGATTCTGTTCCTCTGTATGGTAACTCTGTTCCACTGAACAGAGAACAAATCCAGTGGGCAATCAAGAGCCTCGACCCGTTTGAATTTCCTGGGATGGATGGCATCATTCCTGCTGATCTTCAAAAGAATGAAGATATAGTTATACCATGGCTCATTAACATATACCTATATTCCTACATGGTGGACGAGGTGTAGAGTAGTCTTTATTCCTAAAGGAGGCAAGGTGACCTATACTAAAACAAAGGGCTATAGACCAATTAGTCTTGCATTATTTTTTCCTTTAAACTCTACAAAGGGTTATTGATGTCTACCTGAGAATGTCCATTCCAATAGAACTCATCTCTAAATCCCAACATGCCTACACCAAAGGTAGATCTGTGGAAACAGCTCTTCATTCTTTAGTTTGCTCCATCGAAGAGTCGCTACTACATGAGGAGTATTCACTTGTTGCCTTGCTGATTTTAACAATGTCAGGCCTGATGCCATCCTAAGTGCGGTGAATGAGTTTGGAATTGATATATGTATTAGCCGGCAAATCGGAAAGATACACAGCTATAGAGTCATATGTGCTACTCTAAGTGGCATAAGTGTTTCAAAAATAATGTTGGTGTGGTGGCACGCCTTGGACAATGCCACTCACCGTAAGGCCGCTAACCAGTTGATTTGATGGTTATACAAATGGCTCTCATCTCTGCTGTGAGACTGAATGCTAGATAGTAGTTGAAGAAAGGGGGTTTGAACTCGATGAAAATGAAAGGGGGTTTGAACTCGATGAAAATGAATAGGGATTTGAACTCGATGAAAATGAATGGGGATTTGATTTTTACAAAATTTTTCATTGTTTTAAAAAATTTTTATCGCACACATTTTTTTTCCACGGTGATTCCTCTTTGCTGTTATTTTCATGCCTATAGAAAAATTTTTAAAAAATTATTTTTCATTGTTTTGACAAAAATTTTTATCGCGCACATTTTTTTTCCACGTTGATTCCTCTTTCACATCGTTTTCATACGGGTAAGAAATTTTTATTGTAGAAAATTTATTTTTCAGTGTTTTGAAAAATGTTTCTAGTTTTCAAAAATGTACTTTAGGAAAAATTATAAATATATTCTGATTTCTAAAAATAATGCAGTATTTTGTCGGTTTTTATCAGACAATCTACATCCGTTATTTTTATTTTTTTGTAAAAAGAAAAGTTTTTTATTGTTAAAATTTGGCTTAGAAATAATAGGTTTTAAGAAATTTATAGTTTTCAAAAAAACTTTAAAAACAAAGGAATAGAAATCTACTTTTTCGTCATTTTCATGCTGATAGAATAATTATAAAAGCTAAAAGTATAGTTTTCTTAATATTTTAATACATCCGGCCTTGTTCTAGAAAGAAGGCTACATGCATTGTTTCCGTTATGATTATAGAAAATAATTTTAATTTAAATATTTCATACAAAATCTGTTTCATAAAACTTTAATAAATTTAAAAATTGATTATGAATAAGACCTTTATTTTAGAAATAATAGTTTTAAGAATAATTTTGAAAAATGATAGCAATAGTTTTTAATTTTAAGATGTTGAAAATTTATTTTTCATTGTCTTGAAAAAAAAAAAAATTTAATGCGTCAATAGAAATGAATCGCTCACATTTTTTGGAATTTCTCATTTTTATGCAGGATGAAGCAAATGTTTTTTTCGATCAGTAAAATTTTAGGTCTAGAATCGAGTCATACATCCGGCACGATTGTTTTAAAGAAATATTATTTACACAGTTTCCGCTGTGATTGTAGAAAATAAGATATACTTGTCTGGAATTGTAGACGGCGAGAACACCCCAATATTGTTTGGTTTTAGGTCTAGAATTGAGTCAGACATCCGGCACAATTTTTAAAGAAAGAACATTTACACAGTTTCCGTTGTGATTGTAAAGTACCATTGAATATGCTGATATGATTTTAGAAAAAACTCTTCAAAACGCTATGTCCTAAATATAACAAGCATATGTATTCATTAGTGGAATTTTATATTAAAATTTAGTTTTCATATACATATATATGCACATATATTTTTGAAAAGTTAAATTTTATAAGATTTTTTTAACTAACGACAGTTTGAATTAACACTCGAACGAATTAAAACATAAATTTGTTTAATAAAACCTAAATTTGTTTAAAAAAACTAAAAAACGTATACTAAAAAATGGATCTATTCATGGATAATACTCCTTCAACATCTGCTGCAGCAAAATCGATGATGGAGATGATGAGACGCAATGAGGGACGGGAATCTAGATTTGAGTGTAAATCATGCACTGAAACATTTTCAACATTAAGTGCATTACATATTCACAAAACATCTCAACATAAAAGGAATTGGGGAACATCGAATATGTTCTCCTGTGAACAGTGTGGACTACATTTTAAAGGGAAATTGTTGTTTAAAAAACATATGAAGGTACATCTTGTACAACCCACCGTGATCCTAGATTGTAATATTTGTGGGAGAAATTTTAGAACCATCAAAGGGTTGGAAAATCATACAAAAACCCACCAGAGCTTAATACATTGCACAATATGTAAACTCGATGTTGGAAGACTGGATTGGGGTCATCATTTAAGAACGAGACAACATAAGGAAAGCGGAAATGGACATTTAACATCTAACATTTCTTTACGATCCAGTGACTTTATGGAAAGGGTTGAAGTATATACATATACAAACCCTAAAATAGATGACATATATCTGGAAGAATTTTTGGAAAAAGCAGAGGAAGATGTTTTAAACATATTAAAACACTCTCTAGCAAAACAAATAAATTTTAAATGCAATTTCGAATTGGAATGCATATACATCAAAATAAGTGAAGATGTAGAAAAAATTGAAAAAATGGTTCATGTAACAAAAATGACAGCAGTAAACCGATCTCACACACTAAGAAATATTTACTTGAAAAAAGCTGAAGATTTAAAAAATAAAATGGCAGAGTTCCAGGAACGTGATAGTGGATGGGCATTGTTGGAAATTAAATATTTAAATATAAATATAAATCAACATACTTCTATGGAAAGACCATGGAAAATGTAGAAAAAAGGAAGTCTGTGTACATAGTTACAAAGTGGGAATCTGAAAGAAGAAATCATAGGGAAGCACGAGCTCATATTGCTCAACTAAATTTTCACAGTATGTCTAGGTTTGGAGATGACATGTTTGCTGTACAATTAAAACGTATGAGTGTAAAGTGCAATAAACCTATGTACTTAGGATTTAGTATTTTAGAAGTTTCTAAGTTGAAAATGTACGATTTTCATTACAATTATATGAAACCGAAATATAATAGTAAAATACATTTAAATTATATGGATACAGATTCATTTATATACACAATTAGGACTGAAGATTTTTATAAAGATATAGAAAATGATTTACTTCATCGTTTTGATACGTCTGATTATCATCCGCAAAATATTTTTAATTTGCCACTTGTAAATAAAAAAATTTTAGGAATGATGAAGGATGAAAACTGTGGAGTGATTATGAGAGAATTTGTAGGTTTGAGAGCTAAAATGTATTCCATTAAGAATGATAATAATGGTGAAATAAAAAAATCAAAGGGCGTTAAAAAAATGGCATTAGATAGGGTAACATTAACCGATTATAAAAAGTGTTTATATTCAAAAAATATTTATAGTGATTCAATGTATACATTTAGAACGTATCAACACCAAATATATACACAAAAAATTGAAAAAGTTGTCTTAAGCTATAATGATGACAAAAGATATATAAAGTTTGACGGTATACAGACATATGCTTGGGGGCATTACAAACTAAAAGAAGATGACTTTGAATTGCATGATATTGCAAATTATTTAGAAGAGGACAATAGTAATATTGTACAAAAATCAGGCGAAGAAAATTTATTAAACAATTGGGATAATGATGGAAATGATGAAATATTTTTAGGTATAGAAGAAAACGCAAATAATAATATTATATTTTCTGATTCTGATGATGAAATGTTAATGGAAATTGATATAAGCAATAATAAAAATAATAGTATTTTATTTTCTGACGATGATGATGAAATATTTATGCAATTAGAATATTAAGTAATAAAAATCCACTTTGTTTTATTTTATAAATTTATTTAATTATTTATTTATTTATTTTTTGCTGTATATATTATATAAATATAAGTTAAAATGAATTAATTTTGAAACAAATAAAAAGAAATAATTTATAATATTAAAATGTTGATTAACTGTTTAAACAATTTTTTTGACGGAAGCTGTAAGCGGTGAGTATTCGATTAAACGATCGTGTATGAGTAAACAGTATGCAGATGTATTAGCCGCTACTATTTTATCTGTAGAAAACTCAACTTTTATATCAATTGGGCCTGTTGTGACTGCTTCATTTTGATGACTGACATCAATCACGATTATAGGTGCTTTTTCCTTAAATTCTTCAGCTGAGAGGAGTGGTTGAGCCTCCCTCATATAGAAATTTTGTTGAAACTTAACATACATATCGTATAGAATGGCAAAACGTTGATTATCAAATTTAACATTTAAGTCATCATAGGGATATGAGTCTGAATTTAAATGTACTTTAATATTGTTAAGATTTGAATGGGTAAGCTTATTGTTATGTTTAAAAGCAATTAGTACAAAACGTGGACGTTCTCTGTTTGCAGCTAGTTTTACATTCCAAATATGATTTTGTGATGCTGATAGTTGAGGATGGTAGTGGCAATCCCAACTACGAAATGCTATTGGCAACACATTTCCACTATTAATAATTTTTATTGTGTTCAGTTTAGCATAATCCGAAAGTTTTACATGCGGAATTCTCCAACTAATATTTTGAATTGTAATTTTTGGTTTTTCAGTAGTTTGATTAGAATTTACAATATTATCATCATTTTTGGTACGTAATAATATTAATTCATGTTTACAATTTAACATAATTTTATTATAATCCTCAGCAAATCCTAATAATGATTTAAGCGGGACATAAAAGTTGAAAAATCCTTCACCAACATCGAAGTCTTTATCATAAGACCAGCTTGCATTCCCCATCATAATACTTTCGCTGTCATTTAGGGATAGATAATTTTTAATTGTGCTAGAAACACCCAAATGTCGAGTGCGATCTATTTCAACGCCATTAAGCTCATAACGAATCTCCTCAAATAAATTGGGTACAAAATTATTTTTCAATTTAAAGTTTTTCGATTTTAGACCACTTGTAGCATCTAACACAGTACCTTCAATATACAAAAAGCTTTCACTCGGTAAAACATATAAATCTTGATTTTGTATTGAAATACGAATTTCATCATTATTATTAAATGATTGAATATACGGTGTATATGTATGATAATCTTTTTTTATGATTCTTTCATCTATCATTGGTTTTTCTAAAACATTAATTATGTCAGTCATTATTCTTTAAAATAAAATTCAAGGATTTTAGGAATTGTTTATTTGCTTCGGTCAGTTTTGATGCGTTTAAGGTTGTTCTTGCTGATGCAGTGTTCAACACACTAATGTCTCTCCTCATTCTAACAACAACGTTTTTATTGTATATAATCATTATTGTTTGGGTCGTAAATGAAGACGAAGAGTAATATTTTCACCACGAAAATTTATAAACTCACTATTTTGATCTACAATAGTGACCGCGATAGAACTTATCTCCTTGGTGTTTAGAGGTAAATAGATTAAGTTTCGTGGAATTTCATCCATTTTATATCCTGGGGAAACATTTATTCCAAATTCATGAATTGTATGTGCCCTTTCTCCATTTATATAAGATCCAACAGCGATATTACAATCAATACGTATTGTATTCACTTTGAGAATATTTACGGGTAGTTCAGAGAGATAATTGGAACCCCCGTTTAAAGTTTTTTTGTTAAAACCCATTAACTTTCCAATTGTTCTTTTTTTATTGAAATATATTGAATCATGAGAAGTAGTTATTTCAACTCTCATTGTATTGTTATTGGCTTCTATTTTAATCGATTTTTCACCATTAGTCAAATGCTCATATTCACTTTCTAAATAATCTGCAATATCTTCCAGCTCATAGGAACCAATAGGAATTTCAATAATGTTATCCCCAATATGAAACAAATTATTATCCTCATCGACATTGGGTATGCTATTATATGTATGAAAATCTATAAGTGAGCATTCATAATCCTCTTCCAATGCTATGGGTGGAAAATAATTTGCAGTTAAAATTGACGAGTTTCCGTTCAAAGTTAATGTAATAGACATATTGAATACTAAAAATGGAATGAATAAAAACATATACATTTTTTTTTTTTTGTTTTAAAATATATTTTATTTATTTATAAACTTAATAGATATAAGAAATTTATTACAATATTTCGTTTTTATTAATCCAAGAGTTGTGATCATTTGTAAATCCCAACCATTTAACAAAAGCACGATTATTTTTTATTCTTATAACCTTTTCCACAAGATACGTATTTGGATATCTGGTTGATAGTAGCTCCTCTTCATAGAATCCACCTTTAATAGGATTTCCCATATAGTCTTCTAAAATATATGTCGTTGGATATGTAATTTTAATATGTTTGATTTTAAATATTTCTGTTGTCCAATTTGGAGTATACCCTTTTTCAAAACAATGTTTATATTTGCTAATGCGTACATTGTCACCAATATTAAACTTGTTTTTCTTAAATATTTTTATATGGTTATAAACGGTATTTAACAATAATTTTTCATTAGAAGGTTTTACGTCAATAGGAGCCATTTTGATAACTCTATGGATTTTTTTGTTATAATCACTAATTAGTTTTTCATACAAATCAACCCAATGATATGAGCCATTGTAACTGAATTCTTTCCACATCATACCTTTCAGAGTTCTGTTAAATCGTTCTACAATTGAGGCTTTCATAATGCTGTAAGTAGAATAGTGATTAATTTTATATTTTGTCATTAGGTTTTTGAATAAGTTGTTGAAAAATTCTTTTCCATCATCTGTTTGCAAATTTTTTGGTATACGGCCTAAATTAAATATGTCATTCATAGCATTTGTAACATCTATAGCCGTTTTAGATTTTAGTGGTCGAATCCAAGCCAATTTTGAAAAGGTATCGATGACTGTTAATAAATATTTAAATCCTTTATTATATGTAGAGTAATTTCCCATTTCAACTAAATCCGCTTGCCATAAATCATCAATACCCTTCATTATTACTCTCCGTCGTTTAAAATTTTTCCTTGCTTGGGAATGAAGCTCAATAACCAACTCTCGTTTTTCATCCATACTTGAATTGTATTAATATTTTATTTTATATTTCTTTTTTATTGGATCTGTACTGCTTGGCGGTTCACTTTTTGTAATTATTGACGTAAAAACAAAATTCTCCAGTCTTTGTACTTTCTCTAACAGCGTTTCGATCTGTTCACTAAAATGTAATTTTAAAGACATTTCTCTATGAGATATCATGTTTTGTATTGAATTATCAATATTATTAAGTTTTCCATCAAGTTTTTTATATTCTTGTTTATTCAATGTTGTTAAATCTTGTTGCAATTGTCTGATTTCTGTTCCCAAGTAATGTTTATTAACAGCGTCTTTTTCTTGTGTAGGAAACGAAACATTTGTGATCCTTTTGTTTTGAACATTAATGTTATTATTTTTATCCAACACAAGTCCAACAACTTGACGAATTTTTCTTTTATTTTTCTCATTTTTTATAAAATTGTTTTGACTCTTTGAGTGATGACCAAACTTATCAACAGGCATATTTTGTTATCCTTCCACTATTTATTTATGATTATTGCTTTCTACGCAATAATATTTGCTTCTTGCAATTCCTCTAAAATTGAATTAATTTCATTGCGATGATTATTGTGTCCCGCGCCTTCCGATGCAACCAATAGTCTAAGTCGATCTACTAATTCATTAGGATCGTTCCAGTATATATAGTTGGGTCTTTCATTATTGACTTTCATAATCATTCCGTTTCCTTTATGCGTTTGTGATCTTAATGATCTTTTTGGTGTTATAGAAATTTCATCCTTAAACAATTTTTTTATAATAGTGTTGTACTTTTTGCTCTTAGTGCCCTTAATTTGATTTTTGGAATTAAATTGTCTTTTGTGTGCATTGGTTTTAATCAAAATATTTTTATAAATATCCAACTCATATGGTTCATAATTTGTTGGTTCTTTATGAAACAATAATTGAATCAAGCCTGGTGTAACGGCCCAATTTTGATTTCCAATGTTAATTTTTTCTTCATTTATTTCTATATCGCTATTACCAAACTTCCAAACATTATATGAGTTTTTATGTGGACCATATGTTGTATCAAGCAATTTATTTTTCTGCAGTAATGATAAGTCAATAACATTAGATGAATTATTAGCTGAATTAAATGTCGAATCTACACTGTTTGTATCGTTACTGTTTTCATCATCTTTAAGTTGTATGTCTTTCTTAGGAGTACTCGTTTCAACTTTAGACAACATATTATTGAAATCGAAAGAATTGTTTTGAGTGTAAATATTTTCTGCTTTAGGTTTATCATATTGAGTGTTGTTATTTTTCACAAGTTCTTTTAATGGTTCAGTTATTGGCTTAAATGTTTTTGCTAATATCTCGTCTTTTTCAGTTTCACCAACTTTTAAACTTCGATATTTTTGTTTTAAAACAGATCGAGTCTTTATTAATTCTTTAAGTAGTTGTTCATTCATCTTAATATAGCTCTGGGAGATCAGATCAATACCGTTGCTTGCAAGTTAATAATAGTAATAATGGTAAAACTGTTTTGCACATTCTTTTTATTCAACTATTATCAGCTTTGGAACAGCTTTGAACAGCTCATGACCAGCTTTCAACAGCTCATGAACGGCTTTAAACAGCTCATGAACAGCTTTTAACGGCTCATGAACAGCTTTGAACAGCTCATGAACAGCTTTTAACGGCTCATGAACAGCTTTTAACGGCTCATGAACAGCTTTGAACAGCTCATGAACAGCGTTGAACAGCTCATGAACAGCATTTATAATTGAATAAAGTCATCAAAAAATTTTCTATATCTCCCACCATTCATCTCATTATCTTTGCTAATTACTAAAAAGCCAAATTTGTCTTGCCAACATTCACGACACAAATCAAAAAATTTTTCAAATGCCATATCTGTTCCAACGTGATCATTATAAACATGACGCATATTTAATTCATCCTGTTTGAACATAATTATCATATTTGCGTTGTCTCGAATCAAATGTTTAGGAATTCTTGTATATGTTTGACATAAGTAAAAAGAATCAACATTTCTGTGGCGACCCATACAAAAATATGATCGTATATTATTTTGTTTCTCGCAAGCAACATCATCGAATATCATTAGTGAATTATTTTTGGCTTCATCAGGTGGTATAACACTCTCATTATCACTAAATGTAAAATATCCCATCCCTGTTATAGGTGCAATGAGTTTTTCCAAGTACTGATATTTTGGTTGATAGAGCGATTTTGAATATAAATATATGTTCTCAAATTTTAAACCATTCGGACTTTCAATGAGACTAAGCATAACATTAGTCTTCCCACAATTAGATGGACCAACAATTAGAGCCCTAATGCTGTTCGGTAATAAACTACTATGACGTAGTTTTGTGTTTGCATCAGTAGAAAAGTCCATGTTTCTCACGGAAATATTTTTGTCTTGTTTTATTAAACGCATTTTGGTAACTAATAATTTTTTTTTGTTTGTCAAAGTATATATAAGATGTTACACATTAATATTTTATTCATTTCAAAAAAAGTTATGAAAGGACAAGGTATATTAAATAATTTAATAGACGTTTTACCAATAGAGCTTCATATACCAGGATATCAATTTTGTGGACCAGGAACAAAACTAAAAAAACGTTTAGCTAGAGGAGATAAAGGTATTAATCCATTAGATTCTGCTTGTAGAGAACATGATATAGCTTATTCGCAAAGTAATGATTCAACAGAACGCAATCAAGCTGACAAAATTTTAACTGAAAGAGCTTGGGAAAGAGTTTTAGCAAAAGATAGTAGTATTGGTGAAAAGACAAGTGCATATATAGTGACCAATGCAATGAAGACAAAAACAAAACTTGGTATGGGACTCCAAAACAAAAAACAGTTCTGTAATAAAAAACTGTTTTTGAAAACTATTAAAACTGCTACCAATATGTTGAAGAAAGAGAAACCTCAGGATATACAAGATGCTATTAAAATTGCTCAAAAAGTTATTAGTAAATCATTTAAAGGAAATAAACATAATGTCATTGTTCCACGGATTATAAAACTTCCCAAAACTGGAGGATTCTTACCACTTATTCCAATTTTAACTGCACTTGGAGCATTAGGCAGTATAACTTCGGGAGCTACATCAATTGCAAAAGCTGTTACCTCTGCTAAAAATGCTAAGAAAAAAATAGATGAATCTACACGTCACAATAAAGCAATGGAATCTATTGCCATGGGAAAAGGACTATATCTTAAACCATACAAGAGAGGTTATGGTATAATTTGTAAAAATTCAAAAAACTATTAAATATGCTACCCAACAGACCACTTACAGATGCAGATATCATGAAGTTTGCTAATAGAAATATTCCTAACTTTAGAGGCGTATTTATGCGAGATATGCTTCCAAAACAATCTAAACAATCTGAGTGTGGAATAGTTAATTTGGATTCTTCAACTGGTAGTGGCACTCATTGGGTAGCATATTATAAAAACAATAATGATTTGGAATATTTTGATAGTTTTGGAAATTTACAACCACCGTTGGAAATCATAAAATATTTGGGAAAAAACATCAAATACAATCATAAGCGAAAACAACAATATAATACATTTAATTGTGGACACTTGTGTCTAGAATTTCTATATAAAAAAAAATAAATAAATAAATAAATAAATAAATAAATAAATACAAACAAAACTCTTTTAAAAAATGCTTTTTATTTAATTTTCATATGGTATAAAAGTATTTTGATAATAAATAATATTTTTTTATTAAGTCTTCAATCATTTTCTTTTGCTTTTCAAAGTTTATTTCATATCGTTCAGGAATCAGTTCAACATCTTCTTGTAAGCAACTTATAAATCCACATTTATAATCATCATTTTTTTCACTTTCATCTATTAACTTTAGGAAATGTTTGATTAATTCCAGATGCTCTAAAAAAATATATCCCTCAAAATCCTTTAAAAATTGTATAATAGTTATGCGAGACATCATTTCAAAACAGCTATGCTAATAAGAATAGTAAATTTTAAAATTTGTTCTATCTTTATATAAAAAAAAAAAAAAATAAATTAAAAAACTAAAATTTTTTTTGTTTTATATATTTTTTATTATTTCTATTATTATAATTATAATTATTATTATTATTATTTAATGTTTAGCTTTTTTGCTACTTTCCCAGCCAAAGTAGGGTTGTGCGTTGGGGATAAACATCAGATCATCATCATCTGCTTCTAACGAATTTCCATATTCACCAATCTCTTCTAATTCGATGATATAGTTCCCAGTTATTATATCCGTCTTTTTGCTCAATAGAAATTGCTCCTCAGAGGTCCCCTCAATAGCAGCATCTTCCAAAGCGTTATATCTTTTTGGAAGGTATAGCATCCACTCCTCTAACTCCGCTATCACAACATTTCCATATTTGTTGTTGTGACGATACATCCTAAGAACCTTATACGGCTTACCAGTTTCAATATCCTTTACGGAGCAGTATGGTTTGCTCCTCAATTTGTTGAAGGCGGCTACAATATCTCTGTTCGTCATTGTGGAGGTCATATTTCTTTTTATTTTCAATTGAATGTTTGACTTCTACTGAATAGTTACTGCTTTAAAACTCAGTATTTATACATATTTGTTTAAAATATTTAGAAAAAATTTATTATAAGTATGTTGTGATATGAGGATTCGTCATCGTCTTTAAATCCAGAAATGTTTTATCATTTTCCAAACAATATGGGGTGTTGTCGTCCTCTATAATTCTATACAAGTATATCTTGTTTTCTACAATCACAACGGAAACTGTGTAAATGTTCTTTCTTTAAAAATTGTGCCGGATGTCTGACTCGATTCTAGACCTAAAATTTTACTGATCGAAAAAAACATTTGCTTCATCCTGCATAAAAATGAGAAATTCCAAAAAATGTGAGCGATTCATTTCTATTGACGCATTAAATTTTTTTTTTTTTCAAGACAATGAAAAATAAATTTTCAACATCTTAAAATTAAAAACTATTGCTATCATTTTTCAAAATTATTCTTAAAACTATTATTTCTAAAATAAAGGTCTTATTCATAATCAATTTTTAAATTTATTAAAGTTTTATGAAACAGATTTTGTATGAAATATTTAAATTAAAATTATTTTCTATAATCATAACGGAAACAATGCATGTAGCCTTCTTTCTAGAACAAGGCCGGATGTATTAAAATATTAAGAAAACTATACTTTTAGCTTTTATAATTATTCTATCAGCATGAAAATGACGAAAAAGTAGATTTCTATTCCTTTGTTTTTAAAGTTTTTTTGAAAACTATAAATTTCTTAAAACCTATTATTTCTAAGCCAAATTTTAACAATAAAAAACTTTTCTTTTTACAAAAAAATAAAAATAACGGATGTAGATTGTCTGATAAAAACCGACAAAATACTGCATTATTTTTAGAAATCAGAATATATTTATAATTTTTCCTAAAGTACATTTTTGAAAACTAGAAACATTTTTCAAAACACTGAAAAATAAATTTTCTACAATAAAAATTTCTTACCCGTATGAAAACGATGTGAAAGAGGAATCAACGTGGAAAAAAAATGTGCGCGATAAAAATTTTTGTCAAAACAATGAAAAATAATTTTTTAAAAATTTTTCTATAGGCATGAAAATAACAGCAAAGAGGAATCACCGTGGAAAAAAATGTGTGCGATAAAAATTTTTTAAAACAATGAAAAATTTTGTAAAAATCAAATCCCCATTCATTTTCATCGAGTTCAAATCCCTATTCATTTTCATCGAGTTCAAACCCCCTTTCATTTTCATCGAGTTCAAACCCCCTTTCTTCAACTACTCTAGATGTTCGTGGGCACTCTAGCATACTGAACTACTATGGACACTACTGCATCGCGAAGCCTTTTTTCGATATGCATTTCCATACTATAATCCCGAGTAGGGATTTTCGGTAGCGCGGACTCTTCCCCCCTGACGATGACATAAGGGTATATACTGATGGCTCAAAAAGTTGCAGTTGTGTCGGTGGAGGTTTCTTTATTGATAACTTTGAACGGCTCTTCAGGTGGAAGATACGGCCATTAAACGTGCATCCAATTGGCTGAGTTTTTATCAAATATCTGGTGATATATGCATATTTACTGATAGCAAGGCTGCCGTTAACGGAATTGCGGGTGTCTTTATGACATCTATGTTAATCGAGGAATACCGGGTATCCCTTAATGAGATAGCGAGACATTCTAGGATAATGCTTATATGGGTCCCTGGCGTTATGAAAATCAGGGTAATTGTATAACATGTAAACTAGCCAAAAGGGTTGCAATGATGGATGATGAGGAGATCGATCTCTTTTCTGGTATTTCCCTTGTAAAATGCAAAATGGCTGTACAGCTGATACTATATGAGTTTCCACAAAGCAGGTGAACCAGCGAGTCTTCCTGTGTTATATCGAGGTCAACTTGACCCGTATATGATGCTAGCAGGACGAATCTACTTATGGAATTTCGTCGAGAGCAAATAAGGCTAAATGTTTCCTTCATTACAGGACACTGTATAATTGGAACACAGGGAGCTGTCATGACAAAGAAGAGGAGGAGATGGTGTTCCACCTATTCTGCCAATACACGGCTCTGATAAACCTGAGGGAACGCATCCTCTGAATTCCATTCCTATCATCCCTAGATGAGTTATCAAGGATGAGTTTTAGTCGAATTTACTCCTTCATCAGGGAATCTGGTTGGTTTAGCCTGGAAACAACGGATGTATGATAAATACCCAGTAGTTTACCCCTGAGTATCACAATGGGATCAGTTTTGAAAGGACAAGTGAGCTCCTTGAAGAGTGACTGCCCATGGGACCTAACCTAACCTATAGGGGCTACAAAAAGAAATGCAGATCGTAGCTATTTTTGTCAGACAATAGTTTGCCAAAATATTCTGAATTCATTGGTCATAATTACGACAACTAAAACATATTATATGACGAAAAAAAAGCATTAAATAGAGTTTTTGAAAATGATACTTATACAAGAGGTAATAATGTTTTAACAGAGACAGGTTTTGTAATGTAAAAAACGAATGACAAATATTTGAAGATATTTCAACAAAATTGGTTGATAATTAATTTTTTTAATTTGGGAGTTATTAAATTTTTTGGGTTTAAATGTATTGGGACTTCACTTCCAAATGTCGGCGTTATTTCAATGGGAGTTATTTCATTTCACCGGATATATTGTCATATATATCTAATAGCATACCGTTTAAATTCCCCAAATATAATAAGTATTTGTTTGTCTTTAGAATTGTTTTCATTCCATTTTTATACACAATTGTAAAATTATATATCGATAGCTTAGTGTGGAAATGTGCCAAGTCCACTTTTTCAGAAAATGGAATATGTAAAAATTCTCTGTTTGCATAAACACAGTTTACAATTATTTCGTAAAATTTGTGAAAAAGGACTTGGCTTTGCTAAGCTAACGATATGTTTTTGTTTTGCAATCATGTTTATAACTCATCAAAATACTAATAATATGTTAATATTTATGTACTTGTATGTAAAAAATTTACATATTTATTTTCATAAAATTCAACGAGTATCTGTCTTGTTGTTATTTATTTGGCTAACACCATGGAAACGTTTTAGTATTTTTAAATATTTCTATTTTTTTTTTCTCACCCACTGAGAAAAGAGCAGTAAATTGGTATAATCAGTTTACTTTTCTAAAAATAAATATTAAAAGGGCATTACTTTGAAATTTTTCTACACACCCTCATAAAATACATTCATCGAAATAAGTATAGGTATTGTACATTAATATCACATGTACTGTTCATAATATGCGAATACAGTATTAAAGGAAAAGTCATAATCGACTTAAAAATTAAAGATTTTTTTAAATTTTTTATTTTGAATTTTTGTACAATATATTGTATTATTCAAACTATTGGCAATTGTTAACTATGATGTTTTTCCATCTTTCTGCCAACATATGGATTCCGCGCCACAATAACTGCTCATCTTTTGAGGCCTAGAACAAATCAAGCAAATATCGCATACTCTGTTCCAAAGTGAAGCTTATCCCAAAGATAGTGTTATGCACAATAATTTGTTACAACGGCATCTATAAATACCGAAATTTACATCAAGGAATGTTTACCAAAAGGATGCTTCCATTCATAAGACTTCATAATGTGTCCACTTTTTTTTTACCTGACTTGGCATCCTGTCGGTATGGTAAGCAAGGTCTTGAGTGGTACAAGAACAATAATGTGGTATTTGTACCAAGAGAGGCAAATCCTCTAAACTGCCGGAGCTAAGGCCAGTGATATTGGGCTCTTATTAAAAGAGAATTGAAGAGCACAAAAAAGGTGTCCAAAAGTGTGGTAGATTTTAAACGGAGATGGACTACTTGTTCGAGCAAAGTGACAGAAAGCTCTATAAAAACTTTAATGGAAGGGTTTCCGAAAAAGGTTCAAAATTATATCACTAGTGATTAGAACTAAACAAATATTTTTTTGCTGTAAATTGTAATAATAATTTCAATCAAATAAAAACAAAATAAAACTGTAAGTTTAGTGGTTTTGTTTTTATTAACATATATATGTATGTTAAGAATTTTTCGATCTCATTCCTTAGTAGTCGGCACGATCTAGCCTGTAAAGAGGCAAAACTTCCCAACCTCTTCATTGTAAATACTCTTTAACAGGTATTGGAATATGTGGCCGAGCGTTGTTATGATGGAATTTTACGGTTTCATGTCTGACCGCATATTGTGTTGCATCGTGTTGAATCAGTTGCGTCCGACATAAGTACCTGTGTGGGTGATGATCAGATTTCAGCAGCTTATGATAGATAGGAACCTTCGGCTAGCACCAAATAAAAATAATTACCCTAGCGAGATGGATATTTGGCTTTGGTGTCAATTTGACAGGTTTGTCAGACTTCACGTACGATCCATTTTTCATCGCAAGTAATAATCCGGTGCAAGAATGGTTTTTCTTTTATACCAGTCAAGCAACGTTTCGAATATGCAAAATCGTCCTTTAAGGTCTCTCGGCTTCAATTTGTATGGTACCCAATATCGTTGTTTTTGGACGAATCCTGCTGCTCTTAAACGATTTGCAATTGCTGTTTGCGTTATTCCCAATGATTTTACAAGTTGTTGAGTTTCAGCATGTTGAGTTTCAGAACAATCTTCTCTCGCACATTAAGACCAATGGAACACATTCACCATAAGTAGAGATGGGATTATAATCGGTATTTACTCATACATTGGTTAAATACCAAGTAAGTACCTTTTTTGGGTATTTATTTGGGTATTTATAAAAAAGCATATCCCACGCAGAACCTCTAAATTGTGTAGTACATTGCCTCAATTAAATAGGTGATGATTTCTTAAAATGCTCCACCTTGAAGAACAGTTTTTTATTAGTTATTGAGATAGTAAAAACAATAAAATACAATGAAGATTTTTCGTCGATATTTTCTAAAATCTGCAAAGAGAAAGGATCAGGAGAGCAATTAAAGCTTCCTGTTAAGACAAGATGGGGCAGCTACGTAACATTATTAAATAGCTTGATAAACAGTAAGTTGGGGTCAAGGAAATAGTCAGGGCCACAATTTAAGTTCATCCGATTGTCTAATTACGATGGAGTTTATTTATGATATAGTTAGTACCTATAATATAAATATAATGGTGGACTTAGCAAACTATAAAGCTAGAGAGGATTTGTGGGCTAAAACTTTTGTGTGGAGCTGCATAAAAGAAATATCTTCTTCGACATGGTGAAAAGTATTAGCACGTTCACAGAATTAAGCAGAATAGCGGTTCGTATATTGACTGCTCCATGCAGTCAAATTTACCCATTTTACCGGGTATTTACCAATTGGGTATTTACCCATTTCCCATCTCTAACCATATGCTTAGGTGAGCAATCGGTTCATTGGTTCATTTCACAATTTACACAAAAGCAAATCATGATCAATAAGAAATATGGACTAATCCTGCGTGACGAACGTTTCATTCGTCTAAAATTTTGGTTTTTCAAATAAGATACTTCCAACGTATACTATACGCTATAGGGAGATTTAAATGCAATTCTAAATGGCATGAGATATTACCTTTTAATTGCCAATTGTTGTGAAATAATTGATCGCAAAGCTTTGTGACGCACGTTACAAAAAATAGAAGTAATTTTGAAAGTTGAAGTGTTTTTTTCGTAATTTTAGCGAATTTTGCATAATAAAGCTCACAAAATTTTATTCCTAAAAGAAAGATGAATGAAAGGGATTTCTAATATAACTTATTTGCATGAACAAAATTTTGTCGTTTTTATAAAAAGCCGAGAACATTTTGTGACGCACGTTACGTAACGCACGTTACATTTTATCCAGTATTGGAAAAAAATAATATATTTTGGTTTTTATTAACGTTTTGTAAGAAAAGATGTATGTTTAAAAATTAATTTGTTGATTAATACAATATTATTAATTTGTTTACAAATTAATTTTTTGTTTTTTTGAATCCACCGTTAGAGCCATTTCGATCATACTTTCATCAAATGATGGAAAATGGTAATTTCTTTTAATTCCAGGAATAGTCTTTACGTTAGGCCATACCTCGGAAAGAAAACCAGTTGTATTATTTATATAACTACTGGAAACATATGAAATATAAATTCCATTTATATTCATTTTTGCTAATTTAAAAAAGTCGTGTGCGTTATTGAGAATAACATTTTGAGCTTTAACAATCTGCCAAATTTTTCTCTTCACAACAGCTCCTATTCCGTCTACTGCACCTTTTCCGTGTGAAGTTGCGAAAAAATTCCATTCAAAGTGAATCACATCAAATTCTGCTTTAAAATACGGTATACTACTCAAAATAAATTTGTTTTTAAATTGACTTGCGCAAACATCAGAAAATATGGACAACTTAGAAATAGGATGTTTTTGTTTAAGTTCCTTAACAATTAACTTCAGGAAGCAATAAACATCATATTTATTGTGTGCCAGTTGATGGCTCGTGATAGCAAAGGATCTAGTGCCACTGTGCAACCAGGCAACGCAAGTGAAAATGATGAGCCTATAGTTTTCCGCAAAATCGATTTGAAGAATAGCTTCATCTTTTTGTACAATATTTTTTCGTTCTTGAAAGTATTTTTGTTGAGTTCATTTTACATAACAGTGCAGTTTGAAGGAAGGTAACTGAGATTCCAATTCATTAATCAAATCAGTTATTGGTCCCCTCGTAGTACTAAGGAGAATGCGCTTTTCGACTAATCTCCATTGCTTCCATTCAGTTAGATGTTCCAGCTGATTAACATCTTTTAAAGGGATAAGACCATCTGTTACATCTTTAATTCACTTGTTGCATTCATTAGTCATACAAACTTCATTGGCTTCATCACAATACACTGCTTTTAAAAAGTTGCCAATTTTAGATGGGAAGTTAGGAAAAATGAACAAAGCTTCTAATAAAAATTAAAAATTTGCATGATACTGGCAAACACACATGTTATGTGGAAGTTTACTAGATAATTCTACGTGTCTTGGTCGGTTGTTATGAAATTTAGTACGTGAAATTATTTTTTCTGGAAAAGTTGTTTTAAACGATTCATAAGCTTCTTTAACTGTAATAATCATAAACCTTTTGGATATTGGAAGGTTATTTGATTTTGATATAAGTGTGGATTTTCTGCCGGCAGTTTCCGTTGAGATGTCATCATTATTGTAAAACTCATGAATCAATTTAATATCTTCGTCAACCGTAAATTTTGTTAGAGCCTTATCTTCCTCTTAAGTATATTTCTGTAAGCTTTTCAACAATTTTCTTTTTTTTTGTTAATGTCTTTTGGTAAAGCTAATTCAACTTTTTTTAAGGCCTTGTATAAGGTATTTTTGCACTTATATGCACCGTCTAACGATATTATTGGTTGCTCTTGTTGCTTTATGTTCTTTCTGTAAATTTCCACATGCTTTCGGGTGTCAGCCTTTAGTTTTTTTTTGATAACGAGGTATTATTTTTAAGTTTTTCTTTAAGATTTTGCCTAAAAATTTTCATCCTTTTCGCATTTTTTAACCGTTTTTTTTATGTTTTAAACTTTCATCTGTGATTGTATTTTTTTGCGATAATTTCGAGCACGCTCTGCACAAGTCTTCATTTCTTCAACAGCTTAATTTTTTTTAACTTGGAAAACACCGATAATTCAATATAGAGACGCATGTTACAAAATTGAATTTCCAAAAAAAAAATTAGTTTCTAATTGTGGAATTTGAATTTTTTTTTGCTTAAAATCACTATATACAATTGATTTAAAATTATAGACGACTTGAAAAAAAGATAAATTATTTTACTCACAAAGTAAAAAAAAACTTGTTTTCCGTCACGCACGTTACATCGCATGGACCTGATATTTCATACCTAATTTCAACCATTCCAAAAAAGTAAACAAACAAATTTTTTACCAACATTGATGATAATTGAATGATCAAAAATATAGCTTTCAATGAAACCTTCTACATTATCACTTAAGTATTGATATGAACACATAAAAAATTTATTTTTTTTTGTATTATATTAAGATACTGAGGTAGTGTAGAATTTGGTAATAATTTTTGTATGAATGACCATCGAAATACATTTTGTTTATATATAAAATATAATATACATATCTAGCCTAATATTACAATAAAAAAATCAAGTTTGATTAATTACAAAATTTGTTTGTTGGTGGAATGTTTCTGGGACTTGTGCCCAAACCATTAATTCCTATGGCTCGTAAATAGACTAACAGCGGCTTCGATTTGTAAAAGTAATCAAAATACAGGTTGTGATGCTCGAAATTAGGAATCTCCAAACATTTTAGGTGGCTCCAATGTCCGGTATAACAGGTAAAATGATATAATCTTCGGACCCATAGTAGATTTAAAACCGGTAGGCAAAACCGTTTGAATCACAAAGCACGAACAATTTGCACCATCTTTTATGCGGCTTATTGGTCATGTATTTTCGACAATGGTGTTTCGTCTTTGGAACATAAGTGGAATCAGCAACACTGTCATCGCTATCAATACTTTCATCTGTGCTGTCAACAGAACTCTACAGAATCTATGAACTCGAGAAATTGTTCATCAGACATTTGCTCCAAATTGATATTTTTCGTACAAGGACGTTTAGTAATATCCATCTTTAACACAATAGTAAAATAAAATGAAAAATAATAGAACCATAAGCAAACAATAGAGTTTTACGAACATAAGATGAACACTACAATGTAAGAGAGGAGGACATTTTTGTACACGCATACCGGCAAGACCGCCTTGAGGAGGCCTTCGCTATTTAGCTATAATTTGATGACTTTTAGCTCAGAGCTGACAAATGACTTGTCAGAATATATTGGAAGGTATAAGGAAAATGTAAAAAAGTGCTGTCTTAAGACAGTTTTCACTATTTTGAAGCGAAAAAATGTTTAATACAGCACTGGGGCCGAAAAATCAAAGACCGCATTGAGGTGGTTTTACCGGTAAGAGGGTTAAGAAAAAACTGAAATTTTATTTAAATCGTCCACGCCCACTGCCGATACAATCCAAATCGATTTTTTCGCATAAAATTTGTCCTATTCAAGCAAAAGTCTAGAAATTTGTTACATATATTTTCTGAAACAAACTAAGAACGCATGTTAAGTTTTATTAAAAGCGGCCATGCCCACCGCATACCGCCCATACAATCCAAATCGATTTTTTCGCATAAAATTTTTCCTATCAAAGCAAAAGTCTAGAAATTTGTTACATATATTTTCTGAAACAAACTAAGAACGCATGTTAAGTTTTATTAAAATTTGTCATGCCCACCGCATACCGCCCATACAATCCAAATTGATTTTTTCGCATAAAATTTTTCTTATCCAGAAATTTACGTAAATGTACGTTTAGAAATTCTGTACGTACACTTTCTGAAACAAAATAAAACGCATGCCGAGTTTCAATAAAATCGGTCGCAACCACCGCCCATGAAACCCATTTGTTTATCAGTTGACAACAAATTTTAAGTTATCATCCAGTTCAGAAAACTCCCGAGAACAAATTTTTTTTTTATCGAAACAAGACACTCCCATTTTCATTTTATTAAAACAACAGCTAGGGGGAATGTGGGGCAACATTTTTTTTTTTTCCATGAAAACTCACAAATAAAAACATTTTTAGAGGTTTATAGATTTGTCCACATCTTCTTAACGGTTTATGACATCCCCATAATTTTTTTTTTTTATTTATGGAAAAAATGTCACATTTTTCAAATATGTTAAAAGTAAATGGTATTATCAAGAAAATTATACATATTTAAACCACTAAGTTGCGTGAAAATATAAGTAAATTTTTGCTTAACAGCCTTGCATGGACTTTACTTCAATTTTTTAAAAATAAAATACAATTTTTCTTAAACTATAAGTGCACAATTCATCTCTAAACATTTCTCTACAAAACTGCATCATTTGATTTTTGAAATTGAGTGGTCGATAAATAGGGTTTTTGACACCAATATCCCTCTGTGTGGTGATGTAAGGTATAAATATGAATTTTGCTAATTTCGACATTCAGGAGAAATTAAAATTAATAAAATTATGTAAAATTTTCCTTCAAACGCTATTACTTTTTTATATAAATAACATACATTGTTTGGTTTCTTGTGATACATTTTAAATGAAATAAATTTGATGCAAATCTAAACAAATCGATTCCCTGAAATAAAACAGAACAAACCTGCCAAAAAGCCTAAATGGCAGCTTATTATCCCCCTCAGCCCTGTTAAAACTCCCTTTTGATGTTCATGTTGCTTGTTGTCATCCTATAATTCTTTTCCTCAAGACGATTAATTTTAATCATCATCATTTATATAAACATGCTTCCTAGTTTTTTTTTTTTTTTAATTTTTTTCTGTAATTTTTTCCTATTTTCCCTAACGTTTGTTCTATTATTTATGGATTTTTGTAAAAAAAAAACAAAAATATATTTTGTCCTTTTTTTGTTTCTTTTTAGCAGTTCATGTACATACATACATATGTATGTATGTAGGTAATTTGGTGTGTATGATTTTTCAAAAACTCCAAATCATCATTATCTTCATCATCCACCTCAACGACATGCAGAGATCTCAACATCGCTATTGCCAGCATCGTCATCATCATATTGCACAAATCTGACATTGTTATTCTCGTGTCCCGTGCTCCGTGTCCCGCATCTGTATATGAGTGTTTTGGTGTGGCCTGTCATTAATCATCATAGCAGTTTGTTTGGAATAAATTGTGTATCAAGTATCACAATATTTTTTAAGTCGTCTGACTAGTTTTACGAAATCTTTTTTTTTCTCTCTGCTGGGTAAGTGTAAAAATTTACATTTTATTTGTCATTGTATTTTGCTATTTATTTTTTTATTCGAGAACATGAATTTGTCATCGTTCACATAAATTAGAATTTATTATGTATGAATGTGTATATGCGGTTTTATTCTTTATTCTTTGTATTTATCTATAAATTGTGGTGAATATAAAAAGATTTTATAAGGAAATTAGGGTGTTATTCCTTTGTATTTCTGATTTCTTTTTTTTTTTTTTGTCTAAAACTGTTTACCAATCTTTGTAGAGTATTGAGTGTTTTTGTTGAAATTTATTTATAAATATGTTGCTGCTTACACAAATGACATCTATTTATTTAAACTGTCCACAATAAGTGATGTGACATTCGTCCGTCTAATCATCTGTACAAAATTTGTCATTTTGAAGGTGAATGTATTGATCCCCTTGAGTCATTACGAATTGGTTCAGAAATGTTTTTGTAGTTATGAATTAAGTTTTACATTTCTCTACTTATTGGCTTTTGATGTTTCTACTGTGCGTATGATTTATAAAAAAAATACGTATACGCTACCAAGTACTACCAAAATAAAATTTTTATTTACAAAATTTTTTTCCTGAAATTCAGTCATTTTATATCCATATTGTCTATGTATATTAGGGTGGCCTTTATTTTGTACAATACTTTTTGGATTTTTATCCATCATCTAAATGGGAGCTATGGCTAAGTATGGACCGATTATCATAAAATTCGGAAGTCAGAATATATAAAACTTATTTGGAGCGAAATTTGTGTAGATAAATTAAACATTTTTTTTCTTCTTGGATCAGCACTTAGACTAGCACCGCTATTCATGCAAAGCATTGTGTTGGAACTAGGAAAATAGGTTATGGGAGGGAGGAAAGAGGGAATAGTGTTTGTAGATATTCGATTTGAACTTTCCCACATTGGAAATGGCAGGAAACACTTTAGAAAGAAGTTTGTTCCACATACGTACAGTACGGCTCCCCGTAGTGTGTTGTGCGGTCCACTGGCCAATCGAGCACAAAAGGATGTGTTCTTGATGAAAAACGTGTATTACGTAAAAATCTGCGGGTATCAGAAACAAGTTTCCTAATTTTATCAATTTTACCGATAGAAGAGTAAAACGCAACCGACATTGCGACGATGCTTCAGCGAGTCAATAGAGTTGGACACCCTACTGTCACGCCTTCTCTTGTACACGGTCGAGCAGCTCCATAATAGACTTTGAAGCACCGGCCCATACATGAGAGTTGTATTCCATTTTCGGTCGATTATAGGTGGTGTAAATAGTGCGGAGATCAGATGGAGTGAAGTAATTCCTACACCGTTACAAAAAACCGAGCCACTTGCTTCTTACGGCACTTGAAAAATGTGTTTAGACCAGGGGACATCACTTTGCATTTTCATACCCAGAACATTAAGAGTGTCTGATTCCAAAATATTTATACCACCCATAAATACAGATGAAGCAACATTGTCTGTCGTTCGTTTTTATGTCAACATGCAACACTGAGTCTTGCGAGCGTTGAAAGCGACTCTATTACTACGACCCCATTCAGAGATTGTCACAAGGTTCTGATTAAGGGAATCATTCATGTTTTGCATCATTGCCCCAATCTCCGACAAGCTTGGTCTATAACAGAATGAATACGAATGGCAAATGTTGCTGTCATCTGCAAAAGAATAGATAGGGTTGGAAGTTTGACAAAGAAGGTCATTTAGAAAAATAAGAAATAGAGTAGGAGAAAGAACGGAGCCTTGCGATAGCCCTGAATGTATCATGAACTCGTTTGATGAGACCCCATCTATAACAACTCGTATAGGGCGGTTTCTGAGAAAGCTCGATAGAAATCGAGAGAAGTTATTACCCACACCAAATTTATATGATTTATAAGTTGTACATGATTTATAAGTTGTCGGTTTTTTAACATAAGTGTTCGTACTGAACTTTTTATTCTTTGACGTTGTGAAAAGGAACGCTCTCCCCTTCTATTTGACATCATTAAGGTAAAGGAATATTATTATTGTAACTTCAACATTTGGAAAAGTTTTCTATGATTTATAAGTTTATGTAAGGCTAAGATACTCAAAACCGCTTAGTCTTTTGCTATGATGTAAACATTCTGTCTTCAAATCAAAGGAATTAATGTCTTCGTGACAGATACTTATTTACGCGGAATTTGTCTTTGTCATCCAAAGGTACATTTTCTGACGATCTTCAAAAAAATTGGTGCGTGTGTTGCGAATCCTAGTTATTTCAGACTTATCTTTGTAGTCAGCATTTGGTATTTTTTCTTTAGCCGCCGATTCATACTAATCAAAGTTATTGCGTGCATTGTTAACATCAAGTTTTGTAGCAACGTCCATGGTTTTAGCGTTGTTCTGTAAACTTAAGTTTGTCTCTGTTAGAAGAATAGACTCCAATTTGTCCATTTTTAAGACAGTCCTTGGTCCTCATATCTTGTTCCTCCTAGTTGATTGATGTCTAAACTTCAGAAATATTAACATAACTTTTTTACAGAGAATTAAAAGCAATCGCATGAGCAAATCATCTTGTATCCGGGAGAGACTTTAGGACTTTATTTGCGCCCAAACATGCTGACATATTTGGTAGTAGTCGCAAAACAAATTTAAATTTGTTTGACTAATGGAATGTATGTTACTGCTTCTGAAACACATTCAACAGCCTGAACATTTTTTAAGTGTATGTGCTGCACATGGGATGAAATTTACAAATTCACATTTTTCTATTATTCTTTTTGGAAAACCAGAATACTTTCCATCCATATTTGATGCTTTATCGTAATTCTGATATTCTTTATTGGATTATCAAGTTAGTCCGTGTGATAAAGACTACTTTAGTGTACCTTTTGCAACATTTATATTTCATCACGATTATTTTAGTTAGAATTTTCAACATAATTATTACCTGTGGTCTCTGATATACATTATTGTCCTTTAATGCTATTTAAGAATGCAAAACTCAGCTAAAGATTGCAAATAAATATTTGTTAATATTTTGACTTTTAAGAGGGCGGGTCCAAAAGTCCTTAACATTTTTAACTTTTCGGCAACACTCCTTCTGTTAAAATTTTAACAAGACAGCCATTGATAGCAGGCTACCACATGACTTGAGCAGAAAATGTGAATTTCGTGTGTTCATTAAGCATTTTTTTTGGAGAAAAACAGCATCACTCAAACTAAGGCCAAGCTTGATTAATACTATGAGACCAACGCATCATCAATTTCAGTAGTAAAAACTGGTTTACTGAATTTTGTTGTGGCCATACAAGCACGGATGATGCCGAACATTCTGGACACCCAGTTGAGGTATCTACACCCGAAACAATTGAAGCAGTGATTGCAATTGTGAGAGAATGTGAAAGCAATGCACATCTCACATGGCTCAGTGGCTTCAATTTTGAATGATCACTTGGGTATTCGCAAAACGGGAGCCGCGTTTTCTCACAATCGATATGCAATCGTATGACAACTTCGCAGAAGTGTTTGGCGCTGTTCAACCACAATATGGATGAGTTCTTGGAATGTTTCATAACCGTGGATGAAACGTGGATCCACCACCAGAAATTAAACAATAGTCAACAGTGGATTTCTCGGTGTGAAACGGATCCACAGAAGCCCAAAATGGCTTTGTCAGCCAATGCGACCATGGTGACCGTTTTTTGAGAGGTGCACGATATATACCACATTGACTACCTTAAAAAGGGTAAACTAATCAATGGTGAATATTATGACAACTTATTGCACTGCAAGAGTGCACACATGTGCAGTTTCCATTGCAAAATCCATTAATAAGTCTACAAATTGCTCCCTCATCTACCCTTTTCTCCTGATTTAGCACCTTGTTTTCAAACCTGAAGAAATGGCTCAGCGATAAGAGATTTGAAATCATCTCACAAAAAACAAATTTGTCCATTCTGCCTTCCATAACATACAAGTTGCCAACTCCGGCACCCTACATCCAGCACCCCACCCTACCATGTTGGTAAACCACCGTAAAACACATTTTTATAGCTAGTTTTCATTATTTCAAGGTTTTGTTCACTGACGGAAGAAAATTTAATCTACATGGGTCAGAAGGCAAGCTGTTTGTGTGGCGGAAACCAAATGCCGAATTCCATTATAGAAACACAAAAACCACTGCTAAGCATGCAGTAGGCTCTGTTATGTTTTGGAGCTGCATGTCGGGTCCGGGAGTAGGCAATTTTCAATTTATTGAAAGCAAAATGGACAAATTTCTCTATCCCAACATTTTGGAGTAACATGCAACATGCAATTCAAGACAACGATCCCAACCACACATCAGGTATTCCATAGCTTTGGTTGATCCATAAGTATCCTAAACATTTAGAAATACCTGCACATAGCCCAGACTTTAATGCAATTGAGCATCTTTGGGAGGAATTAGCTAGGAGAGTGCATCAAATAAACTTTAACACATAAGTTCATCTAGAAAAGCCCTTCTAGAAGCATGAAACTCAGCAGATCAGTTTTAATTATGCAAATTAAAATTTTTCTGATTTTTTAGATATATAGGTATGTAGAGTGTAAATAGAAGAGAAAAAACTTTTTCTTTTCGTGTATTATTTTGATATTTAGAGCACATTTTCATCAGACAAAATCTTGTCCGATTATAGGATGAAGCCACTGTATAAAGAATTTGCTGAAAATAGTCATGAATGTATAAGAATTGTCAATTAACAGTAGGAGGCCCCTGTGAGATCAGAGTGCCCTTATGGTAAAGACTGTACTGCATGTCACCTTTATATTTTATATAAATGATGATTTTCCAAACACACAACAGAAAAAGAAACTCACCTGGTTTTAAGACAAGTTATTACTTTTTCCACATATAAGGTTACCCACAGTGTTGGAGTAAATGTGTTAAGCTGTTCTAGCACTTTAAATCCTTTCTCTCACCCATTGGTTTTTATTAATAAAAAATACCACATAGTAACACAAATATTGTAAAAGGATTGCATTTCAGCGAACAATTCTATGGTTTCTAAAAGAAAATTCAAATAATTTTGTTGTCAGAATCTGTAAAATTGTAAACACTTTATTGTGTAACAGTATTTTCTCACTGAATTTTTAGGATTTCCAGGTAGAATTAAATAAAAGCTTTTGTTATTGAGCACAAAAGGCTAAGGAGTAGAAAAATTGGATAAAAAAAATTCGAATAAATGAATGCTATATATAATAGAAAAGTGAAAACTCAGTTTTATGTTGGCAGTTTTCAAAAATAACCCACAATTTGTACAACACTTACCCCAGGAGAAAGGGAACTAACACAAAGCTAGTTACAAGACTAGTTTTTCTTCGGTAGGCACTAATTCAAGTTCTAATACTTCATACAATAGGGGTTGGCCAATTTAACATGGCGTTGGCTTAAAGGGTTGGCAAATAAGTGACAGACTACGGAATCCAATTACACTGGTTTTGCTTGGATGTTAAACAAATTTTATAAAAATTAATTGTTATTATCTTTTTAACGAATTTATTTGATTAACAAACATTGCACTGACTGCTACACACGGTATACATTACTTAGAAGTTGTGTAGTAATGCCTCCTTATAATCTGATATGTAAGTACTTATCTATCATGGCACTTAATTGCCCACTCGCAAAATAGTAACTTCCCATTTTTGAGCAGAAGCCAAAATAAGATATCTTAAATTTATTTTAGACATTGTCGCCTAGGAAACTATTTTATACAAAAATTTAAATAAACTTACCAAAAATTTCATTACTCAGGCTTCTTAGGAAAAATGTTCATAAACTTTTTGTGAATTCACAAAGTTTCCCTTAAACACTTAAAAGTTTTCATATTTAATACAAATAGTTGTTTAATGTTGAACTTAATTCATTGATTGTATTAAAAAAGAAAAATCAAACATCTACTAATTGTGTAATAGCAATTATGCTTTTCTTGTTTACTTATGAAATTCCTGAAAATATTTTATTTATTCAAGGATATTAATTAATGTTTTAAAACTTTGCATAAAATAATTTTTGTCTGTAGTTTTAGCTTGTCAAAGAAATGCGTTTAAAGTTTAATTAACAATTTGAAAGCTAAAAAAAGGCAAAAACTACAAACAACTAATATGTTTATGTATGTAAAGGTTGTTATTTTTAAGCCCGATAGAACTTAAAATTTTGTTATTTAAAAGATCAGAACATGGTATATTTATATATATATTAATTCCTTTAGTTCCTATAAGGAGCATAGGGCCTCAACAAAAGATTTCCAGTCGTTTCTATTTGATGCTAGGTTCTTGATTTCATTGCAGCTTTTTCCTGCTCGCTAAGCCTCAATATCTAGCTGTCTTCACCAAATGTGGGCAGGCCGTCCTCTCCTTCTCCTACTTTGCGGATTCCAGTCAATGGCATTACGGGTTACATATCCGGGTGGCTTTCGTAATGCGTGTCCATTCCATCGCCATTTCCTTCTCAAAATTTCGGAATGTATTTGACTTTGATGTGTGACTGTCTAGAGGTGTGAGTTGGATATTCTGTTAGGCCAGTAGATTTTTAGCATTCATCTTAGGCATTTGTTGGTGAAAACTTGCAAACTGATTAAGTCTCTGGCAGCCATATTCCACGTTTCACTGTCGATGTTATGATGCTACCCAAATAGCAAAAGTGCAGCCTTGTCGTACACTAGCTTTAACAGAAAAATTATCGGTGTGGTTGTGGTGTTTAAGGGCGCAAATAGCGTTTGCTATTTAGGTTGTAGGAGGTTGTAGGTATGTCGTCCCTTTCGATGTGCCGAGTGCAATTACATAATGGTTGGGGTATGTACACGTCCATTGACAACATGTTGGAGTAGCGGTGTACCCATATATCGAGCTGGCTGTTTTTCGAGGTGATGAGGTCTCCATTTTTGTATCATAACGGTTTTGAGGAATTGAAGTTTTTATTAGCGAGCCTTTTCGTTGTTATGCATAAGTCTCTGCTTCTACATGATTCGACTGCCGTTTGTGTGTCTGTTGCAAGGTCTTCCGTCCATTTCCGCTTGTCTCTGCCAGCGCTGCGCTTTACTTCCTTAACGCCTGAAGTGTAATTGTCCTGGAGCCTGGATTTCTCCATACGGGTTCTGGTAGCGTTCAGTTGGTCTTTATCTTCTTTCTCATTGTTATGAGATTCCACGTATCCGCAGATATCCACTGTTTTCTTTCATTAATCTTGTATCCAATATGATTTGCTGCTGCATCACAAATGAGCTCCCTAACATTCTCAAATTCAGCAAGGGAAGTTTGGTTGGTTTCAGCTGAATTTTTCAAGGCATGTGTGTTAGAGGTTTTAATACGAGGGTCATTTAGCTTCTGTATGTCAAATCTCTTGTGAGTTCCAATTCCTTTCATTACCGCCGCAACTCTTAGTTTAATCGTTCCCACAAGTATATGGTGATCGCTGGAGAAGTCAGCGCCACGTTCATTTCGCACATCTAATAAGAGCCACGCCATGTCCTGCTGATGGTGATGTGGTCAATCTGGTTCTCCGTGCGATGATCAGGTGATAACCATGTGAATTTGTGGACTGTTTTGTGTGGGAAGATTGTGCCACCTATTACAAGTTTATTGCTTAAGCACATTTCTATGAACAGCTTACCATTTTCGGTCATTCTTCCCATACAATGACCGCCCGTTGCCTGTTTGCGGTTTGAGTTATCATCGCCCACTTGAGCGTTGATATCATCCATCACCAATAGTATGTCGCCCTTGTTAACGTTCGAGATTACGCTGGTTAGCTGACTATAAAATTCCTCCTTCGTCTGTGTGTCTGTAGTTTCAGTGTATGCATAGCATTGCACACATGCAATATTCCGTGCACGAGTACGAAGTCGGGCCACAATAATCCTGTCAGCGCATTACTCGTTTCCCTGTTCAGTACTATCCCAACACCACTAGAACGTTGTTGATCAGATGGTTTGCCGGAGTATATCATTGTAAATATTTGTGCTTGTTTATGTTCAAAATGGTTGTCACAAACATATATTTATTTACTGTAACCATATATGTGGTTTATGCAATCATGTGAATTGTAAATTAACCATATTATAGTTACCACGTTCATATTAATAGTTTCTGTGACTATAGTATTATTAAAACATTTGTAAAAATGTTGAAATGGTTACAGTAAACATGCACAACTATATTGTTTTCTCCGTGTGGTATTCTAGAGGCAGTTTTGTACCATAAATCCATATTCCGTGAAGAAAGTTGTACGCGGGTGGGGGGAAATGTTAGACCGATTCTTACAACGTGTGCTAAATGTCATGGTATTATCTGCAATATACTTAAAGAAAAAACCAAAGATTTTTTTGATAAATATCAAAATGTTAGACAATTTTGTTGCAACAAAGAATATTTGTTAAAAATTCTGTCCCCCTACGTTCTTTCTACTAGAACATATCGTGCCTTCAACAGACAGACGGGCGGACGTCGCCCCTACTCTCCTCTATTGGTTGTCAATTTTTAAACTTTTCCCTAAAAACTAAAAAAAACCCTTGGGCATGTGTTCGTCAAAGGGTTAAACCAGCAAAAGTATGCTACACAAAAAATTCCTGCACACACACACGGACACACAAAAAAAAAACAAGAAAAAACACTTTAATTTATGAGAATCCCCATAATTCCATAAGCATAATTAGTTTTCAAACCATGAATGAACATAAAAAAACACAAAAATAGAATATTGCACAAAAAAAAATGGGTAACTTTGATCATCATGTTACTAAGAGTAAAACTACTACAAGGGCAATCCAATAGATTTACATAATACTTACACATAAACACTCGCACTGTTTTTTTTTTTTTTTTTTTTTTGGGGAGTATGGTTGTGTACTAATCTTGTTGTTTTTGTGTTCTTTGTTGTTTATTAATGGAGCCAGTTACTTAAAAATCCCTTTTAGTGTTACACCATTTGCCATATTGCTGTGTGTATGTAAGTAAAAGAGGCGCATTTCAAAAGGCCTGTCCTAATGACATTATACAAAAAAAAAAAAAAAAATAGTACAAACATTTTCCAGTACAAATGAAATAGAAAATGTGTAAAAAGGGTTTCTAAAATTAAAAATAAAAAAAGATTTATTAAAAGTACTTGTACAATCATATTTATGCACTTATCTATGTAGATATCTATGTAAATATAACTGCAAGGATAAAAAGCTAAATCCAAGAAATATGGCGAAAAAAACTAGAAATATCTGATTTAAATAACAGACGTTTTTGTTTTTTACATTCTACTTAATTTGTTTAAAATTTATGTTTCGAGTTTGGGTTATTTCCATTAGGACTTTAACAATATTTTTGCTGGAAAATTAATTACTGAATATTCATGGAATTTAGTAATTTACTTTGTGAGAAGAAGATAAATGGTTGGATGAGTAACGATTATCATATACTAATTATTTATTGTATATTAGGCTGACCGTTATTAATTGTCGATGCTTTTAGATCTAAATTTATTCTCCATCGTCTAAAAACCAACTGAAATTAAAATTTGGGCCAAATTGACTTAGTGATCAAGATATAGGTCAAAAATCAAGGTTGTCTTGGATTTTTCTTATACAGTACAAGCTCGGTATTCGTTACTACCCATTATCCAAATTTTTTTCGGTTTTATTAAATTTGATGGCCTTATCTATAACCAAAAAAGGGAAATCCCCGTATTTTGGTATGATAATCTTTTTGGATGATTTTCATCTTTAATTTAAGATATTTTTCAGTTTATTCATGTCATTTGTTCTATAAATACATCTCTAAATATGGAAAAGTACAACATATTTGAAAACCAACGTTTTCTCAAAAATTCAAAATTTAGACCTTATGAAGGGTAATCAGCTTTTTAAAACCCCTATAGCTTTTGTGTCAATGTGATGTACGAAAAAATCTGATACGCAAAAACAAATTGAATTTCCAGTTTGGTAAAATTTTTTATTAAAGATCATAAAAGTTCTAATGTGCATTTTCGTATAGCTAATATAAAGTTTTTCCAAATTTAAGAAAAAAGTAAATTTTTTACAAAATTTTTCCGAATATTAAATATATTTCTTCCGGAAATTGCCTTTTATCTAACTTACAAATTTATAGGTTTATTATATCTTCATGAGCTTATTAAAAGTAAATATGTTTGCAAACCTTTACTATTTCCCTTAGAAATAATTTCATTTCTACACACTTGCATAAGTGTTTCCTAACCGCTGATAATAATCATTTATATTCCACCAAAAAGACATTATCGGAAATTCAAATAAAAATAAATGAAAAACTTTTACAACTTCTAAGTTCTATTGAAATTTTGTGCATTCATAAAAGTTTTCATCTTTCCTCGTTTAGTTTTTCTTTTTTTTTTTTCTTTTTCTCCAAAATATCTGAGAAACAAAAAGAAAACTTTATGAAGAAGTCTTTATGACCGAAACGTATGAAAGAAGACACAATGTGTGGAAAATGATTTTACAAAAAATATAACGAAGTGTCATATGGTAAGAGAAGGTATGAAAAATATAACAAATAAAACTGAGTGATTCTAATTTTTTTTTTTCTGAAATACAGTGGAAACAATTGTTGATGAAATGAAATGGTAAACAAATAACAAAAAAAAAATAACAAAAAAGTTGGTGGACCGTAACATTTAAGGATTTTTCATATTCCCCAAAACATTATATACATATGTATGTTTTCAATTGTATGTATCTTGTATATCAAAAAAAATACACATAAACCACCCACTGTAACAATATTGCAACAAAAACAGGTTGTTTGACGACGGGACAAGCTGACGCCAAAATATTTTTTTCTTCATATTCATCTTGCTTTTCTAACACACATCTAAAGTTGGAAAAAGTTTTTTCTATGATTTTTCGGGAAAAAAAATCTAGTTATAAATGAAGTTTTTTCTTTTTTTGATAAAAAAAATTAGCAAACTTTGCAAATTTGTTAGTTTTTCTTGAAACGTTAAATAAACACACATTTATGTGTGAAGCATCCTGTACAAAGAGATTGCAATCGGCGACATATCTCGTGGTTTTTTTTTTTTTTTTTTGGGGCGAAATTTGTTTTCGAAATTGTCTAGGCTTAGGGAGTTTTTGTAGAGTGAAATAAGTAAAGAATTATTTTTCACAGTTGGTTATTTAATGTTCGAAATCATAAATATGTGTAAAGTTTGTCATAGTTTGTCAATGGACAAATAATTTTCGAATCTCAATATTATTATACACCTTTCGCCAATGTATTATTTAAGATAAATATTAAAAAATGTTGTCAAAAAAAAAATATGTTAACGAAAAAAATAGTTGGTGAAAATAAAAAAAAATCTCAAATCACTCCCATTTAGCTTATTAAACATGCTATCCAAAAATTTATTTTGATTTTATTAGAAAGGCCTATTTTTAAAGCAGATTTCAAGTAAAATCTTAAGCTAAATTATATTACTCACTATGGCAAGCCACAAAAAGGTTTAAAAGACCTGTCATATGTTAGATCTTCTTCCGAAATTCACGTGGAGGTTGGGCAAGAAATGATATTGGAAAAGGGCACATGTTTGTCAGTTATTTGGAGCAAGTATTTACTCTGAACACATCAAACGAAACAATTGAGTTGCCATCAGATGTACATAGTTTTGCGGCAGCAGGATCTCTACATTCGAGAGATCGAAAACTCTATTGGCGATTTAAACTCCAACAAGTAAGAGAGATATATTCGGCTGGGCCGAATCTTATATACCCTTCACCAAACTATACTTCAAAATAAAAATTTTTAGGTAATTTTAGGTAAACAAATTTTTTTCCAGTTGTTTTTTTTCATTTTTTGGAAAAAAAATATTTTTCGAATTTTTTTTTAAAGTTTTTATGTAAAATTTTTTTTAAATTTAAAATTTTTTTTTTTTTTTAATTTAAATTTATTTTTTTTAATATTTAGCGAAAAAAACTTTTGGTGAAAAAAAAATCTGGTTCAAAATTTTTCCCGATTTTGACCCATTGTAGGTCCAACTTACTATGGTCTTATATACGTCGTTGCAAAGGTCTTTGAAATATCTATCATGTCTATATTAATGACTTAGTAATCCAGATATAGGTCAAAAAATAGGTAAAAAATCGAGGTTGTCCTGGTTTTTTCCTTATATCTCAGCCATTTGTGGACCGATTTTGCTGATTTTAAATAGCAAACTTCTCGAAAGCATGTCTGACAGAATTATTGAAGATTTGGATCCCGAAGATATCTGGGGTCTTCAGAAAATTGATTTCAACAGACATACAGACGGACAGACAGACAGACAGACAGACAGACAGACAGACAGACAGACAGACAGACAGACGGACGGACAGACAGACAGACAGACAGACAGACAGACAGACAGACAGACAGACAGACAGACAGACAGACAGACAGACAGACAGACAGACAGACAGACAGACAGACAGACAGACAGACAGACAGACAGACAGACAGACAGACAGACAGACAGACAGACAGACAGACAGACAGACAGACAGACAGACAGACAGACAGACAGACAGACAGACAGACAGACAGACAGACAGACAGACAGACAGACAGACAGACAGACAGACAGACAGACAGACAGACAGACAGACAGACAGACAGACAGACAGACAGACAGACAGACAGACAGACAGACAGACAGACAGACAGACAGACAGACAGACAGACAGACAGACAGACAGACAGACAGACAGACAGACAGACAGACAGACAGACAGACAGACAGACAGACAGACAGACAGACAGACAGACAGACAGACAGACAGACAGACAGACAGACAGACAGACAGACAGACAGACAGACAGACAGACAGACAGACAGACAGACAGACAGACAGACAGACAGACGGACATGGCTTAATCGACTCCGCTATCTATAAGGATCCAGAATATATATACTTTATAGGGTCGGAAAATTATATTGTGGAAATTACAAACGGAATGACAAATTTATATATACCCTTCTCACGAAGGTGAAGGGTATAAAAATCACTAACAAGTTGTTTTTATTGCTATATTATCCTCCAGAATGGAAGGTTTCACTGGTGACCATGATACCTTAGCCGGGAAAATATGTAACTTGGATAAGTATCTACCTATTTTCACGTACATAATCATAATGACTAAATTACCACCTAGTAAATCTCATGTGTTTATATATAAGTAACGAAAATTTATCAAAGTCGACTATCAAAAATCGGTTAACCTATTTTCTTCGGTTCATCTGTTCAGTTCAGGGGCTTTGGCCGACTGTTTAAGACAGATGCTTCGGCCAACTGTTCAAGATAGAGGCTTCGGCCAACTGTTAAATACAGAGGCTTCTGCCGACTGTTCAAGATAAAAGCTTCGGCCAACTATTATATACAGAGACTTCGGTCGTCTGTTTATTACAGGGGCTTTGGTCATTTGTTCAGTACAGAGGCTTCAGCCGACAGGGGCTTCGGCTGACTATTCAAGACAGAAGCTTCAAACCAACTATTCAATTCTGAGAGTTTGGTCGTCTGTTCAGTACAGAGGCTTCAGCCGACTGTTCAATACAGAGACTTCGGTCGTCTGTTCAAGACAAAGACTTCGGACAACTTTTCAATACAGAGACTTCGGTCGTCTGTTCAGTACAGAGACTTCGGTCGTATGTTCAATACAGGAACTTCGGCTAACTATTCCCCCTAATTAATTGCATTCACTTGTATCTAAAATATTATAATTTTAGTTATCACCCGATCATGTGCCAACGAACCGCATCACCAGAAATCCGTTGGCTCTCACTTGTGACAAAGCGCCAGTTAGTGAATCATGACAATACATCTTACCGCCGACGATTACTGAAGTCCCGAATAATCCGATATACATATCACCAGAATCATAGTAGTAATAACCCGATTCTGTACGGACCAACCACATCGCCAGAAATCAGTACCTACAACTTATGACAATTCACCAATTAGTTAGTTGTACCAACACACCGTACAGCCGACGATTATTTAGTACTCAAAGAATCCAAGATACGCATCACCAGAACCGTTTGCATATATTAAATATATCTATATATATAAAAGAGTAACGTTACTGACTGACTGACTGACTGACTGACTGATTCATCATCGCACAGCCCAAACGACTCAAGCTAGAATCACGAAATTTTAACTGTGGGTACCTCTCTCCCCAAAACGATCCGATAAGAAGGGATTTTTGGAAATTCGATTGTTTAGGGGGTAAAAAAGGGTAAAAACGGGTAAATTCGGTAACCTTATATCTTAAAAACTAATAAAGATACAAAAAAACTTCCAATATCATGTTACTCCATTTAAAAAATAAGCTGATAGGTGTCTGGTACTTTTTCAAAATTCGGACCTTTTAGGGGAGAAAACGGGTAAAAACTGTATTTTGGTACTTTTTTAGCACCATATGTATCTTTTAAACCAATAAACATACAAACAAATTTAAAATCATATTCTTTACTTATGAAAAAATAACAAATATAAGTTTGGTACTTTTTGGTAATTCGAACCCTTAAGGGATAAAAATTGTTTTTATTTTTGGTACTTTTTTCATAAACAATATTTTTCTACAAATTGATAAAGACATATAAATATTTTATTTTAAGCTCCCACCATGATACACAAATTTATTTGGATACAATTTTAACACCACAATGGGGATAAAAAAGGTACCAAAAAGTGGGTAAAAACGGAAAGATACATTTTATTTAACATTTTCAGCCAATTTTGATAAATTTTTAACATTGGTTCCTGGATTCATGCAAAAATTAACTAACAGAGTGCTATTTGGAACTCGACTGCCAAGCGGTATATTTGTCCAAATCCGGGAAAACAGTTTGGTACTTTTTTTAAAACTTATTTTTCTTGAGCACATTAACACAGATTTTAATCGTATGCATGTCTTTAAGCATAAACAATTTTGGCAAAATAGAATATTTTTAAATTTCAAACTTTAGTGGTGTTCAAGGAGGAAAAGGGGATTTGGTACTTTTTTTCTAATGGTACCTTTTTTAATATTTTAAATTATTTCACTTATCGACATTAAAGTTAGCTGATATATATCTGAGTGAAGTTAGAGTTAGGAGTAGGGGATAATATTTAAACTGACAATTTTTCTATAAACTGACAATTTTTCTATAAAAAAACTCAGTTATAAACTGACTATTTTTCTATAAAAAAAGTCAGTTATAAACTGACAATTTTTCTATAAAAAAGTCAGTTATAAACTGACTATTTTTCTATAAAAAAAGTCAGTTATAAACTGACTATTTTTCCATAAAAAAAGCCAGTTATAGACTGACAATTTTTCTATAAAAAAAGTCAGTTATAAACTGACAATTTTTCTATAAAAAAAGTCAGTTATAAACTGACAATTTTTCTATAAAAAAAGTCAGTTATAGACTGACTATTTTTCTATAAAAAAAGTTAGTTATAAACTGACTATTTTTCTGTAAAAAAAGTCAGTTATAGAATGACTATTTTTCTATAAAAAAAAAGTCAGTTATAGACTGACTATTTTTCTATAAAAAAAGTTAGTTATAAACTGACTATTTTTCTGTAAAAAAAGTCAGTTATAAACGGACTATTTTTCTTTAAAAAAGTCAGTTATAAACTGACTATTTTTCTGTAAAAAAAGTCAGTTATAGACTGACTATTTTTCTATAAAAAAAGTCAGTTATAAACTGAAAATTTTTCTATGAAAAAAGTCAGTTATAAACTGACAATTTTTCTATAAAAAAAGTCAGTTATAGACTGACTATTTTTCTATAAAAAAAGTTAGTTATAAACTGACTATTTTTCTGTAAAATAAGTCAGTTATAAACGGACTATTTTTCTGTAAAAAAAGTCAGTTAAAAACTGACTATTTTTCTATAAAAAAAGTCAGTTATAGACTTTATATTTTTCTATAAAAAAAGTTAGTTATAGACTGACTATTTTTCTATAAAAAAAAGTCAGTTATAAACTGAAAATTTTTCTATGAAAAAAGTTAGTTATAAACTGACTATTTTTCTGTAAAAAAAGTCAGTTATAGACTGACTATTTTTCTATAAAAAAAGTCAGTTATAGACTGACTATTTTTCTATAAAAAAAGTCAGTTATAGACTGACTATTTTTCTATAAAAAAAGTCAGTTATAGACTGACTATTTTTCTATAAAAAAAGTCAGTAATAGACTGACTATTTTTCTATAAAAAAAGTCAGTTATAGACTGACTATTTTTCTATAAAAAAAGTCAGTTATAGACTGACTATTTTTCTATAAAAAAAGTCAGTTATAGACTGACTATCTATATAAATATATAAACGTCTTTGTAAGTTTGTTTGTTTGTTTATTTGTTTGTTTGTTGGTTTGAGCATCACGCCTAAACGGCTGAATCGATTTTATTGAAATTTGGAACGTAGATAGATCATTACTTGGAAACGTCAATAGGCTATAACTTTTTTCAATACTTGGACCACATAGGGGTAAATATGGGGTAACCGGTAAAATTGGTACCTTTTGTTCTTAAACAATAAATACTAAACGGCCGAAACTATTTTATTGAAATTTCCAACATAGACTACGACAGGGGTAGCGAAGCGCACCGGGTCAAGCTAGTTATACATAAAGAAAGATATTATCGACCCCCAGAAAAGGTATATCAGTTGTGTTATCACTTAAGGTTTGTGTATCCGTAAGTCTACACACGACACTACTGAACTACCTCAGCCGACGACAAAACCACGTTACAACGATCACACAAAACATTAGCTTAATGTTTTAATATATCAAATCTATTTGAGAAGATCAAGTTGTATCCGATCGATTCCTTTTGAGTTCACGGATTCAGTGGGTCCCAGTATCCTGGGACAAGCATGTAATGGTCCAATTTTTATACTTGATATGTTCGTCGGATGTGCCAGTTTACTGATAATACAGCTATTCTAAGCATTCACGAAAACCCTATAGAAGCATTTCGAGCACATATTTGAATTAGAAAATAGTCAAAACAATGGAAAAAAAAAGTCAACAAGTAAGAATATAAAACATTTACATTAAGTAGAGAATCATGCCCAAGTATGCAAATCAATAACCAAACAATAATCCAACAATTGCATGTTAAATACCTCCGTACATCTCGATTGTCGCCTTATATGGAATTAAAATCAATTCAAAACGCTACGCTTAGTTTAGATTGTAAACTTCTACTTTATAACTCGATCATAATATCGATATGGTGTTATGGGATCCAGCTATAAGGCACGCCCTCAGGGTCAAATGTAGAAATATCCAAAGACTCTGAAACAAGTTTTAAGAAATGATCACATTTTCCCCCTGGTATATTAAAAACTTGTATATACACAAAGATCTAAACGTGCCGTTTGTAAAAATTTAGATCAAGAAACATGTAGTCAAATATTTAAAAAAGCTTTAAATCCACGCAACATATTATATAACAGTGGCCACATTGGATTAAGAAGGAGCTACACACCAGACCAAATCCAAAGACTAGAAGGAAAAATGAGAATTTAATCAGAACAAGAATGGATATCCAATTTTTTTGTCCGGCACTGGCTCTTGTTGTGTGTTTTGTTTGCAATCGTGTTGAATACGTGTAAATTCATGAAAATTGTCGTAATCTGAACATAATGAACGCGCATCACTGCTTTCAAAGTACAAAAATCAAAAAGTAACACTTTTTTTGCATAAATTTAAATTAAGTTGAATTTTTGGTGCTAGTTTTATTAGTTTCAAAGATGTAGAGATACCGGTTTTACCAGTTTTTAACCATTTTTACCCCCGTGCAGTTCGAATTTCCAAAAATCCATTCTTAGTGGATCTACACATCGGGGGAGGTGCCAACATACAACATTTTAAGACATACACATTTTCAAAACTTCAAAATTGGGAAAAATATTTGTATGGGAAAATCAGCTTCACGAATGGTCCTAATAGATATAACTTTTTAGCATCTAAAACCATCTTCACAAAATTATCTTTTTAATGAAACCGGTCTTGAGCTCATTGGTTGGATGGTTTCATGGCATCAAGTACTGCAAGCTCCTATCTTTTTTTTATATATGTAGGTATGATTTCATCAACAAATTATCAAAATACTTCCTCGTTCCATGATTATAACTGTGGAATATAGATGGCCATTCCATCATTATATTCAAGAGAATACTTGAGATATAATTTTTCCTGTAGTAAAAAGAATTGGGACATAATTTTGTCAATATAATCAAGTAACCCCCATTAACAGGAAGCCTGGTTACGTGTTAACTAATAGTTATACTGTCGGTTAAATTTATTTTTGTTTGAAAACTGTCAGTATAACTATTAGTTAACACATAACCAGACTTCGTGTTACTGGGGGTAAGAGTGTTATATTCTGTCGTACCGAATCTTGTACATTGATACGGTGCATCACAATCTATCAAATGGTCGATTTTGATTTTTTTGTAACTTACGGCTATATATGACGATATGTTTGATGAGATTATTTTACTAATATACAAACCAGATTTTAGTTAATAATTGGCCCCAATCAAAAGCCATGACATTTACATACATACATCAATATTTTCTATAGCGGTATTCACAGTGTACTTGAGCTAGTAAATAAGCAGAAGAGTTATTTATTGACAAACATTTCAATTTCTAATGTATTTTGTTTTTAGTTATTACCAGGCCAATTACTCTACATTGTGAATACAGCTTATATATTTTTTATTCGTTATTTTCACAGCTTAAAGATGAATGTAAAAAATAAATTAAAATCACTTTTTTTCACAAACTAAAATTTTTGTATGACATTTATTTATGCATTCAATCAATAATAATTCTTAGCATTAAAAACCCAAAAATTATATGTATTTTATGGCAACATCATCAATATTGACATAAAAGATTTTATTTTCTATTTATTTTTTTCCAAAAAACCAGCATTCATAAATTTTCCGTATTATTAAAGCCAAACAATAAAAAAAAAAAAATAGAAGTTAATATTCAAAACGTACAATTTATTACCAAAAATTTTCAAAATAAAAAAAAAATAAGGTGAAAGAAAGAGCATAAAATAAAGCATAAATAAAGTAAATAAAAACAAAATTTATGCAAATATTTTTGTTTACTTTTCAGTCATTTTAAATCCATATTTTATGAAATAAATTATATTGGTTTATAAATACATGCAAATATTTAAAATAAATACACAAAAGATATTAAAAAAAAAAAAACACATAAATCCCCTTGAAAAAGGGAATCTAGTTGAAATCTACATGAAGAATGGCATAGAAATTGTGGTATTGTTGACATACCTGCTGCTGCTGTTAACACTGCTGCCATAATATAAAGCAGCAGCAGCAGAAACAACCGCAAGCAAGTTATACAAAAATCCTTGAACTACAACGAAGGTGTCTGGCATTAGAGCAAAAAATATAAATATATACATAAATAAAAATAGGAAACAAAACAACCTGAGAGTGTTTAGATGTACAGGCTCTTAGATAAAATATCTAACGAAACCAAAATTTAAACTAAATATTTGCAATACAATAAAAACAACAACAACACTAGTAGCAATAACCCACAAACCAACAAACAAAATTTCTAAACAAATTTGATTTGAATATTAAATAGATCTTAACAGCAGCTTCAGTGAATGGTGCTAAAGTAAGTTTGCTAACATCTCTGGAAAAAATAATAAATCAATGTTTAAATACCAGCAACAAATAACACAATCGAATTTTCACACTACAAATTCATAGAAATTTAAAAGATTTACCTTAAATTTTATATAAAATTCCATAAAAACCTATTTTGTAATAGTTAAACAAAATATTTCTTTGTTTAGGTTAATGGTTTATTGGGTTATAATATATTTATTTTTCGATCTGCTGATTTAATAGGCGTTAGGATCACGCCACACTTAATTAAACAATGACATTTTCTTTTCTTTTTTCTTTGTATGTCAACCATCAAAAAATATGGGGGGTATTTTGATTTTATTATTCCGTTTGTAACACATCAAAATATTTGTCGCAGTCCCACACTAGTATATACATTCTGGATTCTCATAAGATTCTAAGACAATCTAGATATGTATATTCATCCGTCTGTCAGGCAAAAACACGATAGGGCCCAAACAAAAGGAGTAGATGACTGCACCTCTCTGTCCACAAATACTCTCTATTGATAAAGTTTGTGTGGTATTGTGTCAATACCGGTTCATGATTTTACCTAACCCCCATACAATTTTCCCCCCGGAAAACTAAAATGTTGCACGAATTAGTTTTAAGGAATCTAAAATTATACTCTGAAATATTATTGGGGAATAGATGGTGTATCTTTTGAACGCGGTTTTTGTATTTAATAACTTATATGTCATCTTGAAGGGCACTTATCTCTCATTTATTCTCATTTATTCTCAGTTATTTATTATTTATTATTTATTATTATTTATTCTCAGTTATTTACCATTACACAACGTGTCTAAAATTTACGTGGGTACCTGGCGCATATGCTTAAACCGCACGTTGGTCTTAACAAAGGATAGAGACAATGCGTCTATCACCGCCATTGAGTGACTTGCAAGGAACACTCAATCGGCAACTTCTTGTACATTGATTGCACAGATCAATGGACAAACCCCTTGCTCGAGAGCTCGGGCTATCTAATCCCTGCCATCCATCCACAATTATCAAAGCTGCAACATCCGGCCTGGTAATCCAGTCCTATGTATGGTCTCTGACTTTAAAAGTTCCCAGCCGATAAAAGTCAAAGTGAGTGTACTTTATCATTCACTTTTTACCTCGACAGAGAACCAAGTCCAATGACCAGTACATCACGAATGCTACTGCCTCAATACGTTTCCTGAGCACAAACGCCAGTTAGTATCTGCTACTTTCAATGGCTCTGTTGAGTCAGCAACAACAACTAGTAAGATACATTTGGTAGTCCGAAATTTAACACTAGCCCAAATATCAGTCAGTCACCAATGATCTTACAGGACCGAAGTCCTGGGGCTATAGGATCCCCGTGGTACTAGATAAGACTCTAGTCAGCTGCGAATTTAATAAATTAAATTCTTACCAGGAATGAGGTCCGTGCACCTCGGAGCCCCGGTTTCGCTCCATATTTCCCCTTGAGGCATAACATCAAGGTTTGGAGCTCACCAAGATGCTTATTCATGCCTCAAGGGGGACTACTATTACACAGTGGGGCAGAAGCAAAATTTTTTGGAAATAAATCTGGCATTTCTAAACCACTAGCCCGATCGGGATAAAATTTGACTACGCCGTAGCCAAGGAATCTTCAAGTTTAAGTTATTGAAATGGGCCCTACAAACACACCAGGCGCGGCGCTATGGGGGCTCAAAATTGGCTACTTCAGACATGTAAAACTTTCAAACACGTGCCATTTTTTGTTTCCCATCTGATTTCAAAGATTTTTATATTTTTAGAAAGCGCTGTTGAAAAACTATGCTAGCGTGTGCTATTTATCTCTTACAGTTTCCAAGTTATAGGCATTTCAAAATTTAAATTTTAAAATTATGCCAAACCTTGGTCCGCTCTTTTAAGAATATTGGGTGTAATTTTGAACCGAATAGACTCGAATTTTTGTTTTAGTTAGACAACTAAATAACCAATAGTATACAAAAGACTTCAGAGCAATATCAATTGCGGATCCAAAAATAAACGATTTTCAATTTAAAAATTCAAAAAGTATAAAATTTTTGCTGTTTTTTGGGCGAAAAAGTGACTTAAATCTTTTTTTATTAAAAGAAAACATTCTTTAAGAACATATAACAATTTTATGTTTTTCTGTAAGATATCTTTAAAAAACATTTTCTCTTTGAAATCGGATCGGAATCAAAAACATGGCACGTGTTTAAAATGTTACATGTCGAAGGTACCCTACTTTGAGCCACCATAGCGCTGCCCCTGAAGCATTTGGAGGGTCCATTTTAATAACTTATACTCGAATGCTCCTTGTCTACTCTCACGTACTAGGGGTTTGGAAATGCCAGATTTATTTCCAAAAAAATTTTGATTCTGCCCCACTGTACATTATAGTGTAAACAACAAAGTTTTTTACTTCGGAAATATTGAATTTTGTGCCAACAAATCGTCATATGCGATTGAAAAAAGTGCAATTTCAAAACAGGATAAGAATTGAAGCCGAGAGACCTTGGAAGACTATTTTGCATGTCCGAAATGGTGCTTGAACGCTATAAAACAAAACAATTTCTGCACCAAATAATTCTATGCAATGAAAAATGGTTCCATTACGATAACCCAAAGTGTAATAGATCGTTGGTGAAGCACGGCCAACCTGAAGAATCGACACCAAAGCGAAATATCTATGGCGCTAAGATAATTATCTGAATTTGGTAGAATCAAATGGGTTCCATCTATTATTACCTGCTGAAATCTAGCCAGATCAGCACATGGAACTTGTATCGAACGCAACTGATTCGTCTGAAGCAAGCATTTACCGAAAAATGCCCTGAATGTACGACCAAACATGAGACCACAATATTCCATCATGACAACGCTCGGCCTCATTTTGCAATACCTGCTGAAAATTATTTAAAATGCAGTGGTTGGGAAGTTTTATCTCACCGCTTTATAGCTCAGACTGTGCCCCGTCCGACTATTATTTGTTTCGATGCAGAACGCTCTCTTTGGGATACGCTTCATTTCGGAACACTGTACATATATATTAGCTTGATTCGTTCCTGGCTTCAAAAGATGAGCAGTTTTTTTTGGAGCGGAATACATATGTAAATGTTGCCAGGAAGATGAGAAAAGGTCATAGCTAACAATGGCCAATACTTTTAATAAATTTATGTTGTACAAATGTTCCAAATTAGTAGCTAAAAATTTTAAATAATCCTACAAAAAAATTACTTGAACATTCATAATTGTCTTGTAATATTTTATATCGTGATAAAATTGGACATAAACAAGTTTTATATGAACCTAAATCTTTCAAACAACTTTTGTGAGGATAGATCCAAATTTGACCCTAACACCCATATAATCCCTATATAAGAAAAATATTTTACTGATGGTTGGTATACAAGATTCGGCACGGCCGAATGTAGCACTCTTCCTTGTTTGTTTTTAATATGATTCGGTTGACAAATGGGCTTTGTGAATGTTGAAATGTCTAAATTTTATTTGTTGATTAAAATTGTGAGCAAATTTTCAACCGAAAAAAAAAAGAACAAAAATTATCATAAACACACAATCAGTTAACCTTAATGTCAATTTATTTGCATAATTTATGCGTTTTTATGTATCATTAAACTTTATTCATGCTTCTTTTCATTAATTTGAAATTATTTATAATTTCTTGTTGTATGTTTAGTACAATTTGACCTCTAGAAATGTTTCTTTTTTATTTACTGTAGAAGCATGGATTCAGGATTATAATATTTCGCTTTAGAAATGTATTGTGTTGTGTTCTGCACTACACGGTAGACCTGTTAGAAAAAATAATGTAAATAAGCAGGATTTTTAATTTAAAACACAGTATCTGTATATTTGACAAGTTTTGCAGAAAAAAATTCATTCAACTTTGAGTCTTCTCTCAAATGGCTTTACAGACATATCGCAAATTTTTCTTTTTTTAATTTATTACATTTTTTTATTCATATTACAAACTAATAAATAGCCTCAGCATCACTTGGATATTATTGATGCGAGTTGACAAAATATATACATATTTGTTTTATTTTATATAATTTAAAATATAAAATACAAAACTCTAAATTTATATACAGTTTGTACGAAAAGGGGAAAATCTATATATAATTATAAATGAGCAAGGCAAGGATTTTCATGCACTAAAAAATTAAAAATATGCGCTTATAATATGCACTATAAAGAGAGAAATATGCACTAAAAATTACAAAAATATGCAATAAAAACAAGATTTTTAATTGAAATATATTTATTAATAAAAGAAAGATATAAATTTCAGGTCACATTTTCAATATATATGTATATATAAAGGAACATAAAAGGTTTTAAACAAAGTATACCAAGAAGTTCGACTCTCAATTTTTTAAAATAACTCTCTCACATATACGGGTACCGTGTGAGTTCAGAGAAATGTAAACCAATGAAATGTCTTTAATTTTTTTTTTTTTTTTTAAATTTTTTTACACAATATTACTTTAAGACATTTTATTCTTTATTTTTTTAAAACACTTTTTGCACACTTTCATTGTTAAAACGCTTCTATTTTGCACAAATCAAGAAAAAATATTTTCGGGATTTCTGACATGTAATTTTTTGTTATTGTAGAATATAAATAATAGGACAGAGTTCTAATTTTTGGTATTGAAAATTCATAAAAATTAAAATTTAAAACATTTTTATAGAACTCTGTTGCCTGTAGAAAATTTAAAATTTACCAACACATGTGTAATTTTGTTACTAACTCATGTTTAGAGTTAGGTACTTTTTTACTAACACGTGCATAGACTTAGGTACTGTTGTCAAAGAGTCAGTCTACTTGTTATACTTTGGTTTTAAATATATTTTTTCAAAGTAATAATAAGAAAATTCATGTATGTATGTAAATTATACAATATTTATATTAAAAAATCAGTCAGTTATTTATTTTTATGTTACAAATTTATTTAATTTAGATTCCTGTTTGTATAAACAAGTACATTTTTTTTTAAATTTCCAAAAATAAATCTTTGTCTGTTCGGATGAAAACAGCTTTAATACATTGAAAATGTACACTCAACGTCAATAGAAATTCAAGGAGCATATTTAAATGATGCCAGTTCAATTGGAGAATATTCATTTTCAATTTGATTTTCTTCATTAAAATTGCTATCTAATTGTCAAAAATTTTTTATTATATGAAATCCAGTATTTTTCTGTAATATATTCTTTAGTTTTGTTTTAATTTGGTAAGAAATTTCTCCGTTTACATTATTAATTTTATTGGCAGCATCATCAATTAATTTTACTTGTGCATTCAGCGAATTGAATCCCTGTAGTTTAGTAATATTTTCAGAAATAAAGATGTAATTTGAGCAAAGAAATGCTAATTGGCTTTAATATTATGTGTGAACAAAGTCGAAAAGTCGATATAAACAATTTTTCGAAAAGTCGACAATTTCAAAAAGCTAAAAAATCGATTCATAAATTGAAAAGTTGACTTTTTCTTTCAACAATATAATTCTAGTGTCAATATATTTACTATTTTTACAACACTAAATAGAGTTGCCGAATATATGTATGTACAGTGTACACTGATATAAAAATATGTCCAAAAGAAAACTAAATATGTAATAAAATGGAAAAATATGGAAAAAATATATTTAAATATGCATTTAAAAGAAAAATATGCAAAATATGCATTTATAACAAAATATGCAAAAATATGCAACAACAAATCGATGCCATTTTGTTGCAAATTCTTCGATTCGGAAAGATAAATTGTCAAAAGTGATTTTGAGTTACTGACTACAAACATGCATTTGCATAGAAATCCTTGCCCTGTAAATGAGTATCGTTACTGAGTGACTCAACATCGCCTTATCCAAACGCCAAAAGGTAGAGATATGAAATGTTGACTATACTTTCCCCTCTCTCTATGTATATGAACTAAGGAGGAATTTTTTGGAAATCGGGTAAATTCGTTAATCATATAAACTAATACAGATACCACAAATATTTAAAATGCATCTCTATCTACTTAAAAAATTAAAAGACGAGAGTTTTGCTCTTTTTAAAAATTCAATCCCTTTGGGGGAGAAAACGATTATATACTATATTTTGGTACTTTTTGGCACCCTATGTATATTTTAAACCTATAGTCATATAAAAATTAACTAACATGGTTTTTTTTTGGAACTCGAGTGCAATGATGTTGGTTGGGCCAAATTCGAGTAAACAGTTTTGTACTTTTTTTAAACATATGTTTTCTTGAGCATAAATACAGTTGGCTGAGTAAAAAATGAAGCAAGAATATTAATAGTATTAAGTTATCAATAAGTGAGAACAGATGTCAGAGTAATTGGTATTAAATCTTGTTTGATTTCTTTGAAATAAGATTGTATGGTGACCAATATTATGGTTTGATTTAAAAACATAAAGATGTAGCTGTAATTTATATAGTCCATAACTGTAATTTATATCCTTATACAGTGAGATTGTGAAATATGTTAATGGTATATTAAAAACAGCTATTATCAGCCCAATAATGAAACAAATTCTGCGGGAGTTTTTTCCCCTTTCCCATTTTCCTATTCAAATTCAATGTTAAAAATTAGAAAAGGGAAAAAACTACCGTGTGATTGTTTTTCATAATTAGGCTGTATAGCTTTATTTTGAGTTCTTTGAAGCGATCTAAATTCATAATTTGCCAGTAGTTTAAGTGGCTATGTATCAGTGATTGATATGAAATAAGTCTCGTTTGCATAGTAAACTTATTTTTATACCCTACACCACCCTAATTGGGAGGGCATTATGCGTTTGTGCTGATGCTTGTAACGCCCAAAAAATTACTCTAACATGCACTTAACCCATTTTCGACTAGTGGTCGAATTTTCGAACAGCAACTTTGTAAATGAATATCTAAGAAGCTGACGGTATTTTTTTAAATATGTTTCAATAGAAAGGAAGTTTAATATTTTTTTTTCAATATTTGATATATGGGGCATTTCACGTCAAGTGAACCAACTTTTGAAATCGATGTCTTCCGATCGGGATGAAATTTGCACCAATGTTAGTTCTATGGGATAGTAATTCGGACACAATTTTTCAACAAGATCGGCCAAGAACTCTCTGAGTTATAGGAGGTCAAAATTTGACATTTTGGCCAAACAGGTGTTTTTTCTTATCCATATAACTTATTACCTATTGTTCTTAGCAAAATGTGTCCCAAATAGTTTAGATAGCTATTTATGCAATCTTCCGAAAAAAAAAATTAAAAAAAATTAATAAAATATTTTTGACTTTTTTTTTAAAAAATCAAAAACATTTTTGACTTTTTTTTCAAAATGGGCCCTTTTTTTTTTTTTTTTTATTTTTTTTAAGAAAGCTTAGGTCTTTTCCTAAGCGACCTATATGGTCGCTTAGTGGGATGCGAGTGGGATATCTATCAAAAAAAATATTTTGTAACTCAAGATATGAAATTTTTTGACTTTTTTGCAAAATCAAAAACTTTGTTGACTTTTTTTAAAAAAATGGACCCATTTTTTAATTTTTTTTTTTTTTGCTCAGAAGAAAGCTTATGTGTTTTTCTTTAACACCTTTTTTGTCGCTTAGTGGGATGCGAGTGGGATATCTATCAAAAAAATGTTTTGTAACTCAAGACATAAAATTTTTTACTTTTTTTTTGCAAAATCAAAAACTTTTTTGACTTTTTTCCAAAATGGGCCCTTTTTTATTTCTTTATTTTTTTCTCAAAAGAAAGCTTAGGTCTTTTCCTTTAAAACCTTTATGGTCGCTTAGTGGGATGCGAGTGGGATAACTATAAAAATAAATGTTTTGTAACTCAAGACAAAGGTTTTTAAATTTTTAGGATATGCACTATTTTGATTTTTTTCATATTTGTGTATACCGAAGTATACCGATCGACTCAGAATCGCTTTCTGAGTCGACTAAACGATGTCCGTCCGTCCGTCTGGCTGGCTGGTTGTCCATGTAAACCTTGTGCGCAGAGTACAGGTCGCAATTTTGAAGATATTTCGATAAAATTTAGTACATGTAATTTGTTCGGCCCAAGGACCAAGCCTATTGAAACTGGCTGAAATCGGTCCATTATTTCACCTAGCCCCCATACAAATGTCCTCCCGAAAGTGGACTTTATCGGTCAAAAATGTTTAATTTATATAGGTATCTACACAAATTTTTCTCCAAATAAGTTTTATATATACGGAATTCATGTCACCAAATTTTATTATGATCCGTCCATAATTAGTCATAGGTCCCATATAATGCCTGCTTCCGATAATCACTTTAACGAGCATAAATCTCCTAAAAATGTTGGTATACACATAAAATGCAACATAAATAACTTTCATCTAGACATTAATAACACCACCTAATTTCATGATGATCGGTCCATAATTTGACATAGCTCCCATATAAGGTCCACTTCCAAAAATCGCTCACGAATATAAATTATTGCGCTGAAAACTACCTATAGGATTGAATAAAAAAGCCGCAAGATGCAAAACTCAGACAAATTTTGGGGGCGAAAAATTAATAGCGGTCGGCCTCACATTGCACCCCTCCAGTGGCTATTATCGGTCAGTTGTAGTGGTTTTTTTTTAAGGTTTGAAATATGAAAATATGAAAAAAATCAATTTAAAAACCTTTGTCTTGAGTTACAAAACATTTATTTTTATAGTTATCCCACTCGCATCCCACTAAGCGACCATAAAGGTTTTAAAGACCTAAGCTTTCTTTTGAGAAAAAAATAAAGAAATAAAAAAGGGCCCATTTTGGAAAAAAAGTCAAAAAAGTTTTTGATTTTGCAAAAAAAAAAGTAAAAAATTTTATGTCTTGAGTTACAAAACATTTTTTTGATAGATATCCCACTCGCATCCCACTAAGCGACAAAAAAGGTGTTAAAGAAAAACACATAAGCTTTCTTCTGAGCAAAAAAAAAAAATTAAAAAATGGGTCCATTTTTTTAAAAAAAGTCAACAAAGTTTTTGATTTTGCAAAAAAAGTCAAAAAATTTCATAACTTGAGTTACAAAATATTTTTTTTGATAGATATCCCACTCGCATCCCACTAAGCGACCATATAGGTCGCTTAGGAAAAGACCTAAGCTTTCTTAAAAAAAATAAAAAAAAAAATAAAAAGGGCCCATTTTGAAAAAAAAGTCAAAAATGTTTTTGATTTTTTAAAAAAAAAGTCAAAAATATTTTATTAATTTTTTTTAATTTTTTTTTTCGGAAGATTGCATAAATAGCTATCTAAACTATTTGGGACACATTTTGCTAAGAACAATAGGTAATAAGTTATATGGATAAGAAAAAACACCTGTTTGGCCAAAATGTCAAATTTTGACCTCCTATAACTCAGAGAGTTCTTGACCGATCTTGTTGAAAAATTGTGTCCGAATTACTATCCAATAGAACTAACATTGGTGCAAATTTCATCCCGATCGGAAGACATCGATTTCAAAAGTTGGTTCACTTGACGTGAAATGCCCCATATATATTTTTTTTCTTTAAGAAAAAATTAATTTTTAGTCACTTTTCTAAAATGTTATAAAAATGAAAAAAAATTATATAAGAGGAAAGAAATCAAATTCAAAAAGATAAAACTCTTACTTTTGAAAGGCCGTACTTTTTGGTCGTCGAAAATTCGAACAATGGCCGAAAACCTTCAAATAGCGTACGCAAACTTATTTAATTATTTTCATTTCTTATTATATTAAAATGCTTCACAATCTTAACATTTGTTTTATTTTTACCTGTGGGTAATTTTTGTGTGATAAATGCATATCATATCTCAATTTGATATTTTTGAAATATATTTGGATAATTCGCTTATTGCGGAAATTGTTGATTCTACAAATGTCTATTAGCATTAAAATAATGCTACTGCTAACCTTACACCAACAGAATTGCGTCGGTTTATTGGAATTTTATATTTTTCTGGGTGTGATACTTTACCACATATCGCTCATTATTGGTCTGCTCAACCCAACATAGGATTATCAATGTCGAAACAAGTTATAACGCCGCAATCGATTTAAAACCATTAAGAGGTATGATGACTAGTATCGCCTGGTGGTCGAAACTTCGACCACTTTTAAAACGCTTTTTACCACTTTTATGGAAACAATTTTTATATTGTGCCTATCTAGAGAAAGTAACTTTTTAAATCATATGTGTTTCATCAATATTGATGAACAATAACATACTTAAAAGTGTACCACAAAAAAAACGTGTGGCCTATTTATATATAAGATTCCACTTTTTGAATGACGCTCATGTAAGATATTTATAAAAGGAAAGTCAATTCGATTCGGTTTAAAGTCGTGGTGCTTATGTTCAGAAAATGGCTACTTATTTTCTAGTATTTTACACAGGAGTTCAGCCACTCCTTACGGTAAGAACATATGTCCTGGTTCCCAAAAAGTTTTAGCTATGCTTACTAACGTACCTGATCCTGAATTTCATACAGTTTTATTTGACAATCTTTTTTTCTTACTATCATCATATGTGTCTTTTGAAGATAGAAAATTGTATGCAACTGGAACTATACGCGAAAAGAGGATGGAAAATGTTCCATTGCAAAATTTAAAGAAAGGAGAATTTGATCACTTAGTTTACAGTCAACAGGAAGTACTCTTGTCAATGTTATAACAAATAACTTCATAGTAGAACCACTGGTCAAAGATATTGTCGCAAACCATAACAATTCCACAGCCGAAAGTGATAATAATAATATAATCAATACATGGGTCGCGATGATCTTCGTGATATTACCGTGGACAACTACCTCATATGTATAAAACGGAAAAATGGTAGTGGCCAATGTATTCACATCATGTTAGAAAAACTTCAAAACAACAAATCATTATCGCAAATTGATTTTCGACAAGGATATCCCACGAAACTTCCTCGAATCAATAAGAAAGTACATGGGGTCGAAATGGCAAAAAATTTTTGTTTTTTTTCTTAACTAGAGCTTTTAAACCATGCCTTTAAAAGGAATTTAAAAAATTCCGTCGGATTCTAGAAGTGCGGTCCATTATTTCATTAATTGTTAATTTATATAGGTATCAACACAAGTTTCGTTCCACATAAGTATGCGAATATCATGTTACCTAATTTTATGATGATCGGTCCATATTTAGTCATAGCTCCCATGTAAGGCTTACTTCGGAAAATCTCTTTATCGAGCATAAATCCCTTAAAAATATTGATATCCACATAAAATTCAACAGAAATAAGTCTTATATAGAAATAAATCAGACCACCTACTTAGGTCTGCTTCCAAAAATAATTTATTGAAATTTTAAAAGAATATAATTTTGTTCATATACTCAGTTTAGAGTAATATCGGGCTTGAACATACTTTCTTAATTGTTAAATATGTAAAGCAATCCTAGAGCAGATACTATTTTATTTTTAAGATACTGGATACATTTTATTGAGTCGCTTTCAAAAATTTCTCTTCCACTATCGAAAATGCTAAAATTCAGGTTTTTATGAAATACGGACGAAGTCTTGGTAGTTTTGTTTCTTCAGCATTCATCACTAGTTTGTTAGCCTTATAAATTCTCCAATTAAATCCGCATCCCTCTTCAAATATGCCTTCACAACTGCTTCATACTTATGAAGCTAAAAGAGACATATATCATCCGCAGACAAACCAAGATTTTGTATGTCATTTAGTTATGTATATAGTGAATAAGTAGTAATGGGCCCAAAACATGTTCTCGTTACTCCCTATAATTAGTTAATACAGTTAACACAGTTTCATCAACACCAAATATTCAAACTTCTGAACTAAAATTTTATGATCTACTAAATCGAAAGCCTTTGAAAATTAATAAAATAAGCTCCTAAACAGAACGGATTTGTTTGACATATTACAATAACATGCATATTACAATATTAAAATATAAATCTCTCTTAAATCCCAAAATACGATTCTAATTGAAAAAACAAAATCAAAAATGTCGCTATCAATCATTATAAACCAACTAAAAATAAAAATCTCATTAAATAAAAACAATTAATTTATTTTTTTTTTTTTTTTTGTAATAACACGTTTAAATGTTTTAATAGTAGTAATAATAATAATAACAGCTATAACAACAAGCAACTACAACGATAATAACATTTAAACAATAAAATAATGCAAACCGCCTTCTCGGCATCTCTGCAACACTCGCATTTGAAACCAACGATTATTTCAACATCACAATTACAATCGCAATTACAAATGAAACAATTTCAATTCAGTCACTGCAAACAATAATTGAAATTAATTAAAGCCGAATGCATCATTGGTTAAATTTGATGCCACAATAAATGGGAATGAATGTATTTACACACACACACACACACTTACTCACACATATCATATGTATATGCTTGCCTATGAATGGATATGAGTGAGTATCTGTGGCACAGGTATACATTAAATGGATACATTTATACATACATCATAAATAGATACATTTGCCTGAGATATATACAGTGTATTGTGTCTTTGCATATGTAAATGTGGTGTGGTATTTAAGTAAGTTTGTTTGAGTGTGTGTGTGTATCTGTAGTTGCGCTGCTATTGTTGGAAATGTATTCAATTAAAATAAACCATCAACATTCACACTATCTGTTGTGTGTATGAGAATTAAGGTGGCCCTTATTGGATTTTTGATACACACAAGATCTTAAATTGCTATAATATGATATTTTGTGATACCAATCATAATATGTTTGGAATACAATCATTATTCTTACAATAATATCTTGCCCTTGGATTATGTTTACTTCAACCAATGTACATTGACTCAAAAATCGAAACTTCAAATAAAATTTGCGATATCTAAACGCTATTGGATTTTACTGGGTGTATGACTTCAAAATACGGTATTTTGATGGCGTATCGTTTGAACACGGTCTTTGTTTTAAATAACTTATATATAATTTTGAAGGGTACATATCGGTTATTTATTTTCACTAAGATATTGAATATTATACTGCAAACAAGAACATTTTTCTTGCTTCCAAAAAGTTGAATTTTGTGCCAGCAAAGCGTCATAACGGGAAATTTTCCTTTACTTCTTTAGTTTGAAAAAAAAAAATAGTTCCGCAGAATCATAGCTATAGCACATCAAAACTTATGGTGAATGTGTTCCATCGGTTTCAAAGTGCAAGAGATGGATTTTTCGGTTTAGAAGTGTTGATTTTTACATGAAAATCAATGATCGCCATGGCCAGCCAAATGAAGAAATTCAACAAGGGCTTAAAAAATAATTGGGAGCCATTTCAAAACGCTTGCGAACAGCAAGATTCATCTCAAAGCAGTGGAATTCGATACCATACGAATTGAAGCCGAGAGACCTTGAAAGATGATTTTGCATGTCCGAAATGATGCTTGAACGCTATAAAAGAAAATCATTTTTGCACCAAAAAAAAGTGCACACTAAAATTATTAAATATTTTTAATAAAGCCCAACTTGGTCCTACCAAAAGTTGGCAAGGTCTGCCGTCAAACTGTTTCCAATGTTATTAAACCGTACCGGGAGAACTTGTCCGTTGATAAAAAAAGACCTGGTTCAGGTAGAAGGAATGGTTCACATGATGTTTCTAAAGCCAAAAAATAGAAAGAATTTTCAAAATTTCCCAACACTTCCGGTAGGAAGTGTGTTGGTTAGCTTAGTGCTCGGACTATTTGGTACGAAAAGTTAAAGCTAATGCATGTTTAAAAACATACAAGGCTCAAAAAGTTCCTGACAGGAACGCTGCAAAAATTTAGAGGACAAAACCAGAGCACGGAATTTGAAGTCAAACTTTATAAACAAAAAATATTCTTGCTGCATAATGAATGAAGAAACGTATGTTCTGGCAGATTTTTCGCAACTTCCTGGTCAAAAATTTTAGGTTGCTGATGCTCGAGGGAATGTTGAAGAAAAGTTGAGGACCCAAAAGCAAACAAAATTTCCCAAAAAGTTCTTGGTATGGCAAGCGATATTCAGTTGTTGCAAAATAAGTCAATCATTTGTTACAACGGGCTCTATAAATAATCAAGGAATGTTTACAAAAAAGCCTGCTTCCATTCATAAGACTTCATAATGTGTCCACTTATTTTTGGTCTGACTTTGCATCCTGTCAGTATGGTAAACAATGCCTTGAGTGGTACAAGATCAATAATGTGGTATTTGTACCAAGAGAGGCAAATCCTCCAAACTGCCAGGAGCTAAGACCAGTGAAGAAATATTGGGGTCTTGTTAAAAGAGAACACAAAAAAGGTGTCCAAAAGTGTTGTAGATTTTAAACGGAGATGGACTACCTGTTCGAGCAAAGTGACAGAAAGCTCTATAAAAACCATAATTGTAGGGTTTCCGAAAAAGGTTCAAAATTTCATCACTAGTGATTAAAACTATAAAAATGTTTTTTTTTTTTTATAAATTGTAATAATAATTTCAATCAAATAAAAAAAGACTCAAAACTGTAAGTTTAGTGGTTTCATTTTTATTAACATATGTATGTATGTTAAAAATTTTTCGATCTCAGTCCTTATTATGAGCTGCTGAAATCTGATCAGGCTTTCACAGGAAACCTGTATCGAATGAAGCTGGTTCGTTTGAAGCGAGCATTTGCCGAAAATCGCCCTGAATATGTGGCCTGACATGAAACCGTAATATTCCATCATTACAACGAACCTTATAATGCAGACCTTGCTCAGTCCGAATACTGTTTGTTTCGATCGATACAGAACGCTCTGTCTGTGATGTGCTACACTTTGGAACAAAGTATCCGATATTGGCTTGATTTTTTAATGACTCTTAAAGATAAGCAGGGCTCGGAAGCCATATGTTGTCAGAAAAATGAGAAAACTTCATAGCTAACAATGATACTTTGAATATATTTATATTGCACAAATGTTTTAAAATAAAATTCAAACTTTTGAAACTATTCCGCATTTTTAAGTCTAAAATTTAGAGCATGAAAGACATTTATAGATCTTGCAAGCATTGAGCATCGAACAAAGTGCAAACAAAACGTCACCTTAATATATATACGCTGAAAAGGAAACTGAAAATATTAAAGATTTTATAACTTCTACTGTAGATGAAATCAATTGACATTTATGCACTTTTAGGTAACTTATTATCATAGATATGTGTTCTAGTTAAATTCAAATGTATGTAAATTACAATTGTTTGCAGATAAATATTTTAAATTTAATACTGCGGCTGTATTTAAAACAAATATTTTCTTTTATTGATATTGTAATTGTAAGAAATGATTTGTTTAAAAAAAAGCAAAGTGATTTACTTAAATCAATAAAAAAGTGCTTAAGATTTAACTTAAAGTCTTTCGTTATGTGTATTGTTTACATTTTCTTTGTTTTTCCAGTTTTCAATTTTAATTAAAGATATTTGCTTTAAATAAGATACATACAACAAAAGACAAATAATTTAAACAAGCACACTTGTATATACCCTTCTGTGTTTGTTATAAAAAAAACATATTTTATTTATCAAAAATCTCTTTTATTATTTTCACAAAAATTTAAATCATGCCCATCAATTCTATAAATCTTTAGTATAAAATATCATATGGGGGTGTTTTGCAGTATATAGGAAGAATTATTTGTTAAAAATAAATAAATATTTATTTATTTTATACATACATGGTTATTTGAGTACTTTGAATGGCACTATTGGTCAAATAAACAATTCAAGTGTGAATAATACAAACTGACTTGTGTGAAAAAAATATTTTGCTGTAAGTGACAAAAATTGTGAAAAACAAAATAACAAATACACTCCCAGAAATGTTTATAATATCAATATGGGGTATGTCATAAATCTTAAAGTATCATGTACCATGTATATTAGTTATACTAAAACATTTTATTTATTATACTCATATCTATCGATCTTCTTCTTCCCACTGTTTCCAAAGCCATTAAACAGTATAAGGAAGACTTTAGCATTGAAATAAAACATGGATCTGGATGAAAACTAGGTCCAACAGATATTGGTAAGGCAAAAGAAGTCGAACAACTCTTTCGAAGAGCAGCGAACACTTCTATGAGAAAATCAGCTCGTAAAATTAAATGCTCTGATTCTTTTGTATGCAGAGCCACAGCTAATTCTGGGTTAAAGTCGTATAAAGTTCAGAAAGTTCCATATCGCAATGCGGTATGTGAAATTTTATAAAAAAACACCTGTTGTGTGATTGTTGGTGAAACAACTGATGGACGAGGTAATATTCCAGAATAATAGCGGATAAAAAAACTAACAATGTAAGGAACCTCCGGTTACTCCGGGTTTGAAGCTTAGTCTAGTCCAGGGGCCTTTACATAAAATTTAAAACACTTTTCTCGGTTCTTTTCCCACTTCACTGTTTAACTTATTTATTTAGCTTAATTCTATTTATTGAGCCACAAATGCAAACTGAGTGCTTCTTTATTGAGAACAATTTGTTGTTGCTCCGTGAACTATGGGGTGACACGTAGCGGTGCCCTACCACTCCTGCCCACTAGTTCCTGCTCTTATAATAATCTACTCTTGTCCCTAATTTTTCCGAATGTTACTGCAAAGAAAAATATCTAGATATCTTACCCTGAGCCAGTGCCCTATTCTCCTCCCTCCACAGATGTAAATCCGTTTTGGGTAAGATAGGATGTAATTCGACTCGTTAGCTGATTATAAACCAGCGCCCTGTTCTCACTATACAAGGATCGGTGTTACCAAAGCCAATTTAATTACTCCCTAGCACTGCTGTGTAACTTGTTTAATTTATTTTTTTTTATCTTACCGGCTTGTCACTCGTCTTACTCGTTCACTTGCACAACACAAAAGAAATCGATTGCTCTGTTACACTTGTTTTCTACAACTATTGTAGCTAGTGGAGTACAAAATCTTCGAAACGATAGCGGTTGTTGCTAAAATCATCTCAATTGTTTGATCCTCTTCAACTGTTTGTTTTGTTGATCTATGTGTGTGGTAATGTGTTTGTGATGCTTGTGTGTGTTATATTCCTGGTTGATACTGTGTTTTTTGTATTCTTGGCTACTTCCTTCTTTGTCTTGTGTCCTCTTTAATATGGCTGAATACCATCTCTCGTGATTCGCTCTCTTGACTACCCTCTTCTGATACACCCTGCTGACTCCTCTCTGCTTACACTCTGTTTGACTCCCCTCTGCTGAAACCATCGGTATTGACTTCTCTCTGCTGACACTCTCTGCTGTAGACATTCTCTGTTGTTGATTTTCGCAGCCAGTGTTGAAAACCCACCACCCGCCCCTGACTGTACGGCTGGTTCGACCTCCTGTACCCCATCGTCCTCCGGTTATCTGAAATTAAACAATCCCAAATTTTGGCCCCACTATGATGGATGTCATCCATCATCTGCCCTATTAAACGAGTAATAATTTTTTTTTTTTTGACTTATTACTAAGTTTTGTTTGTAAAAATTAATTTATGTGGGTCGAAATTCCTAGAATTTAGATCCTCACAACAAAATTTCACAAGAAGTTTCTTGTGTGGCTAGCCATTTGCAGTTGTGGCAATCATTTATGACATCAGGAACGATACACAGAAATGTATATTACAGAGTGTCTACAAAAACGGTTTTTACCTTTCTTAAAGCAGCACAGATTGTCTTAATATTTCTGGCCCTATGTGGCATCATGTCACTATGGAAAAAAGCGCTTGAGTGCTATTCTAAAATTAATGTCAATTTTGTACCTCGGGAGGAAAATCTACCCAACTATCCAGAACTGCGGCCTGTGGAAAGGTATTGGGCTCTTGTAAAAAACAATTAAAGAACATAGAAAAGATATCCCAGAACATATACAATTTTAAGCTTAAGGGGACCACCTCGCCAAAAAAGTAACGGCAGCCACTATAAAATCTTTAATTAGAGGATTTCGGAAAAAAGTGGATACATTTATAAATACCGAGAAATATGCCAATATTTGAATTTTTAATGAATTTGTACAATATTTGCATAAATTTACGTATTTTTGAGAGTTTTTATATAGAACGGTGTAAGTTTTATTTAACTTAATACAAGTATAAGTTTTTTTCATGGAGTGTATATATTTGTAAAAATTCACCTATATTTGTTTGTATTAGTAGCAGTGTGTTACAAAAATACTCACAAACATATGGAAAATTGCTATTATTTGTTAAAGCTTTAGTAATCTATAGAGGTTTCAAAGTGCCACTGACAATAACAAGTCAGCCGATTGTAAAGTGGACAAAAAAAAATGCAAAAAATAATACTTTAAATCTACATACAGAATATTTTAAACATCAGATATAAAAGATACTAGCTGAAACCGGTCCACTTTGCTGGCCCTTAGAAAACTTCTGTTTTATATTGGATCTCGATTTTAATATACAGTATAGGACAAAACGAAAGCAGAGACTCCCCCGACCTGACTTCGCACCCCAAAAATTTATTATCTGTTGCCAGATGACGGCGGATGAGGTGGTCATATGACAAAGTTGTAGTAGATGTCTATAAGTACAGTGTCATGCTATGCCACTGTATTGAGGCAAATGGGATATTATATCCTTGAATTCATATTAAAGCCAGGGGATAACATTTATTTAATTTTAATAATAACGTGTTAAGAACATTACAAACCATAATAATTGTTACTAAATTCAATTTTGTCCTGGTTAGTTTTTGTTTATTTTAATCGATTTCTATTTTGGTGCTATTTTTTTGTCTAATGAATTTCTTAGGTATTTGTATATTATGTAGTTTTTCTTTAAAATTTGCATCTAATATTCAAAATTTTTTTTAATGTTTGAAAGTTTATTGAAATAACTATAAATTGATACAAAAACAACAAAAATCATTTTAACAGTTTTAACGTAATATTATTATATATAAATATGAATGTCGTGGTGCTATTATTTTGACCGCAGCTGTACATACATATATGGTAATTACTATAAAATTGAAGTGTAAGTAAATTTTTGCAACAAAGATTTTAAAAGTTACATTTTGTATAGAATTTTGAAAAATTAGAGGATGAAATGTGGAAATAATCTTTTCCTATCAAAAATATATTAACAATAAAAAATGTGTTTTGATACAATTATGGTCAAAAAAGTATAATTATAAAGGCTGATTGGTACAATTTTAAAATATCAATTGCCTTCCCAGATTTGATTTATAATTCTTATTAATTTCATCTCATTCCACATTGTAGAACAAAGGTGCGCAAAAGTAAATTCTCTCACCAACACATTGAATTCTTTATTTTGCTCAGTGCACCTACAAACAAACAAATACAAAAACTGAAAAAATAAAGAAAAAGTCATACACCCGTACTCATGCGCTTTTGTAGTTGTCTCGTTGAGTGAACAACGACTACTAACTGGCCTACCTTAATAAAAGCGTAAGGCGGAACGTTTTTTTCCGCTTAGCTTAACGCTGAAATGTCATACCTAAATAAAAGCGGCAACGCTACGCCAAGCAAAAAAACAAGGTTATCAAAAAAATAAATATAACAACCCGGATTATTTAAAAAATAAAGTACATTGCAGTATTGGTGTTTCTGATTTTTGTTTCGTGATTTATAAACTAAAATTTTATCAAAGAAACTAAATATTAAAGTTTAAAAAATGTGTTTCTTGCATATTTGTTTCTCCTTTTGTATGTATGTGTTTACATTTGTTGTGTTTTGCAACTAACTTCACTATTAAACGCGCTGTCAAAATCGGATTTTCCAATTGCAAAGCGTTGCCGTCGCGTTATTTTGGTATGCTGCATACAAATTGTATGGGCATGAGAATTTTTGACAAGTAAAAAACGCTTTTCGCTCCAATTTAGGTATGCGTGTAAATTGTAAGAGCATAAGAATACGTGTTATTTGATTTTGCACAATTGTGCTATGTGCTACAATGTAGAATGTTGGGTGTGTATGGTGTTTACGTATGATAGAGTTGCTCATATGAAAACTCATTATAAAAAACTCTCTCTTTATATATACCCTTGCCTCTCATGGTGAAGGGTATAAAAACAAAAACAAAATACGCAAAGCAATAACCAACACACCTCCACACATACGCTTTATTGCTTTTTTGTCAAAGCATGTAATAAATTGTCTTTTTGTGATGAAATTTTCAGAGGTTGTCTCGGATTTTTGCTCATATCTCCGTTATTTATGGACGGAGTTTGCTGATTTTAAATAGCAAACTTCTCGAAAGCAGGACATACATACATACATACAGACAGACAGACAGACAGACAGACAGACAGACAGACAGAAAGACAGACAGACAGACAGACAGACAGACAGGCAGACAGACAGACAGACAGACAGACAGACAGACAGACAGACAGACAGACAGACAGTCAGACAGACAGACAGACAGACAGACAGACAGACAGACAGACAGACAGACAGACAGACAGACAGACAGACAGACAGACAGACAGACAGACAGACAGACAGACAGACAGACAGACAGACAGACAGACAGACAGACAGACAGACAGACAGACAGACAGACAGACAGACAGACAGACAGACAGACAGACAGACAGACAGACAGACAGACAGACAGACAGACAGACAGACAGACAGACAGACAGACAGACAGACAGACAGACAGACAGACAGACAGACAGACAGACAGACAGACAGACAGACAGACAGACAGACAGACAGACAGACAGACAGACAGACAGACAGACAGACAGACAGACAGACAGACAGACAGACAGACAGACAGACAGACAGACAGACAGACAGACAGACAGACAGACAGACAGACAGACAGACAGACAGACAGACAGACAGACAGACAGACAGACAGACAGACAGACAGACAGACAGACAGACAAACAAACAGACAGATGGACGGATTTTGCTGATTTTAAATAGCAAACTTCTCGAAAGCAGGATAGACATACATACATACATACAGACAGACGGGCGGATCCAGAATATATATACTAGATACTAGTTTTCTGATAGGTTTTGTCGAGTACAATAACAATATTTTTCCTTAAATGAATATTAATTATTGAAATTCTAACTCAGTGTAGGGTATGACGGACTTGACCGACTATACTTTCAAACTTTTTAAATTTAGCTTTTGCTGTACATCTTCATATTTTTCACAATTTAAGTTTCGTTGTCAATCGGGGACTAGCTGTATATCAGGTTCATTTTTAATATAAATTAAAGAATATTCTTAAGAAAATGTTTCTATATTTTTGAAGTTTATGAGAATGCATTTTTTTAGTTGTTCAAAAATAATACACTTTTTAATTTTTCATATAACAATAAATTTTTGTTATAGAGAATATTCTCTTTTCAGCCAAACCAAAAACTTATGTAAAATTCTTGTAATGCTCCAGCACAACAATTTGGTTTAGTTTCAATGACATAACATGACATGTTCAAAATTTTACAATTTTACGATTTTCAAAATTGTCTCGTACTCGAATAATGCCCCATAGAACTCTCCCTCCACATTTTCAACGAATTTCTAATACTCTTATTTCCCCTACCTCTCTTTAGTACCAACACCACTGTCAAATCTCTTTCACCATAAAAGTATTCCCTCATTTGTCACTTTATTGTCATTTAATTAAAAGCAAAATGGTATTAGAGCAACGTAAAAAAAAAACAAAAATGTTTGCTAAATTTTTAATGTAAAAAATCACTTAATTGTTATTTACACTTAAGACGAAAAACAAAATACCGAATTACTCATGCCTCAAAAGCAAAAGAAGTGGCAAAAACAAAACACAAAATACTATTGCAAGTTATTCTAATGTAATAGAAGATGAACTAGCGAACCAACAATAAAAACAACAACACAAAAAGCTTTTCTAATTAGTTTACGAACAATATTTAATTTTCTTAAGGACTTTTTCTAACAGCAACTACTACTTTCAAAATAAAAAAAACTTATTTCTGTTTACTTTTCTTATAATTTTTTTTTTTAGCAATTGCCACCAACAACATTCCGCACATTGACGTTGATGCAGCTGTTTATACAAAATTACTTTGTACAACAATATTAACCCTATTGTTGCCACAATGACTCTAGTTTCTTCAGTTGCTGCTGCTGCTGTTACGGTGCTAGCAACACAAAACATTAACTTAAGGCCAAGTAATTTGCTGTTGTATGACAATAACAACTGCTGCTGCTATGGCTGAGGCAGAGGCAGAGGCAGAGGCAGAGGCACAACTTACTACCCGGTTTAAAGAACTTGCAACGAATAAAACTCATTTATGGTAAATGTAATTTAATAGAAACCATTCTTCGTCTACAACTTTTTCTTGTTGATGATGTTGCTTTTAAAACTGAAACAGAAAAAAAAACTACTACAGAAGATGGCAACTTTTACTTAAGAAAAAATAAAAAAAAAACAGCAACAAAAAACGCGACTATGGAAATAAACTATGACAAAATTATTGTGTAGCTGCATCATTTCTCTAATGGCATAATAATATACACATAGACACACACTAAAAAGAAACACCGCCTTTCTTGTTGCACAACATAGCACTCATTCACTAATGTTGCCACTCTAACTCTTACTGTTGTTGATTACATTCAATTGCAACAAGATGATGAAGAAGATGATGCTGAGAAAATAAATATAAGAGGCAGCGAGTTGTAGATTTTCAGGTGAGTTTAAAGTTTGTCTAGTTTTAAGTTTACAAAAGTGACTTTTAATGGCTTTTGGATAAAGTTACCTTTTTTTATGTTTGTTTAAACAACAGAGATGGAAGAGCAGTGTTGACAAAAAAAAAAAAAAATAATTCAAATAATTTCTAGATGGATGCTATTGCCATAGACAGTAGTTTACAAAGTGTATTTAGTTTTCAGTTGCAGCTTAAACACACAGAAAGTACTTAGATAAAGAGTAGCAGTAGTTGTCATTTTCAATCATTTTGAAAAAAGTGATAAAATTTCCAGTCATAGTAGTGTTAATTATTAAGTTGTTCGTTGCTATATTTGGGTACTTTATGTAGAAGATGGATGATTCTATTCAAAGAATTAGAAAATTTCGTAAAGAAATAAAAATCCATATTTTGAGACCAAATAACAGAAATTAAAGCTCAATTTAGCGGTAGAGAGTCTAACAAATCTTTCATTTTAAAACCATTGCTGTTATTTTGATTTGATTTGTGGAGGCGGGAAACCAAAATTTTAGAAAAAGAATCAGAAATTAAACGATCTGAATTTGTTGAAACTTGGTACACAGGCTCTTTATGGTCATGCAAAATTTGGTACTAACCCCAGGTGCTATTAAAAGTAAATTTTCATTTTTTGGCTGTTATTATAAATACTAGACTTCTTGTTATATTTTGCTTAAGTTTCATCAAAATCGGCCCAAAAATATGTAACATTTCGCTATCTTTCCATGAGAAATTCCAAATATTGAAAAATTTTACATTTGACATTCATGATTTAAAGGTTAACGTTTTCCGATTATAGTAAAACTTGCAGAATATATTAAGAATTATCTGGACTATAATATTCTGAATAGGTTTAGCTTAACATTTATAACAATATTGAAAATATAGCCAAATAATTAGTTTTTCTCGAAAATCACAAAATTTAAATCGCTGGTAAGGAAAAACTATAGGGATTATTGCAATACTTTTTTCATATTTTTATTCCCTATTATATTCTCAATAAATCCCAATGTGACGATTAAAAAATTCTGATATCTGTTTAACAAAATTATTAAAAATTTTGAAATGGAGTTTTAAAACTGCCGTTAAAAAAGTAAAATTGTTTGGTCATACCTGGGAATATGTTAACAGTCTAATACGAAGACAAAAACTCATATGCAAATAAATATGGATACATTTTAATTAAAAATGAGCTTTTATTTTAATATTTCTTAAAATATGTTAATTTTGTTCTTACATTTCATGTTCTAGTGGCCTGAGACACATTATGGCCTGGAGAAATTTTAATAACTTAAAAATTTTTTAACCAATTTTAGACAATTACTTACACATTTTTATTCTTTCAAATTAAATTGCAAAAGTAATTTTTTAGTAGCAAAATTTTAAACTCAAAAATTTGCATCTTTTCCCCCTTGTAAATGTACCTCAAAACTTCAGTGTCGTTGAGCCACCAGTTAACGTCATTTTAATATTTTACACAACGTGTTTCTACAAAACAACAACAATTCAAAATTCGCAATTTAATTTTTTGGAGCACTCTAGTGTACATTGAGACGTATGATTAATAATAAATTAAAATTATAATATAATATCACGTATACGTTGCGCTGCACATAGGGATGGCTTCATACATTTGCAAAAATTATAAGGAGTGGTCGAAGAGCGCTGAAATTTGGCACCGAGAATTATATGGACCAAACTAAGAAAAAAATAAAATTTTATCAAAATCGACCGTGCCCAACGCCCACTGCCCATACAATCCAAATCGATTTTTTCGCATAAAATTGTTCCTATCCAATCAATAATCTAGAAATTTTGTACATATATTTTCTGAAACAAAAAAAGAACGTATGCAGAGTTTCAATAAAATCGGCCATGCCCACCGCATACCGCCCATGCAATCCAAATCGATTTTTTCGCATAAAATTATTTCTATCCAAGCACAAGTCTAGAAATTTTGTACATATATTTTCTGAAACAAACGAAGAACTTATGCCGAGTTTCAATAAATTCGACCATGCCCACCGCATACCGCCCATGCAATCCAAATCAACTTTTTTTGCATAAAACTTATTCTATCCAAACAAAAGTTTTAAAATTTAGTGCATACTTTTTACCATGAAACCCATTCATAGATAAGAGCCTTTTTGATATTTCGTTTAGCATTTGACAAAAAAATTTATTTTTCTTGATCTATCATTTCTTTGACTACATCGTCATATTCCAAGTCAACATTTTTAGGTGGCCTTCCTGTTTTTCGGAACAACTAGGTTAATTATCAAGCTCCTCAGCACACATTCGAAATATACCTAATTATAAATATTATATTAACGTAAAATTTAAAAAATTTTGTGATTTGCTATTACAAATTTTACGGCGTTAACAACTCACTTGTACTTCCAGCCAATTTTCATACCTCTTAAAAAAATATTGTTTATTTGCTTGACATGCCATCTATCATTAAAATGATTAAGGAACCACTTTGAAATGACTTTTGTAACACCTTCTATTTTATCTGAAGTAAGTTTTAAATTTGTATACCCTTTACCATGAGTGGCAAGGGTATATATAAGTTTGTCATTCCGTTTGTAATTTCTACATTTTTCATTTGCGACCCCACAAAGTATATATATTCAGGATCGTTATAGATAGCGAAGTCGATATAGCCATGTCCGTCTGTCCGTCTGACCGTCTATCCGTCTGTATGTTGAAATCAACTTTCCGTAACCCCCAAATAACTTACAAACATAATTGACATCAATATATCAGGAATTCTTCCAGCTCGGTCGCTATTTAAAATCGAAAAAATCGGCCGACAGATGGCTGAGATATAAGGAAAAAACCGGGACAACCTCGACTTATGGCCTATTTTTGATATATATCTCGATTACTAAGTCATTAATATAGACAATATGGATATCTAATGATAGATACTTCAAAGTCCATTGCAACGATGTATATAAGGCTATAGTAATTTGGACCTACAATGGGGCAAAATCGGGAAAAATATTTTTTAACCCGAATTTTTTTTTTACCAAAATAAAATTTTTTTCATAAATTTTTTTTCACTAATTTTAAAAATTTTTTTTTTTTAAAAATTAAAAAAAAATTAAAAAAAAATTAAAAAAAAAATTGAAAAAAATTAAAACAAAACAATTTCGAAAAAAAAAATTTTTTTAAATTTTGAAAAAAAAAAATTTGTAAAAAAATTTTAATTTTGTTTACCTAAAAATATTTAAAATTTTTATTTTAAAGTATAATTTGGTCAAGGGTATATAAGATTCGGCACAGCCGAATATAGCTCTCTTACTTGTTTTTTTATAAAAGTGTGCATTAATTTAATTTCGCCATTGCAATTAATTATTTCTTTACACAGTTCTTCATATGAAATAGAAAATAAGCTCATTTTCAGATTTATATAAAAAAATTTTACAAATTTTGAAAATTAAAATCACAAATGTTGTTATTCTTCAATTTGTTAACTATACAATGGTCAGATAATCAATTGCCAATCCATAAATTCATATGGTTCCGTTTTTTTAAAATTGTTTTCCCCAATTTTTAATAAATTGTTGTTATATGCAATATTCAATAAATACCTGGCCTAAAAATAAGCAATAGTTTTTTTTGGCTAAAATTCTATGACAAGTTTCGTGAATTTTACCAGAAATTTTAAGTTTTCATCCTGTTCCGAAAACATCTGAAAACAATTTTTTTTAATCGAAACAAGACACTCCAACCTTTCATTTTATTAAAAAATCACCTTGGGGGAAAGTGGGGCTAAATTTTTTTCCATGGAAAATCAAATATGATATCCCCATAATTTTTTTTTTCTATTTATGGAGAAATGTTATATTTTTCAAATATGTTAAAGTTAAATGGTATTATACGGAAAATTATACATATATAAACCACTGAATTGCGTGATAATATAAGTAAATTTTTGCTTAACACCCTTGCATGGACTTTACTTAAATTTTTTAAAATAAAATAAATTTTTTCTTAAAACTATAAGTGTAAATTTCATCTTTAAACGTTTCTCTACAAAACTGCATCATTTGATTTTTGAAATTGAGTGTTTGAAAAATTTACTTTTTGACACCAAAATCTCTCTGTGCGCTGCACTGTTTATTGATGTTTCTCTACTAAAGAGATTTATTTATTGTAATATTTATTATCTTTAGCAAATTTTGAATTTAAAAAAAAAAAAATATGGCAAATTAAGGTTTAAAAAAAGATATTCCCATGTGAAATACATTTAACGCCCAAGAGACTTTTAATTTCTGTAAAAGCTCAGATTTAAAATTTCACAATTCTGTTTCTCTCTATAAGAGTATAAAAATGTAGGCAAATGTGTATGTGTGTATATTAGGGTGGCGCAAGAATAGTGGTCAATTTCCAAATAAAATTTTATTTATTTAATTTATAAAATTACCATTTTTAATACTTTTGGAAAAATGTCGAATTTTGAAGAAAAAGTGCCGCTGAAACCCTTCAATTGCTTACCAAAGCTTATGGCGAATGTGTTTCATTGGTTTGAACGTACAAGAAATGGTTTGTTGGGTTCAGAAGTAGTGATTTTGATACGGAAGACAAATATCCCTCAGGCCAGCAAAAAAGTTTGAAGACCAAGAATGGGAGGCATTACTCCATGAAGATTACTGCAAACCTCAACAAGAGCCTGCTAGAATATTGGAAGTTACTACAGCAGCAATTTAAAAACGTTTTCGAATAGCAGTATTCATGCAAAAGCATGGTAATTGTGTAACATACGAATTGAAGCCGAAATTCCTTGAAAGACAATTTTGTATATCCAAAATGATGCTCGAATGCTATAGAGGAAAATCATTTTTGCACCGAATCATAACTTGGCATGAAAAATGGATCCATTACGATAACTCTAAGCATAAGATGAATGTGAAGCCCTGCCAACTTGCCGAATCGACACCAAAGCCAAATATCCATGGCGCTAAGATAATGCTCTGTATTTGGTGGAGGCAAAACGTCCTATTATAAGCTACTGAAATCTGGCCAGACCATCACATGGAACCTGTACCAAACGCAACTGATTGGATTGAAGCGAGCATTTGCCTAAAAACAACCAGAATATGCAGAACGGTCGGCCACTTTATACAATACTATTTAGAATGAAGTTGTAGAGAAGTTTTGCCTCACCCGCCTTATAGTCCGTCCGATAAGAGTATCCGATATTGAGTTGATTCTTTCTCGATCACAAAAAATGAGCAGAGATTTCGGCTTGGAATCTATATGTTGCCAGAATGATGGGAAAAGGCCATTGCTAACAATGAGCGAAACTTTGAATAAATTTATATGGTACAAATGTTTCAAAATAAAAGCTAAACCACTTTAAAAAATTTCGAATTTTTAAGTCACACACCCAATATATAAATAATTTAAAAAATTCATAAAAATATTGGTTCTAACTTTTATACTCCGGCAAATCATTTTGAATAGATTGGCGCTTAAACAACGCTACTAAATCATCAAAATTTATCTTGAAAATCAGTCATCGATTCGAATGACTGATTTTGCCGCATATGGAGTGAGACTAATTCACAACAGACACTACAGACTTCATTACGCCCAGAAAAATGTACCCTTTGGTACGGTTTACACGCTGGTCCAATCATCGAACCTTATTTCTATAAAAATTAAGCCGAAGCTTGCGTTACGGTCAATGGAGATCGTTAGTGAACCTTGATTACTGATTTTTTTGTTGGAAAATATGGATGATATTAATCTGCTACATCCCTTGCAGCGACCGCAACCATAGATTTATTCAAATCCAAATTTGGCGATAACTTGATTCCGAGAAATGAATCTGTCAATTCGTGCGAATTGACATCTCATGATTTTTTTTTTTTTTTTTTGTGGGCGATATAGGGTCACTGGTTTAAGCTGATAAACCAGCATCAATTGACGCCTTGGGGGCCAATATTGTTCGAAAATTTTGCCCGCTGGCCTTATACCCGAAATCATATTCAAATGTTAAAGCCATGTATTGATCTTTTTTTTATTAAAATTTATGTGTTAGTGTTATTTTTTACAATTTAAAGTTCTATCACCCTAATTTATTGTATATAAATTAGGGTGGGTCAATTTTTTTCATGAAAACTCGTATAGCAGAAACTGATTCTTCCGTAAATTCTAAGAAATTTTCTACAAGAAACCGTAAGTCGAAAATCATATCCCATCTTGCGTATTTCATCTTTTCCAATGATATTTCAGTATTTTTAATTTTTTTTAATAGTTTTTTTTTTATAGAATAAAAGACGAAATGCGTAAAATAGGATTTGATTTTAGGCCTATGGTTTCTTAACTTTCTAAGAATTTTCCGTAGATTGCATTTCTGCTATATGATTTTTTACTTTTTGATCGTCCATACAATTTGACCCAGTCTAATATACATACATATATTATTTCAGTATCATTCCGACTATTTCTGCTTGGTTGATTTTAAAATACAAAAAAAAAACAAAGCAAATCGTGTAGCGACATACATACAAGCAGGCATGTAAAACTCAAAGTGCTGCATTGAGTAAAATTTTTTCCGCATTGCAATTTTTTTCCATTCTGCTGTGTGTTTTTTTTTTTTTTTTTTTTGCAGTTTACAAACAGACAACAATTATTGTATCTACATCTGGAATACACACCCACCAATATCTCTTACTCTATCCTTTTATCTGTTTATTATTTTTCCTCTTAATATTTTTTTTTTTTGTTCGTTTCGTGCTCATATCACTACAATGTATGTAGTACGTATGATGGTTGGCTGTTGTCTACTGTGTTATAAACTAAAACTGTTAGCAGTCATTTTGTAAATTTTTAATCGATTTTCCATTTTGATAAGTTTTGCATACCACACTGATACTGATAACTTGGCAAAACGTTTAAGACCATACAAAAAGGAAAACAATTTTGAGCAAGTTTTTTTGCGTCTGCTTTTGTTTTCCTGTTTCAGTTTGCTGGTTTTTGGATAGTGGTTGAGCTGGTTCCTTTTTTTTTTTCTTCTTTTTTGTCTATTAAACGCTTTAAGGTGTGGTGAATATTAGATTTGGTTTCTGTTACCTTCTTCGGATTCTTTTTTTTTTTTTTTTTTTTGTTTTTGTCGACTTAGCTGGAAAACCAAAAATGACTTTATTAAGGGTTTAATAATAAGGTTTCGGTTTAAAGCGTTTAAACAATTAAACTATTTTTGAGGTTTTATGTTAAAGTTTTTTTAAACAAAAAGTGATTATTTTTATAATTTCTCAATTAATTAATGCAAAGTTGTTAAATGTGACGTATGAGTAATATTTAATTTTTCTTGTAATGAAACAAGTATACGTTAATATTTCAAAATTAGAATTTGGTAGACCAAGCACAAAAAACTGCTAGAAACTATATCTTAAACCAAGCTAAAACTTCATTTTGTTTGGTACCACTGACAATAAAAAATCATGACTTCTTACCGTTGTAAGGATATAGGTATCCTTCCGACCATAATTTCAAGACATTTTCTTCCAGTATTTATTGGAGAACAATTATTGTTGTAAACGTATAGTTTTAATTGATTTTTTTGATTAGTCGATACTTGAGTATACTTAGTCTGTTCACTTTAATATTGTGTGTATGGCTTAAATATGCGGAATTATTTCAAATTATTAACTTTTGTTTTGAAACATTTGTACTATATGAATTTATTCAAAGTATTGGCCATTGTTAGCTATGACCTTTTCCCATCTTTCTGGCAACATATGGATTCTCAGCCAAAAAGAACAACTTATCTTTTGAGGCCAAGAAGGAATCAAGCCAGTTCTGGATACTCTGTTCCAAGAGAGAAGGTTCTGCATCGATCGAAACAAATATTAGTCGGACGGTGCTCGATCTGGACTATTAAGACCACTTCATTCTAAATACTTTTTAACAGGTATTTCAACATTTGCCCGAGCGTTGTCATGATGAAATATTACTGTTTCATTTTTGGCTGCATATTTTGGTCGTTTATTGGCCAATACTCACTTCAAACGAATCACTTGCATTCGGTACAAGTTCCTTGTAATGGTCTGGTCAGATTTCAACAGCTCTTAATAGATAGGATACTTTTGATCCCACCAAATAGAGAGAATTACCTTATCGCCATTAATATTCGGTGACGAGTCATTTGGATGGTCGGGCTTCACATACGATCTCTTACGCTTCGGTGCAAAAATGTTTTTCTTTTATAGCCTTCAAGCCTCATTTCGGTCGTGCAAAATCTTCTTTCAAGATCTCTTGGCTTCAGTTCGTATGGTAGCCAATTTTCCATCTTTTGGATGAATTTTAAAATTGTGGATTGTGTGGCTTCCAATGATTTTGCAAGCTCTTGTCTTTCAAGGTATCTCGGCTTCAATTAGTATGTTATCCAATTCCTCTGCTTTTGAATGAATTTTAAAATTGCTGCTTGAGTAGCTCTCAATGTCTTTTAGAGCTCTTGTTGTGCTTTACAACAATCTTCATGGAGTAATGACTACAATTCTTGGTCTTCAAACCTTCTTTGTCTTTCGTATCAAAATTACCACTTCTGAAACGCACAAATCATCTGTTGCACGTTGAAACCGATGGAACACATTCACCATAAGGTTTGATGAGCAATCGGTGTGCTTTAACTCAACTTTTTTTTTTCAAATTCAAAAAGTAAAACAAAACTTCCCGCATATGACGATTCGTTGGTACAATATTTGAGATCTTTTTAACACTTTAATGTTCAAAAACAAAATGAGAATAAATGACATATCGCACTGGTTCCTCCAAAGAGAGTCAACTCAAAATTTAAACATTTTCAGTAGAGGCAAAAAACAGTTTTTTATTTAATACATTACAATGAAAGTTGAAGACGGATATAACTGTAATTTTTGGCGAATAGAGTAGAGAAAATGATGTAAGACTTTTACCGTGGATTGATATGACCACTGTACATCGATTTCTTGCAAAAAGTGAAAATTAAAAAAAATTGAGTTGACTCTCTTTAGAAGAACCAGTGCGATATATGTACCAATAAAAATTGCATATAAGTTATTAAAAACATTAACTAAGTTCAAAAGATACCGAATCTATTGTAAATCCCACATTTTTCAGTCATATACCCAATAAATAATTCTCCTAAAATTCTCCTTAATGGCACTTAACTCGACATAGATATTTTCGTTTTTTTAAAGTTATAATACCTCTAAATTTTAATAAACATAGAAAACAGATCCGTGATAGCAACCGAATTTGTTGTCAATCGAATGATTCGGTTTCAAACATAAAGTTTTTCGTTTCTATCAACAGAAAGTTTTGTTACCCCTTCTAAAATTTTATAGCCACCAATGTAAAATTCGATCACTAAGGCGGAATCTTTCAATTGGCCACATATACGGTTGCTATCACGAATCTGTATTCACTATGTAGGATTAGGCCTTAATTGGTCGTAAACCAACCAACCGAGTCAAAACGGGGTTCCTTCGACTCTACTTGATTGTTCGCATGTAGCGTACTACCACGTAAACCAAAGTGATTTTCACTTCCGAAAATCACTTTAGCGCCCACTTATCTCCTATAAATATTTGTATAAGAAGAAAATGTACATGGCGGAAAGGCTTTAAGACTTCTTACTTTGAAAATGTTTTGTAGAAAAACGTGAAAAGAAACTAGTTATCCCGCAAAATACACCGTGCTAAATGTCAGATGAACTATAACTCACTTACTTCTAACTTAATTAAATACTTATGATTTTTTAATTTTAATTTTATTAAGTTATAATATTTTTGTACATTAAATTTACAAAAAACTTCTTGAAATCCCTTAAGTTTTCTTAATTCTTGAATTTTCGTCTATTTTAAACCGTTCTTTCTTTATATTTAGTTTATAATTTTAAAGCAAAAAAAAAAAAAAAGAAAATAATGCAATTGAAGCGTTGACTGCCAAGTTAACAGTTTTTGTAGTTTTCTGAACAAGTTTCCCCTTGGTATTTGATAAACGTGACTGTCATCAAAATAGAAATAGTTTTTTTTTTTTTGTTCTGTGCACATTTTTTCTTATACAAAATGCCAGGGTTGTGGAAGGTTTGCGAGTTGCACAACAACAATGCAATTGAACTGGCTTATTTTTAAAGAAATAAATTTAAAAAAAAGGAAGATTTTATTTCAAATCTATGTTTTAGGGTTTGAAATAAGATTATATTAGTTTTACTACCAGTCAATATTTTACAAATTTGTTGAAGCAATTAAAAAAAAATAATCTTTTCCGTGCCATTTAAAAAAAGCTATTTTAAGATGCTATAGTGTAGGGGAATAAACGATTAATTGTAAGCGATAAAACAATGAGAGCTAAATTTGTTCTCCAGCTGCCGCTGTGCTTACCCTATCCCTTACATAAGACATGATATTTTTATGATAAGTTCTCACTTAGGAGGTTTGTGTGAGTTTTATTCGGTTTTAATCATAGCTTTTGTGTTCTGTTACAATTGATTATTTATGTGATTTTAAGAAGGGAATTTTTCTAAGTGCAGGAAAATAAATGCTGTTTTTCTTAAGTGCTTCGAAAAGAAGCTACATCTTTTAGTGGATAACTTTTCTTCCAAGATTAATTAGTTGCAATAAACTTAAATCTAAATATTTAAAGTTTTGTTGCTAACGATTCCATTCTAAAGGGTTTTTTGAAGAACTTGAAATTGTAAAAAAATACACCAATATGTAAATTTTAATTAAAAAAAATTCACTCGAAAGATCAATACATGGCATTAACATTTGAAAATGGTTTCGGGCATTTGGCCACCAGTTCTTGACGAAGCGCATCTAGACGTCCAATTTTGGACCACTTTTTGTATGCTACGAATAACAGGGCGTGAATTGTGAGCAGTGACTTCTTGTGGCCCCACAGGAAATAAACGAGAGTTGACGCCTCTTGCATGAACTTGCAGGCCAATTGACAGGTCCATTTCTAGAAATCAAGCAATCGCCAAATTTTGGTTACAGTCGTCGTATGGCACGTAGCAGAGATCAGCAATGAGTAGTGAAAAAATGAGTAGAGTCGAATCATGACTCAAAATTTCTTGTACTTATACGCATTCATATTTATTACAATGTTGTCGAGACTCATATCCTCTCGTAAAGTTTGAGGTAATCATCATACTCATACTTAACAACATTTATGACGTTGTTGATTTAGACTCTACCCCACTCAATTTGTATAGACGATGCACAATTAATTTTGATTTGAATACAAACATTAAAATACTGATTATGAGGTTATATGCTGTCAAATTCTGTATAATTACACAAAAAAAAAACATGCATGATTCGAATGAGTTGAATAAACAGTAAGTATCAGGTTATTTAGTTGAGGTTATTTATGAATCAAACAAATTTGAGTTCGTGTGAGTATGATTTCGACGTCGGATTCACATTTTATGCTACGCATACTTATAAATCAAAGTTATTGTGAGTATGAGTTCGTCAGAGTAGTTCACTTATACTTATAATTTCATAAGTTCGTATGAATAGCAAAAAACGGGATTCATTGCTTCATCTCTGGCACGTAGCACCATTCTATTGCAATCACATCTAGCCTGGATCAATGTCATCCGTATTTTAAAACATCAAATCAATGATCATAGTGCCGTAACGATCTCTATTGACCATAACGCGAGCTTCGGCTTAATTTTTGAAGAAATAAGAACCAACAATGCTCCAACATGTAAATCGCACCAAATATTGCATTTTTCTGGATGTATGGAGTCTCTAGAATCTGCTGTGAATTATTCCTACTCCATATGCTGTAACTTTTTTATTAACAAACCCCTTAAGCCAAAAATTAGGCTGCAGAAACTTGCAAATAAAACAATTGTCTTTATGTTGCCCAAATCGATGAATGATTTTCAAAGTAAGTTTGGATAATTTGGTAGCGTCAATCTATTCATGATGATTTGCCAGAGTATACTGATCATAAATATCAAAAAGTGAGTGCAGTATGACAGTTCGTTTGACCGTTAACCCTTTCGTATGTCAATGGGGCTTAAAAAAACTCCTTTATTTAAAAATATGTTGGTAACAAATTTTTATAAAACTGTTTTTTTGTATTGTAAAAAAATTGTTAATTTTCGGCTGAAACAATCTAAATTTTTTGCTTTAATTTCGTGATCTATGGCCTACTACATAGTTTTAATAAAAAATAATTGCCTCCTGGGTTCCCACTTGTCCCCCATTTAGCTTGGCAAATATACTTACTTGCAGGGAAAGTTGTGATCTCAAATAATCCCAAACTTACAACAAAAAACTTCCTGGAGAACATACTTGCATAGATAATAATAACATCCCAAGGTTAATAATGTCACAAAGAGCCATGACTAAATTCTTAAAAAAATTTTAACAAAATGTTAAAATGTATTAAAATCTTAGCTACGCCCGTTTTATTTTAATGCAAACGCAGCATACATTTCAAATGTTCTTCCCTATTTTTTTACTCCAGCTTTAATAAAATCGTGTTCAACATAAAACATTTGATTATTTCTTTGAAGCAAAATAAGAGGCCAGCAAAAAAAAAAGTAAATAAAAAAAAGAAGCCTAGAAAAATCAAAAAATAAAATCGCAGATACAACCTCTTGCCAGCCTTAAGTCATAAGTCAGCATAAGGATTTTTCCAATGCCATTTGCAGGGAGAAAAATACATATAAATAAAGTAAAATGGAGTAAATAAATAAAAATAAAAAAAAAAAAAAACGTATATAAAATAATCTGCACAACAATGCAGTTAAGCAAATAGATTGGCACAATCTGGATTCTTCCTCATATTGCCTGTTTATAGTTGTTTTTTTTCTGCATAGCATCTTTTTTTTTGCTTCCCAAAGTGAATTTTCTGGGAAATATACCCAACAGTTTTGCAAAAAGTCTTGTATTCCTGGCTGACTTCATGATATATATTTTTAGATCATTTGCCATGGTCTCTTTTTAATGTAGAGATAAGTCAATTGATTACTTTATACATCCTGGGTAAACTATTGTGAAATCAATTGCCAGTTTAGTATATCTAAGTAATTTAGAGTCTAGTAATTTTAAACTGTTTATATACTGCGCTTTAGAAAGCAGTTATTTGTAGCATCTGTTTATTGTTCCTTTTTAATACACTTCTGCCTAGGACGCGAACATGTTGAAATGACAAGCCATATAGCTAATGAAAGATACGATGTAATACATATTTCGGGACTAGTTAGAACTGCTGGGTTTTCTCACATACACACATTCTTACAAACGTATCTGATGCACAAAAAGAATGAAAGAATGTGTAGAGAAAAAGAAACAAACAAAAAAAATGCAAAAACGTGTTTTGTATTTTCTATCAGTTGGATGGATATTTTTACGATAATTTAAAAATAGAAATTTTTCGTGTTTTTTTTTCCTGTTTCTTGGAATTTATTTACACTATAGATTAAATTTTGCAAATGTCCTTTAAAATAATAAGCTGCAAAATAAAAAAAAAATAAATTCTCACCAAATGATTTATTGGCCTTTTTGAATATTTCATATTCTGGAAATTTTAGAAAAAATATATTTTTTTTAAATTTGTTGACATCTAGTGAACCCACAGCACAGTAACTTTACTATTGATTTAAATTTCTAATAGGATTTGAAAATAATTAGAGCTTTTGAAAAACAATTACATAAAAAAGAAAATTCTGTAAAAATCATTTAAACTGAACTCAGATGGCTAGTGTTTCTACATAAAAACAAAGCATTGACTCACACCAGTTAAAAGTTAACCCGGCAATTCCCATACCCTCACCAAAGGTAGAAACAATTTGTTTTTATTATAAACTAGCTTGACCCGGCGCGCTTCGCTACCTCTGTCGTAGTCTATGTTGGAAATTTCAATAAAATCGTTTCGGCCGTTTAGTATTTATTGTTTGAGAACTAAAGGTACCAATTTTACCGGTTTTCCCCCTGTTTACCCCTTTCTAGTCCAAGTATTGAAAAAAGTTATAGCCTATTGACGCTTCCAAGTAAGGATCTATCTACGTTCCAAATTTCAATAAAATCGATTCAGCCGTTTAGGCGTGATGCTCAAACAAACAAACAAACAAACAAACAAACAAACAAACAAACAAACAAACAAACAAACAAACAAACAAACAAACAAACAAACAAACAAACAAACAAACAAACAAACAAACAAACAAACAAACAAACAAACAAACAAACAAACAAACAAACAAACAAAAAACCAAACAAACAAACAAACAAACAAACAAACTTACAAAGACATTTATATATTTATACAGATAGTAAAAATGCGTCTAGTTTACACTGTAAAAATTTATTAAATGCTTTGAATTTTACGTTCCTGATCCACGTATTTTATGCTCATGTAAATAGTTTAATTCTTGAGGAAGTCTTGAGTGATGCTATAAAACAACTGTCGTACCTAGGCCATACTCTGACAGCAACTTCAAGCTTTGACCACTTGCTCCTTGATGTAGTTCGCAGTTTACTAAATATCCTTGAACCATTGCTGCAGACCAAATTTTATACCCAAATTTTAATGGTTTCCTACGAATATGTTGCTTTTTGTTATGTCTCCCATAATATGGAACCATAGTTTCATCAATTGACATATGCGATGAACCGGCCTTATCAAAATTGGTATTTTAGCAACAAGCAACTCAAAGTATTTACGAACCTTGGCAAGTTTATAATTTTGAGGCAATGCGTTACTATCACACAAGTGTAAATATTGCTGTATTTCAAAAAAACGATTTCGTCATTCTCGTGTATCCAGTCAAAAAAAAATACTTTTATAGTTATAATGACTAGTGATGAAATTTTTAACCTTTTTCGGAAACCCTTCCATTATGGTATTTATAGTGATTTCTGTCAATTAGTTCGAACAGGTTGTCCATCTCCGTTTAAAATCTACCACACTTTTGGACACCTTTTTTGTGCTCTTCAATTCTCTTTTAACAAGAGCCCAATATCTATCCACTGGACTCAGCTCCAGGCAGTTTGGAGGAATTGCCTCTCTTGGTACAAATACCACATTATTGATCTTTTACCACTCAAGACCTTTCTTACTGTAGTGACAGATGCCAAATCAGGCCAAAAATAAGTTGACACATTAAAAAGCCTTATGAATGGAAACATCCTTTTTTGTAAACATTCCGTGATGCAAATTTCGGTATTTACCAGGAGCTGCGAAAAATTTTCCATCATTGTCATCATTGAAATTAACCCAGCAGTTAAGGAAGCAGTCAATGTATTCCTTATATACACTAATTGTCACTTATGTCCTATCACTTCGCTTACTTCAATTTATATATTTGGGTAATTTGACACGTATGTGCTCATGGTAGTGCAGAGAGAAGACAATTGGTTACTTTATACATCACAGGTAATCTAGCAGTTGTCACTTATGTGTATCTAAGTAATGAAGAGTGTAGTCACTTTAACCGTTTTGTCTCATACAGTTAATTTTTACTTTTTCTTAAGTATACTGATATCACATGTACCATTAGTGGGATTCCTTGAAACATTTATTTTCTAATGCACTTTAGAAAGTAATTATTTTACCCACCAGATGCAATCCATTGGAGAGTTGTCGAAGAAAGGTTTGTTTACAAGATATCGTTTATTGAACTGTCTATGATATGTCTTGTTAGCTGACTATTTGATGTCAATTAGCACCCGTACATGTTAAAATAACTAGTTATGGAGCTGATCAAGTAGCCAGTTAGGTAACTGACTCTACGTAACCGGAGTTGGAATCCAATGCGTTGACTACTTTGGACCAGCAATTAAACAGTCTCATTGTAATCAAAAAGGGTCAATTGACCCCCAGCTTAGGACATGCACGTTAGACCGTCTCATTTTTTACACTTTCTTTGAAATTCCTTCATGAACATCTTAAATATCGATGAACAGGAAGCTGTCTCTCAAATCGTTTTTTCTTTTTTTAGGCAACATGTTTTTTTTCGAAAAAATTAAAAAATCTTGCTTCAGTAATTTGCTCTAACTCAAGCAGTTCTTAATGGATTTGAACCTCATTACATGCATTAGAAAGCTAATTAAACAAAATTGTAATTTTGTTAAATTTTTTTTATTCATAGCATTACAAATTCAGATTTTTATATAAGAAGTTATAATATTTTTAATTTTTTTTGCTTACGTGTTTTTATATAAAAATTGAACGAGACAAAATGTTTATATTCTGTAAATGCTTTATGGTAGGCATTAAATATAAATTCGACATCGACATCATACTCATACGAACTCAAATATATTTGATTCATAAATAACCTCAGCCTCACTTATAATTTTTGGAAAATACTCATGATACTTACTATTGATTTAACTCATGCGACTCATGCGACTCATGCATATTGTATTTTTGTGTAATTATACAGAATTCGGCAACACTAAAACACCCAACCCCATAATTAGCATTTTAATGTTCGTATTCGAATCATGCTTATTTTATATCGTCTATACAAATTGGATTAAGTAGAGTCGAAATCAATGCGTATAAGTACAAGAAATTGTGTGTCATAATTCAACTCTGCTCACTTTTTCACTGGTCTCTGGTTCATAAACCACTAAAGCCGTGAATTCCATTTGCCCGATGTATTTTCCATAAAATATATAAAAACTAATGTAAAAAACATAAAAAAAAATGTTGTTTCTTATTTCATTCAAATCTTTCGTAAATTTTGGGACACGTTTTATAGGTCACTTAGATCACTCTGGTTCTAACGTCGTCAGTTTAAATAAATTTTTTGGAATACAAATTTGTTTACAAAGAATAATAAAAACTTTCCAAAATAATAATATCTTGTTACATAAAAAAACAACAAAAATAAAATTTGTTAAAAAAAAAAATTGTCATAAAAATTATTTTTTTCCATTCCAGACAGACAACTCACAGATTGTCTTTAAATATCTAGGGGTCAAAATAAGAAACTTTGCCCAATGAACCATACCTCTAAAATTAATTCTGATGTTCTTTATTTTGACCCAAAATTTGAAGAATTTGACCAAGCATATTTTTCCAAATTTGATTATTATAACACGTACGTCAGTTTGTGCTTGTTGTATTCGTGTTAATCATTTCGCTCATTGTGAGCAAAAGTTATGTTGGTTTAAAGCAGCGAAAGGCAAACTCACACCACTACAGTTTTTAAATATTGTAGTTGTATGAGTTGAGTAAAAAGTTGAGAAAAAAACAAAAACAATAACTGAAATAAACAAGCATAAAAAGCGAAAAGCGTAAAACAACCTGCTTCTATCAATGCTCATGCGAGACTGGCTGGGTTTGATTGTTTTTATACAATGTATGTGCTTGCGTACATGTGAAAACAAAAACAAGAGAGCTTATTTGAGAGCTCAATGCCTTTCGCTGGTTTAAAGTTTAAAATAAATCATAAATATAAAACTATGCTGATTATCATAGACGGATGAGTAATATTATTTACTACCGACATCACATTTATATTTATCATACGCTCTATAAACAAAATTTATACACAATACACGCATCATTCAAAGTGTCAAATATGATGATTTTTTTTAAATTTTTGTATGGGTACCCCAGGGGGTTCTAGGATGTGTCCCACTAGCATGAGTGGATCGGCCCTCCAAAGCAAGTGGGGCTGCTCATACATTTAGACTCGATTGGGGCACTATAAATGAGTCAAAGTGGGATTATTCAAAATTCTACCTTTGGGTCAAAATAAGGTATGCTTCCTTGGGCAAAGTTTCTTATTTTGATCCCTAGAGTACGATTTTCCTTGGCACTTGGGGGATTTTTAAATCGACCTGCCATAATATATATACAAGGTGTGAGATCTACAACCAATATTCGATGTCTGGATAAAACTCAGAAGCACAAAATTTATACTCGACATGCATTTATGCACTGAATTGCTTTAAACAATTTCAAATATATAATAATTTTCTAACTCCTTCCCTTGAAAGTTTCTGCATTTAAATTTTGAAAAATTTTTAATTGAGTTAATTTTGTTAAATATTTAAAATGTCTATCCGTCTGTCTGTCTGCATGTTGAAATCAACTTTCATTTACAGGCCTTTTATTATCAGTTCATATGTATACATTTTATGACGCATTAAGCGACAGGTCTCCTTACTATGACTTAGCTACCAATGACACGCCGTGTTAATATCTAACGGTTTGGGTATCCTTGTGTCTGCACAATAAGGCCCATATAAAGGCCTTCTTACTGCATCTTTTACCCGCTGGGAAGCTCTGGCTATGTTGAAAGTGAGAGAGTGTATGTGTCGTTTGTTTCGTACAACCGAAATCCACTAAAGACAATTTCAGTCGGTTTGCATTTAATTGCTAAAGTTTTTTAATTAAATTAATTTTTTTTTATAAATATAGACAATATTTTTTTTCTCTCTTAGCTGTTTATGTTGTGTGTATGTGTTTTGGTGCGTGTGTTTATGTTGTTTTTTTGTTCTATGTATGGATGTGGTATTTTGTTGGCCAAACTTCGGGTACCATAAAAGAGACGACAGCTATAAAACTGCCATATCATTTACGAATATTGTTGTAGGAGAATACATATACACAAAGAAAACCAAAAACATATACATTAGGGTGGCCCCAAAATTAAAGTTGCGGATGTTCCCGACTAAAATTAAAATTTGATTCATTTTAAGACTACGTTTTGAAATTTTTTCGTCCTGAGATCAATATTTGGCGAGCTGGATCAAAGGATAAAAAGGTCCTTTTTTGAGGTTTTTTACATTTTCTCCATATTTCTTCCAAAGGAAGTATATGTAAATTTGGTATCATGTGAAAGGTCTTTGAGAGACGCATTCAATTGGTTATTAAAAATTTAAAAAAAAAAAAATTTATTTAAAAATTTTAAAAATTTTCGACAAAATTTTAGTTTTTTTTAATTTGTTCATAGAATTTATTCAAATATATAGATGAAATTTCTTGATCATAAACATAATGTAATTTCACCGAAACGGTTTTTCTCGTTTTTTAAAATTCAGTCCAGTTCAATGTTTATTCAAATTTGTTTAAACCTAATTTCATCCCTATCTGACAATCTCTGTTACTCAATTCTTAGTATATGTAATGGGCATCAAAATAACTCAAATTTTATAAGCTTTCACCATTTCGGTGAAATTACATTATGTTTATGATCAAGAATTTCATATATTTATTTGAATAAATTCTATGAAAAAATTAAAAAAAAACTAAAATTTTGTCGAAAATTTTTAAAGTTTTTAAAGTTTTTGAATTTTAATTTTTTTTTTTTTTTAAGATTCTAATAACTTATTGAATGCGTCTTTTAAAGACCTTTTATATGATATCAAACTTACATATACTTCCTTTGGAAGAAATATGGAGAAAATGTAAAAAACCTCAAAAAAGGACCTTTTTATCCTTTGATCCAGCTCGCCAAATATTGACTCAAGGACGAAAAAATTTCAAAAGGTAGTCTTAGAATGAATCAAATTTTCATTTTAGGCGGAAACATCGATACCTTATTTTTTCTCCATACAAACGGGGCCACCCTAATATACATATATATACTTATGTTTATATATTTTTATTTGTATTTCTTTAATTGTGTTCTTTTTTTTTCACACAAAACCTCAGACACAGCCACTTACATTGCTACATAGCTTTTATACTAGTCACTTAGAATGAAAGAACAAGAAAGATATTGATATCATTAAATTGTTCAATTACTGTACTTTAATAAATAATTTACAAATGTTTTCCAAGAATTAAATTTAATAAAAACTAATTGTTGTTAATTGTTTGCCATGAAACACAGAAGTTTTGTAAACTAAGAAACGATAAAAAAGAATTTACTAAATTGCTGGGAATTAAAAGAGGGGAATTTAAAAATTAACTGCAAATGAAATTGGTAAAGCATAAGATCTTAAAATATTAAGACACTTCAATTTGAATAAAATATATTAAACATTGTATATTGGTTTGCAATGAGAAATTAAAAATATTTGTAGAATTTAAACATTGCTTTCATATGGCAAGAACGAAAGCAAATCATAAAAATACTGTTTGTTTAGATGAAGATAAATTGATACGATTATTTGAAAATAAATTTTTTAAATGCGGCTCAAGTTCATTTATTATAATTACTCTATAATAATTCAGAGAGTATCATTGTATAGTAATTTTGGCAATTCTCACATCAAAATGCATTTGCTACACTTCCAAGCGTGTCATCAACAATCTTTCAACTTCATTTATTATAATTACACTGTAATAATTCACAGAATATCATTTTATAGTAATTTTAGCAATTGGCAAATCTACCCTTCTAAGGGTGTTATGAACAATCTTTATTGTCAAGGTCTATTGTAAATGCGAGGGCAGGCCAACAAGTCCGTGACTTTTTGAATCTCCCTGCTCTTAACTGAAAGGACAGCACTGCTCCTGTCAACTGGCATCTGTCAGTTGACTCCTGTCATAATTTGAACAAGCTACGTCATTTGAGTAGTGTTTGACAGCCACTGATAGCAGACTTGATAGCAGGTTCGAGGCTTGAGGAGAAAATTTGAAAAAGTGAATTTCGTGTGCTCATTAAACATTATTTTTTATTGGTTAATACTAAATACTGATGATGCAGTATTCAAACAAAGGTTAAGCTTTATAAATACTAAATACTGATGGTGCAGAGTTGCACCCTCAAGTTCAATGCTAAGTGATTTCAATTTTGAATGATCACTTTTGGTATAAAATTTGATTTACAAATTAATTGTGTTTACGTAATGTAATAGCCAAGTTTGAAAATGTTTTTCACTTGCGATAAACATACATATATTTTTGAAAATTTTTAGGACAATGCACAGTGTCAGATTTGTGTAATCTAGAGGGACTAAATTCTGAATTTTCAAAACGGGTAAAGATAATTCAATGATTTTCGAAACACAGTTTTCCTATGGTTAGATACATTTTTGGAGAAAAAATTGAGGTGGTCGTGGCAATACCTCCCATACAAATGTTAAAATCAAAATTTTAATATTTATACCCTACACCACCATAGTGGGGAGGGTATAGTGGATTATTTTTGCTGATGTTTATAATATGCAAAAATATTGTTCCTTCACTCATCTAAAGTATACCAATCTGCTCAGGATTACTTTCTGAGTCAATTAAGCGATGTCCGTCCGTCCGTCTGTCCGTCTGTCCGTCCAAGTAAACTTTGTAATCAAACTACAAATCGCAATTTCAAAGATAATTCGACAAAATTAGGTACAAGCTTTTACATTGCCCCAAGGTCGATGCCTATTGAATTTGGTTAGAATCGCTTCATTATTTCTCCTAGCCCCCATACGATTGCTTTCTTCTTTCACTTCACGTTTGTTTCATAACAAAACTTTTTTACAAAATTGCTTACCATGGAAAAGTCTACAATTATGTCGCTTCCAGTACTAATATTTCCACATATAAAATCAAAAACACGTTAATGCCTTTCATTTTGCTTTGTTGAAAGACAAATATCGAAAATTTCACTACGAAACATTTGTTTGGCCATGATGCTTTTATAGGTCAAAAATTTCCAGGGGTCAATTCGGTTGGATTTTCTTTTTTGTTTCTATAAATAGGAAGGTTGGTAAACGGTATAGTAAAAAAAATTTCACTGAACTCAACTGAACTCTGTAACTTTTTTTCTATTGAGAATTTTAAAATTAAGAAAAAATCTTACCTAAAATGGATGTCTTGAATATCACTCATAAACAAATTTAGCAGGCCTTATTTTGAAATGTAATGAAACCCTTATTTAGTTTAAATAATGTATTTTGCTATTCAAAAAGAATTTTAAAAAATATCAAAAAACAATTTTGCGACGTCACGACAAAATTAACAAAATCAAATAACGTTTAAATGTTGCACATTTTATTTGAGGTTTCGTGTTTTGTGTCAAAGTAGAAATATTTTTAAAAAATGTTAATTAAAGAAGTAAAAAGTTGGACTGTAGCCGATATATTGATGTATTAATCAAGAATGTAAGTTATTTGGTGGCTTCGAAAAGTTGATTTCAACATACAGACAGACATAGCAATATCGACTCCTCTATCTTTATCGAACCAGAATTTTTATAGTTTACAGAGTCGTTATGAAAAATGTGGCAATTACAAATGGAATGATAAACTTATAAATACCCACTCATGCTGAACGGTAAAAAAAGTTTTTATAATAGTTTTTATTCACCTATGGTTTTTCTTTCAATTGACAAAAGAAGAAATAATTCAATAGTATTATATAAATTGTAATAGTATTATTAAAATATTTTTTAAAAATTCATTTAATTAAGTACGTAAAAGTAAGTAATTTCATATTGCACATTATTGCTTAAAGTAACTATAACCTAATCAATAAAGCTAAATTTTACTAAACACTTTGTACTTTTAACTTATAACTTTCCTGGGCTGTTTGGAATAAAGCGGCCGCAGCATCAGAGCTAGTATCGTCTACCAAACGACGTAGAAAACCCTTATTTTGTTTTAAAAGCAAATAGGGATGATCGAATTCAACAGCTTGACCAGCATCCATAACAAGAACACGATCACTATCCATAACGGTATGCAAACGATGGGCAATCGTTAATACGGTACACTTGGCAAATTTACTGCGTATGGTATTCTGTATAAGAGCATCGGTGCTGGAAAAAAAAGAAAAATTAAATAAAATTTACATTTTTAATACAAATATTGTCAACTTACATGGGATCCACATTGGCAGTAGCCTCATCTAATATCAACACCTTATTTTGTCTTAAAATTGCACGAGCCAAGCAAACCAATTGTCTTTGACCCACACTAAAGTTTGAGCCACCATCTGACATGGCACAGTCTAAACCACTCAAATTTTTTGTCACATGTTCTTTTAATTCCACATCATCCAAAGCCTGCCACATTTTCTCATCGCTGTATTCTTGCAAGGGATCTAAGTTATAGCGCAGAGTACCCGAGAATAAAACCGGATCTTGAGGTATAATTGAAATTTTGCTTCTCAAATCATACAGGCTTATAGTTTCAATATCTATGTCATCGATGCGTATGACACCCTCATTGTAGGCCAAACGAAAGATTGATTGTATAATAGAAGATTTGCCAGCTCCCGTGCGACCCACAATACCAACCTTTTGTTTAGGTTCTATGGTGAAATTTAAATTCTTTAAAATGCAGCCCTCATTGGGATTGTATCTTAAGTGGAAGTCTATAAATTCTATGCGTCCCTTGTTAGGCCAAGTTTCTAGGGGTTTCATTTCCTCCGCTGTTTCCGCGGAAGCTTCTGGCGGTAGATTTGTATACTCCAATACACGTTCCACACTTGTCATATTATTTTCCAATTCAGCCGTTTGACGCATACCCCATTGACACATACCCACCAAGGCACATGACTGCAAAATGGCCAAACCCACATCACCACTGTTGAAACTAGAACGTAAAGCCAGGAAACTAAAGGTGACTATGGTTATGTAGCACACACACAGGATATCGCTCCAAGAAGCAAAGGCTCTGTTCGTTGATAGAAACAAAAACCAGGCGGATGTATGGGCATTTTGATGATCATAAAACTCAGACTGCAAAGCCTTTTCCGCCTCCAAAGCTCTTATAGTGGTTAGCCCCTGGAATGTTTGATTTGTTAGAGAATAAATAGGACTGCGAGCTATAAAGGAGAAAATTAACACAATTGATTAACAATACTTGATAAATATTACTGAAACTTACAAATTGCTTCCAAACGTTTCACATCACGACTGGTGTTAACAAAGATTTGTCTTAACATTATGAGAGCCACAATAATTACCAGGGCTGGTATCAACAACCAGTAGTTGACTATGGCCACTATAATCATTACACCAGATATATCAACGACAAACTGAAGAAATAATTAAAATAAAAAATTGGTTAATGAAAAATTTGCCTTCATTTTATGAGCTTTTGAAAGATAGTTATTTTAATATAGAAAAAAGTGCCGAATTCTATTCTTAGTCAGGAGCAATAATATATGTATGTTTATATATACCGATCCCAAACAGTGAAAAGTGCAAAACAGTAAACTGTACAGGCGAAATACTTTTTTGCTTAAAAACCCAAATGCAGCAGATTTTAGCATAATCGGATAACGTATATAGGTATGGCTCTTATTTTGCACATTTGCGATTTTTGTTGCTTCCAACGTCAAAAATGGTTTTCCGTCATCAAAAAATCAAATTCTGAATATTTGAGTAAAATCGAATAACCTTTACAGATTCCACATTTTATTTGAAGTTTCGAGTTTTGGATCAAAGTAGCAATATTTTCAATAAAAATTTAAATGTTGAAATCGAATTGCAATTTTTATTTCATTTACCCAACGATGTTTAAATTTAAAAAATCAATATTTACTGACATCGTTAACCAATTATAATTTGATACCAAAAAAGATCATAAAATTTTACATTTTCAAAAAAAAAATTTTTAAGAAATTTTTAAAAAAATTAAATAATTATTTTTTCAATTCTTCTAAACGCTAAATGAGGATTAAAAACTCAAATTTCATGTTTATAGCACCAATTATTTCTTTTTAAATTACTCATTAAACTGTGATGTAATCATGAAGGTATCTTTGGAAGACTTATTCATTTACTCTGCATCGATATATCATTTGTGGACATTTTCGTTGTTGTTATTGCAATTTTCAAAATTATAAGAACATTTAATTTTTTTTTTTTTTACAAAAATACTAAATTTTAATGTATACAAATACATTTCTACTTCTTTATTAGAATTTTAATTGTTTACTTAAATTTTGATCAATATTGAACCACAAAACAGAAAATTAACTTTTTTATGAATTTTGAACCGAATACTTGCGCTTTGAGGGGTAAACTAGATTAGATAATATATCACAAATATTGATTTATTGTTTTTCCATCTGGATAGCCAACTGGACATTCCAATGTTCTTATACTTTTTGAGTTAAATGAGTTTTTGACGCACTTGAATAGATGTATTCCATTACTTTATGGAATATGTTGGTTTATGTTCGATTCTGTAATAGTAATATCACTAGTTTTTCCAAGATATTAAGATCTGTTAATTATACCCTTCACCATGAGTGGCAAGGGTATATATAAGTTTGTCATTCCGTTTGTAATTTCTACATTTTTCATTTGCGACCCCACAAAGTATATATATTCTGGATCGTTATAGATAGCGAAGTCGATATAGCCATGTCCGTCTGTATGTTGAAATCAACTTTCCGTAGCTCCCGAATAACTTACAAACATAGTTGATACATCAATATATCGGGAATTCTTCCGGCTCGGTCGCTATTTAAAATCGAAAAAATCGGCCCACAAATGGCAGAGATATAAGGAAAAAACGAGGACAACCTCGATTTTTGGCCTATTTTTGATCTATATTTGGATTACTAAGTCATTAATATAGACAATATGTATATCTAATGATAGATATTTCAAAGTTCATTGCAACGATGTATATAAGGCTATAATAATTTGGAACTATAATGGGTCAAAATCGGGAAAAATATTTTTTAACCCGAATTTTTTTTACCAAAAAAAATCTTTTATCATAAATCTCATAAATTTTTTTTTCACAAATTTAAAAATTTTTTTTTTTTAAATTAAAAAAAAAAAAAAATTTAAAAAAATTAAATCAAAACAATTTTGAAAAAAAATTGAAAACAATTTTGAAAAAAAAAAAAAAATTTTAAATTTAAAAAACAGTTTTGAAAAAAAATTTTTTTGAATTTTAGAAAAAAATTAAAAAAAAAAAAAATTATTTTGTTTACTTAAAAATATTTAAAATTTTTATTTTAAAGTATAATTTGGTGAAGGGTATATAAGATTCGGCACAGCCGAATATAGTTCTCTTACTTGTTTTTAATGATATTAGTTTATCCTCCAACAAAATTTATTTGATTTTCAATTTATTTGATTTCAAATCTCTTTTTATTCCACTCCAAAGAACAGTTTCTACCATGGATAAATTGACATAGATCAGAAACTCTCCTGTCCGAAAAAATTCAACACAGATATGTTTAATATAGAAAGCAACCAAATTTCATAGCGATCCGTCCATAATTGGTCATAGGTCTCATACATGGACCACTTCCGAAAATCACTTTCACAAGCATAAATCTTGTAAAAATGTTGGTATGCAAATAAAACTTTACAGAATGAGGTTTCATATAGAAATAAATTACACGACCTAATTTGATAATGCTCGGTACATACCTCCCATATAAGGCCCATTTCCGAAAATAACTCCCGAGAATAAATTACTGAAATTTTTAGAGATAAAGATTTTTGCTGATTTACTCAGTGTATGCTTAAGAGCAGGGCCATAAACTCTAATATGGGTATTGGTAGGACAAGGAAAGTTTTGACAAGGGGCACACCACAAAGTGGTGTCATCTCTCCACTTCTGTGGAATCTTGTCGTAAAAAAAATCCTTTTCAGGCTCAGTAGGACAGGCACCAAAGTAGTCGCATATGCTGACGACGTTGTGCTTCTTATTCAAGGGAAGTTTCTTCCCACAATAAGTGAACTCATGGAATCAGCTCTCAGTGTTCTACTATCATGGGCCAGAGAAAACGGTCTAGGTGTCAACCATGCCAAAACCGAACTGGTTCTTTTTACCAGGAGATACAAAATCCCAGAATTCAGACCTCCACGACTGGATGGTACTTTTCTAAAGATTTCAAGCGAAGCCAAATATCTTTGCGTAATTTTGGACTCTAAGCTCTCGTGGAAACGTAATGCTGAGAGTCAAATGAAGAAGGCACTATGTGCCTTCTACATATGTAAGAAAACCTTTGGGAAGCGATGGGGTCTTAAACCATATATTGTACACTGGATGTACACCGCGGTCAAAAGACCTATTTTGAACTATGGGGCTCTTGTTTGGTGGAGAGCGGTGGACACCAAGACTCACCTCTCTACTCTAAACAAGGTACAAAGACTTGCATGTCTTGCAATTACTGGCTGTATGAATTCTACCCCTCAAGCCAGTCTAGAGATGATGCTAAATATAACTCCCCTTGATATATATATCAAATGCATTTCTGCTAAGTCTGCTCTACGACTCAAACAGTCGAGCGGACTGAAGCACGGTCGTATTGGTCACGGCACCATCCTACGGAAGATAGGCAGGCCATTCATTGGGCAGGAAACAGATTACTTGGTATCTACACCGAATTTTGATAGGACGTTTAGGATCAAGATACCGACAAGGGATGACTGGGCCGCGAACACTGTCCTAAGGGACGACGTGATCTCAGTCTACACTGATGCTTCAAAGTCAGAAAGAGGCACGGGCTCGGGAATTTTCTCCGATGAACTGGACCTTTCGCTGTCTCTTCGATAACCGGATACCTGCACGGTTTTCCAAGCTGAGATATATGCCATCGATACAGCCGCGAGAAGAATACAGGAGCTGAATCTCGAAAATTCGACTATACATATTTACTTGGACAACCTTGCATTAATCAAGGCTCTTAATTCCAACTTTATTAAGTCGAAATGTCTTCTCAACTGCATCCAATCACTGGCACAACTGACACAACATCACGTCGAGTTGATATGGGTCCCAGGACATGAGGGCATCCGGGGAAATGAAGTATCCGACGAATGCGCAACGAACGGGTCGTCCCTGGACGTATCTCTTGCGCAAAGGGATATTCACACTCCCTTGGTGAACTTATCAAAATTGATAAATGAATGGGCTTTGAGTGAGACGGAACTCAGGTGGTCAAATATCATCATCACTTGTAGAATATCCAGATTGCTCTGGCCCACTCTGACGGAGAATAGGACTAAGACTCTTTTGTCTCTTAGTAGGAATTCGATCAGGCTTCTTACGGGTATAATCTCTGGGCACAGTATGATTGGACGCATGTCAGAACGTATGGGTTACCCACGTTATAGCTATTGTAGAAGTTGTTTGGATGAGGAGGATTAAGAATCGGTAGAACACCTTCTATGTGATTGCCCAGCCTTACAAGAGCATAGACTACTACATCTTGGTAGAGCTCTTTTCCATGATCTGGACTCTCTCAGAGATGTGCCACTAGTAAATATAATCAGATTTATTAAAAGTACCGGTTGGTTCTCACGGGGATCACAAGAAGTACATAGTCAACGAAATTAGGGTGGGCAACCATTCTCCCTTTATGTATATAAGGGAATGGTAATTCTAAGGGTATCACAATGGGCCACAAGGCCTCCGAGTGAACTCGCTAACTTGCGAGCAACCCACGTAACCTAACCTACTCAGTGTAGGGTATAATATGGTCGTGCTTGAACGACTATACTAATATTGGTATACTACTATTTGTGGACGTTGCAAACATCAACACAAACGCAATATGGGCCTTAAAACTTAAAAAAAATATATGAAACATATCTTATTATGGGCCAATGAGAGAAGAAGGCGAGGTTTGTGAGTCTCGTGAATGGCAGACATAAGCACTATGAACACGTATTTGGTGTTATTGAAAACCTTAGGATTAGAGGTGTTTTCCAACAATTTTCATCATAACATTTACCATAAAAATCTGAAATTTCATGATTTAGTGATTTTTAATTCGAATTAGTGTAAAATTCAAACGAATTAAGATATCGTAATAAATTTTGAAACATACATATATACCAATACCGAAATTATTAAAACGTGTGAATAATATATTCCAAAAGTTTATTTGTTTCATAAAGTGACCACTCTGCCTTTATTAAGCGTGTGATATCTATTAACTGTAAGTGTATTTAAACCATTTGTAGGGCCATTCATGAATAATAGTTTTTTATATTTGGAGCCTGCTAAACATTTTTAGATAAATCTGAAAAATTGGCCAAGATTTTAAGAGGGCCCATTCTCTTAAATGATCCACTTTTTATTTTGCATATATTTACGCTAAATTTTCTTACTCAAACATACACAAGCCCGAAATTTATTTTCTCTATGCAATATTCCGAATTTCGATGTATGTAACATTTTATAAGAATCAGATAACTTAGGAAATAACTTTTATTATTCAAGAAATATAAATACAAATGAACACTTTTTTTATATTCTGAGTTAGTTTTTTTTTTTTGACAGCGTTTCCCTCTTTTTTATTCCTTGGTGTGTGTGATCTATTTTATATTTACATTAACAATAGTACTCACCGATAAACAATCCATTAACGTCCGTGGCACATCCACATCCAATGTACGAATATCTTTCGAGAAACGATTCAATATACGACCCGAAGGATTTGTATTGAAAAACAGCATAGAAGTGCGAGTTATGGCACGAAATAGCAAATCATGAAGATGTAATGAGATCTTTAAACACATGTCAATAAAGCCAAAAGTTCGCACGATATAAACAACAGTAGTGGCAATCAATATTGACAAATAAGTAATAATCAGCTGATATCTCTCATCACTATGACTGTCGTAATTAGTTCTTTCAGTAGAGTTATTGACTGCAAAATCTGTTTCATTAATACTGCTAATAGCTGTGAAATTGTTTACTTCTAAATCGGTGTCATTATTCAAGGAAGCTAAAGCAATGTTTTCTTCCCAAATTACCCTGTAATTAGAACATACAATACATATAAATAAGATCTAATTTTCAAAAAATTTCACCAGAGACACAACTTACCATCTGGATAAGAAGTAGTCCATACCATTTAACAGAAAGCGAGTAGCTATGAATAGAGCTATTATCATAAAGAAATAGCAGGTATTATTCAAGGCCTTGAAATATGTTAAATAAGTGTCAAACTTAATGGAACCAGCAGCCTTAGCTTCTTTATTAAGTTCTTCAATTTCTTCCAATTCATCCACTATCAAATCTTTTGCATCAAAATCTGCACTATTTTCGGAAGCCAAACGTGATCTATGGACTTTTAAACTTATCTCATCTTCTGATACTCCATCAATGAATTCCATATCATCTGATGCATCGTCAATTTTCTTTAAAGATTGAGCGAGGAACTTAAACTGGTTGGAGTTTTGTAATTCCTGATAATTGCCCTGGGCAGCAATGTTGCCTTCAGCCATAAGAATAACATGTTCCACATCGTCGAGATATTGCAATTGATGCGTAACCAATATGCGTATTTTATCGTATAGAAACTGATTGATACAGTTATCCATTATGTGTTTACCAACATGAGTGTCCACAGCCGATAGGGGATCATCTAGCAAATATATATCTGCCTTGCGATAAATAGCTCTTGCCAGATTTACGCGAGCCCTTTGGCCGCCACTTAAACTAACACCACGTTCTCCCACCACAGTCAGATCTCTATTGGGCCACAATTCTACATCACGTTCCAAGGCACACACCTTCAACACCTGCTTGTAACGCCTATCATCATAGTCCTCTACAAATACGATGTTGTCCTTAATGCTGCCTTCAAATACCCAGGGTTCTTGGCAACAGTAGGATATCTTGCCATTGACTAGAATTTCTCCCGACTCTATTTTCACTTCTCCCAAAATGGCATTAAGTAAAGTAGATTTACCCGCTCCCACAGGACCCACAATAGCGGCCAATGTTTCTTCTTGAAATGTGGTAGTGAAATTTTGTAAAGCCGGCGTTCTTGTAGAACCATCAGCACCTTTGCTTTCCCAAGTGGCCATCACATTACGCATCTCCAGACTTTTCACTTCAGCCTTAACATTTACAATTCGTTTGTTTTTCTGCTGGCTTTGGCCATTAAGCAAACATTTATGGACACTCATGTCTTCCTTTTCGCCATGGTCGTGAGTACGTTTGTGCTCCTCGTTTATAACCTCACCTGCCTCTTCGCTGTACATTAAAAATTCTTTACATCTCTTAACTGAGACCCAACTTTCAGCCAAGCATATCAAAGACATTGGCCAATACATGACCATGGACTCATTGAGCATGGTAAAGAAAGAGGAAATTGTAAAGATCTTCTTGGCCGTCAAGACATCACCAAAATAGATGTAAGAAATCAGGGCCAAAAATACCGAAATGGGGGAGATCATATGGGTACAATTCAGTATCGCATATACATGTGCAGAGCCTTTAAAGGCGTTAACTTCTTTGCGTCTTACTGCGCCTATAACCTGGGCAAATGATTTTTCCCAGGCATACATCTTGATCACCTGGATACCCTGAATAATTTCATTCATTAACTTTACACGCCAGTCAGTACGTTCCACAGTCTTCTCTTTATAACTGGCCGCTTTCTTGGCACCCCAAACTTGCAACGGTATAAAGGCTAACATAAAGGAAATGCCAACCACTGCCGCCCAGCCTATTTCACGATACATAAGATAGCCGATAATTAAACATTCCAGTGGGCCCTTCCACCAGTCATGTATAAAGCACAAAACCATGTCGAACACGGACAAATCATTGGCCAATATATTAATGGCTCTGCCACGTAAACCCTCATCACTGGAATTCTTAGAGATTTGCAAGCATTTGCGATATATTAAACCGGAAAGAGATACACGAATTTGCGTGCTGGTCTTTAAGGCATAAAACAGATACGGCTGCACCGACATCACCATCAACAAGGAACACAAAACAATGCCGCCGGCATATATAAAGGCATCTCTTTCACTTACATTAGTCTGGCCAGCAGCAAAAAATGATACTAAACCTCCCAAAAATAAAGGTTGCAGGGATCTGTAAAAGTTTAATTTTAATTAATTTATTACTGAAATTAGTTTTACTTTGAAATTAATTATACTTTAGTGTTGTCTCCAATAATACGCAGAAAAAGCCAAATGGCAGAATTGCTTTTCCATAGGCCTTACATATCACACGTATAATATTTGGATTCTTTTTTGTTCTCTTTTCTTGTTCCCATAAATTGGCTATAAGATTTGTGCCATCTTCACAGTCTAGTTCTCCTGGAATTTCATATAAATCTGTGTCTTCGAGTGATTTCTTCCAACCCTGACGAAAAAGATGAGTTGTCCACCTGGAATAAAAAATAATAAAGAATATTAAATTGGTGATAAAAAATGTGTATAAAAACTGATTAAAAGTCGTTACAGTCATTTTACAGAGATTAAAAATCTTTAATTCGTAAAAATTCACATGGATACTTACACTCAAACATTTTTTACAGTAACTGATTGTAGTTTATTCAAAAAGTTTTCCGTTAAGTTAAAAAAAATTATGAAAATGTAGTTATTTTTATAAAGAAATTATTTTCTAACTTTTAATGCATGTTGTTCAAAAAACAAACTACAGGAAAACATTTTTTTCTTTACAGTTAATATTTACAGTCATTTATTTTCATTTCATTCTAAAAACAGAAAACATTTTTTAGTAATAGCTTTTCGTTTGCTGTCAAAAAAAAAACTAAATCTTAATAAGATTTATAGAAACATACTCTGAATCAAAATTTCATTAAACTTTATTTATCATAACCCAAAGGGCATTATCTCGTAATTTCAAAATTTAAAATATGTATTTAAAAAAGGGTACTTAAAAAAGAATAGAAATCAAGTGTCTGATTATTTTGTATATACATATGTACGTGTGTTAGATTTAAAATGAAACATCCAGTGGTTTATAAGAGATTGCAAAATTTGGTATAAAATTCAAAAAATGTAAAAGTGAAACAGTAAATACGTAATCATATTTATTACTACCTTGACCCGGTGCGCTTCGCTACCCCTGTCGTAGTAAAAAAAATATGTAAGGATTTTATAAAAAAAATCGTTTTCCCCCTGTTTATCCCTTTCTGGTCCAAGTATTGAAAAAAATTATAGCCTATTGACGCTTCGAAGTAAGGATCTACCTACGGTCCAAATTTCAAAAAAATCGGCTCAGCCGTTTAGGCGTGATGCTCAAACAAACAAACAAACTTACAAAGACATTTTTATATTTACTAGCTTGACCCGGTGCGCTTCGCTACCCCTGTCGATGTAAAAATCGGTTCAGCCGTTTAGTAATTATTGTTTAAAAACTAAAGGTACCAATTTTCCCCCTTTTTATCCCTTTCTGGTCCAAGTATTTATAGCCTATTGACGCTTCCAAGTAAGGATCTATCTACGTTCCAAATTTCAATAAAATCGGTTCAACCGTTTAGGCGTGATGCTCAAACAAACAAACAAATAAACAAACAAACTTACAAAGACATTTTTATATTTACTAGCTTGACCCGGTGCGCTTCGCTACCCCTGTCGATGTAAAAATCGGTTCAGCCGTTTAGTAATTATTGTTTAAAAACTAAAGGTACCAATTTTACCCGTTTTTCCCCCTTTTTATCCCTTTCTGGTCCAAGTATTGAAAAAATGTATAGCCTATTGACGCTTCCAAGTAAGGATCTATCTACGTTCCAAATTTCAATAAAATCGGTTCAGCCGTTTAGGCGTGATGCTCAAACAAACAAACAAACAAATAAACAAACAAACAAACTTACAAAGACATTTATATATTTACTAGATTGACCCGGTGCGCTTCGCTACCCCTGTCGATGTAAAAATCGGTTCAGCCGTTTAGTAATTATTGTTTAAAAACTAAAGGTACCAATTTTACCCGTTTTTCCCCCTTTTTATCCCTTTCTGGTCCAAGTATTGAAAAAATTTATAGCCTATTGACGCTTCCAAGTAAGGATCTATCTACGTTCCAAATTTCAATAAAATCGGTTCAGCCGTTTAGGCGTGATGCTCAAACAAACAAACAAACAAACAAACAAACAAACAAACAAACAAACAAACAAACAAACAAACAAACAAACAAACAAACAAACAAACAAACAAACAAACAAACAAATAAACAAACAAACAAACTTACAAAGACATTTATATATTTATATAGATATAGAATATAGATATAGATTAATATTATTCCCACCATCCAATAATATGGGGGTATATTGATTTTGTCTGTCTGTCTGTCTGTCTGTCTGTCTGTCTGTCTGTCTGTCTGTCTGTCTGTCTGTCTGTCTGTCTGTCTGTCTGTCTGTCTGTGTCTGTGTCTGTTTTTGTGTCTGTGTCTCTGTGTGTGTCTGTTTTTGTGTCTGTGTCTCTGTCTGTGTCTGTGTCTGTGTCTGTGTCTGTGTCTGTCTGTCTGGAATGCTGGAAATTTAAGCGAAATCGGAAAGTGTTTATAGGAAAACGCCCCTAAAAATATGGGTTAAACTAGTAGCATTAAAATTACAAAAGCAATAAATAATTGTTTTGTAAAAATCAATACATTTCACTAACGTTTAATAAGGATTTCGCATTCTGGACGTTCAATTCTGGATCACTTTTAGCCAGCATTTCTGGCCGTATGTCCCGAATAACAATTGTTGCAGTGACTTCACAGTAAACACTCGAGAGGTGTCAAATCGTACGACCTTGGAGGCCAATTGATAGGTCCAATTCTCGAAATCAAGCTGACGCCAAATTTTAATTTCAATAAATCGATGATGGCGATCGCTTCATCCGTAGCTTCATCCTGTTGAAACCACATCTCGCCAGATCAATGTATCTGGCTTAATTTTTGAAGAACGCAATCATATGTTTTGAATCCACTTTGATACAAAAAGCATACAATTTCTTTCATAATATTGTTAAAAATTTGCAAATCGCAAATGCAAATTCGTAACTATATTTATACCATACACCACCATAGTGGGGAGGGTATATTGGATTTGTGCAGATGTTTGTAACGCCCAAAAATATTAGTCTAACACCCACCTTAAAGTATACCGATCGACTTAGAATCATTTTCTGAGTCGATTAAACGATGTCCGTCCGTCTGGCTGGTTGTCCATGTAAAGCTTGTGCGCAGAGTACAGGTCGCAATCTTGAAGATATTTCGATAAAATTTGGTACATATCATTTTTTCTGCCCAAGGACCAAGTCTATTGAAACTGGCTGAAATCGGTTTATTATTTCACCTAGCCCCCATACAATTGTCCTCCCGAAAGTGGACTTTATCGGTCATAAATGTTTAATTTATATAGGTATCTACACAAGTTTTTCTCCAAATAAATTTTATATATACCGAATTTATGTCACCAAATTTTGTTATGATCGGTCCATAATTAGTCATAGCTCCCATATAAGGCCTTCTTCCGATAATCACTTTAACGAGCATAAATCTCCTAAAAATGTCGGTATACACATAAAATGCAACATAAACAACTTTCATACAGATAGTAATCACACCACTTAATTTCATGGTGATCGGTCCATTATTGGTCATAGCTCCCATATAAGGCCCACTTCCGAAAATCGTTCACGAATATAGATTATTGAAATTTTGAAAGAAAAATGTTTTTGCTCATTTACTTAGTGTAGGGTATTATATGGTCGGGCTTGACCGACCATACTTTCTTACTTGTTTTATTTTGTTATTTCTACTAAAACATTTTATGGAGAAGAAAACACTTGTAACTTTTCAACGTAATAAAAACTTTTATATTATTAATTTTCACGCAGTTAAACTTAAACAAATTTTCAATAATTATCCACTAATCTTTATTAATAACAACAAAATTTATTTTAAAGTTACTAACCGCCAATTTGTTTCACATTTTAATTAACAAATGCGGCAAATAAATATAAATAAATAAAATATATAAACAACTGACACATTCGTGTGCTTAAAAAAAGTATAAATATAAAAATCGTATAACAAACAAAAATTAATTAAAATCAAAAAACTTGTTTTATTTTCAACTGAATTAAAAACGTGCATATAACTATGAGCAACAAATATTAAATACTTCCAGACAATTGTCTAACAAACAAGCAATCGTTACTTAAATATTTAACAATTTATAGCGGGGATTTTGTTTTTGTAAAATTCACTAGCAGATTATTCACTTGTTGATTATTTTATATTTCACAATATTTTATTTATTTTTTTTTTATTTTTTAAATTCATTGAAATTATTTATTTAATATCTGTTGCCAACAAGAACTTACCAAAAACTCACACGAGAAAATATATTTGCTTTTATATATGGATTCTGTGGACGTATAACTTTTTTTCTTGAACGATTCATTATTTAACGGTGGGTTTTTATTGTATGAGGTTTATCAATTGAATTCTACTTTTATATGTATATTTATTTGTATATTTGAGATTACTTTGTTTTTTAAAATAAAAAAAAATTATAAATATGTATATTAACTTGTATTACTAAAGCATTTTTAAACACTTTGTGAATTTCACATTAATTGAAATTCATTAAACTGCCACTGCCAGCTACACATGTTTTTATGCTTTTTATAAATTTATATTTCATAAAGCTTTATAAACTATTACTCAATTTTATTTTATCTTTTCTCTTAATTTTTATTTTTCTTTGTTTTATAAACACTAAATATTTTTTTAATTAAATTGTATTTGGTGTTTCTTGCCTCAGTTTTGTTTTACAACTAACTAATGTAGCGCTCATATATTTTATTTGGTTTAAAATGATTTTGCCAACATAAACAAGATTTATGGGAGCACAGAGAGCTTTACATACTTACTCGATTATAACAAAGAAAAAAAAAAAGACTCAAATATTTACACTCCACTCATATAATTGATCATACACAATTCACAGAAAGCCAACAAACTGTATTGCGAGTACGACTACCCAACAGTATGTATTGTAGTTCGTAGTGCTGATAACCAAAAATAAACATGATTGCTTTAGTGTGTTTGTTTTATTCGAAATTTGGATAAATAATAAATTTTTGTGTTGGGGTAGGTTCAAATTGCTGGAGATAAGAAACTAAATAGAGAGAAACAATTATTTTGTTTTTATTTATGTTTGATATTTGATTTATCAGTGAAGCTCTCTTAAAGGGGGGTCACACGGCATGTATTCCATATGTATTCGATACATATGGAATTCTATGTGTATGTAAAAATTCACGTTATACATACGATTCATAATTTCCACGTTCACACGTACATATGGGCAATTCCACGAGACTGACTACCACGACTGAAAACCCAAAAACCCTTGAAACTTTTTTTCAAGATGATTTGAATAGGAGAAAACAATAAAATATTACTATGTGTTAGTATTTAAAGCTTATTAAAACATTTTATTGGCAAAAATAATAGTTTAAACTGACTTAATTTAATTTTTTAATATAATTGTCGTATTTTTAGGCTAAAATTGCTGTCAAAACTAAGATCCCAATTAGCATATAGTGTGAAATGAATTTGACTCTGATTGTTTATTTGCTATTATGAAATTGTTTATTGAAACCGAATGTATATTTTCTATTCATTTTTTTAGTTTTTGTATACATATATTTACAGAATATATATTGTTTTATTATAAGAGAAAAATCTGTCACGTACTATATAAAATTTTATTTATTATAAAATCATCCAATGATTGTTTTTATTTAAATATGACGGATTGTAAAGGAAAAATATTTCGTTTAGTGTAAGAAATTAAAAGAAAACATAACGCCTCTCACAATTCGCAAATTTTCGCATATTTCTACATGTACCTCAAAATTACTTCCGTTTTATGTCACGTACGATATACCCTTATTTCGTTCGATATTTTGGATAACAATGTTTCGAAAGAACTTATTATTTTTTTAAAATATAGCACCCTCTGAATGAAACATACAGACCAAATTATTTTTCAGATACTCTTATTTTTGGAAAATCTATTCCAGTCTATAGGCGTACAAATGTCACGTACGATGACATGGAATTGCCCATATGTAATTGCGTGTGATTGAGATCGTAAAATTCTTAATACACGCTTTTCATTAAAACTTTTAACCCTACTATTATTTGACTTTTTTTTATCAAGTTACCTTTGTAAACCATGTCAGTTATTATGTTTAATGTCAATTATGTTCATTTGTTGTGAATCTGATGAAAATGAGTGATCAGAAAAATGTGAGTACTAAAATTATTAAATATTTTCAACAAAACCCAATTTGGTCCTATAAAAAGTTGGCCAAACAATCAAAGGTCTGCCGTCAAACTGTTTCCAATGCTATTCAACAGTACCGGGAGAACTTGCCTTTGATAGAAAACATGATGTTTCTAAAGCCAAAAAAATAGAAAGCATTTTCAAAAGATTTTCCAACACATCCGGTAGGAAAGCAGCCCGGTTAGGTCAGTAATCGGACTATTTGGTACGAAAAGTCAAAGCCAATGCAGGTTCAAAAACATACAAGGCTCAAAAAGTTCCTGACAGGAACGCTGCTAAAAATTAGAACCCAAAAACAGAGCACGGAAATTGAAGTCAAATTTTATAAAAAAAATATTCCTGCTGCATAATGGATGACGAAATGTACGTATGGAAAATTTTTCGCAGCTTCTGGGTCAATTTTTTTATGTTGCTGATGCTTGAGGGAATGTTGAAGAAAAGTTTAGGACCCAAAAGCAGACAAAATTTCCCAAAAAGTTCTTGGTATGACAAGCAATATGTAGTTGCGGCAAAAAAGCCAAACATTTGTTACAAAGGGCTCTATAAATACCGAAATTTACATCAAGGAATGTTTACAAAAAAGGATACTTCCATTCATAAGACTTCTTAATGTGTCCACTTATTTTTGGCCTGATTTGGCATCTGTCACTATGGTAAGAAATGTCTTGAGTGGTACAAGAACAATAATGTGGTATTTGTACCAAGAGAGGTAATTTTTCCAAATTGCCTGGAGCTGAGTCCAGTGGAAAGATATTGATCTCTTGTTAAAAGAGAATTGAAGAGCACAAAAAAGGTGTCCAAAAGTATAGAAGATTTTAAACGGAGATGGACAATCTGTTCGAACAAAGTGACATAAAGCACTACAAAAACAATAATGGAAGGGTTTTCGAAAAAGGTTCAAAATATCACCATTAGTGATTAGGACTATTAAAATATATATATTTTTTTTTTTTTTTTAAATTGTAACAAAAATTTCAATCAAATAAAAAAAGATTTAAAACTGTAAGTTTAATGGTTTCATTTTTATTAACATATATGTATGTTAAAAATTTTTCGATCTCAGTCCTTAACCTATATTAGCTTATATTATTTTTGTTTTTAACTATATATAAATTTAATACTATTTTAAATCACAATAAATAAATTTAATTTGATGAAATTTATTTTGTTATGATATTTTTCTATTATTTTTTATTTTGTGTTGTTTATTTTGCACTCTTACAGTGTTGTATTTCAAAATACACATTTGGTCAATTCAAAAGTTCTCTTATCAGTCATTTTGTCATAATGTCTTAATATATCATGACTCGGCGGCTGGACTTAACCGACTCTTAGGCATTCGGCGTTGGTCTCTGCTGGTTCGTTAAGATAACACAATAAACATAGCATAGTTGTAATATTTTAGCTTGAAAAGCAATAAAAACCATTGTGAAATATTAGGACATTATGACAATATGACATGATAGGAGACCTTGTGAATTGACCAATTGATAAACACACGAAAATAGAACATGCTCCAATTGCTAAAAATGTCACAAGACATACACCTGTATTTTACATACACAACGTTTCATATGGATCACAATTTATGTACATGTTTACATGTGGAAAAATGTCCCGATACATGTCACAAAACACATCCAATACATGCCGTGTAACCCCCCTATTAGGGCACTGCTTGCTACACGTTTAATATATATTGTGATATTTGGATCGCGATCCTTTTTAATGGATCGTGAGCGTACGCTCATGTTCAATAATTATTGCGTCAGTTTTTACATTACACAGGGCAACAAAATCGAAAAAAATTAGAGGTTTTTCAAACCACTACACAATTTTGATGTATATATTGTCCAAATTTTAAATTCTATGGATATGTTCTTTTTTTAATCTATATATATAAAAGAGTAACGTTACTGACTGACTGACTGACTTAAACATCATCGCACAGCCCAAACGACTGAAGCTCGAATCACGCTCCTCCCTCCCCAAAACGCTCCGATAAGAAGGGATTTTAGGAAACTCGAACGTTTAGGGGGTAAAAAAGGGTAAAAACGGGTAAATTCGGTAACCTTATATCTTCAAAACTAATAAAGATACAAAAAAACTTACAGTATCATGTTACTCCATTTAAAAAATAAGCTGACAGGTGTCTGGTACTTTTTCAAAATTCGGACCTTTTAGGGAAGAAAACGGGTAAAAACTGTATTTTGGTATTTTTTTGGCACCATATGTATCTTTTAAACCAATAAACATACAAACAAATTTAAAATCATATTCTTTACTTATAAAAAAATAACAAATATAAGTTTGGTACTTTTTGGTAATTCGAACCCTTAAGGGATAAAAATTGTTTTTATTTTTGGTACTTTTTTCATAAACTATATTTTTCTACAAATTGATAAAGACATATAAATATTTTATTTTAAGCTCCCACCATGATACACAAATTTATTTGGATACAATTTTAACACCACAATGGGGATAAAAAAGGTACCAAAAAGAGGGTAAAAACGGAAAAATACATTTTATTTAACATTTTCAGCCAATTTTGATAAATTTTTAACATTGGTTCCTGGATTCATGCAAAAATTAACTAACAGAGTGCTATTTGGAACTCGACTGCCAAGCTGTATATTTGTCCAAATCCGGGAAAACAGTTTGGTACTTTTTTTAAAACTTATTTTTCTTGAGCACATTAACACAGATTTTAATCGTATGCATGTCTTTAAGCATAAACAATTTTGGCAAAATAGAATATTTTTAAATTTCAAACTTGAGTGGTGTTCAAGGAGGAAAAGGGGATTTGGTACTTTTTTCCTAATGGTACCTTTTTTAATATTTTAAATTATTTCACTTATCGACATTAAAGTTAGCTGATATATATCTGAGTGAAGTTAGAGTTAGGAGTAGGGGATAATATTTAAACTGACAATTTTTCTATAAACTGACAATTTTTCTATAAAAAAAGTCAGTTATAAACTGACTATTTTTCTATAAAAAAAGTCAGTTATAAACTGACTATTTTTCTATAAAAAAAAGTAAGTTATAAACTGACTATTTTTCTATAAAAAAAAGTCAGTTATAAACTGACTATTTTTCTATAAAAAAAGTCAGTTATAGACTGACTATTTTTCTATAAAAAAAAGTCAGTTATAGACTGACTATTTTTCTATAAAAAAAGTCAGTTATAGACTGACTATTTTTCTATAAAAAAAGTCAGTTATAGACTGACTATCTATCTATATAAATATATAAATGTCTTTGTAAGTTTGTTTGTTTATTTATTTGTTTGTTTGTTTGAGCATCACGCCTAAACGGCTGAACCGATTTTATTGAAATTTGGAACATAGATAAATCCTTACTTGGAAGCGTTAATAGGCTATAAATTTTTTCAATACTTGGACCAGAAAGGGATAAAAAGGGGGAAAACGGGTAAAATTGGTACCTTTAGTTTTTAAACAATAATTACTAAACGGCTGAACCGATTTTTACATCGACAGGGGTAGCGAAGCGCACCGGGTCAAGCTAGTAAAAATATATAAATGTCTTTGTAAGTTTGTTTGTTTATTTGTTTGTTTGTTTGAGCATCACGCCTGAACGGCTGAATCGATTTTATTGAAATTTGGAACGTAGATAAATCATTACTTGGAAGCGTCAATAGGCTATAACTTTTTTCAATACTTGGACCAGATAGGGGTAAATATGGGGGAAACCGGTAAAATTGGTACCTTTTGTTCTTAAACAATAAATATTAAACGGCCGAAACGATTTTATTGAAATTTCCAACATAGACTACGACAGGGGTAGCGAAGCGCAGCGGGTCAAGCTAGTTTTTAAATAAAATTGTGAATTTTGTTAAACGTTTCTCCACATAATTAATGATATCTCAAAAAGGTTGAATCCGATGTTATTAAAATAAAATTATTAAAGTTGAGAGTTACATACCTTTTAATCTGTTTATATATTGCCTTTCAGTCGGCTCTGTAGTTTTGGAATTATAATAAAAAAGTGAAGCAATAAATATACTTTTTACGTAAAAATAGCAAGTTTTTTTGTTTTAAAAAACTCATGAGAAATCGAAAGCGGCAGAAATTGTTCAGGTTTATTGCTTTATCGGAAAGCCACATATAATAGCAATAAAATTAAATATCGATTATAAAAATCCATCGATTCTTTCCGAATTTATTCACAGGTAAGTGAATTCGCTCATTTTCTCAAAATTTTTGTTTTTTGTTTGGTATACATAAAATTCTAAGTTTATTTTAATAACATAGGACTGACCTTTTTGAGATATTATAAATTTTGTGAAGAAACGTTTAAAAAAATTCACAATTTTACTTAAAAATGTTAAAAAAAACCTCTCCATGGAATTGCAAAATTTGATTTTTTTATTTTGATGTTGACCTGTGTAATTTATGTGCTCTGCGTGTCGGTCATTGATTGATAGTTGATATCACGAACTATTCTAAACGTTCAATATTTATCGCGTGATCTACGATCTACGATCTACGATCCCCTATCCGAATTTCTAAATATAACTTATATAAATACTTATCGTCTCCTTAAATGCAAACGGACGTAACTACACACAAATTCAAAATTGAGTGTTTGATTGATTTCACAGTGCAACAGGCATTTTGGTGCCCAAATTTTGAACTACGTTTGGTACTAAGAAATTTGTATTAAGAAAATTCTAAATAAAAATTTAACACTGCACATTCATGATATTACATGATTCTTACTTAACATGTGAAATTAGTTAAAAATGTAACGAAATATATAGATAATATCCCGAAATTTTACATACTAAAACAAATATTTTTTTAAGAAATTAATATTTATGAGTTATGACTTAAAAATGAGGAATTTTTTCAAATTTTTAGCTTTTGTTTTGAAACATTTATACAATATAAATATACACAAAATATTGGCCATTGTTAGCTATGATCTTTTCCCATCTTTTGAGGCCAAGAAAAAAATCAAGCCAATTTCGGATAATCTGTTCCAAAGTGTAGCGTATACCAGAGAGAGCGTTCTGCATTGATCGAAACATATATCAGTCTGACGGGACACGGTCTGAACTATAAAGCGGCTGCGGCAAAACAGCCCAACCACGTTTTTCGGCCAATGCTCTCTTCAGTTGCTTTCGGTACAGGTTTTCTGTAATGGTCTTGTCAGATTTCAGCAGCTCATAATAGATGTGACCCTTATGCTTTCACCAAATACAGAGAATTACCTTAGCGCCATAGATATTTAGCTTTTGTGTCGATTCGGCTGGTTGGCCGGGCTTCACATATGATCTCTTACGCTGAGGATTATCGTAATGAAACCATTTTTCATCGCAAGTTCGATGCAAAAATTATTTTCTTTCATAGCGTTCAAGCATCATTTCGGAGATGCAAAATCGTTTTTCGAGATCTATCGGCTTCAATTCGTATAGTACCCAACTTCCCTACTTTTGAATTAATCCTACTCCAAAACGTTTTGAAATTGCTGATTGAGTAGCTCCCAATGACTTTGCATAGCTCTTGTTAAGTTTAACAACAATCTTCATGGAGTAATGCCTCCAATTCTTGGTCTTCAAACTTTGTTTTGCTAGACTGGGCGATCATTGTTTTACGTGTCAAAATCACCGCACAAACCATCTCCCGCAAGATGGAACACATTCACCATAAGCTTTGGTGAGCAGTCAGTATGCTTCACTGGCACTTTTTTCAAATTAAAGAAAACTTCCCGCATACGATGCTTTGTTGGCACAAAATTCAAGATTTTCAAAGAAAAAAAAAATTTCTTGGTTACACTAAATGTTCAATAACTAAGTAAGAATAAATGACAGATATGTACCCTTCAAAGTGACATATAAGTTCTTAAAAACAAAAGCCGCATTCAAAATCCCGCATTTTTAAGTCATACAGCCAATAAAAGTCTAATATACATACTCGTATGTATGAATATATTTTAATGCATAAATACTGATTCTACTTAATAACTACTATAATTATTCCCTAAGTAATTTAAATTAGTTTAAGACCATTAGTAATTTTCCTCTATAGTCTAAATGTGACTAAGCGTTTTGTAAATTCGATTTGTAACTTTCCTGTGCGGTTTGGAATAAAGCAGCGGCTGCATCCGAACTAGTATCGTCTACTAAACTGCGTAGAAAACCTTTAGGTTTTTGCAGCAGTAAATATGGATGATCAAATTCCACAGCATGACCAGCATCCATAACAAGAACACGATCACTATCCATAACGGTGTGTAGGCGATGGGCAATCGTTAAAACAGTACAATCGGCAAATTTACTGCGTATGGTGTTCTGTATAAGGGCATCGGTGCTAGAAAAAAAGAATTAAGTCACTGTCCTATTTTTAATACAAAGTTAACATACACGGGATCCACATTGGCAGTAGCCTCATCTAATATTAACACCTTATTTTGTCTCAAAATTGCACGAGCCAAGCAAACCAATTGTCTCTGACCCATACTCATGTTGGAGCCACCATCTGACATTGCACAGCCTAAGCCATCCATAGATTTTGTAACATGTTCTTTTAATTCCACGTCTTGCAAACCCTGCCACATTTTCTCATCGCTGTATTCTTGCAATGGATCTAAGTTATAGCGTAAAGTACCCGAGAATAAAACCGGATCTTGAGGAATAATGGAAATTTTGCTTCGCAAATCATACAGGTCTATTGTTTCAATATCTACACCATCGATGAGTATAACGCCCTCATTGTAAGCCAAGCGAAAGAGTGACTGTATAATAGATGATTTACCAGCTCCCGTGCGACCCACAATTCCAATTTTTTGTTTAGGTTCTATAGTGAAATTCAAATTCTTTAAAATGCACTCATCATCGGGATTATATCTCAAATTAAAGTTTACGAATTCTATGCGTCCTCTGCTAGGCCAGGGACCTTTGGGTTTTATGTGTTCTTCAATTTCCATGGGAGATTCTGGTGGTAGATTTGTGTACTCCAAAACACGTTCCACACTTGTCATGTTATTTTCCAATTCCGCTGATTGACGCATACCCCATTGACACATACCCACCAATGCACATGACTGCAAAATGGCCAAACCCACATCACCACTGCTAAAACTAGAACGCAAAGCCAGGAAGCTAAAGGTGACTATGGTTATGTAGCACACACACATGATATCAATCCAGGTAGCAAAGGCACGAGTTGCTGAGAAGAACAAAAACCAAGCAGAAGTATTTGCATTTTGATGATCATAAAACGCTGATTCTAAAGCTTTCTCACCCTCCAAAGCTCTTATAGTGGTAAGGCCCTGGAATGTTTGATTTGTAAGGGAAAATATTGGACTGCGGGCTGTAAGGGACAAATAGTTTAATAATTTAATTCAAAATTTATTTGGGATAATAAAAAATAAACTTACAAATTGACTCCAAACGTTTTATATCACGACTGGTATTGACGAAAATTTGCCTTATCCATATGAGACCCAGAATGATGAACAGGGTAGGTATCAGCAGCCAATAGTTGACAATGGCTACTATGGCCATTACACCGGATATGTCAATTATGAACTGCAGAAATAATAAACAAATATATAGACTTAAATAACTGGGATAAGGGAAAGTACATGTGTGATTTTGACCCATTATAGGTCCAAATTACTATAGCCTTATATATATCGTTGCAATGGACTTTGAAATATCTATCATTAGATATCCATATTGTCTTAGTAATCCAGATATAGATCAAAAATATGCCAAAAATCGAGGTTGGCACGGTTTTATCCTCATTTGTGGGCCGATTTTCCCGGAAGAATTACTGATATATTGATGTATGAATCAAGTATTTTGGGGTCTTCAGAAAATTGATTTCAACAGACTGACAGACAGACAGACAGACAGACGGACATGGCTTAATCGACGGACATGGCCTAATTAAATTACCGTCGGCTAACCCAGCCTTAAATCGCTATATATTGCGTGCAATCCCCCTGTTGTAGATTTTTGAAACTTTTTGTAAGGGTTCAAAAAACGTCCACTATATTAATTTTTGCTGCATAATCGACTGGTGAAAACAGATTTGCAATATATTCAACCATATAAGCCCAATTTCCGAAAATCGCTCACAAATATAAGTTATTGAAATTTTAAAAGAAAAATGATTTTACTCATTTACTCAGTGTAGAATATTATATGGTCGGGCTTGACCTATAAAATTCCTTTTGGTTGTATATTAACACTTATTGTTTTTTTTTTTACTCACCGACAAAAATATAATTAAATTATCTGGTACATCCACATCCAGTGTACGAATATCTTTCGAGAAACGATTCAATATACGACCTGAAGAATTTGTATTGAAAAACAACATCGAAGTCCGAGTTATTGCACGGAATAGCAAATCATGAAGATGTAATGAGATCTGAAGACACATGCGATAGAAAGCAAAAGTTCGTACAGTATAAACGACAATGGTGGCGATCAATATGATCAGATACATAATAATGCGTTCGTAACGCTCATCACTATGACTGTCGTAATTTGATGTTTGGGTTGAATTATTGAAAAGAAAATGTGCCAAATAGGTAGCATTATTTTCACTTAAATCTGTGATATTATTAAACGGCATCAAGGCAATTTTTTCTTCCCAAATGACCCTGCAAATAGAAAGTGAATTAGTTAATAAATCTAAGTACAATTATCTTAATATACAGCTACTCACCATCTGGATAGGTAATAATCTATACTGTTCAACATGAAGCGTGTGCATATGAAAAGACCAATTACCGTTACGAAAAAACAAGTATTATTCAAAGCCTTGAAATATGTTAAATAGGTGTCAAACTTTACAGAGCCAGCTGCCTGGGCTTCCTTATTAAGCTCCTCAATTTCTTTCTTTTCATCTGCCTCCATATCATGCAAACCAAAATCTGTACTATTTTCAGAAGTCAAGCGAGATCTATGGGTTTTAAGACTACTTTCATCTTCCTCATTAATATATTCCAAATCATCATTACTGTCTTGATTTTCCTTTTGAGATTGAGCCAAGAACTGAAACTGTTTGGAGTTTTGTAATTCCTGATAATTTCCCTGGGCAGCAATGCTGCCATCATCCATAAGAATGACATGTTTCACATCGGCGAGATATTGCAATTGATGTGTAACCAATATGCGTATTTTATCGTACAGAAACTGATTGATGCAATAGTCCACTATATGTTTACCCACATGAGTGTCTACCGCCGATAGGGGATCATCCAATAGATAAATGTCGGCCTTGCGATAAATAGCTCTTGCCAGGTTTACGCGAGCCTTTTGGCCACCACTTAAACTGACACCACGTTCTCCCACCAATGTCTGATCACGCTTGGGCCACAATTCCACATCACGCTCCAAGGCACACACCTTCAACACCTGCTGGTAACGGCTTTCATCATAGTCATCCACAAATATTATATTATCCTTAATGGTGCCTTCAAATACCCAGGGTTCTTGGCAACAGTAGGAGATCTTGCCATTGACTAAAATTTCCCCCGACTCTATTTTCACTTCTCCCAAAATGGCATTAAGTAAAGTAGATTTACCCGCTCCCACTGGACCCACAATAGCAGCCAATGTTTCTCCTTCAAATGTGGTAGTAAAATTTTGTAAAGCCGGAACTTTCATAGTACCCTCGGCTCCCTGGTTTTCCCAAGTAGCCAAAACATGGCGCATCTCCAAGCTTTTCACTTTAGCCTGTATATCTACAGTGCGGTTGTTCTCCTTTGAGCCTTTAAGCAATAGCTCCTGGGCAGATTTTTCATGCTTTCCATTCTGATTATGAATATTTTTATGATACAGGTTCTTTTCTTCTGTCTGTCCGTCTTCATTATACAACAAAAATGCATTACATCTCTTAATTGAAATCCAGGCTTCAGCCAAACCTATTAAAGACATTGGCCAAAAATATACCATAGATTCACTGAGCTGGGCAAAGAACGAAGAAATGATAAATATTTTTTTGGCCGTCAAAACATCACCAAAATATATGTAGGAAATCAAAGCCAAAAATATGGAAATGGGAGAGATCATGTACGTACAATTTAAAGTGGCATACACATAAGAAGAGCCTTTAATGGCATTCACTTCTTTGCGTCTGACAAAACTTATAACCCGGGCAAATGATTTTTCCCAGGCATACATCTTGATCACCTGAATACCCTGAATAATTTCATTCATTAGCTTGACACGCCCGTCAGTGCATTCCATAGTCTTTTGTTTATAAACAGCAGCCTTTTTAGCACCCCATGCTTGCAAGGGGATAAAAGACAACAGAAACGTAATACCAACTACAGCGGCCCAGCCAATTTCCCGATACATTAGATAGCCTATGATTAAAGATTCCGTTGGGCCCTTCCACCATTCCCGCATTAAGCGCAAAGCCGAATCAAAAACAGACAAATCGTTGGCCAGTATATTAATGGCTCTACCATGTAGACCATCATCACTGGAATTCTTAGAGATTTGCAAACATTTACGATATATCAAGCCGGACAGGGCCACACGTATTCGAGTGCTGGTCTTAAATGCATAGAAAAAATATGGCTGCAGATTCATCACCATCAGCAGGGAACACAAGACAATACCAGCGGCATAAGCAAAAGCTTCCTGTTCACTAACATTAGTCTGGCCAGCAGCAAAAAATGACACTAAGCCTCCCAAAAATAAAGGTTGCAAACATCTGTAGGAGTTCATTTGTAAAAGTTAGTATTGAATTTATATTTTTTAAGCTTATTACTCCATTACTTTAGTGTTGTCTCCAACAATCCACAGCAAAAGCTTACTGGCAGGAATCGTTTTCCATATGCTTTGCATATCACACGAACAATATTTGGATTTTGCTTTGTTTTCTTTTCTTCTTCCCACAATTTACCCAGGAGTTCAGTGCCATCTTCACAGTCTAAATCACGGGGTATTTCATATAAGTCGGTTTCTTCAAGTGATTTTTTCCAACCCAAACGGAAAAGATCTGTTATCCACCTAAAAAAAGTTATAAAGAAGATTCAGTTAGAAATGAAATTTAAGTTTTGTTTTATTACAAGCTTTTATTTAACTTGCAATGTTTGTTTGTATGTTTTTTAGATCGACATTTGTAACTGAATTTTTGAGCAGTTCTTTTCTTCTAGTAGCCCAAATAGGCTGAAATTTCTCATTCATGTACCCGATAACAATTCGAAACTATATCCGAAAAACGCTTAAAGCTGTTAGAATAATCTCTCAATCATGCATAAACCAGATGACAATGCTATATTATGTTCGAAAATTCAAAACTAAATTCGAAAATTCGAACTTTAGTTCGAAATTAATGTCTAAATCATTCTTAAAAAAAAAAATATATATTTTTGGCCTCAATTCTTAAATTTGTCAATTTTGAACATAAACATTTTGACAACAAATTCATGGATTTTAAAGATTAAAGTGTCGGCAACAAACCAACCAATTGTAGTAGAGAATGTAACAAAAGATATGATCACTGTTCATTGTTAGTGTTTTGTTTGAGCTTTGATATTTTTACAAATAAAGCTTGAGTGTCTGTAATTCTCATTCACTCTATAGTTTTATTTGTATACTATCTTTAATTTTTCTAAAGCCATTTTAGGAAAAGGTTTCCTGATTATCTGGCCTAAGCAACCAGTGAAATGTGCATAGGAACTAACTTATCTTCCAACAATAATTTTCAGTGAATTTATCAATAAAATTAGGAATTTAGCATATGAAAACTATCTTACTAAAATCTTTTCAATGTTGTTTCAGAATATAAGCCATAGAGAAAATATACATAGAGCGGAAATTCTCCTGTCAAAGACCTTACTCAAAAACCTAAGTGGTGATAATGTATTAGTAAATAAAAGTATGTGAAAACAAAAACAACACTCGTATATGTAATTTTTTTGAGTAATTTTTTTGTTTGAGTTTTTTTCTAGTTTCTGCTCTATATATATTTTCTCTACGATATAAGCTTTTTAAAATATGTTCGAGAATTCGATCTAGAAATATGAAATTAAACTTTAAATTATTTCAAACTATTTATTACATTTTTAGAACATAGAATAAACGCATAGAACGGAAGGAGAGAGCAATAAAATGGAAAAAATTACTCTCTTTTCACACATACGTGTGATACAATAACAAAATACATGCAATAGATTCTCATGCATTAGGTTTTTAACATAGGTTTTTGACTCTCATCTATCTAGTTGCCATCTATGTTATAGAATTTATATGATTAAAAGCTTACAACAAGCAACAAGCTTTTATATCACTAAGATTATTTAATGCCAGGATCATTTTTAAAACAGCAGGAGTAACTCCAAAACCCCTTTAGATTCTTTGATAGCATCCATAGAACTAGTGATATAATAACAACTTCTAGGACCCGTTCTGGAGAACAATGATGTAATTCTTAAGAACTTCTATAGAATTTACTAAGTACTAGTTCTTTAGAACTAGTTACACATAGGTTCTAAACCAGTGTAGGATATTATATGGTCGGGCTTGAATGACAACTTTCTTATTTTATTTGATCGTCATTCGACGAACTATTTATTAATTGTAATTTGAACGCAATCGTATAGATTATTATCAGAATAAAGTTAAAGCTTTTTAAAAAAAAAAAATTTATTCAATTTATTTATTCAAAATAAAATATTAAGGGTCCTCATGTAAACGCTTAAATACCTCGCAATCTGTGCATTTTTACACTCTCGCAAATGAACTGTCAAAAAATCTATGGAAATTCGTTTGCACAACTCCGATAAGTTTGCGCGACAATTTAGACTCGCAAACATGAATTTATTGTGCATTTGATTAATCAGCTGCTTTTGTTTACTTTTATATATGAAAAATAAAAATCAAATAATATATAAATATGTTGTGCATGTGAAAATTGTGTAACTTTGGAACAGAATTATTGGATTGAATGGCAATGTGTATGGAAACATTAACCAACAGCTAGAACATAAACAAAGTCTTCCAAACTATGTATATCATCGTTTGTTCCAAAGACTTAATTTTCATTCAACATTTTTAGAATTTAAATTAATACAATTTTAAAAACTTTTTTTACAGCTTTTGTTGAATTTATTTTTATTTGACATTTTTAACGAATATAAGTTTTCTGTGTAAACTTGCACAAAATCGAAAAGGTGGGTTCATGAAAGTAATAATACATCGCAAAAAATAAAGTTTTTATCAAAAAAATTATGAGGGGGTGCTTTAGTTATGGCCAATACTGTATGTTTTATCAATAACATTTTTCGCTGCAGCAAATCAAAATGTCAATTTTGTTCCTCTGTGTTATTTTTCAAAATATTTTTTTAAACGATCATCGTGGGCTTTATAAAAATTAATGCTACAAATATGAATCTTAAAATATGTAGCATGGACCGAAAATAATAATTATTCTTGAAATTTCAAAGGAAAAAATCTATCACAAGAAAATATCGGATAGTATACCATTTTGATTGTTTTCAACTATATTTTCATAAAATAACATGCTTTTTAAATTTTTGATTTTATATATTTTGACAAAAAAATAACAATTATTTCTGACAAAAAAAAATAAAAATCAAAGTCTGACAAATATTTCTGACAAAAAATCAAAAAATAATAATTATGTTGTGATTTTTATTATAAATGTCAAATTTGTTACGGTCCCTGATAAGTAGTAAACAAATTTTCTTAACTGATTCCCAGAACTAGTTTGAAAGATAGGAAGCGCTAATGAAAGTCCCTTTATAACTTATTATCTCACTAGCTTGACCCGGTGCGCTTCGCTACCCCTGTCGATGTAAAAATCGGTTCAGCCGTTTAGTAATTATTGTTTAAAAACTAAAGGTACCAATTTTACCCGTTTTTCCCCTTTTTATCCCTTTCTGGTCCAAGTATTGAAAAAAGTTATAGCCTATTGACGCTTCCAAGTAAGGATCTATCTACGTTCCAAATTTCAATAAAATCGGTTCAGCCGTTTAGGCGTGATGCTCAAACAAACAAACAAACAAACAAACAAACAAACTTACAAACCAATTTATATATTTATATAGATTGAATTCTACTGTGATTCCTCTCTACATTTAAAATTTTGTAATCAAACTACAGATTGCTAGATAATTTCAATTACAATTTTCCTACCAAGGACGAAATCTATTTAACTGGAAACTGCAATCGGTCTATTATTTCATTTATCTATTGTGTCCAGCTGACCTCTTGATATATAAAACCCATTAGAAATAAGTCTGTCTGCCAAAATTCTACGACCATCGTCTAGCATTTGATTGCACACTTCATAATACTTAGTTATAAAGGGACAAGTCCGACCACATTTTCTTACTTATCTCCATTTTCGCAATGAATTGTTATGTGCTAACCTGTTTCAGGTTGTACTGAAAGTTTTTATACAAAAACAAGTAAGAAAGTATGATCGGTCAAGCCCGACCATATAATACCCTACACTAAGTAAATGAGCAAAAACATTTTTCTTTCAAAATTTCAATAATTTATGTTCGTGAGCGATTTTCGGAAGTGGGCCTTATATGGGAGCTATGACAAATTATGGACCGATCACCACGAAATTTGATCACGTGATTAATGTTTATATGAAAGTTATTTATGTTGAATTTTATGTGTATACCAACATTTGTAGGAGATTTATGCTCGTTAAAGTGATTATCGGAAGCAGGCCTTATATGGGAGCTATGACTAATTATGGACCGATCATAATAAAATTTGGTGACATGAATTCCCTATATATAAAACTTATTTGGACAAAAACTTGTGTAGATACCTATATAAATTAAACATTTGTGACGGATAAAATCCACTTTCGGGAGGACATTTGTATGGGGACTAGGTCAAATAATGAACCGATTTCAGCCAGTTTCAATAGGGATCGTCCTTGGGAAGAAAAAATGATATGTACCAAATTTTATCGAAATATCTTTAAAATTGCGACCTGTACTCTGCGCACAAGCTTTACATGGACAGCCAGCCAGCCAGCCAGACGGACGGACGGACGGACATCGTTTAATCGACTCAGAAAGTGATTCTGAGTCGATCGGTATACTTTAAGGTGGCTGTTAGACTAATATTTTTGAGCGTTACAAACATCTGCACAAATCCATTATACCCTCCCCACTATGGTGGTGTAGGGTATAATTATTCTAACAGGCAGTATAACTTTAATTTAACATATAACCAGACATTGTGTTAATGGGGTTATAAAAAACAGCATGTCTTAATATCTTATGTACACCACAAGACCATATACGTATAAAAAGTACGCTGATTCTAGTATATACTTGTTGAATTGCAAATTATATTTGTTTGGGTGTTATTGTAATAAAACGTAATTCTTCTATACATATTTGATAATGTTGTCTAATGCGAAATATTATTTTTTTTTATAATCAGTTGCCAACAAGAACTTACCAAAAACTCAGGCGAGAAAATATATTCGCTTTTACATATGGATTCTGTGGACGTGTAACTTTTTTTCTTGAGCGATTCATTATTTAGCGGTGGTTATGAGTTGTGTGCGGCTTGGTATTGAATAATACTTTATTTTTATGGGAATATTTTTAACACAAAAAAAATGTTAAATATACTTTAAGGGTTCTCTTGCAAACGCTTAAATGCCTCGCAAACTGTGAAACATTTTATGAAAATTCGTTTGCAAAATTCTGGTAAGTTTACGCGGCAATCTAGACTTACAAACTTGAAAAGAATTCTTGTGCATTTGAAGAATTAGCTGCTTTTTGTTTACTTTTATTTATCAAATAAAATATACATAAGGACTGAGATCTTAAAAATCTTAACACATGTTTTGATTTTTTTTTTTTATCAAGTTACGTTTGTAAAAGATGTCAGTTATTTGGTTTAATGTCAATTATGTTCATTTGTTGTTAATCTGATTAAAATGAGTGATTCAAAAGCGCTCTTAAAATCTCCGGTATGAAAGCAGTCCGGTTAGGTCAGTACTCGGACTATTTGGTACGAAAAGTTAAAGCCAATGAAGGTTTTAAAGGATACAAGGCTCAAAAAGTTCCTGACAGGAACTCTGCTAATAATTTAGAGGCCAAAGACACAGCACGGAAATTGAAGTGAAATTTTATACAAAAAATATACCTGCTGCATAATGGATGACGAAATGTACGTATGGAAAATTTTTCGCAGCTTCTGGGTCAATTTTTTTATGTTGCAGATGCTCTAGGGAATGTTGAAGAAAAGTTTAGGACCCAAAAGCAGACAAAATTTCCCAAAAAGTTCTTGGTATGGCAAGCAATATGCAGTTGCAGCAAAAAAGCTAAACATTTGCTACAAAGGGCACTATAAATACCGATATTTACATCAAGGAATGTTTACAAAAGACGGTGCTTCCATTCATAAGACTTCTTAATGTATCCACTTATTTTTGGCCTGATTTGGTATCTGTCACTATGGAAAGAAAGGTCTTGAGTGGTACAAGACCAATAATGTGGTATTTTCCGCCATACTGCCTGAAGGTGAGTCCTGTGGATAGATATTGGGCTCTTGTTAAATGAGAATTCAAGAGCAGGAAAAAAGGTGTCCAAAAGTGTAGTAGATTTTAAACAGAGATGGACAACCTGTTCGAACAAAGTGACATAAAGCACTATAAAAACCATAATTGAAGGGTTTTCGAAAAAGGTTCAAAATTTCATCATTAATGATTAGAACAATAAAAATATTTTTTTTTGTAAATTTTAACAATAATTTCAATCAAATAAAAAAAGTGGTTTCATTTTTATTAACATATATATATGTTTTTTTAAAGCTTTTATTGAATAAATTATTATTTGTCATTTTTATCAAATAGAAATTTACTGTATAAAATTGCATAAAAGTTATGAAGCGCGTCTCGCAAGTTTGCACATTTTCACGTCTAAGCATTTAAATGAGTACCCTATATGTTTATTAATTTGAATTAATAAAACATTATTAATCACTTTTTGCGTTACACATCAATTGAAATTCATTAAATTGCCACTATTGTGTTTTATTCGTTATTAAATCACACTATATTTTTTACAGAATTTTTTATTATATCTCTTTGGCCCTTACACAACAAATAATTTAGTACTTCTGGTTTCAGTTACACTTTTGAACTAATGTCTCGCAAAAATATTTAATTCTTTTTCAAATTTGTTTTGCCCACATATAAAAAAAGTATTATCATAAAAATTTTAATTATGAGTACGACCGAAAGTACTTAGAGCTGATAACGAAAATAATTATCGCACACTAAATGCAATAACCTCAAAAGTAAAAAAAATTTTCAAAATTTACTTTTATGTCCGCATTTTTGTTAATTGTATTGCTTCTGCACCATCAACAGTTGTTTGCTTCTCTTGAAAATTTGAGAATTTTGAGTTGTGACTTTATTGTATTTAGTGTGCGATTTATATAATTATAAGATAATCAGCAATCACCATCATATTATCTCCCATAAAAAGAGACACAGAACTAGTTCGGCAATTGGTTTCTCTAGTTCTAAAACTTAATATGAAAATGACCTCTCCACTTGGCAATGGCCTAGAAGTTGTTTAATTGACACATTTTACAGACTTTGTCACCCAAAAAAAAGTGGTATATTTTGAATATTATAAAACACTGCCTAACAAATTTAGACTTTTTGATTGCGAAAGGTCATGTGGAGTCAGTGTTGCCATATATTTTTTGAAGAAAACTTTTTATTTCTAAAAAAAAAACTTTTTTTTCAACAAAAAAACTTTTTTTTCAACAAAAAAACTTTTTTTAAATACATACATACTAAAATTACAAAACCCAATTCGTACATAAATATAACTGAGATAATTTATGTGAATTTAGTACTTTAAATATATTCAAATCAATCGCCCCATTTAGTAAACGAATTTGGAGACAATCATTTTGAAATAAACGGTTCAACTTATTGATAACATAGGTTTACAATTTTCCAAAAAACTTTTTTTTTAAAAAATAAAACTTTTTGCATCTGAAAAAACTTGCAAAAAAAGGGAAAACTGGACAAATGGTAACACTGTGTGGAGTAGAAAATTTTTGTAGAATAAAAATGGAGTATTATATTAAATGAAAAAAAATGTTGTAAGTTAATGTCTGAGAGAATTCTTATTGTCAGAGTTATATTGTGAAATTGTGTGGGTATCAGTTTTGTGGAAGATCTTAACCCTCTACCTCCTCTCTTTAGGGGTCAATGAACCCTATATCAAAACCCTATATCAAATAAGAGCTCAGAAAAATGCAAACATCGAAATTTCCAACACCTGTATATAAATTTCTCCATTATTGCCACAAAAGTACATGAATGTGATCAATTTTTTGCTTAACCTTTAACTGTCGAGGTGAAATTTTGGGACATAGTTAATGACGTGGTGGTACATTTTACCCCTCTTAATTTTACAAAAAAAAAATTTGACTTCTCATAAAATCGTTATTTTGAGGACTAAAATCGGCAAATCGCACTTTGCCATTTTTACCATAAAAAAACGACAAAATACCAAATCGGCATATTCTGGCAACAATACCAGCATGTGCATAGCTCCGCTCCTGATATGTCTAGCTCTTCTAAAACACAACTGAGTAACAACGATCACTATGTGAGAATATACTAATAAAATGAAATTGATAGAGCGCAATGGAAAAGAGTATTTAAAAAAAAAAAATGTAAAGAGAGGGTAAAATTTACCACCTTCTCAACAGTTAAAGGTTAAATTAATACAATGCACTACCCAGCAAAAACTTCGCAAAAACAAAGCTACAAGTAATCTCTTTTTTAATAACTTACTTTTTAACAAGATGTATTAACCAGGTGGCAGCGTAACTACAACAATACAAGAACAACAGTGTGTAAAACCTTATAAACTGCCAAAAAATAAATTCACAAAAACGCACTTTTTAAAACGAAATAGTTTGTTTTAGTACTTTCAAATATTTTACGCACATAAAGCGGTAACTAAAACTCACTTTTATAAATATAAAATAATCTTTTTACTCTTATAACAAATTTAAAAATGTTTGTAAACACGTTTTTGACATTTCATAAGGTACAATATAAGTATAGCAAAAAATAGTCAGCTGGCGTTACGCTGCCACCTGGTTAAATATGCCTTGCTTTTTAAGTAGTAAAGTCTAAAAAAAACAAAATAAACAAAACAAAAAAACGGTTACTTTTTCTCAATTTGCCCATTTTTTTATTGCATGTTAATTTTAAGAAAAACAGAAAAGAATATTGTAGTACTGTGTCACTATTATTTGACGCACAATGAGATAACTAAGTGGTGGTGTAGTGGGTACAACAGCTGACTTGCAATCAGATAGTTGTCGGTTCGACTCGTGGCTGAGTCTTATTTTTTTTTTTTTTTTGTTTTTTACATAATTCTATAAATAACTCTACTAACAAAACAACTTATTTCAGGCCAAAATATAAAGGTTTAATCTTGGGACATCACGATCAAAAATAAGTAGTTATTTCAGTGGAAATTTTTCAGCTTATTTATAAGTAAAGTTTTTGCTGGGTATGTACTTATTTCCAATTTTTGCGGCAAAAATTCAAATGTTTACCTTACGCTATAAAAAAAAAAAATACGGTTCAATTCCTAACACTTCGCTATTGTAGAAAGTGCTATGAGAATATAGATTGAAATATTTTTTTAAAATGTTTTGTGAGTTGGTGAGGGTGGGGGGTTATCAGCAAAGTGGGAAGCGGGGTTATTGCAAACTTTTTAAAAAAGAATTTTAGCAACAGGGGTATCTAACTAATCCTTGGAAACAATTTTTGCCGCAATTTTGGCTTTTGGACACATAGTGCTATTTAATAAATGTTTTATATATTATTTGGTTTAACAATGGAAACAAATATAGCGTTTTCCGTTTTCTTGTATTTTTATTCCGCATACGCTATATTTAAAAATACGTCCATTTTTACATGTTCCAACATTGGATGAGTGTAACACTTTATAGGGACAATATAACTGATAACAGGTTGTTTTTATTTTATTTGAAGTTTTTTTTTTTTTTTGTTGTTTTTGTTGATATGTATTTTAAAAACAAATTTGACCCTCCGAAGGCCGCCCGCCATATCAAAAAAACGGATAGAAAATCGAGCAAAATAAAATAAATAAATGTATATCATTAACTAAAAGAGATAACTTACAGAAGTATGCACATTTTTTTTAGATCTTCTCAAGGACTATTTACATTTTAAATTTAAGCTTATTCGGATCATAAATCGAAGTTTGGAGATTTAAAAAAAAAAATCATAAAAAGCATTATTTACAACTTCGGTATCTTTGGTGACCCCCATTGAAATTTTCCGGCAAAAATTTCCGTGGAATATTTCAATCCTTTAAATGTCATTTTTGAAATAACTTTTTTTGAATTTCTCCAAAAAGGGATCAAACTGTCTCCTAAAGGGAGGAGGTAGAGGGTCAAGATCTTCCACAAAAATGATCCACATAAAAATTCACAATATAACTCTGACTATAAGAATTCTCTCAGACATTAACATACGATCAAAAAATTAAAACTGGACTATAAGTTTATTCTACAAAAATTATCCGCTCAACATACCCTTTCAGAATTATAGGGTGTTATTATATAAATTCGTTATTCCGTTTGTAATTCTGGATTGTTATAAATGGCGGGGTCGATATAGCCATGTCCGTCTGTATGTTGAAATCAACTTTCCGTAGCCCCCAAATAACTTACATACATGATTCATACATCAATATATCCGCTATAGATCGGCTGACAAATGGCTGAGATATAAGGAAAAAACCAGAACAACCTCGATTTTTAACTTATTTTTTATCTATATCAGGGTTACTAAGTCATTAATATAGACAATATGGACATCTAAAGATACATATTTGAAAAACCTTTATAACGGTGTATCTAAAGTCCGACTTGCAATATGTAAAAACCGGGAACAATATTTTTTAACCCGATTTATTTCACTAACAAAAAATTAATTTTTTTTAATTTTGTTTTCCTAAAAATAGTTAAAATATTTATTTTTATTTGTTGAAGAGTATAGAATAATCGCCACAGCTGAATATAGCACTTTTACTTTTTTATACCCTTCACCATGAGTGGCAAGGGTATATATAAGTTTGTCATTCCGTTTGTAATTTCTACATTTTTCATTTGCGACCCCACAAAGTATATATATTCTGGATCCGTCTGTCCGTCTGTATGTTGAAATCAACTTTCCGTAGCCCCCAAATAACTTACAAACATAATTTATACATCAATATGTCGGGAATTCTTCCGGGACAACCTCGATTTTTGGTCTATTTTTTATCTATATCTGGATTACTAAGTCATTAGTATAGACATATAGTAATTTGGACCTACAATGGGTCAAAATCGGGAAAAATATTTTTTAACCCGAATTTTTTTTTACAAAAAAAAATTTTTTTCATTAACTTTTTTTCACTAATAAATTAAAAAAAAAAAAATTTAAACAATTAAAAAAAAAAATTTAAACAATTAAAAAAAAAAATTTTTAAAATTAAAAAAAATTGGAAAAAATTAAAACAAAACAATTTCTAAAAAAAAAAATTAAAACAATTTTGAAAAAAATTTTTTTTTTAAATTATGAAAAACAATTTAGAAAATTAAAAAAAAAAAATTTAATTTTGTTTACCTAAAAATATTTAAAATTTTTATTTTAAAGTATAATTTGGTGAAGTGTATATAAGAGTCGGCACAGTCGAATATAGCTCTCTTACTTGTTTTATTATTGTTTGTTTTTCTACACACTTTGTTTAAAATTCATTGCGAATTTTTGGCATATGTTTAGAAATTAAGTATGTATTTTGTCTTCTCACATATCACAGGATTAGAGCGTTTAAAACTACTCACAAAAAGATAAGATTTTTAAAGCATTTCTTAAGTTCATACCACAGATAAATACAGACAGATAAGATTCTGATTTCATTAATATGGGAATATAAAATAAACGAAAGAAAATTTGGTTAAGAAAAAAATAAAGAATTTATCTCTGTCGTTGCCTATAAAAAATTCAATTTTGTTTCTATTTATTTTCTATTGTTGGTCTGCAAATCACAGCCATGGCAAAATTGTTGTAGAACGTTGAAAATTTTTGGAAATGTGTATTTTTTGAAACTTAAACGACCGTAAATCAGCGATTTCTCAACCTACTTCCAAAGTTGAAAGGTAGATCATATATAAGGACTGTGATTGTAAAATTCTTAACACACGTTTTTCATTAAAACTTTTAACCCAAGTATTATTTGAATTTTTTTTATCAAGTTACCTTTGTAAAGCATGTTAGTTATTATGTTTAATGTCAATTATGTTCATTTGTTGTTAATCTGATTAAAATGTGTGACCAGAAAAAAGTGCGTACTAAAATTATTAAATATTTTCAACAAAATCCAACTTGCTCCTACAAAAAGTTGGCCAAACAATCAAAGGTCTGTCGTCAAACTGATTCCAATGTTATTAAACAGTACCGGGAGAACTTGTCCGTTGATATAAAACCTAGTTCAAGTAGAAGGAATGGTCCACATGATGTTTCTAAAGTCAAAAAATAGAAAGCATTTTCAAAAAAAAATTTAGAGGCCAAAGACAGTGCTCGGAAATTGAAGTCAAATTTTATACAAAAAATATACGTACATTTCGTCATCCATTATGCAGGATGACGAAATGTACGTATGGAAACTATTTCGCAGCTTCTGGGTCAATTTTTTTATGTTGCAGATGCTCGAGGGAATGCTGAAGAAAAGTTTAGGGCCCAATAGCAGACAAAATTTCCCAAAAAGTTCTTGGTATGGCAAGCAATATGCAGTTGCGGCAAAATAAACCAAACATTTGTCACAAAGGGCTCTGTAAATACCGATATTTACATCAAGGAATGTTTACAAAAGACGGTGCTTCCATTCATAAGACTTCTTAATGTGTCCACTTATTTTTGGCCTGATTTGGCATCTGTCACTATGGTAAGAAAGGTCTTGAGTGGTACAAGAACAATAATGTGGTATTTGTACCAAGAGAGGCAATTTCTCCAAACTGTCTGGAGCTGAGTCCAGTGGAGAGATATTGGGCTCTTGTTATAAGAGTGTCCAAAATTATGGTAGATTTTAAACGGAGATGGACTCCCTGTTCGAACAAAGTGACATAGAGCACTATAAAAACCATAATGGAAGGGTTTTCGAAAAAGGTTCAAAATTTCATCATTAGTGATTAGAACTATAAAAATATATATTTTTTTTTTTTTTTTTTAAATTGGAACAATAATTTCAATAAAATAAAAAAAGATTCAAAACTGTAAGTTTAGTGGTTTCATTTTAATTAACATATATGTATGTTAAAAATTTTTCAATCTCTGTCCTTAGAATAACAAATTAAAAAAACGTTGAAAATTTCATTGAGTTTTGTCAATAAATAAAGATTTTATTACATATTTATTCACCCCTATCGTGAAAAACATGTGAAATTTATGTAAATAACCATTTCCCTCGAATGGAAAATTGCTATCGTGCAATTCCCGTGAACTTTTCATTCACAATAGTTGATTTTGTTCGTAATAGCTGTCTATTGTTTACAAAATTCCATCTAAAAACTTCACAACATGTGGAACTTTTTCACGTGAACAAAATTCATTAACGAAAAATGAGAAAAGGGAACACATTTCATGTGAAATATTGACTCGCGATAGGAGTGATTGAGTTTCTAAAACTATAGGATTGCAAATATTAGGACCAATTTGATGCACATTTATTCCGAACTTATTTTTTTGTTTAGATAAGTTAATTTTTAGTCTTACATAAAAAATTTCAAGTCATTATCTCAAGTAGATTCAAAAATATGCCACTTTGAAACTCCGTCCTTCAAGAATATTCCACTTTTTCATATTTTAGTATAAAATATCAGTACCATTGACTTGTTGTTGAATAAAATACTAAGAAAATTTATAAAAAATTTTATTATGAAAAAGTGCAACTTTTAATTTAATGATGTACTTAAAAATCATTATATTAGGCAATTGCCTGTCGTTTTAGAGCCACTTCTTATTAATATTACAATTTTTTTTTTTTTTTAATCTTGAAGCAAAATCTAAAAAAAGTTAAATTTTTATCAAAATTTAGGAATTTGATTATTTTTCACGACTAGCTGGATAGAGATTTTTGAAAAAAAAGTTATATAGATTAAAAGAACTTAACATTTTTTGGGATGTATTAAACTATTATTTTAGATGTGTAACCACCCACTTTGGAGATCCACCCACAACCTCCCAGATGCACCCAAAAAATTCACACTGCTCAAGTTGACTCTAAAACATCTCAACTCTAAAAATGCGAAATTTCATTAAGATACCTCATAAGATTCCCAAATTACAGAACTTACAAACATAAAAAAAATTATGTAACCACTATGCAATATTTAATAGATTTTACTACTAACTGAATAAACCTCAAACTATTTTCGTTAATCACTTTGGTACAAAAATTCCCATGCGCTTCGGTTCATACTTTTAGTATAAATAGCTGATGCACACGCGTTAAATTTCTGTAAACAGATACACACACTTGCGTTCCTTTTAAATAATAAAATTTTAGTCATTACTGCGCATGCCCAAGCAAAACAGAATTTTAATCAACAACAACAACTGTCTTGTATGTGCTTAAGTAGTGCTATGTCAACGAAAGAGTCACCTCATTTTTGGACATGCGCATTCGTTTGCAGGTTTTCTTAGAAATTTCGTTTACAGTTTTAGTATAAATACAAGCTGTATGCATACAGCGATATTTATATTGGTTTAGTGCACCAAACTGTAAACAGAACAAATGGAATTTGCAAATAAAAAAAAAAAAATTTTTTTAGAAAAAGAAAATTTATTTAATTACGAAATTGATTATATCAACTAAAAATTTATTTGAATTTGCTTCAATCATAAAAAAGATATTATTAATTAAATTAAATCTAATAAATTTTATTAAAATAATTTTAAATTTAAAATTTTATTTAAACAAGTAATATTAGGTTTAACAAATTCAAAACAAAAAAAATTTAATCATATCAATCACTTTTTTGCATGAAATATATGAAAAAACTTACAAATTTTTCAAAAGGTGTGTGGTACTTCTGAGGAGTAAATAAAAGTTTTTATATAAGTATTTGATATTAGTGAAAACCTTAGGAATTTAAGATTAGTATTTTGTAAAATTACAAAAATTTTATGAATTTTTGCGACGCCACTACCTGAAAAACTAAAATTATTATAATACACAAACAATCACCAGTCCATGAAGAAAAATATAAAATTTGAATTAAAGTAAATTTTTAACGGTTGGAGATATCATAACAAAATTTAGAACTGATATAGATCCAAATGTCATTAAATCAACCGTGTTATAATTTTTAACATGTTTTATTTTAAATTACCGAAATTCTTAAAACGGGAAAAATATGTTCCAAAAACTAATTTTTTTTAGAAAAGTGTCCACTGTGTCGTTATTTACCGTGTGATAGTGTAGCTATTTAAGCACCATATAGCGCTACACAAATGAGGAGCATTTTCAAGGATTAGTGCATTGTCTTTCTAGAATTTTTTACTCAAAAGTAAAATATTTTTTTTTAAATTGTTCAAGTTTACTTTACACGCTTTTACATTAAGTTTTCTTTCCACGTCATATAAAAATGGTATATAATCCCGAAGAACATTTTTTTCTACAAAAGAAAATATATATGGGCTTTTTTGGGAAAAAAACTTAAAAAATACGGCCCTTTTTACATGTTCCAATTTTGGATGCGTGTAACTTTTTATAGGACAAGATAACTGTTAACAAGTTTTTTTATTCATTTAGAATTTTATCGCCAATATAGGTGATATTTTAAAGATAAATTTCGACCCTCCGTAGGCTCACCATATCTAAAAAACCCTAAAAAGATCGAGCAAAATTAAAAAAAATAAACAAATAAACCTAAAAATAGAGCTAACCTACACATGTGAGTGTGTCAGCTCATTCGGATCATAAATTCATTTTTTTCGATTTTTTTTTTTTAAATTGGGACCCGAGGGGCCACACACTGGCCCTAATTGGCGCTAGGAAGCTGAACAAACACAAATCAACTCGAAAGTACCTCTGCTCCAACCGTGTGCAATTTCGTAACAATATGTTCAATAGTTCCAGAGATATCGAATTATTAAAAAAAAGGCCCATAATCATAGTCAAAAATAAAGTATATTTTAAGAGAAAAAAAAATTCGTCTTTACTTAAGAGTGGACTTTAGGTCTACCATAGACAAGTTAAAGTATACTTCTGACGTTAAAGTCGACTGTAAATATAAAACTAGCTGAAGTTGTTTTTAACTCATTTAACAACAGCATCAGCTGTTCTGTAAAAAAACTTCGACAAAAAGACAAAATTGTTTAAGTTATAAAATATTGGCAGAGATTTTGCAATTATTGAATATTGAATCAATAAAATTAGTACCAAAATAGAATACATTTGATATTAATCTTTCCTTTTAAATTTTCCACCACAAACTGTTTTTTTCTTTAGCTTCCCGGTTACATTTATTGTTTGTCACTTTTTGTTTTTTTTTAAATTTTCTAAGTCAGCTGTTCAGCGATGTCACTTGTCTATATTTTGTTGTATATTGTTTGAAAACATTTTCTACATTAGAGGTGACACCCAGTTAAAGTCGGTTCAATTTAAAACATACTTTAATTTTGACTATAGTCAGAAAATAATAAAAAGCGGGTTTTTATTTTAAAGTTGTTTTTAAAAAGAACCGACTTTATTGTTTGACTATGATTATGGGCCAAAGTTTATAAACCACTGTGCGATAGTTGTTCGACTCGTGACTGCGACTTATTTTTTGTTTGTAAAAATACATAATTCTATAAATAACTCTAAAACAAATTATAAAGGATTAAAAATAAGTAGTCTAATCGTCAAATTCCCCTTATTTGTAAGCAAAGTTTTGCTGTGAGATAGATTTCAGTCATAAAAGTGATTAATTTGATTAACATTTTATTTCATATTCAATTTGTTGAAACTTACGACTACTTGTTTAAATAAAATTTAAATTATTTTAATAAAATGTATTAGATTTAATTAATAATATCATTTTCGAAATTAACTAAACTTCCCTTTTTAAAAAAAATTTTTTTTTTTTTTTAATTTGCAAATTCCATTTGTGCTGTTGACAGTTTGGTGCACTAAACCAATATAAATATCGCTGAATGCATACAGCTTGTATTTATACTAAAACTGTAAACGAAATTTGTAATAAAACTTGAAAATGAATGTGCATGTACAAATATGAGGTGGCTCTTTCGTTGACAGAGCAGTACTCAAGCACATACAAGACAGTTGTTGTTGTTGATTAAAATTCTGTTTTGCTTGGGCATGCGCAGTAATGACTAAAATTCTACTATTTAAAAGGAACGCAAGTGTGTGTATTATCTGTTTGCAGAAATTTAACGCTTGTGTATCAGCTATTTATACTTTTAGTATGAACCCAAGCCCATGGGAATTTTTGTACTAAAGTGATGAACAAAAATATTTTGAGGTTTATTCAGTTAGTAGTAAAATCTATTAAATATTGCATAGTGGTTACAGAATTTTTTATTGTTGTAAGTTCTATAACTTGTGAATCGTTTGAGGTATCTTAATGAAATTTCGCATTTTTAAAGTTGAGGTGTTTATGAGTTGACTTGAGAAGTGTGAATTTTTTGGGTACATCTGGGAGGTTGTGGGTGGATCTCCAAAGTGGGTGGTTACACATCTAAAATAATACTTTAATACATTCTAAGAAACTGTGTCTTAGAAAAGAAAGAAAACATTAAAAATATTAGTACTATGTGAGAGATCTTTGAAAGACGCTAGTGTAATCCCAAAAAATTTTAAGTTCTTCTAACGAATCTGTTTTCTCTGTGTATGTAAATATTTTGTACATTTGAAACTTGTGTGACCGTGTAACAGAATGACTGAATTGAATGGCATTCTGTATGGAAATATTAACCATCAGCTAGAATATAGGCAAAACCTTCCAAACTATGTTTGTTTCGAAGTTTTAACTTTCCATAGAAATTTTTAGAATTTAAATTTATACAATTTGAAAATTGTTGAATATATTTTTATTTGTAATTGTTATCAAATAGAAATTTACTGTACAAAATTGCACAAAACTTATGAAACACATTTGCACGCTTTTAATTTAAATTAATAAAGTATTATTAATCACTTTTTGGGTTACACATCAATTGAAATTCATTAAATTGCCACTACCAATATGAGTAATCAAAAAAATTATTGTGTGTTATTCGTTATTAAATCACACTATGGGTGAGTTCCACAACATCAAAACTTTATCAAACCAAATCTATCAAACACTTCGTTATAATTGTAAAATAAACGTTGCATAGTGTCTCTTTTTATTATACCCTTAACCTTCGTGTGAAGGATATATATAAGTTTGTCATTCTGTTTTTCTTTGTCGGCATATATTATTGCATTTTATATATAAAGCAATGGGTATCACTACTTAATTATAAACCCTAACTTATATATTTTTAATTTTAAATTAGTTTGAATTAATTAACCTTTAACTCTTTAAATAATTTTTATTCGCTAAAAATGTACTTGATTTTCTTACTATGTATTTATTTCGTTACATATTTTATTATTTCTACAAACCCATTAATTAACTGCTTGCTAAATTTATTCAAATCTGGCCGTTACATTTATTATTACTTACACTGAAATCGATCATCTGGCAGCACTATTTAGTTGTCATCCAACTTCTTTCTCTCTCCTCTTTCTATTCTCATACTCAGTTGCCATTATCCATTAAAAAGGTAAAGGCTTAATAAAATCGTAAAATCTTCGTAAATTTATTGAAATTAAAAATTGCAAGTGTAAATATGAATTAAAAAGTGTGTAAATACATAAAAGAAAGTGTTGGTGTTATAATTTAACAAAAATCTTTAGTGAAATAATGAATTTAAAAGTTTAAATACTAATTGAAAAATTCTGCCAAACAATTGTGTGTAAATTTTAATGGAGTCCTAGTTGTTCGTCTGTTTTGTTTTGTTCTGTTGTTGTTGTTCTTGTTCGTGTTAGCGAAGGCTTCGGTCATCAATAGTTAAAACATCCACGCATATGTGGAGGTCTGTCTGTTTGTCTTGATTTCTGTCAGTATGACTGTGTGGTAGGTTTTTTCTGCAATGTTTGTTGGTGAAAATGAAGGTGAGTTTTTTTTTCATTTGATTTTTCTATACATATTTTCTATTTCTATACATACATATGTAGAATGTACAGTACATATGCATACGCAAAATGAGTTTGACAATAGAAAGTTATTCATAGTTATTTTGAAAATATGGGTATTGGTTGTATAGTGCAAGCTCGGTATTCGCGACTAATTAAAACCAAACCTGTCGCGAAAAATGAATTTTCGCGATAACAGAACCCGCAATTTTATTAAAAACTTTTATATAATGTTTTTAAAATTAGAATTGTTTTTATTGATATATTTACATTTAAAAAATTTTTAAAGTAATTGGAGATTTTGAGTTGTTTTTTTGGCAATTTTTTTTTTTTTAAATAACAGCTGAATTATATAGTTCATAAAGTGCTGTTGTCATTTTCCAAAGCCTATTGCTTATCGATGTTATACAATCTTTCTCTTTAATTTTTTTCTTCATGACCACTATCGTATAAATCCTCCGATTCGGTATCTGATAATTTCATTTGCTTATTTGCATGTTTGCTTATGAACAACTTACTTTTACTAATTGGTGAAAATTAATTTATATGGGGAACAAATTCGTGATGGATCCAGTACTTGAATATAAATTATATAATCCAGGCGTTATTATTGGAGTTGTATATTACAGGATTATTGAAAAAGCCTTTTCGAAGCGTGGGTTTTTCGATTTTTCAACAACCAACAATTTTAGCTTGTCTGTGCCATTCTCATTTGAAAAGGGCAAAAAAGATATCCGCTCTTTACATGTTTTTCTTCCGGGAGCCGTTTTCTCATTACATGTGACAATAGTGTGATTTGGAAACATCCTATAATATAAACCGAATTCGTCGGCATTGCAGATTTGATGAAGAGTCAACCCATGCTCATCAACGTAATCCTTAAACTCTTTCACAAATGGAACCATAACCAAATTTGAGTTTAGAATAGCCACGAGAAATTGTTGAAAAATAAATTGGAATTTTTAAAGAAAATTAATGTTGGTACTATTACTTCCACTTTGGCATGTTTTATAGATCAATTGTCACTAAATATACATTTTTCAAATCCTATCACTTCTTTGCATAATTAACACAATCTGAATAGGAACGTATCGATATATAGCATTTTTCAAATATTTCAAATTTGGTAGGTTTTGGTAGTTTTTAATAAAATATTTGGTAGGAAAACTATTTTCTGGGTGGCAACGCAGGCAGCTTATGTTATATCGTGTGGAAAATTAAGGTTGCCAGATGTTTTTCACAATAAGAACAGAGTACTGCTTTTGCGAAATTATTTCGCATATTTTTCATTCCATATATTTCATATGTAGTTTGACAGAATTTCGCACGAAATTTTGAACAGAGTACTAAGCTTAAAATGATATGATCATTAAAAGCACAATTGAAAAGATTAAAGTTTCACGATATTTTGTGCTCGAATTTTATAAGATGTTTTTTTTTTTTTTTTTTTTTTGTTCAGTTTCTTATACCTAATTGATAAAATTAAACTTGATTAATGTAAACAATTCTTGTTGTTTTTATTAGATTTCTTTAAATTTGTAATAAAATTAGGCATATTATCACGGAAGAAAAGAAAATGTTTATGTCTGTTTAATAAACGATAAGAAAACATGACATTTAAAAGTGGATACTAATTTTTTTTTTTTTGATTTGTAACGCAGATTGTAACAAGATTGCGACATCGACAATTCCGTTATTTTAGTGTACTCTTTTACTTTTTTTTGTGACGTCAACAGTGATTGTTTTCTTATTATTATTATTATTAGTAGAATCTGATGGAAACTTAAAAAACATATTGCACACGTTTTTGATTTTTTATTATAATTAATATTGCAATTTTTGACTGCACACCACATTTTAATTTTTTATTAATTCTTTTTATGTACCTATTTATTTTTCACTATTTGTTTTGAAATTTCATATAAAAAGTAAGTATTTTACATTCAAAACATAAGGAAACAATCGCTGTTGACGTCACGAAAAAAGAGTAAAAGAGTACACTAAAATAACGGAATTGTCGATGTAGCAATCTTGATTTCATTCATGCTTTATGATGCTGTTTGTTTCTCTTATTTATTTACAACAACAAATTGGACAAACACACATTGCTTTGTTTACTTTTTAGCTTGAAGGCAGTGTTGTCAGATTAGAGGATTTTCCCCCAAATTGGAGATTTTTTCTTGAAGTTGGGGATGAAAATTTGGCTTTGGGGATTTGAAGGGGATGTTAACTACATTTCGGGGATTTTTAGGCGAATATCAAAAATGAAATTTGTTAGTTTATTTCTTATTTTATTTTATAAATTAAAGTAATTAATAGAGAATATATAAGTTTCATAAGTAAAGCAGCGAATGTTTTTACTAAATTATAATATATGAAGACAAAATACTGTAGTGTGATTTACTAACTTTTATATTCGCATCGTTAAAATAAATATAACGGAAACTTATTGAATTTGCTATTCAGTAACATTTTTAACGATATTCGCTGTCGGTTGAAGTCAGCTGTTTCTTTAAGCAGTTTTTTCGTTATTTTAGCGACAATAATAATAATAATAATAATAAGTGCTTATTATGTTGTGTTCATTTAATCGATAAAGTTTATTTGCAATTTTTTCTTCTTTTGTAGCTGGAACTATCGTAAAAATAATGAAAACACAAAAACATGAAAAAGTAAGCCGAATAATAAGGAAAATTTTACGATAGACTACTTTTTATTCTACTGGAAGGTGTCCAAAAAGTAATCCTTTATATTTTGGCCGGAAATAAGTTGTTTTGTTAGTAGTTATTTATAGAATTATGGATTTATAAAAAAAAAAAAATAAGTCCCAGCCACGAGTCGAACCAACAACCATCCGACTGCTAGTCAACGTTGTACTCACTACACCACTGCTTACTTATTTTGTTTTGCGTCTAAAAATGGTTTTCACACAGTAATACAGAAAACAAAGATGCTATGTCTTATTAAATTATTTGAATACAAAAATACAGCTGCAAACCAGGGTTTACAATTGCTACTATATTAGCCGTCAATTGCAGTTAATATCAGTTTTTATCTATCTGCATTTTAAAAATATAGTTACTATTTTAATTTTGTATAACTCTGCTAATATAAATTGCTGTTTCTATTCATATATTACTATAAAAATTGCAATGTTAGTTTGCAATTTCTAGTAGCAGATAAAACCAGTTGTCAACTCGTTCTTGTAGTACAACAACCAATATATATGTTCGTGCTTTAGTAGCACACACACTTTTTTGCCGAACTAATATTGCGCGTCAGCAACCGTTTTATTTTTGTTATGCTTGTAATTTTTTCTAGCAATAATATACTTTTCTTTTGTTGCTCTGCTATAGTTTCATTAATATTTCTTGTTTTTAGGCTATTTTGATGCTGCTAGTTATTTTATTGAACATGATATGTTCAAATATGATGAAAATCGAAAGATCCAAGGTGAATTTGTTTGTGATGAAATTAATGATATATGAGATAAATTAAGCTACTCAAAATTATCTTTGAGACTAAAAACTTGTTTGTTTATCATTGAAAAACGAACGTTTTTTAATCTTAATAATAAAATTAATTAATTTTTTTTTCTTTTATTTTGTATATAAACTGATTCAAAATCATAAATATATATAATAAATTATTATTGAAAAACATAAAATATTTATATGCCAAAAATAACATAAAAAACAAAAATAACTTACATTGTGTGTGTTTACTGATATGATGTTATACACTTAGCAATAACAGCAACTAATAGCATCAATTGAAGAAATGCCAATTGTGCTATAGCACAACCAAAGAAATGTGAATTGTTGCTATAGAAAATTGCCAGCACAACAAAATAAAACGAATGGCGTGCTATATTAGTTTGGCAAAAAAGTGTGTGTGCTACTAAAGCACGAACATATATTTTGGTGAATGTGCAATGGATTGTGTCTGCTACTAAAAATTGCAAACAAGTGTTGCAATTTTAATAGTAATACGAACGAACAGTATGAATATTTATAGTAGTTGATTTTGATAAAATGAGATAATTTCATATATATTGCATAGTCAAATTTAAGAAAAATATTGCTAGAGCTAAATATCGAAACCCTGCTGCAAACAGTCGTTAAAAATAAATTACTGAATCACACTATCGTTACTGCAAGCGATTATTTATGTCGATAAACATTACGATTGTCGGTTCGTTAAAAGTTAGTCAATCGCACTGCTGGTCTCAAAAATGTGTATTATTTAGATAAAGTCCAAAATTTGCTTAAGGTATATTTACATTATATCACAACAGATATTTCATTTCGTTCTATTTATATTTCTAGAGTAATTTCATATTTTTAGGGGCGCTCAAGCTTAATTTAAAAGATTAAGCCTAGTACTCTGTTCATATTTGCGAAAAATTATGTTTTTTTCATGCGAAAAATTTTATATGCAACAAATGATAAGCTGTTGGTTTTAATTTCGTGTGCTTATGTTATTTCGTATGGAAAATTAAGGTTGCCAGATGTATTTCACATGTTTTCCACAATAAGAACAGAGTACTGCTTTTGCAAAATTATTTCGCAAGTATTTCATTCCAAGTATTTTAAATGTAGCTTAACAGCAGTTCGCACGAAATTTTGAACAGAGTACTTAGCTTTATAGGGTAAAGTATTTTTGTAATTTTTTTTTTTTTTCAGATTTTTTGGAAGAGGTTTAGAGGTCGCTCAAGTCGACTTTTTGCCAAAAATCAGGTTTTCCAACCTTTTTTGGAGTTTTCTTCATAACTTTATCAAAATCCACGTTTTTCTTTACTTTTGAGGAAACATTTTAAAAGAAAAATGTCCAAGCTTAAAGGTGACCTACATTAAAATTTTTCGTAATTTTCCATAAATTTTGTAAATAACGCTTAATAACTTTTAAAATTTTTATGAAATGAAAAAAACTAACAATGCAGTTTGAAAGAGAAATTAATTTTTATTAATAAAGGAACAACAATTTTTGAATTTGCTTTTACGGTTCATGAGTTATACCGGTTTTCAGCTCTGTATTTTAGAAATTTCCGAGAATGGTCTTATATGGGAGCTGTGGTAAATAGTGGACCGATCGGTACTAAATTAGGTAGTAAGAATTCAGATTATATAAAACTTATTTGTACTGAATTTGGTATGGATATGTTTATAATTAAGATATTTATGTGAGCTTAACTATTTTCAGAGAGGACAGTTGTATGGGGGCTAGGAGAAATAATGGACCAAATTCAAAAAGGCTTAGTCCTTGGGGTAATATAAAAGTCTGTGCCAAATTCGGACATCGCTTAATGGACTCAGAAAGTGATCCTGAGCAGATTGGTAGGTGTTAGGACAGTATCCATTATACCCTCCCCACTATGGTGATGTAGAGTTTGCTTTAAATACTGAGAATTCAATAACTTTTTTGACAAAATGGTCCCTTTTTCCTCAAAAGAAAGCTTATGTCTTTTCCTTGAAGAGCTTTTTGGTCGCTTATTTGGTGCAATTTTTCATGGTTCACTAGACACGAAATCCCCTATATATCTTATTAATAAAGTAAACTATTTTAAAATCAATTACAAAACAAAATACTTATGATTTTTTAAAGCTGTAACTTTAAGAATAGATTTTTTTTAATGTAATATTGATAAGAACTAAGTAGTTTCAAATTATACCAATAATTGAATTTTAAATAGATAGAAACTGAAAAAGTATCACATCGACTTTTTCAAATTTATACACCAATTATAATAAATACGAGTATGTTTATTGGAGTAGACCTGTCATTTAAATTTAACCCGTCTGCTAAATAACATGGATAAGGGAGCAGTTATAGCAGATAGAGTGTTATTCAACTGCATTAAAATTATACTACTTATATTTTTTTCAAAATTATTTTTCATTTCATACAAAATATAACGCCATATTTTATGAAGATTATACAGTTGATTAACTTCTTGGCATCAACTCTCTTTTAAGCTAAATTTTCTTACAAGCCAAACTAGAGCACAGAATTATACGAAAGCTTGCCCGAATTAAAAGAATTGTCTAATAAATTGATTTTTGCACACTCGTCTTCAAATCTGGTCTATTCTAAGAAATATCTCCAAAAGATTTGAGCTTACGAATAACCAAAATTAACTGATTTAAGAGGGATCTTCTTGGTACATGTTTCGAATATTACAAAACTTAACTGAATTTTGTACCAAATTTTATCGACAAAACAAACTTTTCTTCACCCATTAACATTAACTGATACCAAATATTGGTAAAGTTTTATTTTTATTTCAATAAATTCTTCAAATAATATTTTAAATACACATTAAAAATTATTTTATAAAAAAGTTATGTATAAATATACACAATAAATTGTTAAAATTCTAATTATATACATATATATATAATATTTAAGTCCATAAAGATTGATTCTTCTTAATAAAAAAATAGTGAATTAATATAATTATACCCTAAGTAAATTAAATTAATTTAAGTCCATTAGTAACTATCCTCTATAGTATAAATGTCACTATGCATTTTGTACTTTCGACTTGTAACTTTCCTGGGCTGTTTGGAATAAAGCAGCGGCAGCATCCGAACTAGAATCATCTACTAAACTGCGTAGAAAACCTTTAGGTTTTTGCAACAGCAAATATGGATGATCGAATTCCACAGCATGACCAGCATCCATAACAAGAACACGATCACTATCCATAACGGTGTGCAGACGATGGGCAATCGTTAAGACGGTACAATCGGCAAATTTACTGCGTATGGTGTTCTGTATAAGGGCATCGGTGCTGAAACAAAAAAAATAAAAATTAAGTCATATTTATAACACTGTCTTACTTTTAGTAATAATTTTGCCAACTTACATGGGATCCACATTGGCAGTAGCCTCATCTAAAATTAACACCTTATTCTGTCTTAAAATTGCACGAGCCAAGCAAACCAATTGCCTTTGACCCACACTAAAGTTGGAACCACCATCTGACATGGCACAGCCTAAGCCACCCATTGATTTTGTAACATGTTCTTTTAATTCCACATCTTCTAAAGCCTGCCACATTTTGTCATCGCTATATTCTTGCAATGGATCTAAGTTATAGCGTAGAGTACCCGAGAATAAAACCGGATCTTGAGGAATAATTGAAATTTTGCTTCGCAAATCATACAGGCCAATTGTTTCAATATCTACACCATCGATGCGTATAATACCCTCATTGTAGGCCAAGCGAAAGAGTGACTGTATAATAGAAGATTTACCAGCTCCTGTTCGACCCACAATACCAACTTTTTGTTTAGGTTCTACAGTGAAATTCAAATTCTTTAAAATGCACTCATCATCGGGATTATATCTCAAATTGAAGTTCACGAATTCTATGCGTCCTCTGCTAGGCCAGGGACCTTTGGGTTTTAAATGTTCTTCAGTTTCCATGGGTGGTTCCGATGGTAGATTTGTGTACTCCAAAACACGTTCCACACTTGTCATGTTATTTTCCAATTCCGCTGATTGACGCATACCCCACTGACACATACCCACCAAGGCACACGACTGCAAAATAGCCAAACCCACATCACCACTGCTGAAACTTGAACGTAAAGCCAGGAAACTAAAGGTTACAATAGTTATGTAGCACACGCACAGGATATCAATCCAGGCAGCAAAGGCACGATTGGAAGAGAAGAACAAAAACCAAGCAGAAGTATTGGCATTTTGATGATCATAAAACGCTGATTCTAAAGCTTTCTCACCCTCCAAAGCTCTTATAGTGGTAAGGCCCTGGAATGTTTGATTTGTAAGGGAATAGATAGGACTGCGGGCTGTAAAGGACAAACAGTTTAATATTTTAATTCACAATTAATTTGGGATAACAAAAAATAAACTTACAAATTGACTCTAAACGTTTTATATCACGACTGGTATTAACAAAAATTTGCCTTATCATTATGAGACCCAGAACGATGAACAGGGAAGGTATCAGCAGCCAATAGTTGACAATGGCCACAATGGTCATTACACCGGATATATCAATTATGAACTGTGGAAATAATAATAAAATATAGAGATATAAATACCTGGGTTTAAGGAGAAGTACACATTTTGGAATCAGACGTATGAGGGAAATTGTTTTCGATATGAACAAAATTTGACATATGAAAAGATACAACAATTTTTAGAACTTGTCCTAAAATAACTTGTTCCAGAACGAGTGTAAGCAGAACCATTTTAATTTTTTTAATGGATATCTTTTAAATAGAGATGTCGCAATTACTTATAGAATCCATTCTCTAGTAATGCTAAAGGACTTCTATTGAGTCTAATTTGAAGCATCGTTAAGTAAAGATTTATTAACTATCGTTCCATTTTTAGTAATGGCATAGTTTCTACTTGTCAAATGTCAAAGAATAAAAGCTTCAAAAGTGACAGCTACCGGGTGATTCAAAATAACACCTCTTGTTGGAAGCCCCTTTATAAATGTGTATTTGTATAAAACACGTAAAGGCTATTTAAACTGTTGTTGCGTAAATTTGAATAAATAAAGAGTTGTTACAATTTTAAACTACTAAACTTGTTCCGGTTTATTTATAGGAATTAAAAACGCGGGTTAGTTTTTAAAATGTAAAAACAAATTAAAGTGAAAGATGATTTTATATCAAGTAATAAAATACTATACCAATAGTATTTTTTTAATTTAATGGCTTTTAAAAATAAACACTGTTAGCAGATGTCACGTAAAATTCTCAGCCATTTGTGAACCGATTTTTTCGATTTTAAATAGCAACCTAAGCTGAACTGTCGCAAATTAAAAACGTGGAAATTAAATTTTTGTTACTCACCGACAAACAATCAATTAAAGTACGTGGTACATCCACATCCACTGTACGAATATCTTTCGAGAAACGATTCAATATACGACCCGAAGGATTTGTATTGAAAAACAACATTGAAGTGCGAGATATGGCACGGAATAGCAAATCATGAAGATGTAATGAGATCTGAAGACACATCTGATAGAAACCAAAAGTACGTAGAGTATAAACGACAATGGTGGAGATCAATATGATCAGATACATAATAATGCGTTCGTAACGCTCATCACTATGACTGTCGTAATTTGATTTCTGGGTTGAATTATTGAACAGAAAATCTGTGTTATTATTAACTGCCGAATAAGTAGCATTACTTTCACTTAAATCTGTGATATTATTAAACGGCATCAAGGCAATTTGTTCTTCCCAAATAACCCTGAAAATAGAAACGGAATAAGTTTATAAATCTCAGTACTATAATCTATACTGCTACTCACCATCTGGATAGGAAATAATCCATACTGTTCAACATGAAACGTGTGCATATGAAAAGACCAATTACCGTTATGAAAAAACATGTATTATTCAAGGCCTTGAAATATGTTAAATATGTCTCAAACTTAACAGAGCCACCAGCCTGGGCTTCCTTATTAAGTTCCTCAATTTCTTCTTTTTCATCTACCACCATATCATGCAAATCAAAGTCTGTACTATTTTCAGAAGCCAAGCGAGATCTATGGGTTTTAAGACTCCTTTCATCTTCCGAAACCTCATCAATGTATTCCAAATCATCATCACTTTCTTGATTTTCCTTTTGAGATTGAGCCAAGAACTGAAACTGTTTGGAGTTTTGTAATTCCTGATAATTGCCCTGGGCAGCAATGCTGCCACCATCCATAAGAATGACATGTTCCACATCGGCGAGATATTGCAATTGATGTGTAACCAATATGCGTATTTTATCGTACAGAAACTGATTAATACAGTAGTCCACTATATGCTTACCCACATGAGTGTCTACGGCCGATAATGGATCATCCAAAAGATATATATCGGCCTTGCGATAGATAGCTCTTGCCAGGTTTACGCGAGCTCTTTGGCCACCACTTAAACTCACACCACGTTCTCCCACCATTGTCTGATCACGTTTGGGCCACAATTCTACATCACGCTCTAAGGCACACACCTTCAACACTTGCCTGTAACGCCTTTCATCATAGTCCTCTACAAATATTATATTCTCTTTAATGGTACCTTCAAATACCCAGGGTTCTTGGCAACAGTAGGATATCTTGCCATTGACTAGAATTTCTCCCGACTCTATTTTCACTTCTCCCAAAATGGCATTAAGTAAAGTAGATTTACCCGATCCCACTGGACCCACAATTGCAGCTAATGTTTCTTCTTCAAATGTGGTAGTAAAATTTTGTAAAGCTGGAGTCTTCATAGTACCCTCGGCTCCCTGGGTTTCCCAAGTAGCCAAAACATGGCGCATCTCCACGCTTTTCACTTTAGCCTGTACATCTACCGTTCGTTTGTTCTCCTTTAAGCCTTTTAGCAATAGCTCCTGGGCAGATTTTTCATGCTTTCCATTTTGATTATGAATATTTTTATGATACGTGTTCTTCTCTTCCGTCTGTTCATCTTCATTATACAACAAAAATGCATTACATCTCTTAATTGAAATCCAGGTTTCAGCCAAATATATCAAAGACATTGGCCAAAATCTTACCATAGACTCATTGAGCATGGTAAAGAACGATGAAATTGTAAATATTTTTTTGGCCGTCAAAATATCACCAAAGTAGATGTAAGAAATCAAAGCCAAAAATATGGAAATGGGAGAGATCATGTACGTACAATTTAAACTGGCATACACATAAGAAGAGCCTTTAATGGCATTCACTTCCTTGCGTCTAACGAAACTTATAACCCGGGCAAATGATTTTTCCCAGGCATACATCTTGATCACCTGAATACCCTGAATAATTTCGTTCATTAGCTTGACGCGCCAGTCAGTGCGTTCCACAGTCTTTTGTTTATAACCAGCAGCCTTTTTAGCACCCCATGCTTGCAAAGGGATAAAAGCCAATAAAAACGAAATACCAACTACTGCGGCCCAACCAATTTCGCGATACATTAGATATCCTATAATTAAAGATTCCGTTGGACCTTTCCACCAGTCATGTATAAAGCACAAAGCCGAATCAAACACAGACAAATCGTTGGCCAGTATATTAATTGCTCTTCCACGTAGACCATCATCACTGGAATTCTTAGAGATTTGCAAACATTTACGATATATCAAACCAGACAGGGAGACACGAATTCGGGTACTGGTCTTAAATGCATAGAATAAATATGGCTGCAGAGACATCACCAACAGCAGGGAACACAAGACAATACCAGCGGCATACGCGAAAGCTTCCTTTTCGCTGACATTAGTCTGACCAGCAGCAAAAAATGACACTAAGCCTCCCAAAAATAATGGTTGCAAGCATCTGTAGGAGTTCATTTGTAAAAGTTAGTGTTGAATTTATGTTTTTTAAGTTTATTGATTCATTACTTTACTGTTGTCTCCAACAATGCACAGAAAAAGCCAACTGGCAAAAAGCGTTTTCCATAAGCTTTACATATCACACGAACAATATTTGGATTTTGCTTTGTTCTCTTTTCTTCTTCCCACAATTTACCCAGGAATTCAGTGCCATCTTCACAGTCTAAATCACGGGGTATTTCATATAAGTCGGTTTCTTCAAGTGATTTTGTCCAACCCAAACGGAAGAGATCTGTTGTCCACCTGAAAAAATTTTATAAAGAAGTTTTAATTAGAAATGAAATTTAAGTTTCGTTAGTATTACAAGCTTTTATTTTAACTTGCAATGTTTTGTTTGTATGTTTTTTTTTTAATTTAAAGTTAAAATTTGTTGCTGAAACCAGTTCTCGTACCCCTAATCATTAAGAAACAACAAGTTTTCACGTAGTTGTTTTTACTAATACATTCTCAGTACTTAGGTTTTTGACAACTGAGTTAGGCGTTGGCAGGAGAGTTTCCGCTCTATGTAATTCGTCTATGGCCCTAATAGGCTGAAATTTGTCATTCATGCATATACCTTATGACAATTCGAAGCTATGTTCAAAACTAAACTCAATTTTTAATGTCATTTTCCTGTAAACGCACTTTTGGTATAACTAATAATGACTTGATGAAACAATATTTAAAATTATTACAAACATTCGGTCCGGCATTGATCCCACTAATTTTATAAAAAAATTTAGTTGCATTTCCATACACTTTTGTTTAATTATTAGTTTGAACTCAAGCTTTAGATTAAGCTTTACATAAACCAAATGACAATACAATATTTAATTCGAAAATTCAAAATTAAATTCGAGACTTTTTTCCAAAGATTTTTGAAAACTGGTAAAATAATCTCTAAATCATTAGGATTCTTAAAATAATTTTAGTTTTATTTGAGGCCAATTCTTTAAATTTTTCAACTTCTAACATTCTAATTTTGAAAAAAATTAAGAACTCTTAGGAATTTAAAGTATTTTCAATGTTGTTTCAGAACATAAGTTTTTTAAAGTATGTTCGAGAATTCGAATTCGAAGCTTTTATTTTAATGCTCTAAACCAATGATGCCCAAGCCCTATACTCTTGGTGCTCATTTGTTTTTGTAAATGCTCTTAGCTATAGGCTGTGTGTTTCTATACTCAATAGAACACTCAGGCACTAGCAATATGAAATACACAAACAACTTTGTCTTGTTGGTTTTTTTGTCGATGTTCACTGTCTTCACTGCAACAACACTTTCGTATGCTTTGCTGGTAAACATTGACGACAGCGATCATCAATGTAGATTTTGTTTTTGTTTATCGTATGGTATTTTTTAAAAATGTGTGTATTTTTTTCTTTATTCTTTGTATGTTTTGGTTTTTACAACAAAAAAAAATGCATACAAATTAGTTTTTCTTTAAACGTATTGGTGTTTGCCAAGGGTGCCCAAGCCCTATACTCTTGGTGCTCATTTGTTTTTGTAAATGCTCTTACCTATAGGCTGTGTGTTTCTATACTCAATACAGCACTCAGCCACTAGCAATATGAAATACACAAACAACTTTGTCTAGTTAGTTTTTTTGTCGTTCTTCACTGTATACACGCAAGTGCAAAGCAACAACACTTTCGTATGCTTTGCTGGTAAACATTATCGACAGCGATCATCAATGTAGATTTTGTTTATCGTATGGTATCGTTTAAAAAAGTGTGTATTTTTTTCATTGTTCTTTGTATGTGTGCTTTTTACAACAAAAAATATTAAATAAAAATTAGTTTTTCTTTAAATGGATTGGTGTTTTCTCTTCCATAAGCAACTTTTGGGCACCCCTGCTCTAAACATAAGAAAATAAACTTTAAACTAAATCAAACAATTTATTACTATATAATTTATAGGGTTAAAAGCTTGCTGCGATATTTTTCTGAAGTAGGGATAGTCGCGAAAAGCTTTTAATCTTATAAATAGTATAATCCATTTTTAGAACTTGATCCAAAATTACTAGTTCTAGAACGAGTAATTCCAAACCATTTTGGATTTGTTGATAGCAACCATATAACTTGGTTCTAATTGTATTTCAGAAATTTGCATTTGAATTTCAGAATTTTCCATTTGTATTTCAGAAATTCCTATTTGTATTTCAGAATTTTCTATTTGTATTTCAGAAGTTTTAATTTATACTTACAAAGTTTCTTATTGTGATTCAGAAATTTCCAATTGTATTTCAGAATTTTCTATTTGTATTTCAGAAATTTCCATTTGTATTCCTATTAGAATTTTCTGAAATACAAATGGAAATTTCTGAAATACAATTATGCAATTTATGGAACTATTAAATAGTCTTTCAATTTTGTAGTTTATTTTTTGACAAATAAAATTAATTGATCAATTTCAAACAAAAATCATTAGTCTCAACTCCAAAGTAGAATGAATACTGGCTATATGCATGCGTTCTAGAACTGGTTGTGGAACTACTAACATTTTTCCTGAGATGTAGTAAATAGTGTGACTTAATTATGAGTTTAGTTTCTTATATTTAGAGCATTAAAATAAAAGCTTGTTTTAAAAATATTTTTTTATCTATATACATTAGGCTGGGTCAAATTGCATGGACGATCAAAATGTGAAAAATCGTATAGCAGAAACGCCATCTATGGAAAATTTTAAGAAAGTTTCCTCAAGAAACCATAGGTCTTAAATCAAATCCTATCCAATAAAAAAACTATTGAAAAATATATAAATTCTGAAGTTGGAGATTATCACTCTTAAATGTTTAATTTATATAGTTATCTATACAATTTGCTCCAAATAAGTTTTATATATACAGAATTCATGTCACTACATTTTATTATAATCGGTCCATAATTAGTCAAAGCTCCCATATAATACCCGCTTCCGAAAATCACTTTAACGTGCATAAATCTCCTTAAAATGTTGGTATACACATAAATTCAACATAGGTAACTTTCATATAGACATAAATCACTCTACCTAATTTCATGGTGGTCCAATCAGTCACAAATATAAATTATTTAAATTTTAAAAGAAAAATAGTTTTGATTTACTTAGTGTAGGGTATTCTACTTTCTTTCTAGTTTTTTATTCGATTCGAAATTTTCAGGAGATGATTTGTAAAAAAAAAATTCTAAAATTCGGAAATTTAAATTTTTAATACAATGCCTTCTTTTCACTTCTCTTCTTCATAATTTTTTGGAGAAACTTGAAGAACTAACATTATTGAATAGCTACCGAGCGAATCCGGTGCGGTCAACTAGCTTTTAATGTATACTAGAGGGAAATCTGTTTTCGTTTTACAGACACTTTCAACTTTTACCATATAAAATGTCGGCAGGACTAATTTAGCAAGTTATCAATTGTACGGAAAAATCTACTATATTTCCATGCCAATATTGATATTTATCAAAGACTATTATAAATATAGAGGCTGTCAGCATTTTTATTTGAATAAAGTACCATTTAAAAAAAATAACGATTTTAGTAAGAAAATGTTTTCAGTTGAATAAATATGGCTGAATACCAATGCTTTTACAGATTTTCGGAGCCTTATAGTATTTTCCAATAAAAAGGTTTTCAACAAAATATATAAATTATAACAGTATTGTCGTTGACAGATATGATATTTTTTGAATATGTGGTTTCACTTGTGATGAAACTAGTATTGATTTAAAAATTGTTTTCTTGGAATTTCCCAGCAAAAGCTTTACTAACAAATAAGCTGAAAAATAAAAGGAATTTGACGATAGACTAGTTATTATTCTAATGGAAAAGTACTTATTTTTGTTCTCGATGTCCCAAAAGTAAGCTGTTTTAATGTGTCCTACAATAAAGCGATTAATGTACGTAAAACAAAAATTTTGTTCACTGGGACGCACACACACAAAAAATTATGATAATTTCCCTGTTTTAATTAAAAATAATTAATTAATTAAATATAATTGTAATTACAAAAATAAAAAAAAAAAATAAAAAATAATTTTGTCCCACCCGGGGGTTGAACTCGCTACCTCACGGTTAGATTTATATTTGACTTGGCTAAAAACTAATGTATTCAGGAAGTTGTGAAATTGTAGCAACATTTAAAAATCTAAGCTGCTGGGTTATTTTGCACGAGAACAAATTTTTAAAAGAGAACTTAAAAAATCCAGATATATCCAGACTTTTGTTTAATTAACGTTTAATACTTAGTGACGTTTTGCTTAAAGAATAATATATTGCAGTCACATTTGTAAACATAATCTTTCCATTGCTTGATTTTGAGCGAATAAATTAGAAGTTTGTCGACCACAAACACAATAAATAAATAAAAAACAAGTTTTTATTATATTTTGGTTGTTATTTATATGTAGTTTGTTTAAAATATTGTATAAGCTAACTAAAAACTTGGTCAAATTCACTATTTATAATTTGCGTCATAGGTACATGGGTTGTTATTAGAATTAACACCATGTTTCTTTGGAGCCAATGTGGACATAGTAAGTTTAGGGTGGCTTTCTTGTTGGAATTTTTTGATTTTCGGTTTAAAAGATAAAAATAGTTTTTGTATTTCATTTACACATATCTTTAATGCCAAAAATATCAATATTTTTGTATAAACGAAATTTGAATGATGATTAAAAAATTTAAAGCTTGTACGTATTTTAGGTATATATTAGTATTGAAATTAAGTTCAACACAAACATGTTTCATATACATATATATCGTTAGCTTAATATAGAAAGGGTCTAACTCGTGTTTTCTTAAGTCAAGATATTTTTTACTAAATATGTTATATGAGCGGGCCATTAAAAAAAAAAAATGAAAATCTGGTCTTTCAAAAAATACACGAGCCTTTCCATATTAAGGTAACATTATTCACAAATTGTTACACCTTATTTTATAACGAGCGATAGAAACGATGGTATTCAAATAAAATTCAGATCAGGTAGATGTGTACGATTTGACCCCAAACATTGACCATGCCATAGCACAGTGGGGTACCAGAACAAGAAAGTGGAAATAAATCTGTAACTTCTAACCGAATAGCCCGATTTTAATAAAATTTCCCATTGCTATAGAGGAGTTTAAGTTTTGCATTTGGAGTTATAACACCAAGGGTGGGCGAGCCATAATGCCCCAAAGTGCACCTCGGGTATATGATGCAACATTTTTTGTTTGCGATCCGATTTGAAAGATTTGTATATATATGGATTCTACTCGACGAGGCACAGTGTCAGATTTTGCTATTTTAGGGGGACTAAATTCTGTATTGTGAAAACTAGTAAAGGTAAAGCTACGGATTTTTGAACTAGGTATTATGATGATAATACGCATCTTTTTTCAAAATTTGGGCGAAATCGGAGAACTGCTACATCCACCCCCCCATATAACAGTAAGGTTAAATATTCATAGGGTGTCCTACCCAAAGATGCAAAGTGGGATTTCTTAGGTAAAAAAATAAAGTAAAGTTACTCGGACCTTACTACACTAAAAAAATGTTACACCTGGTCAAAAAAATTTATATATATACAGTGTTGGAAAAAATAATAGAAACGAAAGCATTTTTTTCCAATTTTGTAAGTATATTAGTCAAGTTTAGTCTTGTTAACAAAAATCTATATGCAGTTTTGTTTATCAGACATACAGCATAAAAAAAAACATAATCAATCCTCTTTTCATTCATATTTTAATACACTATATGACTAACAATGTAAAGAGTCAATATTTTTGCTGGAAAAAATAATAAAAACGCGTAAAAGGATTAAATTTTTTGAGGTACATCTTTTTATTTTTTGTTAAAAATTGTTTTATTTTAATATTTAGAGGCTCTACCTTTGTTTTTCACAACTTCATTGCATCTGCGAGTCATGGAATTAACAAATTTTTTTTGAAAAAGTCCTTGTCAATGGAAAACCACTCTTAGTTCTCCTAGTTTTTTCCCACAATTTTTCATAAAAAATTGGTTGGAATTTTTCAAAAAAATTGGTTGATTCCATGTGTCGCAGATGCAATGAAGTTGTGAGAAACAAAGGTAGAGCCTCTAAATATTAAAATAAAATAATTTTTAACAAAAAATAAAAAGATGTGCCTCTAAAAGTTGAATCCATTTACGCGTTTCTATTATTTTTTCCAGCAAAAATATTGAATTTTTACATTGTTAGTCATATAGTGTATTAAAATATTAATGAAAAGAGGAATGATTATGTTTTTTCTTATGTTGTATGTCTGATAAACAAAACTGCATATAAATTTGTTTCAACAAAACTAAACTTGACTAATATACTTACAAAATTGGAAAAAAATGCTATCGTTTCTATTATTTTTTCCAACACTGTATATATTTTTTAAAATTTTTTTATTTTTAAATTTTTTAAGATCAATAGTTTGATTTGATCCACTACTAATATTTCTTGAAATAAAATCCAAGACGCGCTCATATTTATCATTTGGCATAGCTGACCACCAAACATCGAAAATTTGTTGATGACACATTTGCGAGTTCATGATGAACTTTTGAGAAAATGTGTATGTAGTATGCAAAATGTTGCAAAAAGTATTTTGTAATCCCAATAGGTTATATATCAATTTATCATGTGGTGGCAAAATAACCCTGAAATCAAATGGTATTCTATATTTATCTAAAACGCCACTGAAAATTTATCGTAAATTATTTATTAAAAACCTTTATTACTATTATTAAAAAGTATAAAAACTTAAGAAAACAAAAAAAAAAAAAAAAAAAAAATTGGCAAAAAATATTCAAAAACAAAAAAGTTTTAATTCTTCAAGTTAGTGAACATGCAGCGGGTAGAAATTGGATTTTTATTTTCTGTAATAAACACGACATTCTGAGCACCGTTACTTTGTTTTGGTTCACATTTCTTCACTTTGATATGCATTTATTTATTATTTGGACAATTTTCTCTAATACAGAATTGAAACTTAAGGAAAAAAATGCAAACAAAATATTGATTTTAGTCCCCCTAAATTGGCAAAATCTGACACTGTGCGAGGTCTACAATAAAGTTTAACAAGTTATTCGCATTTGAAAAGTATAATTTTATTATTTTTACCTACCTTGGTCTGCTTTTTTGCTAATAATGGATCGAATTCTTCCCTATTTTCTTCTATTTTTTAATTAACAACAAATTTAGTAATAATCGTCAGAAAGAATTGTTTAAAAACCTCAACTGAGTCAAAAGTTATGTGCATTCAAACTTAAAAAAAAATCGTTTTTTCGCCATTATTTTTCGAAAAAATTATTTACATTAATTTTAAATTATACCGAAAATAAGAAAAATATAAATAATGAGTTTATATTTTTCTGAAAGACAACGTTATAGAAAATATTATAAAGGCAAAATAGTATCAAAATTAGTATTATTGCGTGGTCCATAGCCTTGCGATTTAAATTTAGATAACATATTCTCTAACAGCATATAGATTTAAAAATCAAAAAATTTCAACTTTTGGATTTTTTAAAAGTTTTTTGGGAATTGTGGGATTGTCAAAAACAATTCACTAATTTCATTTTTCACTTCGATCAAAAGTTTATATATAAGTGTAAAATTTCATTAAAAACTATTAATAAACAAAACTTTTATTGCATTTTTAAAATTAAAATTTTCCAGCTACCATTTTTTTATTCCCATATTTTTGAAAAAAGTCTTCTATAATTTTTTTAATTCTTAAAAATGTTGTACATTTTTGAAAAGAGAACATAATTTCCTACACGTTGATACAATGGTGTAATGATATGTAATAAAGGGTATTGTATTCAACTGATAATCCCTACCTGAGTCTATTAATTCTGTCTGTCCGTCCACTGTCCATATAAACCATGTAATCAAACTACGGATTGCCACAAAAATGACTATAAAACTAATTTAATTGGACCTTTTTCAAATTGAAATAAAAAATTTAATATAAAATCGCTTTTTTTAGAATGACGAAAAACGAAACCGTTTATCTCAAAAATACAGCGGCAGTTAAAACGAAAGCTGTCCTTTTGGTCACACTAGACCAGAACGACAACACTTTCTTACTTCACACTATTATCTCAATGTATAGTTACAATTGGGGGATTCACACGGTCTGCTATTAGGTCAAATTTTGGTTGTGTTTCAAACAAAAAAGTTCTAAACTAATAAGGCTTTTTTAACTACATGTGTTTATTGTTTTGTCATAAAATAACCCTTTTTTTTTAAAAACACAACAGGAATTTGTTTAAACTATCATAATATATTAGGAGATCATGACAATATGACCTACCTAATAGCAGACCGTGTGAATTCCCCCAAATTTATTTTAACCTATTTTAAGTTGTACTGTCAGTTTTCATACAAAAATAATTCTAACCGACAGTATAACTTTAAGTTAAAATATAACCAGACATCGTGTTAATGGGGTTAGAACATAAATAAACCCCCATTTTCTCAATCTCTGGTTATCGTTTTTCGTAACGATATACTTCCAATTAATATAATTTTTGTATGACTACTGCCAGTACTTATATCGTCACGATAAAAAATAACCAGAGATTGAGAAAATGGGGCTAACTTAATTCATATATGAGATTCTCTGAATAAAAAAATTGTAGTCAGTCTTTATTGCACTCTAACTTATAAATGATGCAAACAATATCTTATACTTTGATATTCAAAAAAGGTTGTTAATCCTTTTGTGTTCAATACTCGTTTCATTTTTTATTCAAAAAACGTGTATATAATTATTAAATTCTAGCAGACAGTTGTTTATTCAAAATAATTGATAAAAATCTTATCAGTTGTTTTTTTGTTAAAATTATTAAAGAAGATTTTTGAATTTATATTAGAAAAATATAAGGCGAATATCATAATTTGTCTTATGTTTTTTATGCACATACATATAAAAACGATCAGCTATAATTAGAAATTATATGGTTTTCTGTGTACGTTGATACAATTTTCACTAGTTAACACTTGTTGATTTGCAAAACACTTTATTTGGGGTGTTAATAAAACATAATTTGTCTATGCATATTTGATAATGTTGTTTAATGCTAAATATAATTTTGTTTTTATTATCAGTTGCCGACAAACTTACCAAAAACTCATGCGAGAAAATATATTCGCTTTAACATATGGATTTTGTGGACGTATTACTTTATTTCTTGAACGATTCATTATTTAGCGGTGGTTATATGTTGTGTGTGTGTTTTTATGGAAATATTTTTAACAAAAACAAAAAACTTATAAATATACTTTATGTTTTGAATTAATTTGAATTAATAAAACATTATTCATCACTTTGTGGGTTACACATCAATTGAAATTCATTAAAATTGCCACTGTCAACATGATAACTACATAAGAAATTAAAATATAAATTGATTGAGTTTTATTTCTTATTATACAATTTTTATTTTTTTCTTTATTTTTTATTATATCTTTTTGGTTTTTACACAACAAATACTTTACTAATTTATTTTAGTGTTTCTTGTTTCAGTTTTGCTTTTGAACTAATGTCTCGCCAAAATATTTAATTCCTTTTAAAATTATTTTTGCCAACATATAAACAAGAATGATTGTGCAGTCAGAGAATTCTGTATGAAACGCAAAAAAACAAAAATAACTCAATTGTTTATAATCCACTCACTCATAAATTTGTTTATAAAATATTCAATGAAATTAGTAGCGGTATTCAGTGTTTGGTACATTTTAGGTAGCAATTGTTTGCTATTGCAATAATTTTGCCATTGACAGTGAGCGGTATTCAAAGCAACTTTGCAATGCTAGATGAAAATTAGGTAATAGCTGATATACAGAATTATTGGTCGAGAAAATTTATATAAAGGTGTTTGATTATTTTGTGAAATTCTTTTAAAATGCCGCGAAATAATCCAGAACAATTTTTATTTCATCTAGAGTCCACTTTTTGTTGGTTTTTTTCTTTTTAATTTTTTATTTTTTATTTAGAGTGGTCGGCTCCATAGCTTCAATTGTGTTTGACGATATTAAATTATTGTTTACAAATGTCAGCTGTTTTTTTGCTACGCAATACGCGTAGCATAAAAAGCTATACAGTCTTTGTATTGCGCAAAAGCATTGATGTGATAATTGCAATTTTGTGTATTTTGTTGTTGTATTGCAAATAAAAGCTACAGTATTTTGCATTTGCACTTTCGCAAGACCATATTCATCAAACACTGAACTCCGCTAATAATTTAATCAGTACTGAGAGGAAGTACGTAGAGCTGATAGCCGAAAATAATTTATAAATATATATTTATTTCTGTAGGATAATCTACAATCACCATCATATTTTTTTGGGGAAAAGTGAAAATTTTTATTTATTAAACTACAGTATTTATAAATGGAAACATATTCCGCCTCTTCCAAAAAAAAAAAGACCATGACTACCATAGAGAAATATGCCTAGAGCGGAAACTAAAAAAAAAAAAAAATTACACATACGAGTGTTGTTTTTATTTTCACATAGTTTTTTGTTAATAATATATTCTCACCACTTATGTTTTTGACAACTGAGTTAGGTCTTTGACAGGAGAGTTTCCGCTCTATGTATATTTTTTCTATGGTTCATACCACAGACAAATACAGATAAGAATCTACTGACTTTATCGTGGATAAGAAAGAGTGACAAATATACATGACAGTCGTTGCCTACTGAAAAATTAATTTTTTTATCGCTCTGCAAATCTTAACCATTGAAAAATTGTTGTTGAACGTCAAACAAAAAAACCATACAGTTCGATATATTTTATTTTGAAACATTTGTACAATATAAATTTATTCAAAGTATTGACTATTGTTAGCCATTACCTTTACCCATCTTTCTGGCAACATATGGATTCCGAGCTAAAAGAACTGCTCATATTTTAATGTCAAGAACGAATCAAGCCAATATCGGATACTCTGTTTTTCGAAGTGAAACATAGCCCAGAGATAGCGTTATGCATTAAGCGAAACAAATAGCAGTCGGACGGGGCACGGTCTTGACTATAAAACTTTCCAACCACTTCATTCTAAATACTTTTTACAGGTATTGCAACATATGGCCGAGCGTTGTCATGATGGAATATTACGGTTTTATGTCTGGTCGCATGTTCTGTATGTTTTTCGGTCAATGCTCGCTTCCAACGAATCGGTACAGGTTTCGTTGTCGATTCGGCTGGTTGGCCAGGCTTCACGTACGATCTTTTACGCTTTGGGTTATCGTAATGGATTAATTTTTCATTGCAAGTAATTAATCGGTGCAAAAATGATTTTCTTTTATAATGTTCAAGCTTAATTTCGGACAGGCAAAATCGTCTTTCAAGGTCTCTCGGCTTCAATTTGTATGGTACCATACATAGTTCCCTGCTGCTCGCAAACGTTTTTTCTGCTGCTCGCAAATAATTGGAAATTACTACTTGAGTAGTTCCCAATGATTTTGCAAGCTCTTGTTGAATTTGTCAACAATCTTCATGGAGTAACGCCTCCAAGTCTTGGTCTTCCAACATATTTGGCTGGCCTGATATGAAACCGATGGAACACATTCACTATAAGTTTTGGTAAGCAATTGGTAAGCCCTTTTTTCAAATTGAAGAACTAAAGCAAAACTTCCCGCATATGACGCTTTGTTGATACAAAATTCCACATTTTCGAAGCAAACAGAAAAATATTGTTGTTAAATAAGTAAATGAGAATAAAGACAGACATACAAGCTATTAATAGCAAAAACATTCAAGATTGTAGATATGCAATCTATTGTAAATCCTGAATTTTAAGTCATACACCCAATACTTTATATGACAGCTCTCATTAGATGCATATCATATTATAAAATTACTCGATAACTATTTATTTTATAAATTTTTATTCTCTCAAATATTTTCTTAAGAAGTCAATAATAATCTTAACTTTTCTTTGATCTTTACTTTGCAGAAAGCTGAAATAGCATCCAAAAATTCAATGAATGATAAAAAAATGGTGAGTTTTATAATACATTTAAAAGAATTTCTGTAATTTCTATAAAATTTTAATAGGATTTTTATTAATTTTCATTTGAACAAAGTTATTATCATAGGGTAACATAGAGACGAAACGGAATTGTAAAAAACCTTTCTCTTGCAACAACAAAATACATGTTACTGAATGTATTTTGTTGTTGTATCAGACATATGATTTGTATGATTCACAATACGTAGTGTCTCGTCTCTATGGTTATTATCATAGAATAACACAGGGCAACAAAATCGAACAAATTTTAGAGCCTTTTTAATCCACTACACAATTTTGATGTATTGTGGTTCCAGTAGTATAAATATGGTCTAAATTTAAAATTCAATGGAAATGTTTTTTTTTTTAAATTTTTAAGTAAAATTGTGAATTTTGTTAGACGTTTCTCCACATAATTAATAATAATTCAAAAACTGTTAGTCCGATATTATTAAAATAAACTTAGAACAATTGAAATTTACAAAACCTTTAAACTGTTTGGAATTTATTCATTTAATTGTCAATAAATTCCAAAAGAATCTTTAAATTTTTATGATCGATACCTCATTTTGTTCCTATTACATGTGGCTTTGCGTTAAAGTAACAAATCTGAACAATTTCTGCCGTTTTCGATTTTTCATGATTTTTTAAAACAAAAAATTTTGCAATTTTCACATAAAAAATATATTTTTTGCTACAATTTGTTATTATAACTCCGAAACTACTGAGCCGATTGAAGCGCAATATATGTATGAAAATTTGTACGTAGCATGGGGAAAATGTTTTCAAAATTCAATCGAGATAAAGAAGAATACTAACAACTCAATTTTCTCTATATAAACTAAAATGAAAATGTGCAATTTCACTCAATTGTGAATAAATTCGAGAAGAGTCAATTGATTTTTATGATCGATATCTCATTTTGTTGGTATTATATGTGGCTTTGCGATAAAGCAATAAATGTAAACAATTTCTGCCGTTTTCGATTTTTCATGAGTTTTTTAAAACAAAAAAATTGCTATTTTCTCATAAAAAATAAATTTTTAGCTTCAATTTATTATTATAACTCCGAAACTACAGAGCCGATTGAAATGCAATATATAAACAGATTAAAGGTTATGTAAATATCAACTTTTCTTAGTTTACTTTAATAACAACAGACTGACCCTTTTTGCGATATCATTAATTGTGTGGAGAAACCTAAAACGAAACCGCGGTTTTTCAAGGCCTAAAACCGTAACCGTAACCGAAACCGACAATTATTCTTCGGTTTTTACTTTTAATCTATTTTCAGTAGAAAAATTCTAATTTTAGAAATGAGAAACAAACTTTTTCATCCAATATATCTAAAAACAGATCGGTAAAAACATCTTAAGATTTGTTTAAATTGAAAACATTTTTATTATTGGGTGTATGACTTTACAATTCGGGATTTCATAGATGACGTATCTTTCATAGAAGCGGTTTTTGTTTTTAATAACTAATATGTCATTTTGAAGGCTACATATCTTAGTGTAAACAACAAAGTTTTTTGGAAAATGTCGAAGTAAAAAGTTAACCTTTTTATATTATTTTAAGTACACTGAGGGAAAAACATCGTTGCAAAATCGACAACGGTTGGTGTCATTTTCAATTTTAAGGTTTATTATTATAAAATATTCAAAAATTACCCTTAAAATTCGCGTTTTAGATCCATCGTTCTAAAATATTCTAAAAGTACTATTAGTTCGATAAAGTACCTGCAAGTCTCTTTTTTATATTCTAACTCAGTCAGGATTATGTGTGTTTAATTTCCTGCTTATAGGTTCATTATTATAGAAACTTCAATATCATTATGCCCTCTATCCTTGATTCTTTCTTTACTCGGAAGCATATCAGCATACAAGTAACAAATTTTCACACTTAATCACTGTCAAGTTTGAAATTTCAAAATAATTGCTTGATTCTAGGTTCAATATTATAGAAAATTCATTTTGAAGAACGAAATATTACTCCTTAGTTTGGTTTAGTTCTCTATTTTTGGTATCATAATACAATTGAGCACCCTATTCTTGATTATTTCTTTACTGATAAGCATATTAGAAAACTTTAATGTATATAAGCTAACTAAGTTAATATATTAAAAAGTTACCATTAAATGAAAAAATACCAATTTTGCTTTATCCTCTTGAACACTCGTCAAGTTTGAACTTTAAATTTGTATAGAATTTCCTATATTATCAACTGATTTAATAGTTAATAAATTATCACAAAACCGAACCGATACCGATCGGTTTTAAATTTTTAAAATCGAAATCGCGGTTTTGAAATTCTTCGGTTTTTTGGAAACTCTAGTTTTGATGTAGTATTGGTACCTTTTTAATTTTCACCAGACACGCAAAGTTCTATAAAAATGTTTAAATTTTAATTTATTTAAATTTTCAATACCAAAAATTTAAACTCTGTTCTATAAATTAAATTCTACATTATTTTTTTTTTTTCGTTTGAGCAAAATTAACGTGTTTCGGAAATAAAAGTGTCCAGCTAAGTATTCAAAAAATTTGCCAAATATTGTAGAAGTGTAATAAAGTGGTTCGCTCTGTATTTAGTAGGAAAATCAAAGTTAAAATTTCAAGTATTTTAATGTGTTTAATTCTCTCACAAGTATGTTGAATGCACATATCACAAGCATAGAGAAATATACATAGAGCGGAAACTCTCCTGTCAAAGACCTAACTCAGTTGTCAAAAAACTAAGTGCTGAGAATGTATTAGTAAAAAAACTATGTGAAAACAAAAACAACACTCGTATGTGTGATTATTTTGAGTTCAATTATTGTTTGAGTTTTTTTTCTAGTTTCCGCTCTTGTTGTTTCTCTACACACAGAAAAGAGATTTGTTGGAAATCGTTTCTGATTATAAAAATTTAATAATGTGAAATGAAATTGTATTGTAGTTATTAAAATACTATAAATTGAATAGAATTTCTATGTTTAGAATTGTAAAACCATAATCGTAATTGAAATATGATTCCAACAACTGTGAGACATCGGTTTGTGTCTTTACTAAACATAATTAAATTTATTCGGAAATCACAATCGAATTAATTTTAGTAAATAATAGTTGCAATTGAAAAATTCGGTTATGATTTATATAAGAAAGAAAATGGAAATAATATTTTGTTGTTTTGACATTTTGAAACAAAATTTTAAAATAAAACAAATGCAAAAATGGAAGAAATATCCGCAAAAAACCTTCTTTAATCATTTAAAATAATGAACATTAAGCTGACGAATGGGTAAGCTCATAATTATTTTCGCTATATACAACATAGTTTATGTATTTATTGGCAAACACATATTTTATAGCTTTCCTACAATTTATGTTTTCACTAAAGATTTGTTTCTGCTGTTACAGATTAAAGAATTAACTAGGCGTCGTACTACCTTATTTTGCAAGATATTGTCATGAAGTCAATGCATGCTGAAGGATTTACTTGCGTGTAACTCCTTAAAAGTTTTTACAAAACACACTACAAAATTATATATGGCCATGAAGTCAACCAATTGTAGCAGAGTTCCTAATGGATTTCCCGTTATTTGCTGTCCAGATCCTATAAATGCAGACGTCATAATAATATTTCAATATTTAAAACATTCATTATTATGTATTTTGCTCGTTTTCTTGTGCTAAATAAAATAAATTGAAAAAAAAAATATAACTTTGAAAGTAATTCACAATAGTAGATTTTATTTTCCTACAATGTAACCGAATTGTTTTTGAAAACAGTTACGAGTACAATATTTATTCAGTAATTGTAACCGAATTTGGTGATAGTACTTGTAACCGACAAAATTCGATTGGCGCCAAATTCGGTTGTGATTACGAATCTGTTTTCTCTGTGTATGATCAGAAGTACGTGTGAAGAGAGTAATTATTCTATGGAAATTATTGTTACTCTCAGCTTACTCTCAGCTGCGCTTCTAGTTGTACCCTATGGTTATTATTTCAATTTTTATCGTACTTGGCAAAAATATTATATCAGAAAAATAAAATTTAAAAAGTTTTTGAGCAAAAATCAAATTTCTTCGAAATTTCTGCACGCACAACCACTAAAATTTATATTTATATACCCTTCAAACAAGTTTCAAGTACATATTCCTAAATCATATTAATGGTGATTAGTTTTATATATTAGGCGCACTTTCGAAAATAAAATCACCATATTGAATTTTATCAGAAATCGAAATATGTATTTTATTTTTAATTTTTGAAATTTCGTTTAAAACATTTATGAAATTTTCAATGTTTTAATGTCAGTAGGAAAAACTGTAACAATTCTACATGTAGACCTTTATGGCAACAGAAAACTCTAGAAATAATATTTTCTAGAACCATTTTAAACATCAACTATTTGCGTGTACCTTGCAAATAAATATGCACTAGATTAACCATCATCAATAGAAACATCGCTGTCATAAATTAAATTCCAAATACTTTTAAGGTTTTATCATCCTTATCAGCGCGTAAACAATATTCTTGAGTTTATCAATACATAAATATTCCGAATTTATTTACTCACCATGCAGCAAAAAACACGTGAAATTTCCTAAATTATTGATAAATTTAGTTTTTTATCAATAGAAAATCCAATAATATTTTCTAACTAATGGAATAATAAAATCGAAAATAAACTCATTCACAACTAAAGCATTTTGTCGATAATAACGTGCTGCACAGTGGTTAAGAGACGTTTTTTTTCTTAATAATTCGGTATCTCAAATTTCGTAACAATATCTACAACAGATCGTAGATATTGTTACGAAATTTCACATGGTTGGAGCTGAGGTGTTTTTGAGTTGCTTCTAAGGGGTTCAGTGCGCGGCCCATCAAAGTTGGTCCTCTCGAGGCTCACATTTTTTAAAAAAATTCCCAAAAAAAAACATTTATTATACGAATAAGCTGAAATTTATAATATGAATACTTAGTCCTTGATAAGATCTACAAAAAATGCACTTACTTGTGTAAATTATCTCTTTTATTTGAAGAGATATTTAGGACGATCGTCTTTTGGTTTTCTGGATATGGCGGGTCTACGGAAATTTGGTTTTAAAATTTCGGCTTTATTGGTGATGAAATTCTAAATATAATAAAAAAGACTTGCTAACACCCATCCAAAGTTGAAATATGTAAAAAGGGTCGTAAAAAGTCTGCATTTTTCTTCCTTTGTTTAAGAAAACATTTCTTCGGGACTATGTACAATTTTTATATGACCTGGAAAGAGAACTTAATGCAAAAACGTGTAAAGTAAAAATTGGCTCAATTAAGCGGACATAGTACGCCCCAGACCTATCAAAACTTGGCTAATTCGAAAAAGCTCCATGTTTGTATAACGTTCATATTGTTCAGGTTATGAAGATTTTCGTCAATTTACACGTACACAACCCGAATGTAAACAATAGAGCGTAAAAATACATATATTTCTAAAAAAATTTCGGTATTTGAAAATAAAAAATTTCTTCGCTCAGTTGAGTGAATAGTTCAATTGAACTAGGTCATTCATGAACTACACAACTCTAATACCAACCTTTCTTCAAAATCAGTTTATGTCTGAATTCATAAATTACATTTTGCCTGCAATATATGAAAAAACGTTAAAATTTTTCAAGCCCCTTTGCCCCTAATAAGCAGATCAACTGCTCGAAAACACCTCAGATCTAAGCATGTGAAATTTCAGTAAACTTTTGTATCCTCTTTTCCCCAATTAAAAAAGTAAAATCTCATATTGTTCATCATACATCTTAAACAGTTGGGACAATTGTATTTTCTCTGGCAACGCTGATTCTTAAATTTTGCGATACACAACCTGGTTGTTTGAATGCTCAACAAAAACGTTAAAATTTTTCAAGCCCCTTTGCCCCTAATAAGCAGAACAACTGCTCGAAAACACCTCAGATCCAAGCATGTGAAATTTCGTTACAATATCTCCAATAGTTACTGAGATACCGAATTATTTAAAAAAAAAAACGTGTATAACCACGGTGCGGTGTTGAAAATAAAAATTGTTAACAATCATGCAAAGTATTGTTGCGATGTGAATTAGCTAAATTTTTTGATAATAAGTGTGTATGAAACATATATTTATATATACAATATATACATATAAACTTACTATATTAAGATTGAAAAATAAACAAAAATGACAAGTAAAACTATGAATGTATGTATATCGCTAATATAATAGTAATATTGAACAATAAGTATTATATATTCGAGAATAAGTTTTACTGTACATTAATCTGCAATTGGTTTTAGCAGAAGTAAGTACTTATTGCCAAACTTATTAGAAAACAAAAATACTTTAGATATGCACGTAGACACTGTTAGCTACATGCGAAAAAGTTTTGAGGAGAACACAGAAAGTTCTTTTCTAATATTTCCTGCTTCCAATTAAAAATTGGCCTGTTGATTATAAATAAACTAATAAAGATTAAATAAATTGTATTTCTTAAAATTGTAAGAATTTTAAGCACTGCAACAAAATTATATAGAGTTAAAAAGACCTATGAGAACCTTAAGATTGAACAGGTTTCTATGACATAATTATCTATCTTTAAAGAATTAGAAAGCTCTTACAAAACACTTGTAAGAGTAAACAACGTCAGAAAAGTTAGTGCTAAAAAAAGTGGTTACGCTTTTTTGAGTAAATATTTGCCATGTGTGACCCTTGCTTTAGTCATAGAGAAAATATTCATAGAGCGGGAACTAGAAAATAACTCAAATAAAATGATTAATTTAAAAATGTTACACATGCGAGTGTTGATTTTCTTTTCACATAGTTTTTTTTTCTACTAAATAACACATTCTCACCATTAAGGTTTTTGACAACTGAGTAAGGTCTTTGATAAGAGAGTTTCCGATATATGTGTATTAGTCTATTGTCTGAATTTCTTGCTTATTTCTCAGCCATTTGTGGGCCGACTTTCCTGATTTTAAATAGCAACCTAAGTTAGACTATAGCGGATATATTGATGTATCAATCATGTTTGTAAGTTATGCCTATTGAAATCAACTTATCGAATATCGTACGTACATGGCTATATCCACTCCTTTTTCTCAAACAATCCAGAATATATGTACTCTATAGGGTTGCAAATAAAAAATATGGAAATTGCAAAGGGAATACATAACCTTTCAACTCATTAAGAAGGGTATAAACAAGTTGGGGAAAAAATTCTTGATACACAATTCCTACTGTAACTTTGGAATATAGAGCGTTTAATGAAATAAATTTTAAATTAAAATATACATATCTTATAAATTATTTAATATATTGTTACGTTTTCACCTTTTAAAAACGTTGGTTTATTTCCTTTAAATAAACCGGATAGTTTTGATTGCAAATAAAAGCCGTTTAGTAGTTTAAAATTCTAACAACTCTTTATTTATTTAAAATGTACAACAACAAAAGTTAAAATGGTCGCTGTGTGTTTTAATACATACACACACACGTTTATATAATGCTTTATAAACACACTGGTAATCTACAAGAATTCACTGGTAATACAGCACACTTTATGGCAGTTAATTTGTTTTACTTAACGATGCTTTAAATTAGACTGACTCTTGTGGTGTTGACACGGTCAATTTAAATACAATGCATTGGATCTTAAAACTAGCATATTCGAATTCTAGAGCTTTCGATGTTAGTCATTAATCATTTAGTGTTGCCATACTTACAAACAATGCTCAACTCAAAGCTTTTATTCAATGTTGTATTTTCTACAGCAATGTTAATAATACCCACATATTTGTTAAAGTTTGAGAGGGACTGCTGTTGAGAGGCATTATAAAAACTTAAAGCGGCCGTTAAAAGAGTTATATTTAAATTAAAGTACAATTTCGTAATAATATGCCTTTATTATACTTTCTGTTTCATTCGATTTTAAATATTTTAATATATTCTAAATATTGTTACGAAGTTGCACTATCAGTTTGAATTTAACGGCTTTAACACATGCACTATCTTTTGTATACATTGTCACAAGTGGATACTTGGCAGCACTGTGCTTAGAGCTGCTAACATTAGAGCGTTGAAAGAAATGGAACATTCTAGTTTTTTCTGTTAGATTATTCATGAAACATCTAGAATATGGTACTGAAACTTCTAGCAGATGGCACTGCATTAAAAAGTGTGTAATATAAGTGTGTGTATTAAAACACAGAGCCATAGATGACAACTAGATAGGTAACTGAGAGCCAAAAACCTAAGTCTGTTGTCAAAAACCTAATTCATCACCCATATGTGTGAAAAGAGAGAAATATTTTTCAGGGAAAAGCAACCTATACTATTACATTTTGCGATCGTATTAGTTATACTCTCTATCCGAATCGATGTTGCCAGTAAACTTTTGTCTCTTTTCCCTAATTAAAATAGTAAAATCTTATATTGGTCATCATACATCTTAAACAGTTGGGACAATTGTATTTTCTCTGGCAACGCTGATTCTTAAATTTTGCGATACACAACCTGGTTGTTTGAATGCTCAACCTAGACTGATTAAAGTTGTTTATTTCTCTACAATGCGTGCACACACGTACGTAAGAGAACAGTATATTAAAAACGCGGTGCCCATCATTTGCCTTTCCCTGGTTTATTCTGTGCACAGAGCGATTATTTAAACTGTTGTTGTGCAAGTTTGAATAAATAAAGAGTTGTTAAAAATTTATACTACTAAACTGCTGTTATTTGCAATCAAAAGATTAAGTTATATTTAAAGCAGCGAAAGGCATTGAGCTCTCAAATGAGCTCTCTTGTTTTTGTTTTCACATGTACCCAAGCACATACATTGTATAAAAACAATCAAAACTAGTCAGTCTCGATGAGCATTGATAGAAGCAGGTTGTTTTACGCTTTTCACTTTTTATGCTTGTTTATTTCAGTTATTGTTTTTGTTTTTTTCTCAACTTTTTACTCATACAACTACAATATTTAAAAACTGTAGTGGTGTGAGTTTGCCTTTTGCTGTTTAAAAAGGTAAAAACGTAACAATATTTAATACACACACTGAACTAAAATTTTTCTTAGTAATATAATTTTAAATGTTTTCTCTTTTATTTGTTTAAACATTTTTATTCAGATAAACAAAAATAACTAAATTATATGCACGAATTTCATATTAATTGTTGATTTGAATAATATGTATTTGTTGATATGAAATATCCTTATGTAGATTTGAATAAAACTCCTATTTATTTTTTTCGTTTAATGTCTACTAAATTGTTCATCAACAAAGCAATTTACCTATGATAAGTATTATAAGTTCAGTTAATAAACAACCTTTCAGTAATATTAAATGTGGATTGTATTGTATGACTACGGTTTTGGTTTTCATACAAACACAGCCACTCTATAATATAATTTATTGTACTCAATAAAGTCGTTTATATACATAAATAATTATCCATAAATGTAAACAAGATAATTAGCTTCTCAAATACATAGGTGACACATGAATTTCTATTGAAAAATCAACAACATCGTATCAAAAAATAATCATTATATAAATACAAAGTTCATGTCAGATACTAAACATATTTTTGGTAAACACAGAGCTAGAGAAAAAAACAAGTAAGAAAACTATATTCGGCTGTGTCGAATCTTATATACCCTTCACCAAATTATACTTTAAAATAAAAATAATTTTTTTTTTTTTCGAAATTGTTTTTTAAGTTTTTTCCAATTTTTTTAATTTAAAATTTTTTTTTTTAATTTATTAGTGAAAAAAATTTATGACAAAAAAATTTTTTTGTAAAAAAAAATTATAGATATTTCAAAGTCCATTAGAACGATGTATATAAGGCTATAGTAAGTTGGACCTATAATGGGTCAAAATCGGGAAAAGTATTTTTTAACCCGAATTTTTTTTCACAAAAAACATTTTTTCGTCATACATTTTTTCACTAATAAATTAAAAAAAAAAAATTTAAATAAAAAAAAATTGGAAAAAACAATTTCGAAAAAAAAAATTAAAAATAATTGTTTTTTTTAAATTTTATTTTAAAGTATAATTTGGTGAAGGGTATATAAGATTCGGCAGAACCGAATATAGCTCTCTTACTTGTTAAATTTATAACAGATTTATAAAATAAATTTTATATCGAAATTTTGTTTTGAAAACCTTTTATTAAATTAAAAATTGATTATGAATAAGGGGGTAAGGCTACAATTTTTTTAATATACTTTTTTAGGTATATAATGTTTCAGATAATTGGATGAGCAATTAATGTTACAAGTATTGTCTATGGCACGTTTTAATAGTTCTTATCAAATGTTTTTGTTTGTATTTATTTTACTACATTCTCAACACGTTTTTAATTTTCACATGTCGGCCACTCGACAAAACTGATAATAATTCTGTGTGTTTTTTTATTTATGGGTGTCTGCTGCATACGCTCTATTATCAAATACAAATTTAGATAAGAGCAAAAAACAACTTGCTTATTGTAAATACTCTACGTATTTGAGTACAGCATTGTTTTTATGAGATCATTTGAGTTTTTTTTTTTTGAGTAGAAAAAAGCTAATTGAGAATATTTGAATTATCAATTGAGTAGTTGGTTAAATTGAGTTTTATTTTTGATATAGCAACGGGTGGAATAATGATTTTGATTTTGGGATTATTCTTCAATTAATAAAATATCATTTAGGGTTGTAATAATTCATATTTAAATTTTACTTCAAATATTTTAATACAGTTTTATAAAAAACTATATTTTGAAAACTCAGTTATTATTTAGGGTGACAACTAGTTACATGAATTACAATGAGACTGTATGATAGCTGGTCCAAAGCTGAATTCACATACCGGTAACATAGAGTCAGTTACCTTACTAGCTTCCAACTGGTTACTTTATCAGCTACATTAGAAATTATTCTAACATTTACGGTTTCTAATTGGCCTCAAATAGTCAGTTAAAAAGACATCTCATAGCCAGTCCTATAACTGATTTCTTGTAAATAAAACTTCCTCAGACAACTCTCCAAAAGTTGCTAAAATAACTACTTTCTAAAAAGCAGTACAATAGGTTACTAAGAGACACTAAAGTGACTATTGACTTCATGCTATGTAACATCTCAGCAATTTTAACACACAGTCCCGAACTAGTCATTCTACATATCATTCAGGGTGGGAACTAGTTATTTTATCAGGTGCATGTCCTAAGCTGGGGGTCAATTGACCCTTTTTGACTACAATGACACTAAAGTGTATATTGACTAAACATGGGATATCAGTATACTTAAGGAAAAATATAAATTAACTGTTTGAGAATTATATGAACACAATTTTTATAAAACGAGTTTGTAGGAATAACTCACAAAACGTTTAAAATGACTGCAGTTAAGCAAGTAGTCAATGTATCCCTTACAGACAGTAATCGTCACAAATGTCTTATCACTTGGCTGACTCCAATTTATATATTTTTTGTTTAGAATTAAACTTGTTGAAACTTACAATTACTTGTTTAAATAAAATTTTAAATTTTAATTGAAAATTATTTCAATAAAATGTATTAGATTTAATTTAATTAATAATATTATTTTGATGATTGTAGCAAATTCAAATAAATTTTTAATTGATAAAATCTTCGTATTTAAATAAATTTCCTTTTTTTCAAAAATTTTTTATTTTTTTTATTTGCAAATTCCATTTGTTCTGTTGACAGTTTGGTGCACTAAACCAATATAAATATCGCTGTATGCATACAGCTTGTATTTATACTAAAACTGTAAACAAAAATTGTAATAAAACTTGAACATTGATGCGCATGTCCAAAAATGAGGTGAGTTTTTCGTTGACAAAGTACTACTTAAGCACATACAAGACAGTTGTTGTTGTTAATTAAGATTCTTTTTTGCTTGGGCATGCGCAGTAATGACTAAAATTCTACTATTTAAAAGGAACGCAAGTGTGTGTATCTGTTTCCAGAAATTTAACGTTTCAATTTCAATTCAATTTCAATTTTATTTACCAAATATTTTCAATGTACATGTTTGCTTAAAACTACATTTCATAAGATATTTATTCCTTACATACTACCGTATATTTTATGGACTTATCAAATAACTATTTACATGTGTACAGCTTAGCCGCTAATTCTTAAATCTAAATTATAATCTCATGTTTAATGAATCCTTAAATAATATTCTCCAAAAAAAGGCAAAAAGGAGAGTCCCTCATATAAACTTAAAACTAAAATTAAAGTAACTACAACTAACTTATAACTAGTAAATATAAATACAAAAAGAGATAGCAGGAAATTATTTACAAATGATAGTATAGAAAATATGTACAAGAGAGGGCGAAATATCATACAAAAGATGCGGCACTTGGCCTATTGAGCGGTGTTATACACCACATTAATCAAGTCAAGGGTATTAATCCTCCTATGATAAAATAGTAAGTTTGCACCCTCATAGAGAAATCCACCCTCATCAAGAGTAAGAAGGTCTATCGGTGACATGTAACGCGATGCCTGAACAGTCCCCAGACTCCCCGCCCTATCAAAGCATCCCTGAACAAGACTGTTCCCAAGGGAACGCGCCTTCTTCAGAAATGCAATACCTGACCTAACCATGAATGCGTCGATCCTCTCAAAATCAACAGATCCATAAATTGACCTACACGAAGGCCTACGATATATCCCATCAGGTCCCCGTCTGCGCCGCAAACCCAGACAAGAAACCAGAATCCGTCTCTCCCATATCCTCAGCCTTTCCATCTGTGCAGAAGATAATCTGAACCAGACAGGAAAGGCATAGGACATCAGAGGACGGATCACCTGTCGATAGAGAAGCAGACCAATTCTCCTATCAAGCCCTCGACGACCCAATAACGCCCGATAAGAGGCATAAGCACGCTTAGTACGCACCAAAACGGCATCAATGTGACGATAAAACTCGAAGTTCTCGTGGAATACCACTCCAAGGTACTTCATCCTGTCCGAGACAGGAATCCATTCATTACCAATCCTAAGAGAGGGGATGAAGGATCTGCCATTCGGATATAAATGTTTACGTCTGCCCTTTATTATCACAGCAGTCGATTTACCAACATTAAGACGAAGCCCCCACTTGGAGAAGTATTCCCCGAGCCTAGCCAAATACTCATTCAAACGCGCATTCACTGTCCTCACTCTCGGACCATTAGACGCCACAAGGATGTCATCCGCATATAACAACAAGAGGTCGTTATCAGGAGGCGCAGGTATATCACTCATAAAAGTGTTATACAGCACAGGTCCCAATAACGATCCCTGAGGTACACCAGACGTAACAGCCCTCTCACCAGATCTGGCATCTCCCACACCCACGCAAAATGTCCTATCAGTAAGGAAATTCAAAACAAACCTACATAGTCCCCTGTCAAGTCCCATGTCCATCAGTTTAAAAACAATCCCATCCTGCCAAGCGGTGTCAAATGCCTTAGCAAAATCAAGGCTCACGGCAATCGTAGGGTATCTCTTATTTAGACCACTGGAAACGTAATCCGCAAAGACCATCAGTGCGTGCGAGGTCGAATGGCCCTTTCTAAAGCCAAACTGAGAGTCCAAGAGTGAATTACGGTCATCCAGTTCATCAGCGAGTCCCTTCAAAATGAAATGCTCCAGCAACTTACCAAACGAGGATAGCAAAGATATCGGCCTATAGTTGGAACTCTGTCCAGGGTCCGATCCCGGTTTCAGAACCGGAACAATAAAGGCCCTTTTCCAAGCCCTGGGGAAGTATCCTATATTCCGGCAGTGATTAAATAACACCGCTAGAAAGTGCCAAGTCCCACGTCGAGTCCTCCTAAGTACAAAATCCGGAATCCCATCCAACCCGCTCGACCTTTTATTAGGTCTCCTCCTCAGAGCATCACCTATCGACTCCGCCCGAATGAACCCAAAACCACCAGTGTCATCACCATCAGCAGTACAGTCAGTCCCAAAAGTCGTTAAAGGAGATCCCCGTTCAAGTGTAGCAACCCTTTCACTTACACCACTAGAAAACGCGTCAGTCCTCTGTCCATCCTGGTGTACCCGAACAAATTGATCCGCCAGCAATCCAGCCTTCCCGTTGTCATCGGATACCAAGATACCCTCCGAGTTAACCAAGTCACTCACAACAGCCCGTTTGCCCAGACCAGCCGCAGTCCTAATCCTGCCAAAGGTCCTGTTGTTAAGTCGTATGCCCCCCAGGAAATTCTCCCAGCGTGCGCGATCAACCTCAGCAATGGCCCCCTGAATTATCCTGTCGAGATTCCTAATGTCCGCCCTCAAAATAATGCACCGTCCCGGATCACCACATCGCTGTAGAATGCGACGAAGCCTCTTCTTCTCCGCGATAAAACCGAGAATGTGCGGCGGTAACCTCAGAAGGCCCCTACGACCCGTAAGAACCTTCGGTATAGAGAGGTCCATGGCATCACGAAAGGCCCGGGTCATCAAATCCACACATTCGTCGATCTCACGTTCATCAACATTCCTATCAATAGGCAGAATGCAACCATTAAGTCCCCTGGTCAAGATAGTATTGAAACGATCCCTGTTCATCCTGTCATAATCAAACCTAGTCGGCCTAATTCGCCCAACACAATCACCAATACCAAGTACTATCTCCACAGCCCTGTGGTCAGACTCGTAATCCAGGGTCCGAAGTCCATAATCCGCCATCAATGGAGCCATATCCACGGAAGTCAATATCAGGTCAATAAAAGAGGATGTTGTCGCCCCAATCCTCGTCGGTCCATGAGTAGGTCGTATATGTAAGTCTGGATTCACCAGTAACAAATCATTCAGTATTCGGCCACTAGAGTTAATGACCGAGTCCCCCCAGGAAGGGTGTCTGGCATTTAGGTCAGCCCCAATTACCACCCCACCCCTACTGACGAGATCGACCACCGGCCCAAGATCCGCCGCCAACAGTGTACCCTGTGGTCTCCGGTACATCGAAATCACCGTCACAGATCCACCATTCACCCTGTTAATTCGCACCGCCGTGTTCTCTATAGACCCAGTATCGATGATGATCCTCCCACTGGAAAGAGTGTCCCTCACCAGAACAGCAGTCCCCCCACCACGTCCACCATGTCGGTTCTGTCGATATGTCAGGTAGCCCCCGATGTCCAGCTTATGGCGTGGTCCAAGTCCATGTTCAGCCATAAGCAAAACATCAGGTCTATGTTTGTCCAAAAATAGTCGAAGATAGTGCCTCCTATGCAGAGAGACAACTGAGTTCACATTAACAAATATACATTTCACCGTCCTAGCCATTGTGCTGTAACATCATCAACATACCCAGCAAGGCCCTAGATCTACTCTCGTCGTCCTTAAGCCCACGGTATACGCGAGCAAAACCCCCAATCTTGCCAATACAATCAAGCAAACCCCCACCAAAGAGGCGCTTGCAATCCCCATCCACCAAATCAAACTGCGACAGTGAATTCGCAAGAGTAGGTTCAGGGCCAGCCGATGCCGCACCCGAATAAGTCGCCGAAGGATTCCTAGGTACGTTAGATGCCACAGCAGAGGCGTACGATACCCCAGGTCTCACAACACCCATAGTAGGCCGACGTTGTCGACCATCAATCTCACGCGAGGCCCTCTTTTCCTGCACCCTACGAAGTAGTTCAATCCTGCGGGGACATTCCCTGGAACTGGCCGCATGCCCCTCAACACCACAATTCACACACCTCACCGGAAGCCCTACTCTCCTAATAGCCTGACCAGTAACCGGATCAGTCGTCAACGTCTCCTCAGTATTATCACCCTTAGCAGGTACCTTGCAATTACCAGGGCCATGAGATGCGCCACATTTGACACATCTGTATGGCATTTGGCAATTGGTCGACACATGACCAAAACGTTGGCAATTAAAGCATTGGGTGATGACCCCCCTTTTATACTTCCTCATGTTCACACGGCAACGCAGTATATATCGTACCTCGTAAAAGGCAGATATATCCGAGTCACGTGTAAGCCGAAGAAGCCACCTATCCCCATTAAGTTTCGTCAGTCCCAATACAGTCATCCTAATCTGCAGACCACTCAAATAGCCCATCACGTCGTCATTGTCATATGTACCCGATAGACCCTCTATAACTAGCGAAAAGGGCCTTTGTCCCTTCGGCGTGTATGTGTAATAATTCACACCCTGTTCCCTGAGCAAAATCTTAATCTTCTCAAAATCCGTGAGAGTGCAAACCCCTATATTAGTGGCATTCTTGCCCATTACCTTCACATTATAGTTACCATGACCCAAGCCCTTATCTATTATACTAGTGATATATTTAATATTAATATTATAGGCAGTAATAACAGGTACGTTCCTGGACTTACTTATTATATTTTCATGTTGAGCAGATCCGCTGGAACCAGGGACTTCCACATTATTCCGGTTTGATTTTTCCTCCACTGCAGGAACAAAGTCACCAGTTGTTACATCCATGACAGAAATATCGGTGATGTCATCAGCATCATCAGTTGTACCATCAAGATCTTCATCATCAATGCCAGCTTCGGCTTTAGCTTGGCTATTATTATTATTCCCAGCAGCAGGGGATTTCTTCTTTTTGTTCTTCTGTTTCTTGTTGTTACCTTTCTTGTTGCTCTTATTGGGGAGTGGCTTTTCCACAACAATTTTCCCCTCATTTATGGTGGGTTTCACAAAAAATGAACCGTGAAAGGTTTTCACTAGTTCATCCACTCTTTTCTTCAATTGTTCATTTTCACTTATTAAATTTTCAATTATTTTGTCCTTAGACACAAGCAAATCATGGAGCTCCTTGTCAGAGTCCCCAACCCTCGGTCTCTTTATAGGGTATATTTCATCTTCCATTTTACCATTTAGTTAAATTTCACTTAGATTGATAAAAATAATTAAAGTTCCTTCTTCTGCCTCCTATGGGCTTCTCAAATAGTTAAATGACTAACAAAGGTTTCACACTGACTACTATATTAGCCAGGCTTCTCACTATTATGAGTACTGTCTATGATGCCTACTATATTGTATAGGCTTCTCACTTTTGCAAGCACTGTCTATAATGCCTACTATATTTGGTAGGCTTCTCACTTTTTCAAATACTGTCTTAAAAATGTTCACTGCCTACTATATTAGTAAGGCTTCTCATAAATCTAAAGGCCACACAAAAATTTACACTGCCTACTATATTAGCTAGGCTTCTCATAAATTCGAAGGCCACACAAAAAATAACACTGCCTACTATAATTGTTAGGCTTCACACTAATTCACTTTATCACTATTTCACTTTCAATTTTTCCGGTCAGAGAACCGCACACCTTGAGTGATCAAACTGAACTCTCTATCATAATCTATCTATCTATCAGAAATTTAACGTGTGTGTATTAGCTATTTATACTAAAAGTATGAACCGAAGCGCATGGGAATTTTTGTACTAAAGCGATGAACGAAAATATCTTGAAGTTTATTCAGTTAGGAGTAAAATGTATTAAATATTGCATAGTGGTTACAGATTTTTATTTTTGTAAGTTCTGTAACTTGCGAATCGTATGAGGAATCTTAATGAAATTTCTCATTTTTAGAGTTGAGGTGTTTTAGAGTTGATTGGAGCAGTGTGAATTTTTTTGTACATCTGGAAGGTTGTGGGTGGATCTCTAAGATGGGTAGTTACACATCTAAAATAATACATAGTTTAATACATTCTAAGAAACTTTGTCTTAGAACAAAAAGAAAACATTTAAAATATTAGTATTATGTGAAAGATCTTTGAAAGACGCTTGTGTAATCCCAAACAACTGTAAGTTCTTCTTCCATATTACTTCCAAACTTTATTGTGATGTTTCTAACCGTTAAAATTGTTCATTAATTCAATGTTTATATTTTCCTTGATGGAAAAATCACTATATTAAAATCTTTTTAGGTTTAAGGTAAACGACGTCCAAAAAAAAAACACAAATTATTTCATTTCACTAAAATGTCAATCTCCAAGTCCTAAGGTTTCCAACGATATCAAAAACTTTTATAAAAAGCTTATATTTACCCTTCAGAATCTCCACAAACCTTGTCCATTTTCAAAAATGTTTTTTCATATCTAGCATCAAGGTCTTGTGTGATCAAAATTAGGTAATGTAATGCGTCCGGATCATACCGATAATGATAAGTTATTGCTGCACAATAGAGAAGTATACACTCAAACATACTTTTTAACAAAAAATATTTGTTTTAGCGTCATAAAATAGTAAAAAGTGAAATTTTTAAGGTACAAAGTGATTTTTGTGAGCTATATTTTTAGATATGTTCAGAATGCATTGATATGTTCACAAGAGTTGTTCAGCTTTACCCTAGCTACAACTTTGTTAAATATTGTTAGTGAAAAATTACGAGTCCCTGGAAGTTATATAAAAAAAGTGAAAAAAAATGTTCTTTTTATATTTTATCAAAATAAGTGCACGAAAAAGCCATTTTTTGTAAAAAAATTTTAACAATATTTGTTTGCCGAACTCTTAGCTGTACTATTGCCAAATAAAGTTAAGCGGTATCACCAAGTCTGAATTGGCTGTTGGCCAAAAACTGATGACACCATTTTTTGAGCTTTCACAGATTTTCAGAATTTTTGGGGGCCCATAAAAAAAAATTTTTCACCAAAATGGATACACTGAGTATTAGGGTTTTACTACCCTTTGTTAGTTGTTTGTTGTTGGAGTCTGGCTGGTTATGTTTTTTTTCTTTTCTTAAATAAAGCACTTTATTTGTTTTTGTTTTTAATATAGAATTTTCTTTTATTTAAATTCAATACATTTTGTTTTATTTTAAGTTCACAATACTTATTAATTTTGTTAAATTGTTTTGATTTGGTTTTGTTGTTTATTTCACGGTATTTTGTTTTCAGATGGTGATGTTTATGTGACGATTGATCGAACTAGAGTGACTGTCGTCAGTTTCATTAGGTTTAAAAACCGTTACATGGTAAAGGGTGTATCATTAAATAATGTTAGTGGTAAACATGTAGTAGAGTCGAACGTATATTGTCATGATCTTGACTTTTTCCAAAAGTCTTCATTTGTTGCATAGTGTTAGAGAACGGGTTCCAGAACCATTCCAACGAAGGGGTACGGGGTTCGTAACGATTTCATAGAACTGGTTTCTTATTTACAAGGTCTCTTGGTCAAATTCACTACATTTAATTTGCATCATAGTTACATGAATTTTTATTAGAATTAACGTCATATTTCTCTGAACGCCTAACATTGAGAATAAGATAGATAAAGACAATGTGTTGCCAACAAACTTACCAAAAATTCATACGAGAAAATATATTCGCTTTTGCATATGGATTCTGTGGACGTATAACTTTTTTTCTTGATCGATTCATTATTTAGCGGTGGTTATATGTTGTGTGAGGGTTTTAATTAAATAATACTTTGTTATAAAGGGAATATTTTCACAAACAAAACAAGAATTAAATTGAATTAATAATGTTTTAAAATTTGAATTAATAAAACATTATTAATCATTTGGTGAGCTACACATTAATTGAAATTCATTCAATTGGCTCTGCCAACATGATAAGTAATTAAAATGTAAATTGATTGTGTTTTATTTGTTATTAACGCACACTATATTTGTTATATATTTTTTTTTTTATATCTTTTTTTTGTTTTTACACAAAAAATAATTTTATAATTTAACATAGAGTTCTTCTTGTTTTAGTTATGCTTTTGAACTAATGTCTCGTCAAAATAGTCAACTCTTTTTATAACCTTCACCATGAGTGACGTACGTAGGGATGCCAAACGGGACTGAGTTTTACAAATCCCGGGATTCGGGATTTTAGATAAACTTCAAAAAACATAAAATTAAACAATAAAAACAATTTGTTTTCGTTAATATATTTAAGTAAAAATATAACAAAGGAAAAAGTAATGCATTGAAAGATATTTCATATTTATACCCGTATTCTGGACTCTATAACAGTGAGAAAACCATAACAAAACTGAAAATTTTATAACTTTTGTATTGAGATCATAGCAAAAGGATTTTTAGGAAAGCGTACCTTACAATTACTATGAAACTAATAATGTAAAAATTGGTAAGGCAGTTTAAAAGTTATTTACAATTGAAACCGCACAATTTTTGTCGAAAATCTTTGGTCCATGATTGCCCTTAGTCCCATACAATTGTCCCCCGGAATACAATGTATGTTGATTATGCGACAATCCTTATAACATTTTGCAGAAATTAGTTCTAAGTACTTTGAAATTATACTGAAAAGTATGGCAAAATCGGACCTAGTCCCCATACAAGTTCCCCTTTGGAAAATAACTTGAATATAATAATTAATATCATGATAAAATTTAATATACAAGTTGTATATGAAAATAAATCCTTCTGCAAACTCTTGTAAAAACGCGTCTATAATAATTACCCCCTATATCAAAAACAAATTTTATTGTCAATAAATAATTTGTATATAATGATATTAACATAAATTTCGATATAAGTTATTCATTCATAAATGGTGATTCAAGTCCCCATAGAAGGCCAACACTACATATTAATGGTTTATATTTATATTAATGACGAAAAACATCGTTAAGTCTGTCAATGTAAAGAAAACCTGCTGCTCCCTGATAAAAATTAAAAAATCTGGCTCCATTTGGATTTGAAACGAGATTAGTATTAAAAGTATGCTGAAATTTAGCTTTCTAGGTATTTTCGGAGCCTTAAAAATCTTCCTAAAATAGCAAAAATCTCGTAATTTTCCGGGATTTGTTAAACCCGAAAAATCCAGGGATTTTTTTCACAAATCCCGGGATTCGGGAAATCCCGATCCCGAAAAATCCCGGAATTTTCGGGATTGGCATCCCTGGTAGGTACATATATACAAGTTTGTCATTCCGTTTGTAATTTTTACATTTTTCATTTGCGGCCCCACAAAGTATATATATTCTGGATCGTTATAGATGCCGATGTCGATGTAGCCATGTCCGTATGTATGTTGAATTCAAGTTTTTGTTGAATTTGATATTTGATATTTAACTGTCGTGACAGTCGGCCCACAAATCTAGGACAACCTTTATTTTTTGTCCTATTTTTGATCTGTGTCTGGATTACTAAGTCATTAATATAGACTACATGGATATCCAATAATAGATATTTCAAAGACTTTTGCAACGGCGTATATAAGGCCAAAGTAAGTGGATAAAAATCGGGAAAAATATTTTTTACCCAACATTTTTTTTCACCAAAAATAATTGTTTTCTTATAAAATTTAGTTCACATATAAATTTTAAAAAAAATTTTAAATTTTGTTTAACTAATAAAATAATTTGGTGAAGGGTATATAAGATTCGGCACAGACGAATATATCATTCTTACTTGTTAAAATCATTGTTGCAACATATATAACAAAAACAACATAATATTTTTCATTCCACTCAAGCATATTGTAAATATGATCATAAACATTTCAAAGACATTATGTGTACTGATTACGACCGCATGTAGCTAGAGCTGATAACCGAAAATAATATGTATAAGTTAACAATTCCACGAGCTCTTAATCGCTTACACGATCTTAAATGAAACAACGTGTTATAATGTCCAAAATGTGACTGAGTTCTTTATTTTAGATTTTGTTCACTATGTCTTGTATTGTTTTTTAAAGACCTCTCCAACGATTTATATCTTTAATCCGAGTTCTTTTCACCCATAATATATTTTTTTATCATAGAAATTTTCTCTCACAGGGCTTTTAAAACAACTCACAAACATATACGATTTTTAAAATATTTCTTAGGTTAATACCCCAAACAAATACAGATAAGAATCAGCTGATTTCATTATTATGGCAATATTAAACAAACAAAAGAAAATTTCAGAATTATCTTGGTTTGGAAGGGAAAATTGTTGTAGAACGTCAAAAAACAGACCATAGATACAGTTCAATATTACTTTATTTGACAACTATCATTTGATGCATATCTGTACTAATCTATAGTTCATATTATAAAATTACTCAATATCTATTTATTTTATAAATTTTTATTCTCTCAAATATTTTCTTAAGAATTCAGTAATAATCTTAACTATTCTTTAATCTTTATTTTGCAGAAAGCTCTAATTGCATCCAAAATCTAACTGAATAGTAATAAGAAATGGTAAGTTTTATAATATATTTCTAAAATTTATGAAATGTATGTATCAAATTATTTATAAAATAATTATTTTAATTAATCTTTGATTTCTTTCAAAAGAACAATATGTTCAATATTACATCTTGGACAATTTTGACCCCATATTAGGGCTTTCAATCATTCGAGTTTTAATTTAATCGAATAAAAGTTCATAATTTTGTTAATTGATCGATTGATTGATTTTTAAAATTTCATCGATTACACAGTGCAACAGTGAAAAAAACACAAGACCGTGACAGTATAGGTTCGACTCTACTACCCAAGGGTAGTAAAACCCTATACTCAGTTTGTCCATTTTGGTGACCAATTTTTTTTTATGGGCCCCCAAAGTTTCTGAAAATCAGTGGGGCCTCTAAAAAAGCTGTCATCAGTTTTTGGCTAACAGCTAATTCAGATTTTGTGATACGGCTTAACTTTATATGGCAATAATATAGCTAAGAGTCCGCCAAATAAATTTTGTTAAAATTTTTTCCCAAAAAATTGCTTTTTCGTGCACTTTTTTTGAACAAATATAGGAAGAAAAATTTTTTTTTTTACTTTTTTCAGAATAACTTCCAGGGACTTTTAATTTTTTAATAACAATATTTAGCAAAGTTGTAGCTACGGTAAATTTGAACAACTCTTGTGAACATATGAATGCAATCTGAACGTGTCTAGGTAATCTAAATAGCGCATCAAAATCACTCTGTCCCTTAAATATTTTACTATGTTTTACGCTAAAACAAAGGTTTTTGTTAAAATAACACTTCTCTTTTGTGCTGTTTTATTTACTCGGCATATTTAGAATATATTTAAGACTAATTTTCAAGAGAAAAATCACTACACATATTATCATAATCATCTTCTGAATCCTCGTAATCCTCTTGTTCTCTGCCATCTACTTCCATCTGCTTTTTCCTTTTTTCTAAATCTGAGTCTTCAAATATGTTTTTTGCGCGCCAGCAAATTTCTGCCATTATGGCATCTGGAGAACTCTGTCCTCTATATCTGCAGACAAACATATTAGAAATTGTAAAATTTTGTATATACATACATAAGTATACATATATAGAAATATTTATAAACAGTCTTTATTACCTTAACTCAAACGGCAATGCTGTTTGATGGAACCGTTCACCTTGTTCATCCGATTCCGTTGAAAGTCGACGGCTAAAATTAGAGTTGGGTTGTTCATGAACGAACAAGTTCAATTGAACAATTCAGTCAAATGAATGGTGTGAAGTTGTTCAGTCTTCTTGTTCTTTATTGTTGTTTTTATTCACTTTATTCCTTTTGTTCGTTTGATATTATTGAATACATATCGCTCATTTGCTGCAACAATGTCATAATTCAAAAAAAGTCGTTTCGGGAAAAACGGCTTTGAATGTTTTATGAAATTTTACTATTTCTTAAATAAATTTTCAACAAATAAACAGATTTCATAATTAAAACTTGATTGTAATAGTAGATGTTAATATCCTTCTAATCTGTATTTAACCCAAATTTTTTCTTGTCAAATATACGAGAAAACATGAATTTTGATTTTGATGTTTACAACAAAAAAAACACTCTCACGCAAAAAATAATTGAGTTTTTTGAAAACTGCTAAAACTATATGAAAGACTATAGAATGTTGCATATTTTGTATTACTCAGTTCAAAAAACACGGATTTTGAGTTATGACGTTGTTGCAGCAAATAAGCGATATGCATTTAAGCATTTATTGCATTTAAGTAGAAATATATTGCCTCATTTTTCTTAATAAGGTAAATTTTTTTGGAGAAACTTTAATAACTAACATAAGTAAATAGCTGCCGAGCGAAGCTGGAGTGTGCTCTCCATCTCATTTATAGAAGCCTATAAATTTTATCCTCTAGCTAGTTCCTAGGAATGAAATGATACCACTAGGGTATCAAAACATGTACTCGATACTGTATCGGTAGTAAAGTATCGATATCTACTCGTTATCGAACAAAAAGCATCGATACTTACTTGTATCGGTCAATATATATATATATTTCTAAATACATACAGAAATTAGTGATAAAATTCATAAACAAATTTCTCCTACCAAAATGAAAATATTCAGTACAAGAATTGAAAAGCCTTATCCTGGATCAAAGAAAGATGATGTTTAGAGTTTGTTTCTTTAAGAAGAACTTATTTTTTTTTTAACGACAAAACAATATTGTTTTTTTGATTAACCACAAGAAACTTTAAACAAAATATTGACTCTCAATCACAAACAATAAACTTTAATCAAAGCCATCTTTGACAACTCAAAGACATTGGAATCTTTAAAATTTGATTGAAAATTTTTCAAAAAATAAATTTTCCACAATATACTAATATGATAATATTTAAACAAAAAATGATTGCTAAAGTTTAAATCATAAAAAATAGTTGAATACCAAAACAACAGTGATGCTTATTGTAGATTTACGTACAATATCAATTCAAATTTTAATCAATTCAAATGATTTGGAAATTAATGGCTAATTCTTTTTTATAATTCATTTGAATTGACTCAAATTTAATTCAATTTATTTTTTTTTTAGTACAAAATTAATCAATTTTAAAATTGAGAAAACGTAGAATTTTTGGTTAGAAAAACTGCATTGGAATTTTTTTACTTTTTGGAAATTGCATTTGCTTTTCCTTAATCGTATTTTTATTTACGACTTTACATGTGGTACCAAAATGTGTATGTAAGAAAATTCATTGCGATACGACATTTGTGTCGAAATTTCTTATTTAGCTTATTTGTTCTAAAATCCCAAAGGGAATACCCCACCGAATACAGTATAGACAAGCTGTGCCAACGAGCTTTATCAGGCTTAAGTATGTTTGCAAAATAGTTAGTTTCTGCAAAGTGTTACATTTACAAAAATTTTTATTATTTAAGGTAATTCTTTAATGAGAATTGTTAAATTAAACATAAAATATTCATTTAACGATGAGTCATTGAAAGTCGAAACTAAAAACTTATGAAATGAAAATGTTTCCGACATCGGAATAGTTTAGTTTGTTCAAAAGAAATGCATAAGTTTGTTCTTTTTGTTCTTTGAACTAAGTTATTGAATAATTTCTCAGTGAATGTTTTTACAGATAGATGACAACTGCTTCTGGAAGCACTTAATGATGAAAACATTTTTACTAATGCAATACAGAAATGTCAAACGAACAAAATGAATAAAAGAACATTATGCAATTGACTGAATTGTTCAATTGAACTTGTTCGTTCATGAATAACCCAACTCTAGAATAGTTATTTCTCTCAAAAATATTTATTTTACATTTTATTCATTTGCATCTAAAAATTATTAAGAAGTTGCCAAAATATTACAAGTTTTAAAAACTACATTTCATTACCTTTCCATTGATATATAAAACATTATATCTAATTCTTTATTATACATTAAAATAATGCATGCAATTCACACACCTTGCAAAAAATTCTCTACTATTTTGTTCAAATCAAAGACTGCTTACTATGCACTTCTCATTTTTTCATGTACCCTGTATTATATATGTTTCACTTTTGCTTACTGTTGATTGGTCAGTTGCATGTGCGAATATTTAAAGTGAGCTTAAGTAAACTTGTATTAACCTAATATTCACCTAATTTGATGACGATATGCGGGTTGATTATATGTAACTGCTAGGTTCATAGACTCAATGGCAGAGAATTTTCATATAAAAAAAAATAATTTTTCACAAAAAATTTTTTAGTAAAAAAATTTTTTTTTACTAAAAAAGTAAATTTTTACTAAAAAAGTTATTTTTTACTAAAAAGTAAATTTTTACTAAAAAAGTAAATTTTTACTAAAAATGTAATTTTTTACTAAAAATTTAATATTTTACTAAAAAAAATAATTTTTTACTCAAAAGTAATTTTTTAATAAAAAAGTAATTTTTTTACTAAAAAAGTTATTTTTTTCTAAAAATGTAATTTTTTACTACAAAGATATTTTTTTACTAAAAAAAAAGTAATTTTCTACTAAAAAGTAATTTTTTACTAAAAAAATAATTTTTTAATAAAAAAGTAATTTTATTACTAAAAAAGTAATTTTTTACTAAAAAAGTAATTTTTTACTAAAAAAGTAATTTTTTTACTAAAAAGTAATTTTTTTACTAAAAAGTAATTTTTTACTGAAAAAGTAATTTTTTACTAAAAAAAGTAATTTTTACTAAAAATGTAATTTTTTACTAAAAAAGTAATTTTTTACTCAAAAGTAATTTTTTACTAAAAAAGTAATTTTTTACTAAAAAAGTAATTTTTTACTAAAAAAGTAATTTTTTACTAAAAAAGTAATTTTTTACTAAAAAAATAATTTTTAACTAAAAAAGTAATTTTTTACTAAAAAAATAATTTTTTACTAAAAATAATTTTTTAGTAAAAAATTACTTTTTCAGTAAAAAATTACTTTTTAGTAAAAAAATTACTTTTTAGTAAAAAAATTACTTTTTAGTAAAAAAATTACTTTTTTAGTAAAAAATTACTTTTTTAGTAAAAAAATACTTTTTTTAGTAAAAAAATTACTTTTTTAGTAAAAATTTACTTTTTTAGTAAAAAATTACACTTTTAGTAAAAAAAAATTTTTGTGAAAAATTATTTCTTTTTTGAATGAAAATTCTATGCCATTGATTCTATGAACCTAACATTTTCAATTTATGAACGCGCATAAGGTCAGAAAATTAGGTGAATCTTAGGTTAATACAAGTTTACTTAAGCTCACTTTAAATATTCACACATGCAACTGACCAATCAACAGTAAGCAAAAGTGAAACATATATAATACAGGGTACATGAAAAAATGAGAAGTGCATAGTAAGCAGTCTTTGATTTGAACAAAATAGTAGAGAATTGTTTACAAGGTGTGTGAATTGCATGCATTATTTTAAAGTATAATAAAGAATTATATATAACGTTTTATATATCAATGGAAAGGTAATGAAATGTAGTTTTTAAAACTTATAATATTTTAGCAACTTCTTAATAATTTTTAGATGCTAATGAATAAAATGTAAAATAAATATTTTTGAGAGAAATAACTATTCTAGAGTTGGGTTGTTCATGAACGAACAAGTTCAATTGAACAATTCAGTCAATTGAACAATGTGAAGGGTTTCAGTATTATTGTTCTTTTAATTTTTTGTTCGTTTGAAATTTCTGTATTGCATTATTAAAAATGTTTTCATCATTATTAAAAAAATTTGTTTCCAAAAGCAGTTGTCATTTAGCTGTAAATACATTCACTGAGAAATTATTCAATAACTTAGTTAAGGCAAACACCGCAGACTAAAAATTTACAACTGAACAAAAAGAACAAACTTATTAATTTATTTGTTGTGAACAAAAATGTACAATCAGTAAAAAGAACGATTATGTCCAACTCTAGCTAAAATATTCTAAATGATAGTGCAAGTAATGGATTTTTAACGACATATGTACACCAATTGTTTCGAATGCTGTCAAGATGTTTTTTATAGATTGCTCATAGTTTTGTGAGCGTTGTTTTCCCAAGAAGCCGGCTATTACTTATTTTATTGAACTCCAGACAATATTTTCCGCGTCGAGTAAAATGTTATCGAACTGTTCATCTTTCATTAATTTGCGAATATCCGGACCACACCTGTAAAAATCATTGAATACAAATAGTCTATATATTTACGAACATCTTCAATGAAATGTTAAAATATTAAACTTCTTTCAATTTGTCAAAAGTGATTTTTTCTTTAAAGATTTGTTCTCGCAAAAAGTTAAAAACTGCAACCTTATGTTCAGGATCGTCCTTATTACGTACGATAGGTTTTATAAAATTTTAAACAATTTCGAGTTTGCACAACTTTCATTTCTCCCTACTTGGAATCTCCTCTATTTTCCCATGTATGATTCTAGTACTGGTTTCCTTTATATCGGGAATTCCAATTGCATAGGAAGCATACGTATCTTGTGTATCCACCCTGTAGTCCGCATAACATTGCCACATCGCAACAAATACGCCACTTATGGTCGTCGTATTTTATTGCTTTCAAAATGTGCTCCATTTTTTCATATGTTTCCTGTAGGCTATTGGAACACAAGGTTTTTTATTTGTTCGATGTAAAAGCACAGCTTTTAGACTATAAACAATCGCCAATCATCGGGATCATATGCAATTTTCATTTGTTCCATAGACATTTTTGTGTCCTTACAGAATGCAAACGTTTTGGTGTCGTTAATAGTGAAACATCTTTGGAGATCTGACTGTCGTTTTCTATATCTGGTGACTTTAAATTCAGGCACCAACATATTTAGTTTTTTTTTTTTTAAAATACGGCAAGCTCTTCAGATTTGCGTTGCGATAGCTCCAATTTGGAAACGATGAAATCAAGCCGGTCTTGCATGATCAATATTGAGCAACCAGATGGTCCCGGATCATAATGAGATTGATACTCCCATTCTATGCTATTGCCTCTAAAAACTGACGTAAATTCTTTACTAGTCTCAAGGTGTTTGGGTGGAATGTCAGTTGAACTAAGTTTTGCTAGTTGGACGCTAGGAACGGAGTGGTATTGGAAAGTTTTTGTTTTTTTCCAATTCATCCCCTGTAATATATTTTTACATGCGTAACAATTCTCTGAATTATGTTTCCTACCCGGATTTGTCTAAATCAAAGGGGCGTCAAAGCGGAGAAACGCTCGCTTACCTTTTTGCCAATTGAGGAGATCAGAATAACATAATATGCATACTGAATTGGGTGCAAGTTTTTTACTTCCAATTACTTTTTTTTTGTAACATTTTATGTATGTTTTTTTAAATTCTTTAGCAAAGCTACGTCTTCTTCTCTTTGGTGTAAAAGTACCACAACAATAACAAAAATTTTTTTCGTTTTAATAGATTTTTATTAAATTCATCTTTATTGTTTTATATTGTTCAAACTATTGAAATTACACAACACGATGTATTTTTATAAAAGTACTTTTAATAAATTTCGCATTTTCGCAAACATATCAAAACAATGCCTCATTGATTAAAGTTAATAAATTAAAACAAGTAGAATTTAAGCAAGTACAAAACTAAGCACGATAATAAAATATATATTTTTAAATTTATTCATTTGCATTTAATTTTAATCAAATAACAGTAACTAAAACCAGGCAAAACAACAATAAAGCCTTAAAATATTAAATATTAAAAGAAAGTATAGTCTATCTAGTTAAAAACGAAAATATATAAGGGACAAAGTGATTTTAATACGCTATTTAGAGTACCTAGACACGTTCAGATTGCATTGATATGTTTACAAGAGTTGTTCAGATTTACCGTAGCTACAACTTTGCTAAATATTGTTAGTGAAAACTTAGGAGTCCCTGGAAGTTATTCTGAAAAAAGTAAAAAAAAAAAATTTTCTTCCTATATTTTTCAAAAAAAGTGCACGAAAAAGCTGTTTTTTGGGAAAAAATTTTAACAAAATTTTTTTGGTGGACTCTTAGCTATATTATTGCCATATAAAGTTAAGCCGTATCACAAAGTCTGAATTAGCTGTTAGCCAAAAACTGATGACACCTTTTTTAAAGGCCCCACTGATTTTCAAAATCTTTGGGGGCCCATAAAAAAGAATTGATCACCAAAATGGACAAACTGAGTACAGGATTTTACTATCCTTTGGTAGTAAAGTAAAACCTATACTGTCATGATCTTGTGTTTTTCCAGTAGTCTTCATTTGTTCCATAGTGTTATTCAAATGAATGGCGAGTAAACAATTTTATAGTATTTTATACCATACCATCATAATGTGTTACATTTTTAACGATCAGAGTTGAACAAGAATCATTGCATTTTTATGAAATTTTATTTTATGCACCTTCTAAATATTCTAAAACTATACTTTTTGCTTAACACTTTTAATTAAAAAATACAAAAACTATTTCATAAACATAAGGACTGCCTTCGAAAAAATCTTAACATACATATATATTAATAAAAATGAAACCACAAAACTTACAGTTTTGATTTTTTTGTTTGATTGAAATTATAATTACAATTTATAAAAAATATTACTTTTATAGTTCTAATCAATAGTGACGAATTTATGAACCTTTTCCGGAAACCCTTCCATTAAGGTTTTTTTAGCGCTTTCAGACACATTTTTCGAACAAGTAATCTCCGTTTAAAATCTACCACAGTTTTGGACACCTTTTTTGTGCTCTTAGCTCCTGGCAGCTTGGAGGATTTGCCTCTCTTGGTGGAAATACCACATTATTGTTCTTGTACCACTCAAGACCTTGCTTTACATAGTGACAGGATGTCAAATCAGTTCATAAATAAGTGGTCATATTAAGAAGTCTTATGAATGGAAAAATCCCCTTTTGTAAACATTCCTTGATGTAGATTTCCGTATTTATACAGCCCTTTGTAACAGATGTTTTGCTTCTTTTGCCGCAGTTACATATTGCTTGGGAAAATTTACTGCTTTTGGATCCTTTTCTACAACATTCCCTCGAGCATCAGCAACACAAAAATGTTGAACCGGAAGCTGCAAAAAATTTGCCATTCATACATTTCATCATCCATTATGCAGAAGCTATATTTTTTGTATAAAAATTGACTTCAACTTCCGTGCTCTGCCTTTGGCCTCTAAATTTTTAGCAGAGTTGTTGTTATGAATTTTTTGGGCGTTGTATGCTTTTAAACCTTCATTGGCTTTAACTTATCGTACCAAATAGTCCGAGTACTGAGCTAACCAGACTGCTTTCCTACCGGATGTGTTGGTGGGAGCTCTTTTGAAAATGCTTTCTATTTTTTTGGCTTTAGAAACATTCTTTAGGAGCATTCTTTCTACCTGAACCAGGTTTTCTATCAACGGACAAGTTCTCCAGATACTGTTTAATAACATTGAAATCAGTTCAACGGTAGACATTTGATTGTTTGGCCAACTTTTTGTAGGAACAAGTTGGATATTGTTGAAAATATTTAAAAATTTTAGTCAGATTAACAACAAATGAATAGTAACTATTGAGCTGCATAGAGCAAACCCTGTTTTATGAAAGCAAGAGTTTCTTATAGTTTTGTGAAGTAAAGTGAATGTGTACATTTTATAAAAATTTATAACAAAAATCGGTGTACCCAATTGAGTACAATGGCTTAGTAGGTATTATTTTTTTTAAGATTATTAAAAATATGATCACCACAGTTCTGATGCAGCTATTATTCCATCAGATATGGATTCTAAATGGATGAAGAGGAATGTGTTGCTGAGGTTATTGTTGCTGATCGCATGCCAAATGATGTACCAGGTGAAATAGAAGTATTTTGTGACAGTGACAGCGTAGATGATCTTCCACTTGAGCTATTCCGACAGACAATAAACAAAATCAAGCTACAAAAAATAATAAGACTATAAGCGATGTTCAAATCTCTCAAACAATTCTTTTTTAGACCATGTGCTCAATATGATTTCAGACTTGAATGGGAAAAGGTTGTTAATTTGCAAGCTAATAAGCACTATTTATCCTTCAATGCTGAAGATTTGAAAATATTTTTGGGTATTTTGCTTTACGGTGGATATCGCTCTATGCCAAGAGAAGATATGTAGTGGCAGCTTTGATGGGATACTCGCACAATTTTTCATATTGTTACGTTTTTACCATTTAAAAACGGGGGTCTATTTCCTTTAAATAAACCGAATACTTTTGATTGCAAATAAAAGCAGTTTTAGTAGTTTAAAATTTGTAACAACTCTTTATTTGTTTAAAATGTACAACAAAAACAGTTCAAATATTCACTCAGTGTCATTATACACGTTTTTAAATTCGCAGAAATGCGAGTTGATCAACTCAACTCACGACTGCAACCTCTGCCACTATATATACACGCGGCATCTTTCGGGAATCTTCTACAATGCTCTTAACGGACAAACTAGTATGTTTGCATTTACCCGATTCCTCACCATTTGTTCCTTTATTGCAAGAGTTGACACGAACAATTTCTGGCAATATACTTACTTTTTCTCGAAAGGCGTAAGTTACTTTTTTGGTTTATTAATTTTTTGTGCTTGCACTTTTTTGTTAATGAAATCGTCGTATTTGGTTGTATGAGTGTAAAATTTAGCAGGAACATGTGTTCTGATACGGTGCATCACAATTAATCAAAAAGTCGATTTTGAATTTTTTGTAACTTACGGTCAACTATTTTTAAAATTCTTTTTATAGGTATGTACTTATATAGTAGTTAGAACATAAAGCAATGAATGTTCTCTTTAACAAATATGTATAGTCTGAACATTTGGTTAACATCGGAAATTATAAATAATACAAAAATTAACACTTATTTCCAAAAATTATTAATTTGAAAAAAATTTAATTTTATTTTTTGAAATTAAAATTTTAATTGTTATCAGTTATTTCACGCATAAATCTCTAATTGTCAAAATACTGTGTGTTTTTACAACTAACAACAGAAATGTTTGATTCAATTCACACAAGCAATTCACAAAATGAAATGGTCATTATACATCATACTGAACTAATGAGCTAAAAGAGCGACCTAGTTCATTTGAGTGAGCTGAGTTTAAAAGAGCGGTCACTACACTGAGCTAATAGAAAAGTGTCCACTGTGACATTATTTACCGTGTGATAGTGTAGCTATTTAAATTAATATTTTTTTTTAAATTGTTCAATTTTGGAGAGGTTTGGGGGGTGTTGTGTCTGCTACGTGATCCAAATTTTACTTTACATGCTTTTACATTAAGTTTTCTTTCCGGGTCATTCAAAAATTATATATAATCCCGAAGAATATTTTTTTCTACAAAAGAAAAAATATATGGGCTTTTTTGGGAAAAAAACTTAAAAAATACGGCCCTTTTTACATGTTCCAATTTTGGATGCGTGTAACTTTTTATAGGGCAAGATAACTGTTGACAAGTTTTTTTATTCAATTAGAATTTTATCGCCAATATAGGTGATATTTTAAAGATAAATTTCGACCCTCCGTAGGCTCTCCATATCTAAAAAATCCTAAAAAGATCGAGTAAAGTTAAACAAATAAACCTAAATATCTCTTCAACTAATTGAGCTAATCTACACATGTGAGTGTGTCAGCTCATTCGGATCATAAATTCATTTCTTTCTATATTTTTTTTTAAATTGGAACCCGAGGTGACCCATTTTGAGAAGCCAAACAGTGGCTCTAATTAGCGCTGGAGCTGAACAAACACAAATCAACTCGAAAGCACCTCTGCTCCAACCGTGTGCAATTTCGTAACAATATGTTCAATAGTTCCAGAGATACCGAATTATTAAAAAACAAAGTTTATAAACCATTGTGCGATAGTTGTTCGATTCGTGACTGCGACTTATTTTTTGTTTGTAAAAATACATAATTCTATAAATAACTCTACTAACAAAACAACTTATAAAGGATTAGTTTTGGAACATCGCGAACAAAAATAAGTACTTCTTCAGTCGAAAAATAAGTAGTCTAATCGTCAAATTCCCCTTATTTGTAAGCAAAGTTTTGCTGTGAGATAGATTTCAGTCATAAAAGTGATTAATTTGATTAACATTTTATTTTATATTCAATTTGTTGAAACTTACGACTACTTGTTTAAATAAAATTTAAATTATTTCAATAAAATGTATTAGATTTAATTTAATTAATAATATCAGGGTTGTCAACTATTTTTAACCAAAACGCGCTGTCCATACTGTCAAAATGCGCTAAAATGCGCTAAAAAATACATTTATATACAAAATCACTAAAAATAATATTAAATTCAACTCTTTGGTGTTTTAATTCTAAAATAAATAGTAGATTTTACTTTAAAATATTCTAAGTTAAATATTTCAGTTACATTTTTGATATTTAAAACTAAGTTTAGGGTTGCTAGAAGAAATTTTGAAAATTACTGATTGAATAAAATACTTGTTAAGATTTTTTGGATGTAGGGAAACATTCAGAAAATATTTCTCTAGATTTTTTCATAGCTAAATTTTTTGGAAATTTAGTACAAATACCATTTAATACTTTCAACAAAATTTCGATAATTCAGATTAATACAAATATAAGGTTTGATGTTTGTTTTTCTTATACACATGAGTAATTCTGGAAGTGACATTACATAGTATTCATAACACGAATCTTTCATTTTAAGTTCATATTTTATATAAACTAATTAAATTATCATTTCTTAATTTTGTTTTGAAATAACTCATCACATTATCGTCTTTTGCTTTAAAATATGGAAAGCATAACAAATTAATAACAAATGCTGAAAGTTTAACAAAAGGAATTTTATTTAATGAAATTTTATGCAGAGTTCTTCTATCGGAAATGATTTCGTCTTTCTTTATTGTTTCACTGGCATAATTTTAAATTTTTAAAATGATTTTCCATTTTTTCAAATCAAAAACAAAATATGGAAAAAACGCGCTAGTTTAGCGCCTTTTTCAAAAAAAGCGCTGAGAGCAAAAAATGCGCTAAATCTGGCGCGAAAAGCTGGCTTACGACTTTTTTGATTACACAGGGGAACAAAATTGACATTTTGATTTGGTGCAGCGAAAAATGTAATTGATAGAACATATGTGGGACATTTTATTTTCAAAACTATCTTTAGTTTTTTTTTGGTTATTCTGTATTTTTTTTATCTTATTGGTTGAATATTAAAAAAGCATTTTTGTACTGGTATTCAACACAAAATTATCTTTTCTATGACATCACTTTTATGTATCTAAATTCCAAAGTATATTGGTGATATCGCAAGGATTTTGAAAATTAACTTTTTTCAGTTTCATCCTTATTAGTTTGACCTATGGTAAAAGCGTTCAAAAAATTTTCACGATGTACAATAAAAACATATCAATAAACTAAATCATATAAAAATATTAAAAATTCTCTGAAAATATACTTAACTATTTAACAGACAACTCGAAGTTTTAGAATATTTTTCATATGTTTTTCGTATTAAAAAAAATATTCAAATGTTCGTATCTTGATTGTTTAACTCCTACATTATTATACTTAAACTAAAGATTTATTTTTGTAGATTGACGTGATCATAAAATATCTCCGAATTTTTTTTTAAATCATAAGAGAAAACTATTAAACTAACAATATTTCTGTCAGGTAAGGTTCTGTTTTTCTCTAATTGACAGAGAAGGCCTCAAAAAAAAAAAAAAATTGGTTTAATATCCTGCTTTTTTATAAATATAATTTCTCCTATTATATTATTTCACTATGGCTAGTAAGATGAGATGCTGTATTAAAGATCCTAATATTTTTTGTTACATTTTTGGCGAATATATGTTAAAAGCTCAGAGAAGATCAATTACATACTCTGTTCTCCAATTGTATATTGCTTACTTTTATATTAAAATTCGCAACTTAGACAATTCCTAGATATAGCTATGTTAGGAAACGTGGGTTGCTCGCAAGTTAGCGAGTTCACTCGGAGGCCTTGTGGCCCATTGCGATACCCTTAGAATTACCATTCCCTTGTGTTGAAATTTCATACATAAAGGGAGAATAGTTGCCCTCTCTAATTTCGTTGACTATGTGCTTCTTGTGATCCCCATGAGAACCAGCAGGTACTTCTATTAAATTTGATCATACTTACTAGTGACACATCCCTGAGACAGTCCAGATAATGGAAAAGAGCTCTACCAAGATATAGTAGTCTATGCTCTTGGGCAGTCACATAGAAGGTGTTGTACCGATTCTTGCTCCTCCTCATCCAAACAACTTCTACAATAGCTATAAAAGCCAAAACGAATTCCTACTAAGAGACTAAAGAGTCCTAGTCCACTCTGTCAGAGTGGGCCAGAGCAGTCTGGATATTCTACAAGTGATGATATTTGACCACCTGAGTTCCGTCTCACTCAAAGCTCATTCATTTATCAATTTCGATACGGTCACCAAGAGAGTGTGAATATCAGATACTTCATTTCCCCGGATGCCCTCACGTCCTGGGACCTATATGTGTCAATTCCTAGATGTACAATGTTGAAATAAATCTATATATGTATAAAAATTTATTTTTTTATATAAAATATACTAAATCTAATACAAAAAAATTAAACATTTTCATTTCGAATATTCGAAATACACAATTTTATTAAGGATAAAGCACAAAGAGTCAAATTTCAACATTCTTAACCGATTAGACAAATATGCCAAAGAATCCACCAGAATTATTATACTCAAAAGAAACATATATTGACGTGGATCAGTTTCATGCTAAAAACTTTCACATTCTAAGCTGCATTACCCAACATTTTGAAGAAAAACACCAAAAAATAGGATATTCAATGAAAGTATAAAAACCGCGATATATTGAAAACGTTAGCTGACTGGAAAAAACCAAGTATAACATAGTAATGAGGGTTGATCAACTTTTAAAAAACGTGGTTTAAATTTCGGGGAGCAAAATGTCTGTTCCGCTGTGTTATATATGACGACTAGCATAAAAAATAGTTTTAAATAGTACCATAGTCCATCTCTAATTTTTTAAGAAGGACTGCAATTCCATTTAAATTTAATTTCTGGGATATGGGATACAAAAAAGTATTAAAACTCGAGTTTCGACATTTTATCCACTTATTTCTTGCATAAATTTAGATTAAGTTGAATTTTTGGTGCTAGCTTTATCAGTTCCGGAGATACAGATATACCGATTTAACCCATTTTTACCCTTTAGTGGATGTACTCATCGGGAGAGGTGCTTACATACAAAATTTCAAGATACAAACATTTTAAAATTGGAAAAATTCGAAATTCCGGTTCACGAATGGATCTAATGCATTGTTTAAGGTGTCTAAAACCATCTTCGCACCATTGCCTTTCTAATGAAACCGGTTTGGAGCTCATCGGTTGGATAGTTTCAGAGTTTATAACGGACATAGCATTTTAGGTGTCTAAAACCATCCTCTGAAAATTTCATTTCCAATGATACGAGTTTGTAGGTAATCTGTTGGCTAGTTTCAGAGTCTATAACGGACATTTGTGTTTTATATACATATATAGATGTGTAGTTCATGTTAGAAACTAAACATATTTTTGGTAAATATATAGCGAGAGAACATGGCAACTAATACTCTCGGTCAAACAAATACGTACTAAAATTGTGTTGAATCTGATTTGGGTATAAGCAAGAGTATAAATCATTAGGCTTAACATAACTACTTACATGTTTGTACATTGTACATATTCTTTAAGCCAAAATATGCTATATCTAATCTATTGTTTGTCTAGAAGAAAGTATTGGTAATTTTTAAATTTATTAATATTTTCGTTTTGTACACTCTAATAAATATTTCTGTAAATTCACTGCATTTATAGTAGGTAACTTTTCTCCTACTATAATGCCCGTAACTTCAGATAAATTTACTTAAAAGGTAACTATTCATTAATTTAAAATCAATATCTACGTGTACAAATTACCAAATATTTTTACTCCATAAGTAACTAAGTACTCCTAGATATCTACTTGTTGAAATTACGGGCATAATTTGGGTAAAAATACAGGTTGTGTATAAATTCAAAAAATTTAAGCACATTGTATGTAAAAAAATAAACAAAATGTGGATCAAATTGTTCCTAATATTTGCAATCCTATCAAAATTTTGATACAATTTTTAGTTTTAGAAACTCAGTAAATATGTAATATGCAATAAAATCTTTATTTATTAACAGAACTCAATGAAATTTTCAACGTTTTTTAAATTTGTCATTCTAAATAACAAGGTGTAAAAAAACTTGGTAAAAGGTCAAAAAGCATCCCGCAATTCTTAAAAATTAGAGCAAAAATCCCAAAAATTATATTTTTACTATCTTGCGCAAAGGGACCACATTTTCTTCGGGGCTGGGAAAATACCTTGGAAATAAATAAATATCACATCAAGGTTTCCAAAACTGCTTTCCATTTTCTGATCTCAGCTTTGGGATTTTAGAACATGTGGCCCAAAGTTTAAATTTTGATAAAAAATAGGTCAAATTCCAAAAGACGTAGGGACGACATATTGGAAAATTATGACAAGTTTTTTATACCAAAGTGTTTTCCATAAAAATATCTTACAGAAAAAAAATAATATTATTATATGTCCTTAAAGAAAGTTTTTTTTTTTAAATAAAAAAAGAGTTAAGTCACCTTTTCGCTTAAGAAACAGCACAAATCTACTATTTTTTGAATTTTTAAATTGAAAATCGTTTATTTTTGAACTGATATTGCTCTGAAATCTTTTGCATATTATTGGTAATTGGGTTGTCTAACTAACGAAACAAATTTGAGTTCATTGGGTTCAAAAGTAGGCCCTATATTTAAAAAAGCGGATCAAGGTATGGCAAAATTTAGAAATTTCAATTTTGAAATGCCTATAACTTGGAAATTATAAGAGATATATAGCACACGCAAGCATATTTTTCCTAGTCCTAGTTGAGCGCTTTCCAAAAATATAAAAATCTTTGAAATCGGATGGGGAACAAAAAAAAAAAAAAAAATGGCACGTGTTTAAAAAATGTACATGTCAACGGTACCCTAATTTGAGCCACCATAGCGCCGTCCCTGGAGCATTTGTAGTGTCCATTTGAATAACTTAAACTTGAATGCTCCTTGGCTACGCCAATGTCAAATTTTATCCTGATCGGACCAGCCGTTTAGAAATGCCAGATTTAAAAAATTTTGATTCTGCCCCACTGTGCAACGCTGTAGTCAGCCTAAGTAGAACCATATGTCTCTATGTCAACGCTTTATCTCTATCGACAATTGCACTAGTTAAAATGTCGACAATTTTCCTTTAAGTGTCAGTAGAGATTCGACAACAGTTCTAGTGTATTTCTGGTGACATTGTCAATAGTTTAGTTTGTTTTATTATACTGTGTAGCCAATAGGTATAGACAATAACTAACTAGTCAGTAGTGATACAGTCTACTGGTGATTTTCAATGACAAGCTAATGTTAAATGTCAATAGAAGATTACATTGGCTGGGGTACATGTGGTAGTAGTTCTAATGACAATGTCACTAGTAAATCACTATAAATTCAATATTGGCAGGGAACATGCCAATGTCATGTAAATTTAAATTGTTTGACTGTACATATAAGTATGTATTGTATAAATTTAAATATTTAAAATATTTCATATTAAATAAACCTTACGATTGCACCTTAAGAGATTTATTTTCTAAGCAAGATTTATAAAATTAAAGAAAAATAAAGTACTGAATAATGTACATAGATATAATCTATATCTATATCTATATAAATGTCTTTGTAAGTTTATTTGTTTATTTGTTTGTTTGTTTGAGCATCACGCCTAAACGGCTGAATCGATTTTATTGAAATTTGGAACGTAGATAGATCCTTACTTGGAAGCGTCAATAGGCTATAACTTTTTTCAATACTTGGACCAGAAAGGGGTAAACAGGGGGAAACCCGGTAAAATTGGTACCTTTATTTCTTAAACAATAAATACTAAACGGCCGAAACGATTTTATTGAAATTTCCAACATAGACTACGACAGGGGTAGCGAAGCGCACCGGGTCAAGCTAGTATCTATATAAATATATAAATGTCTTTGTAAGTTTGTTTGTTTGAGCATCACGCCTAAACGGCTGAACTGATTTTATTGAAATTTGGAACGTAGATAGATCCTTACTTGGAAGCGTCAATAGGCTATAACTTTTTTTCAATACTTGGACCAGAAAGGGATAACAGGAGGAAACCCGATTTTTTTAAATAAAATCCTTACATATTTTTCTTACTACGACAGGGGTAGCGAAGCGCACCGGGTCAAGCTAGTAATAGATAAATAAACACTTCTTTATCTTTTAATTAGTTGACACTAAAACGAATTCAGAACACTAAAACGAATTTATTGTGATGCCTGTAATTGTGAAAGCAGTACTAGTGTTAAACAGTTTACTGCAATCTCCAAAAAAACAGAAATATTTTATATATCCTCCAATTATAGAAGATAATCTTTTAGTGAATCTAATTTATACTCACAAATTGATATTCGTTGTATCTTACATGTCGCAGTATTTGATTTTCCTATGTTGTATTAATTTGTTAAACAATTTTAATTTGTTTCTGTATAAATTTATTTATTACAAATGTTATTAATCATGACACAACAATATAAGGTACACATTATTAGAAAATAAATTCACAATTATACAATTCTTGTAACGTCAAACAAAAGAAAATATAAAAATATCAATGAATTGACCAGAGGGTGATCGATAATGGCTGAGGAGGCGATTAGTCCATTTTCTGATATTTCCCTTACAAAATGTAAGAGGTCAACCTCGCAATAACACGACGGCAGGTTGAATCTATTTATAGGATTCCGTCGTAAGAAAATATGGCTAATTGTTTATTTTATTACAGGACACTGTATAATCGAAATACATGCTAAAAGAATAAGCCAACGATTTAACGACTACTGTAGAAGCTGTCGAAACGAAAAAGAGTAGGAGACTGTGTCTCACCTATTCTGCCATTATCCGTCTATAACAAACTTGAGCGAACGTATTCTTGAAAACCCCTTGATCTTGTGGTTAAAGGAAACCATTCCTTCATCAGAGTATGTGGTTGGTTCAACTTGAAAACAATGGATTCGGAATAAGTATCCTGCTGTTTACTTCATGCTTGATAAGTGGCTGCCCATGAAACCTCACGATTGGTAAATAAAATAAAAAGGAATCGGGTAGAAATTGGTCAAAAATTACTAATGCACTATTAAATGAAAATATTAATTTTCTGCTCAATTTAAAGAGTTCATAAAAACTTTTCATATGATTTCTGAAACACACAAATCTGATCACAGCTTTACAATATATGAACACATAAACTTAAACAGTTTGTCGAATTTTGTCACTTTTAAAAAATCGAAATTTGTGAATAAAATCTGTGTGGTTTTCAACATTTTAAAATTGTGTGCAAATCTGAATATCCAAGGTAAAATTATGGGTGATGTACTGCGAAATGAATGTTATTTATATATATTCAACAAAAATATGTAAATATATGCCCTTATTCCATTTAAGATAAATTGAAACTACCTAATTTGCAAAGTACTGTCTCGAATTTTTATTTGTTTAATCACCAAGCAAGCCAAAAATTAAAATATTATTGTTCAAGGTTAATTTAATTTTCAAACTTATAAAACTCATTAACATAAGATATGAAAATGTTTAGTTTCGCAAATATTTCTAATCTAATCGTTATACAATTTTTAATAACTGCAAATAATTAAACACCAAAACTTTAATTAGTTGTTATACTGATTGTTTCTTTATCCCTTCAAAAAAATAAGAATTGTCGAGGTCATAAAAAGTAGGTATTTGTTTGTGAGATGATTTCATCGTTGAAGTCAAATCTCTTTCCGCCGAGCAATTTCTTCAGGATTGAAACAAGGAATAGTCACTTGGAGCCTAATCCATAGAATAGGGCGGATGTGGGAGTAATTCGTAGCCTAATTCATGAATTTTTGCCATGGAAACTGCAACAGGTATGCACGCTTTTGCGCACCCGATTCTGAGCAAACGCGGCAGCTATTTTGAGGAAAGCGATCAATTCAATATCCGATCGTCCAACACTATATCGTTAAGTTTTTCAATAGTTTCGGTTACAGAGACCTCAACTGGGTATCCAGAACGTTCGGCATCTTCCGTGCTTGGTTTGAGTGATAGTTTTTTTCCACAAAAAATAATGCTTAATGAGAACACGAAAATCACTTTTTTCCATATTCTTATCCAGTTACGTGGTAGTCTGGTATCAACACAAACTAAATGACGCAGCTTGTTCAAATTTTGACAGAAGTCAACTGAAAGATGTGGAACAGCAGCAGTATTGCCCTTTCAGTTAGTGGCGGGAAATTCAAAAAGTCAAGGACTTTTTTACCCATCCATGTTTCATGAAATTTATAAGAATCGTTAAATCAAAATTATAAAAATTAGTATTTCTTATGATTGCTTTTTATTATAATTTGGCTCTATGTAGGACTTGAGTAATGATTTACATGTTTTTGTTGAAACTGTAGGGATGCCAGTTTCATTTTTGCAAAAAGCGGGACAATTTTAAAAATAGATGAAAAATGGCGGGGTTTTCAAAACTTAAGCGGGACAAATGATAATAAATTATACCTCAACTATCTTAACACTCTATTTTTCCCAAATTGTAAATTTATGTAATAAATGTCTAAATCTTATAATAGACTTAAATTAAAGAAAATTTCGTCCTGTATAAAAAACGAATCAGCTGTATTCGGTACAGGTTCCCTGTGATGGTCTGGCCGGATGTTAACAGATCATAATAGATAGAACCCTTTCAGTGCCACAAAATACAGAGGCTTCACAAACGATCCCTTATGCTTCGGGTTATCGCGGATTCATTTCTCTTCGCAGGTTCGGAGCAAAAATTATTATATTTTATAGCATTGAAGCAGCATTTCAGCCATAAAAAATCGTATTTCAAGGCCTCACAGCTTCAATTTCCCTGCTTTTGGATGAATCCTGCTGATTGTAAACGTTTTAAAATAGCTGATTGAGTAGCTCCTAATGATTTTGCATGCTCTTGTTGAGTTTGACAATAATCTTCATGGAGTAATGCTTCCAATTCTTGTATTTCAAACTTTATTTAGCTAGCCTTGGCTATATTTGTCTTCCGTATTAAAATCAACACTTCAGAACCGAACAAACCATCTCTGGCACGGAGAAACCGATGGAACACATTCACCATAAGCTTTGCTGGGCAATCGATATGCTTCAGCGGCACTTTTTTTCAAATTATAGAAGTAAAGCAAAATTTTTTGCAAATTTCAATGCAAAAGTAAGAATAAATTACATATGTATATTTACACCCTAAGATGTATTGAAAATTATGTTTATAAAGGTTGTTTTCTATAGATTCGGAGAACTATACGAGGAAAAATTTAAATAAAACAGAGAAAAACGTTTTTGGAATTAAAAAAGATTTTTAGCCTGTTTCTGTAAATGTGAATGAACATTTTCTTTCGTATTTTATATTGAAAACAACAAATGAATTAATTTTTTTTTTTCTGTTTCAACATAAAATACGAAAGAAAATGTTGGTTTGCATTTAGTAAAGCAGGCAATTTATTTCTTTTTTTTTTTCAAACTAAATTTATCCACCTGTACAAAAAACGCCTTTTATAAAATTTAAAATCTTTGAATATCCCAAAAACATAATATACCAATAAATACAAATTTTGGAGAGATATCTACAATTCCAAAAATGGCGACTAACTTTGTGTCATTATACTTCAATAATTCGATTTTCAATGAAAAAATCATCCAAAAATTTCGTGAAATTGACTAAGATTCCCACTTCTATTGCTCAAAAATGCAATTAGTTATAGTTTCTCTGTAATGAACTAAATTATCAAAATGTTATTTTTAGGAATATAAAATTTATTTTTTAGTAAGATTTAGCTGTTATGAGCTAAAATCCCAATTAAATTACAGTGAGGCTTCGATTATCCGTGATTCGGTTAACCGGCAACATCAATTATCCGGGAAAGAAAATGAAAATGTTTTTGGATCGATTTAAATTTTTTTGCATCGATTAACCGTAATTACCTCTATTATCCGGGATTTTTTTCGATTATTTTTGAACAGTCAAACTCAATGTAAATAAAAAAAAACGGGAATTCCCTCGATCGATGTGTAAGACCAACATTTTGTGATATTGTGTTATCGTTTTTTCGATAGCTTTTGGCATGAGGAGTGTTAGCTATTATAAAAAACAAAGTGATTCTGTTATTGGCTTTGGAAACCGAAAATCATTAAAATCAGCTGAAGAACCAAAAGTAGATTTTGCAGTTTATGAATGGTTCCCGAAGGAACGATTTAAAGATTATTCTGGATTAACAGTGAAGGAAAGTCTAAAATATTCCGCTCAAATTTTAAGAAAAAAAAAAAAAAAAACTACATGGTATTCACAAACTTAGTGCAGCAAGAGAAAAATATTCAGCTGATTAGCTGCCACAATTTTTGTGGAAAAATTAAATGAATTCAAATCAATGAAAAAACTCACCAATGCGATAATGGAGAATGGAGAGTGTTTACTTGAGAGAAGTTTGGCTTGCCATAATGAAAATTTCATAGAATGACATAAGGTCTCAAAGAAGAGACTAACTTCATTAGTTTGCGTTAATGCTGTTGGTGCACACAAGTGCAAAGGTTTAGTTATTGGAAAGAGCTTTAAAAAATGTCCATGAGAATGGTTTAACAATAACTTAGTACCAGAAGTGACTGAGAACTTTAAAAAAATCAGTCTAAAAGATGATAGTAAAATCATTCTGTCATTGGACAACATCCAGACGTGCAGGATTTCAATGCTGAAAACGTTATTGTGAAATTTTTTCCAGCAAATTGGACGAATTTAATCCAACCTATGGATCAATGTTCAATATAAAGTTAAATATCATTATCGAAAAACTGTCATTAAAAAAAACTCAAAATTGGTACTCAATTAACTGGGAAAATTGATTATCCAGAATGCTCCCGGTCCCGACCATTACGGATAATCGAGGTCTCACTGTATTTATAAATTCACTGAAATTTATTGTTGGATGATAAGCTAGTTCCTATACGCATTTAGGCCAGATCATCATTACATTATTACTAAATTATTATTTAAATAAAATATTCTAATTAGTATGTCATTCACTGTATACGACTGTGAGTACTTAGAGTATTTATCATGATACAAAAATATAGTTGTATCATGATATTTACTATAAATTTCATTCAAAGCAAAATTTTATTGTTGTATTTAACCGTCAACAACACATATGAAATATAAATATAAATGTGTTTGTATGAGTATTTGTATAAAACAGGGGCGGGCACACAAATATTGTTTGCATTAAAAGTCAAAATTTGTACTGCTTAGTGCAGTAACTCTTTATGACACATAATTAAAATACAGAAAAAAATAGACTTTAAAGTTTACACAAATCTAAAAAACAGGATTTTTGAAAAAAGCGAAAACTATAGAAATCAATTATGGTAGTGCATTAACAGCTTATCACTTAAACAACTATTCAAACAATGTTTAGAATATTAAGATCCATAAATGATGATTTTAGTTCAAAGCACGTTGCTACACGCGGAGAAAAAATATAGTTGTGCATGTTTACAGTAAAAATTTCAACAATTATAAAAGTTTTTTAACCATATTATAGCCACAGTAACTATTTACATGATTGTGGTAACCATTATATGGTTAACTTACGAATCGCATGATTGTATCAATCATATTTACCTATGGTTACGGTAAACAAGTATATGTTTGTGACAACCATTGTTATGATGAATCTTTATATCATAATATGTTGTTCTCAGATTATGATACCAATTAGCCGAGAGCAACATAATATGGTAAAATCTTAATCATAAAAATGGTTGTCACAAACATATACTTGTTTACTGTAACCATATATATGATTGATACAATCATGTGAATCGTAAGTTAATCATGTTATGGTTACCACAATCATGTAAATAGTTACTGTGACTATAATATTGCTAAAAAACTTTTAAAAATGTGGAAATGGTTACCGTTTCTCTGCTTGTAGATTTACAAAAAATTGTATCGTATATTAAGAAATCACTTGAAACAAACAATCAAACATATCGATATCGATTAACGAAACAATGGATGAGAAAGAAAGAAACTAGGAACTGTCGTGCTATTTTGAGTCCCAATGAAAAATCTACAACAAAATCTTTTTTAAAACGCAGCAGTTCTAAATAGAAAAATCATTTGACTATTGTGTGTGTAATTTTTACCAAAAATTAACACAGGCTCTCCAACTAAAGGATCTTCTTATTTGACAGTTTTGACGAATTAACTGCCATTTATTCAGTTTGTTTTGCAAAATCACCATGGACGGCAAATGATAAAATTGTTTTTTGTCAAAATTGTTGTTCTGTTCGGTCAACGTTCCGAAAGCTTCGTCTATTTTACGGTTGCCATAATCGTCCTATCGAGAGGACTATTCGCAGTGTGTTGGATAAATATCCATCAAAATGAGATCCAAGGACATCCGATGCATCCCGAAAAGTCATCGGTCCATATTTCCTTGAGAACGACATTGGCCAGGCCAGGCCATCACCGTCAACTTCGAGCGCTATTAGTCGATGATTACCAACTTCTGTTGAACTGAATTGGATGATTAGAATTCTTCTTGTGGGATTTTGTTAAGTCTCAGGTCTATAAGCCACAAACCACTGCGGTCCTGAAAACCAAAATAACTCATCTATCAACTTCAGCCTGATTTATGTGCCAGAATCATGGAAAATTGGAAATTTAGGAGGCGCGCCTTCCAACAAAACCACGACGAATAGTTGCACGCTGTTATATTCCATTCATAATATTATCAATAAGCCTTTTAAATGAATAAAAAAGGTCGATGATATCTCACACACACTTTGTTTTATTTAAATTTAAAGATAGGAAACGCTTCATGAAAGCGTAAAATGTAAAAAAGTTGTTTTCAAAGCATCTTGCAATTCCTCTCTCTCTTGATCTTTGTCATTTGTTATTCTAAATTAAACGATTTTAAAGTTAAATCAAGTTTAGTTTTTAAAAATGCACTTCTAAACTTGGCTGCAGTAGCGAGAAGTTTTTCTAGATGTAAAAATATTTTTATAATCAAATGGAATCAATCTGTTTTCATGTAGTTAAATTTAATCCTAGCATAAATTTATGAGTTCAGTATTTAATATTTTTAAGCTCATCTTATATACACATAAAACACTCTTTTACACCACATTTTTGGTTGCCTAAACAATTTTAAACAATCACAAATTATTGTGACGTTTTCTTGCAGACCAACTGGCATCTGTATTTTTGTAAATACCTATCCAGTTTCCATCTATAAATCTTCATCTCACAGTTATATCGCAAACTTTTAAATGTAAGTCTGTTTTAATTTGACTGGTTGATTTAAATGGATTACACTTGATAATTCTAATAATATGTCGATCGTCCTGAGGTGCAGCTTTCGGTTTGTTGCCTTTATTTTATATTTCTTCTTTATATTAATTAGTGTTTGTTATAGATTTGAATATCTGGATAAGATTTTCGTTATTTTTTTTAAATGCCAAAATCAATCGAGTGGCTTACTTAGTTAATGCCCTTAAATTGTCATTGTCAAACATTTTTAGATAAAATAAATATAAACACAAAAATATCTAAAATTTTCATTTAAATTTTCTAAAATTACCCACTCCTGGTATATATAAGATAAATACACCAGGGTTTCGAATAAAAAAAGTTTGTAAACAGTTTTGCATTACTGTCAGCAGGCATATAAAGGGTCCACCATGGATTTGCCCAAAAAATACCAATAATACTTTATAAATTTCTGATTTGTAATACATTTTCCTTAAAGGGATACCCTATGTACTCAACATTTCAACATTTATTTCTTTTATTCGTTCGAGTATTTACTGTTTTTTTTTTTTTTTTTTTTTGCTCTTGATTTAAACTGCAAGTGACAATAGAAGTATAAAATAGATTTACGACGAATACGTGGGAATATCGTGTGTATGTTCATATGAGTATGCAAGTGGCTAACACAACCCAGCAGTTCTAGGAGACAGTCCCGAACTAGTGATTTTAACCATCATTTAGGATGGGTACTAGTTACTTCAATAGCTACGTGATTAGATATATTTTAAAACGTGCATGTCCTAAGCAGGGGGTCAATTAACCCTTTTTGTCTACAATGAGACTGTCTAATAGCTGGTTCAAAGTAGTCAACTCATGGATTCACATACTGGTAAAATAACGTCTGTTACTGGTAATTTAATCAGCTACATAACTATTTATTATAACATGTACGGGTGCTAATGGACCACAAATAGTCAGCTAAGATATAACATAGGCAGTCCAATAAAGGATAGCTTGTAAACAAACCTTTCTTCGAAAACTCTCCAATGGATTGCTTCTGGTGGGTAAAACAACTACTTTCTAAAGTAAACGTTTAAAGTGACTTCATTATAGGTTACTAAGAGACACTAAAGTGTATATTGACTTTATGCTGTTACATGGGATATCAGTATACATAAGGAAAAATATAAATTAACTGTATGAGAATTATATAAACACAATTTGTATAAAACCAGTTTGTAGCAATTATTCACAAAACGGTTAATGTGACTACACTCTAGTCATAGAGTCAGTTACCTTACTAGCTTCAGCAACATTAGAAATTATTCTAACATTTACGGTTTCTAATTGGCCTCAAATAGTCAGTTAAAAAGACATCTCATAGCCAGTCCTATAACTGATTATAAATAAAACTTCCTCAGACAACTCTCCAAAAGTGGCTAAAATAACTACTTTCTAAAACGCAGTACAATAGGTTACTAAGAGACACTAAAGTGACTATTGACTTCATGCTATGTAACATCTCAGCAATTCTTACACACAGTCCCGAACTAGTGATTCTAGCCATCATTCAGGGTGGGAACTAGTTACTTCAATAGCTACGTGACTAGTTATTTTAACACGTGCATGTCCTAAGCTGGGTTTCAATTGAACCTTTTTGACTACAATGAGACTGGCTAATAGCTGGTCCAAAGTAGTCAATGCATTGAATTCACATACTGGTTAAATAGCGTCAGTTACCTTACTAGCTACCTAACTGATAACTTGATCAGCTACATAACTTGTTATTTTAACATGTACGTGTGCTCAAATAGTTAACTAAAAAGATATATATTGGCAGTCCAATAAACGATAGCTTGTAAACAAAATTTTCTTCGACAACTATCCAAATATCTGGTGGGTAAAATACTACTTTCTAAACTGCAGTACAAAATAAACGTTTAAAGTGACTTCACTAGAGGTTACTAAGAGACACTAAATTGACTATTCACTTCATGCTGTGTAACATGGGATATCAGTATACTTAAGCAAAAATAAAAATTAACTGTATGAGAATTATGTCAACACAATTTGTATAAAACCAGTTTGAACGAATTATCACACAACACGTTTAAAGTGACTACACTCCAGATTACTTAGAGACACTTAAGTGACAATTGTCTTCACACTAGATTATTTGGGATGCATAAAGTAACCAATTTTCTTCTCTCTGCACTACAAAGTGCACATACGTGTAAATTGGAGTCAGCCAAGTGATAAGACATATGTAACGATTACTGTCTATATGGGATACATTGACTGCTTGCTTAACTGCTGGGATATAAGTTGTTGTGTCTGTGTAAATAGTATACACTAGACCTGCCCAGCAGTGAAGTAAGTAGTAAATGTATCCCTTATAGATTGATTTCAATTTATATAATTTGGGTCATTTGACACTTATGAGCTTTTGTAGTGCATAGATAAGTTAATTGGTTACATTATACATCCCAGGTAATCTAGAATGTAGACAATTCTCAGTGAAAAATGTCTAAGTGATCTATAGTGTAGTCTCTTTAAATGATTATTTTGTAGTGCACTTTAGAAAGTAGTTATTTAATCCACCAAAAGTAGTCTATTTCTCCTTCGATTACAACTTTCAATCGACTTTCTACGCGGTTTGTCTTTATTCAGTTGCCTTAAAATTGCATCAGTTGTTTTACCTAATAAAGAACAAAATGAGATCCATCCACATCTAATCTATTTTTTAATGCCAGCAGTTAAGCAAATAGTCAATGTATCCCTTATAGACAGTAATCGTCACATATGTCTTATCACTTGACTGACTCCAATTTATACATTTTGATCATTTGACACGTATGTAATCTTTGTAGTGCAGAGATAAGACAATTGGTTACTTTATACATCCCAGGTAATCTAGCGAGAAGACAATTGTCATTTAAGTGTCTCTAAGTAATCTGGAGTGTAGTCACTTTAAACGTTTTGTGAGTAATTCATTCAAACTGGATTTATACGAATCGTATTGATATAATTCTCATACAGTTAGTTTTTGTTTTTGCTTAAGTATACTGATATCATGGCATGAAGTCAATAGTCACTTTAGTGTCTCTTAGTAACCTACAGTGAAGTCACTGTAAACGTTTATTTTGTACTGCACTTTAGAAAGTAATCCATTGGAGAGTTCTCGAAGAAAGGTTTGTTTACAAGCTACCGTTTATTGGACTGTCTTTTTAGCTGACTTTTTGAGGTCAATTAAAACTAACTAGTTATTTAGGTGATCAAGTTACCAGTAAGGTAACTGATGATATTTAACCAGTAAGTGAATCCAATTCTTTGGACCAGCTATTAGACAGTTTCATTGTAGTCAAAAAGAGAAAATTGACACCCTGCTTAGGACATGGTCGTGTTGAAATATCTAGTCACGTAGCTATTGAAGTAACTAGTTCCCACCCTAAATGATGGGTAAAATCACTAGTTCGGAACTGTCTCCTAGAACTGCTGGGTACTATACACTCACGCATATCTACATAACAACACACAAGTCTATACAATACATACATATTTGAAATGTTGTGCTTTTTTATTCATTTTATTTTTTTATTTATTTTATTTTTGCATAAAAGTTTTAGAACAATGACTTTTAAAATAAACTCTGGCAAATTTACTTGTTTAGAGAAAAAAATTCTATAATTGTTAATAGAGACCATTTTTTGTTTATTTTTTATTTTTTTAATTGTTCGGCTTAAATCCAGAAATGCTCGAATTTAAATTGAAAATTGCTTGTGCTGTAAATAATAAAACATTTGATATTTCAATTATTTAAAGGATTTTTTAAGGGGAACTTAAAAGCCACAGAAAACTCAAATTTCTAAAACTCATATGCTATTTTTTGTAATTAAAAAAATGTTCTTTCAATAAAAAGAATTAAAAAAAACCAGATTTCACTTAAAAATTCAACAAAAATAAAAAAATGTTGAAAACAATTACGCAGAAAAAATTTTCAACATAAATATTGTAGTACTTAATTGAATTCATTGATATCAATTAGCAATACGAGTATTTATAAATAATTTCTTAAATTTTCATATATCTTGATTGATTTTGTCATTCCGTGTGCAACATATCGAAATATTGGCCATAGAACCAAAAAGTATTGGATGTATGAATTAAAAATGCTGTATTTAGACGTATTTTTAATAACTTATATGTCATTTTGAAGGGTACATATCTGTCCTTTATTCTCAATTAGTTATTGAATTTTGTGCCAACAATGCATCATATGCGAGAAGTTTTGCTTTACTGCTTTAATTTGAAAAAAAAGCAATAAATGTATTCCATCGGTTTCAACGTGCGAGACATGGCCAAATAAAGTTTGAAAACTTCGAATTGGAGGCGTTACTCCATGAAGATTGTTAGAAAACTAAACAAGGGCTTGCAAAGTCATTGGGAGCTACTCAAGCAGCAATTTAAAAGCGTGTGCGAGCAGCAGAAAATTGGATAACATACGAATTGAAGACGAGAGACCTTGAAAAACGATTTTGCTTGTCCGAGATTATGTTTAAAGGTTATAAAAGAAAATCCGTAATTATTATAATGGATCCACTATGATAAACCAATGCATAAGATATCGTACGTTAAGCCCGGCCAGCCAGCCGAATCGACACCAAACCCAAATATCCATGGCGCTAAGGTAATGTTCTGGATTTAGTGGGAGCAAAAGGGTCCTATATATTATGAGCTGCTGATTCGTTTGAAGCGAAAAACGCCTAGAATATGCAGCCAGACAATGCTAGGCCACATTTGGCAATACCTAATAAAAAATATGTAGAATGAAGAGGTTGTGAAGTTTTGCCTCACCCTCCTTATAGTCCAGACATTGCCCCATCCGACGCACAACGCTCTCTCTGGGATACGTTTCACATTGAAGCAGAGTATCTAGTATTGGCTTGATTCGTTCTTAGCCTCAAAAGATGGGCAATTCTTTTGGCTCGGAATCCATATGGTGCCAGAAAGATGGGAAAAGGTCATAGCTAACAGTGGCCAATAATTTTAATAAATTTGTATTGTACAAATGTTTCACAATAAAAGATAAACATTTAAAAAAAATCCCGCATATTTATGACATACACCCAATATATAAATCTTGGGTGCTCACAATATTCTAAGGTAATCTAGTTATTTCCGTCCCTCTATCTGTCGGTTGAAAGTTCGATAGAGCCCAAACGAAAGGAGCTAGCTGGCTGATATTTTCCACAAATACTTTTTATCGACAAGGTTTATTGGGTATTGATAATGGGTAATATCGGTGAATGATTTTTCAATTTCAGTTAAATTTTTCTCAATTTTATATTGAAAATCTCAATTTCATTTGGATTTTTCTCAATTTTAATTTTGTATATAAATCCTCAATTTCACTTGGAATTTTCTCATCTTAAAATTTAAATTCTCAACTTCATTTTGAATTTTCTCAATATCATGTAGAAAGTTCTTAATTTTAATTAAAAATGGTGTGGAAGACCTGAATGTTTGAAATTTTCCATGGAGAATTTTTAAATTTTCTTTAAACAAATGCAAATTTTGGTATTAGAGATATGCATGATATTTTATAATTTTATTGGTATCCATTTACAATAGGTTATCGACATAATTAATATTTAAAATTGTATGTTATTTTCTAATAAAGTTTTCATTTTAAAAAAGTTGTGTATATAAAAACAACAATATTTCATTGAACTCGTTCTATTATTTACTCAATTTCAACAGTAGGCGTTTTTCACTTAAAAACTGCCTTAGTTTTATATTTTTATGTAAATTTTCTTAAAATATTTACGCTAGCTGTATCAAATACTTTTACTTTTGAGATTTTGAAAAAAGCCATCGTGTAAAAGGAAAACAAGCAAGTACTTGTACTTGACAATTGCAAGAAACGCCCTCTTTTCAAATATTGACAACAAACAAGCAGTGAATTTGTACTAGTGAATGTTTTGGAAGATACTTCTTGTATACAGTTCAGACATATACTAAATACATATCTATGTATATGGATAATTGTGTACATAATATATTTATTTATATGGAGATATGTACTATTTGGTGTTCACTATTGAAATGAAATTTGTAGTGAAATAAATTGTATACATACAAACATATAACATTTAATTTAACTTTCATTCAAAAGCAAAATAAGGGGTTTACCACATATAAATTTAAAAATGCAAGATTAGGAGATTTAATGGTTGTTATTAGTAATTTTATATTGAAAGTAAAAAATTGTTTAGATCCTTAAGTTATGCAATAAAATATTAAATATATTCAACATTACGTTTTTGATCGTATTAATAGCTCTAGTTCTGTTCTAGTTCTGTTCTAGTTCTGTTCTAGTTCTGTTCTAGTTCTGTTCTAGTTCTGTTCTAGTTCTGTTCTAGTTCTGTTCTAGTTCTGTTCTAGTTCTGTTCTAGTTCTGTTCTAGTTCTGTTCTAGTTCTGTTCTAGTTCTGTTCTAGTTCTGTTCTAGTTCTGTTCTAGTTCTGTTCTAGTTCTGTTCTAGTTCTGTTCTAGTTCTGTTCTAGTTCTGTTCTAGTTCTGTTCTAGTTCTGTTCTAGTTCTGTTCTAGTTCTGTTCTAGTTCTGTTCTAGTTCTGTTCTAGTTCTGTTCTAGTTCTGTTCTAGTTCTGTTCTAGTTCTGTTCTAGTTCTGTTCTAGTTCTGTTCTAGTTCTGTTCTAGTTCTGTTCTAGTTCTGTTCTAGTTCTGTTCTAGTTCTGTTCTAGTTCTGTTCTAGTTCTGTTCTAGTTCTGTTCTAGTTCTGTTCTAGTTCTGTTCTAGTTCTGTTCTAGTTCTGTTCTAGTTCTGTTCTAGTTCTGTTCTAGTTCTGTTCTAGTTCTGTTCTAGTTCTGTTCTAGTTCTGTTCTAGTTCTGTTCTAGTTCTGTTCTAGTTCTGTTCTAGTTCTGTTCTAGTTCTGTTCTAGTTCTGTTCTAGTTCTGTTCTAGTTCTGTTCTAGTTCTGTTCTAGTTCTGTTCTAGTTTTGTTCTAGTTCTGTTCTAGTTCTGTTCTAGTTCTGTTCTAGTTCTGTTCTAGTTCTGTTCTGTTCTGTTCTAGTTCTATTCTAGTTCTGTTCTGTAAATATTTTCAATCTGAATAATTTTCCAGCAGTTTGTAGTAAGACAACGCCTTAGTAAACAATGGAAATTGTTCAACAACTCGGTTATACACAAGCAGCCACAAACAACTATTACGTGATTTCGTTTTAACAAAACTAAAAGATGAACTTTATGTTCTTCTTTAAAAACACCCAACACCCATTTGCAACTCTTTCACTAGCGCCACACACTCAATAAAGAAAACTTTGTGTATGCCTTGTATTATTGTTCTATTAAGTTTGTAGAAAATTTTCTACAAAACGTGAGTAACATTTTGTTATTTAACCACTACTGTAAGTAGAAACGAGTGCATACTATTATACTTAAAAGGGTTTTCCTTAAATAAATTTAAAACTAATTGTAAAATTTTATATTAACCAAATTTAATTGTTTGAATTTGGTACAAAAATTTGTCTTGTATAGTTTAGTTTGTTTAATTCTAAAATTTTCTAGGGTACACCCTTTGTATACATATATTTAGAATTGTAACTCCTTCATTTTGTGCAATGTTTTATTTTCATTCCTTTTAAAAGTTTTATTTTGTGTTAAAATTACACAACTGTGTTGAATTTTCACGCCTCAACTTCTTTGGAAACTTTAATTTGTTCCTCTTTCATTTCATTTCTTGAGTTCTTTATTTAACTTGTAGTTTAAACCACTATCGCACCATAAATACTTACGCTCATGCATACTTATACGAAGTTAATAACCCAGCAAACCATACAGAAATAATGTTAACTTTTTAGCTTTGAGAAATATGTTTTCAATGAAGTTCTTGTCTTTACTGATATCATCTTGTCTTTATATAAAATATAACTCTCTGAATTTTCGATTCGAGATCGATTCCTATTTCGAATTAAAAACTAAAAAGTTCCAAATAATGCGAACTATGAATAGTATGAATAGTCAACAAAAAAGTTAATTCAATTTACCGTTTTTAGCAATATTTATTCGATAGTTCAAAGTTCGAATTTATCAACCCCATTCAGTTATTTGAAGTGTACAATGTGTACAATGATTGAAAAATATTATTATTCTTCCGGAAAATTATTACTTGGTTTGCTACTCATTTCACATGTCAATATTTTGTTGTGTGGTACAGTTGTTTCCTTTAAATTTTGTAGCATTTGTTGAATTTGTTGAATGTCGGTCTTTTATTTTTCATTTATGTTTACTACTTTAGAACAATTTCTCGATTTCATCGATGCTATGGAGAGCACAGATGAAAGAATTGATAGCGATGACATTGTTGCTGATTCCACTTATGTTCCAAAGACGAAACTCCATCTCTGAAAACACATGCTCAATAAGCCGCATAAAAGGGGATCAAATTATTCGTGCTTTGTAATTCAAATATTTGGAGATTCCTAATTTCGCATTCATCACACCCCGTATTTTGATAAGTTTTGTATTTTACACTGTTAGTCTAATTTCGAGCCAGAGGAATTATTGGTTTGGGCACAATGAGAGGAACTAATGTGTTTTTTCATATTTCTTGTTGGTCATGATTTGCTTTTGTGTAAGCTGCGAAATGAACAAAGTGCAGAGATGATTTTGAGAAGAATACATGACCATAATCCATGGAGTCGATGTGAATACTGTATTATGGAAGGATAACAAAAACATGTCCACCCGTCGTCGACAATCAAAGATTTCTCGGTATGATAGAAAACAGAAGAAATTCATCGATATTAATTGCCCTCAAATTATTCGAGAATATAGTGGGTGGAGTAGATCTCATGGATATGAGCTAAGACTCGCAATATTATGTTTAGGTTGTTCTACCATTTTGTAGACATGGTCTTTACAAATGCATTCAATTTATACAAACGTCTACATACTGGTGAGGCTAATGCTTCCAACAATGTGTTCGACTAAAGAACTGCTTTTGCAGCTTAGAGATTTGCGTGAGGAAATAGTTGGTGGACTTGTTTCCTTTACAAATATGCGGTCTGTAAGAGGACAATCTGTTCCAAATCACGGCGAGCATTAATCACTACAGCCTGGCATATCAGGTGTTGGAAAAAGACCTGCTCATCAAATTGCTGATGTTCATTTCATTGCTAATGATCATTTTCCTGTTTAGGTGGAGAGAAAAGCCAAAAAAATTTGCAAACATTGCAAGAAATCCGACACCCAAGTCGTTTGTTCTAAATGCGATCTGGCTTTATGCGGACAATTTGAACAAAATTGTTTCTGGAACTACCACCATCGAAAATAATGTGTATTTTAACTTTGTTTGTTCCCTTCTCTCAATAAAATTTGTTTATGTATAAAATTTACCTGTGTTATATTACATGCAAACCGGCAATAGTGTCTCAATAGAACAAGTTCCTTAACCCTCTAACTGGCATGACCTGTGGTATTATATTACATATCACAATTTTTTACCTGGCGTTCTTTCAGAATGTGTTTTTGGCTGAAAATTAAAACTTACTTCTATTGACTACATATACTTGAAAAAAAAATGTTTGGCTGTATTTAGGGTTTGGGGTCCGGGAATTCCCGACCGGGAAATCCCGGGATTTCCCGTAAAATTATTGTCGGGAATTCTCGGGAAATTTAAATTTATTTCCCGGGAAAAACGGGAAATTTAAAATTAATTAAAAATACTTACATATCAAAAATACTATAGATTTAAATATAACATATGATGAATGGCTTGTTCCAAATATTAGTGGAGGTTTTAAACCCCATTAAGGATACAAGCATTAGAGGTGATGCTATAATGAACACTCTTTATGAACAGATGTTATCTAAAAATTCTACGATTTCTCAACAAATGGTTCATGCAATAAAGTTTTAAGTTAATAAGTAATAAACAGCAGACTTTTTTAAATTACGTAACAACTTCACAACATAATAAGCTAAATTGTAATATAAAAAAAAGACAATGTTAAAAATTTATGGACAGCAAATGTTTGAACGCCTATTTGACCACAATGTTCTCTCATCTGTTCAAAGTGATGATGTTTCCGAAATATAAATGGAACAAATTTCATAAATATTTGAAATCAAATGCTGAAAGTCGTTTTAAGCGAGAATTAGCTTTATTTGCAGCAAGTAGCAATTGGAAAAAAATTTAGCTTTACTAACGATAAAGCCAACACTTGTTTAAAGCGAAAGAGTTTTCTCGGTGTCTGAAAACTTTGCCATTAAAATAAGAAATCGGATGTCAGATAACTTATTGAATGCATTAGTTATTTTGAAAACTCAATTTTTTAAAAGAAATAGTTCTGTGATGAACACATAACATTATTTCTATGAAATAATAGCGGTATTCAAAATTTAGAATACTTTCTCTAGCAAAGTAGTAAAAGAGCACTTTATTATAACTACTTTTTCTTCCCTGCCGTTCATTGAACCAGTTCCGCTACGTCAAATAAGTTAGCCACTGAGAATTACAACTAGTGAATTTTCAACCCAACGTTATTGACTGGTGAATTTAACACGGGGATGTCATAGCAGGTGGCCGATTGGCACACTTTGAATAACACTTCACTATTAAATTCAATAGTACAAATACTCCAGCATTTGAGAAAAAAAAGGAAAAATAAAAGCTCTTGTTTTATAGTCAAATGAGCTAATCACTAAGACACAGAGCTCTTATTTGTACTGCTATCTATTTGTTATTATGAATTACACGTGAGTCTACTCTTAATTTTTGCTTTTTTATCATCAGAGAGAACGAAAATACCACCGGCCACATTCAGCATTACATGTGGCCATCGAAGTGGTATATTTTAGAGGATTTTATTTTACTTGAATTTATTTTCAAAAACTAAAGGCGAATATCCGACTATTGTTTGTTACTGAATACGTTGGGGAAATGTAGTGCAAATGACTACCACTTTAGCAGACACAGTGAACTAGTTTGTTGTACAAGTAGTAATATAGCTAGTGTAAGGTTTCCAATTGGCACTTTTCATACTGCTGGGTTTACACTCATGCTTTTTAAATTCATGACATTTGATATTTCATTTCATATTTTTGTTTTGGAAATGAATTCAATTTTAAAATCAGAATAAAAAAGCTAAAAAGTGCATTACCAACGCAATTAACTTATTAATCGACAGCGAATTATAAAGGTACGTTCATAATTTATAAAATTTTGTGACATCTATTTACTCTATTACTGGGACAAGAGCTCTACATCATGAATACGCTAATATTTTATTTTATATTAACAAATGATCTCCAAATATTTTAAGCAACTTTTTGTTTGTTTTATGTTGGTACAATTGAATTGTAATGTATTGTTTTTCTATTTTTTGTAATAAAATGACACAATTTTATAAAATAATTGTACTGTTTACTTATTTTTCTAGTAGAAAAAAAATTCCCGGGATTTCCGGGAATACCGGGAAATTAAATTTTTCATTCCCGTTTCCCGGGAAATAAAATTATCCGGGAAACCCCAAACTCTAGCTGTATTGGATAATTTTTAAGGTCTTGCCAGTTAGAGGCTTATGGAACTTGTTCTATTGTGAAATTATCGCTTTTAATTCAGTTCTAGTTCAGTTTTAGTTCAGTTCTAGTTCAGTTCTAGTTCAGTTCTAGTTCAGTTCTAGTTCAGTTCTAGTTCAGTTCTAGTTCAGTTCTAGTTCAGTTCTAGTTCAGTTCTAGTTCAGTTCTAGTTCAGTTCTAGTTCAGTTCTAGTTCAGTTCTAGTTCAGTTCTAGTTCAGTTCTAGTTCAGTTCTAGTTCAGTTCTAGTTCAGTTCTAGTTCAGTTCTAGTTCAGTTCTAGTTCAGTTCTAGTTCAGTTCTAGTTCAGTTCTAGTTCAGTTCTAGTTCAGTTCTAGTTCAGTTCTAGTTCAGTTCTAGTTCAGTTCTAGTTCAGTTCTAGTTCAGTTCTAGTTCAGTTCTAGTTCAGTTCTAGTTCAGTTCTAGTTCAGTTCTAGTTCAGTTCTAGTTCAGTTCTAGTTCAGTTCTAGTTCAGTTCTAGTTCAGTTCTAGTTCAGTTCTAGTTCAGTTCTAGTTCAGTTCTAGTTCAGTTCTAGTTCAGTTCTAGTTCAGTTCTAGTTCAGTTCTAGTTCAATTCTAGTTCAATTCTAGTTCAGTTCTAGTTCAGTTCTAGTTCAGTTCTAGTTCAGTTCTAGTTCAGTTCTAGTTCAGTTCTAGTTCAGTTCTAGTTCAGTTCTAGTTCAGTTCTAGTTCAGTTCTAGTTCAGTTCTAGTTCAGTTCTAGATCAGTTCTAGTTCAGTTCTAGTTCAGTTCTAGTTCAGTTCTAGTTCTAGTTCTAGTTCTAGTTCAGTTCTAGTTCAGTTCTAGTTCAGTTCTAGTTCAGTTCTAGTTCAGTTCTAGTTCAGTTCTAGTTCAGTTCTAGTTCAGTTCTAGTTCAGTTCTAGTTCAGTTCTAGTTCAGTTCTAGTTCAGTTCTAGTTCAGTTCTAGTTCAGTTATAGTTCAGTTCTAGTTCAGTTCTAGTTCAGTTCTAGTTCAGTTCTAGTTCAGTTCTAGTTCAGTTCTAGTTCAGTTCTAGTTCAGTTCTAGTTCAGTTCTAGTTCAGTTCTAGTTCAGTTCTAGTTCAGTTCTAGTTCAGTTCTAGTTCAGTTCTAGTTCAGTTCTAGTTCAGTTCTAGTTCAGTTCTAGTTCAGTTCTAGTTCAGTTCTAGTTCAGTTCTAGTTCAGTTCTAGTTCAGTTCTAGTTCAGTTCTAGTTCAGTTCTAGTTCAGTTCTAGTTCAGTTCTAGTTCAGTTCTAGTTCAGTTCTAGTTCAGTTCTAGTTCAGTTCTAGTTCAGTTCTAGTTCAGTTCTAGTTCAGTTCTAGTTCAGTTCTAGTTCAGTTCTAGTTCAGTTCTAGTTCAGTTCTAGTTCAGTTCTAGTTCAGTTCTAGTTCAGTTCTAGTTCAGTTCTAGTTCAGTTCTAGTTCAGTTCTAGTTCAGTTCTAGTTCAGTTCTAGTTCAGTTCTAGTTCAGTTCTAGTTCAGTTCTAGTTCAGTTCTAGTTCAGTTCTAGTTCAGTTCTAGTTCAGTTCTAGTTCAGTTCTAGTTCAGTTCTAGTTCAGTTCTAGTTCAGTTCTAGTTCAGTTCTAGTTCAGTTCTAGTTCAGTTCTAGTTCAGTTCTAGTTCAGTTCTAGTTCAGTTCTAGTTCAGTTCTAGTTCAGTTCTAGTTCAGTTCTAGTTCAGTTCTAGTTCAGTTCTAGTTCAGTTCTAGTTCAGTTCTAGTTCAGTTCTAGTTCAGTTCTAGTTCAGTTCTAGTTCAGTTCTAGTTCAGTTCTAGTTCAGTTCTAGTTCAGTTCTAGTTCAGTTCTAGTTCAGTTCTAGTTCAGTTCTAGTTCAGTTCTAGTTCAGTTCTAGTTCAGTTCTAGTTCAGTTCTAGTTCAGTTCTAGTTCAGTTCTAGTTCAGTTCTAGTTCAGTTCTAGTTCAGTTCTAGTTCAGTTCTAGTTCAGTTCTAGTTCAGTTCTAGTTCAGTTCTAGTTCAGTTCTAGTTCAGTTCTAGTTCAGTTCTAGTTCAGTTCTAGTTCAGTTCTAGTTCAGTTCTAGTTCAGTTCTAGTTCAGTTCTAGTTCAGTTCTAGTTCAGTTCTAGTTCAGTTCTAGTTCAGTTCTAGTTCAGTTCTAGTTCAGTTCTAGTTCAGTTCTAGTTCAGTTCTAGTTCAGTTCTAGTTCAGTTCTAGTTCAGTTCTAGTTCAGTTCTAGTTCAGTTCTAGTTCAGTTCTAGTTCAGTTCTAGTTCAGTTCTAGTTCAGTTCTAGTTCAGTTCTAGTTCAGTTCTAGTTCAGTTCTAGTTCTAGTTCAGTTCTAGTTCAGTTCTAGTTTAGTTCTAGTTCAGTTCTAGTTCAGTTCTAGTTCAGTTCAGTTCATTGAAAATTTATTTATTGATTGTACTCAGTAAAATTTCGCATAAAATCGGTATATGGTTGTATTTAAAGGCCGATTTACATTTAATTTTAATTTTCAGAGTCTCATTCTTACATCATGCCCATACTGTTTTTAAACTGAATGTTCGTCATTCCAATTAAGTTAATTAGTATTTGTTCATTTCAATTTACTTTGTTTTATGACAAAAGGCATACATTTTTCCGATAGCAGTGAAATTTAAAAAATTTTAACAATTTTATCTTATAGTTGGGTTGTTATTTTATTTTTAAAATCAATATTGTACTACATGATGTAAACACGTAGTATGTACGTTGCATGCCATGTCCAATGCATTTTACATATTACATGGTCGTACGAACGTCTGTCTGCGTATACATGCTGTCTTCATTTAATATAGTAAATTAAAACTCATAAATATTTATGCTTTTAATATGAAAACCAAAGCATAAAAGAAAAAAAATAATAATAAATAAAACAATACGACTCATTAACTCAATGCAAAAAAACGGAGACAAAAACAATATTTATACACATTTTATTGTTGGTATCTGCCAAAGTTTGAGTTCACACATTGATTCATACTAACAAAGGTCTAATAGAGATGGTAGCGAATTTATTTAGTTGTAGAAATAAAGTAGTACAGGACTTTGTAAGTTCTAGATTTTAAAATATTTATAAATATTTGAAACATTTTGCAAAGGTATTCACCACGTATACGTTATATTTAATTAATACTTGAAATAAATGTTGATCATACGTATAATAAATATTCAACATTTGTTTAAGAAATTTTTCAGTTTTCTTGTATAAAGTAACAATAAAAAATAAAGAACTTTTTTTAATGAAAAAGAAAAAAGTACCTTTAGTTTTCATCACTATTAAGTATATGCAGTTAGGGTTCATATTCCCAAACACTTACAAACATATGTGTTGCATGGCAATAAACAATTTTAATTATTGTACTATTTTTGCAAAAATCACACATAAAATAAATGTTTACGTTTTAAATGTAATTTACATTCATACATATGTACGAGCATTTATTGTATCTCTGCAGCACTACATGGTCAAACACATACTTGGCCATTTATATGTATGAAGGAATCTATACATGCAACCAATTTCGATGAAATTGTGTAGATAATAGTAGATTCTTATTTTTGCCCGATTATACTTAAACAAATTGATTGGTTTTGGAAATAAAGCTGAGTACTTTTTTTATTTTATTTATTTCTTTTAGCTTAAATTGAATGGCATGAGAACCCCATTTAATTCATTGCTTTTTGCTATTTTTATGGTGATAAAAACAGAAAATAAGTCAGATTAATTACAAACAAGTAGATTCATTATTCGATACCAGTGACAGCAGCAACAATAAAATAAAAGCGATAAAACCGTGAAAAAAGTTGAATACGTGTTTAAAATTAAAAGAGTTTAAATATATAACAATATGTTATAATGTATATTTATTTTAATGGAGTTATTTATGTGCAACATAAAATAAGCAAACAGTATCTAAGAAACTCATAACACAGTTTAAAAAGAAAAATATTTTTTTTGTTCATTGAATGAAACATATATTTTCTAGGTCTTGTTACGGTAGTTGATTAACTATTTTCTGTTTTCTGCTGTAATGCAATGTTTGTACCTATCAGGGGTATGCCAAGGCGAATTTATATACAAGGTGGTGTCGGTGGCGAATTCAGGAAAATACGAGAGAATTCATTTATTTTTTATATATGGAGTTTGACATTCGAAATAACTCTCTCATTGTTTCGAATGTCAAAGTCCATATATATATTTTCCTGAATTCGCCACCGACACCACCTTTGATATAAAATCGCCTTTGGGTATGCCTTCCTTTCAAATCTTCTTTACGAGAGAGCTGTCGTAAGTTCTTGACTGTGAACTTTAAACTACTAAGGCGAATACGACGAGATTAATGCTTCGGCTCCAGATAGGGTAGCGACTAAATATGGGAAAGTGCAGATATGGATGCAATCCGATATAAAAGAGGCTTCTTTTTTTGAAGTAAACCCCACCAAACTGGCATTTTTCTGGATAAAATGGGGTATGCAGGTTCTGTTGTGAATTGGTCTCTCTCCATATGTGACTATTTTGTTTGTTAACAAATCCGTTATTCCTGCTCAGATAGACAATTTTGTGAGCGATTCGATAACTGATTTTCGAAGTAAATTTGGTTTGCCTTGTTTAAGCTCCAATCTACACATCATGATCAATGTAAAAAATTTTGCAAAGTATGACAGTTCATTTGACAGTTCGTAAGTTTTATCGGTTAAAAAAAAAAAAAAAACTACCCTTTATTATTCAAAACCACATTATGCTGTTGTCATCCATACATTTGAAATTCATTTAACACTAAACAAAAAGTAACCCAAACCAATCCAACCAAAAGTAATAACTTTAATTTATTTTATTTGAAAAACCAATATTTTCTGCTGAAATATCATTTATTATAGTTTATTTTTTTATATAAAGCAAAAAACTGAAGCCGATGCGAAAAAAGAGAAACATATATAAATATTTTATTTGACTGCTGTTGTATTTATTGAAAGTCTTGCGGCAAGTTATTCAATTTATTAAAAGAACACCACCCGAGGCTGAAAAAGAAGTGGCACAACAAAATGTTGCAAACAAAGCATCATTTGTCTTTTGCACAAAATATGGTTTGGCCAGTGGATGTATGTAGTTTTTTTTTTTTTTTTTTTAATGCTCTTTATATTCCTTCTATTTGAGATGTATTTAGTTTTGTTTCTGTCTTGCTTCAGATAAATGTTGAAAATTGCAGTTGTGTTGCATTAAATTTCCTTCCAGTTTGTGTTTTCCTTGTTGTGAATTTTTTTATGAAACCTTATCTGGCCTTCTATTTTACCAAACCCCCCCACCCCTTTTATCGATAATAGAATTGAAGTTGTGGTACTTGCTGCAATATCAATAAAGTGTTTTGTAGAGTTAAAAAAAAGAAAAGAAACAACCAACTTTCTATAATTTTTATACCCTTCACCTTCTTAAGAAGGGTATATATAAATTTGTCATTCCGTTTGTAATTTCCACAATATAATTTTCCGACCCTATAAAGTATATATATTCTGGATCCTTATAGATAGCGGAGTCGATTTAGCCATGTCCGTCTGTCTGTCTGTCTGTCTGTCTGTTGAAATCAATTTTCTGAAGACCCCAGATATCTTCGGGATCCAAATCTTAAATAATTCTGTCAGACATGCTTTCGAGAAGTTTGCTATTTAAAATCAGCAAAATCGGTCCACAAATGGCTGAGATATAAGGAAAAAACCAGGATAACCTCGATTTTTTACCTATTTTTTGACCTATATCTGGATTACTAAGTCATTAATATAGACAATATGGATATCTAATGATAGATATTTCAAAGGCCTTTCCAACGACGTATATAAGACCATAGTAAGTTGGACCTACAATGGGTCAAAATCGGAAACAAATTTTTAACCCGAATTTTTTTTTCACCAAAAGTTTTTTTGGCTAAATATTAAAAAAAAAAATTTTAAATTTAAAAAAAAAAGTTTTTTAAATTTAAAAAAAAAAATAAAAAAAATTAAAAAAAAAATCGAAAAAAAAATTTTTTTCAAAAAAATAAAAAAAAAACAGCTGGAAAAAAAGTTAATTTTGTTTACCTAAAAATATTAAAAAATTTTTATTTTGAAGTATAGTTTGGTGAAGGGTATATAAGATTCGGCCCAGCCGAATATATCTCTCTTACTTGTCTTTGAATATTTTTGTATTTTTGTTTCACTACTCTTAAAAAGGCTGTTCTTCTAAGCCCCATAAAATTTACAAAAAGGCTAACTGTCAAACGAGTTCACTTTTTGACATTTATGATCAGAATTCTCTGTACATGAAAATCAGTGATCGGACGACTGTTTTATCGTAAAATTGTTTTCAGTGATGAGGATCATCTTTGGCTTAAGTGAGTCCGATCTACAACAGATTCTACAGACATCATTACATCCAGAAAAATACAACGTTTGGTATGTCATCATTTTTGAAGAAATAAGGTCTGATGATGCCACCGGTAGCTCGCGTTACGGTGAATGGTGATCGTTATCGCACCATGATCATGATTTTTTGTTTGCAAATATGAATGACATCGATCCGGGCGAGATGTGGTTTCAACAGCATGGCGCTACGTGCCACACGCCGACCGCAACCATCGGTTTACAGAAATCAGAATTTGACGATAACTTGATTTCGAGATATGGAAGGTCGTTCGATTTGACACCTACCGATTATATCCAGTGCGTCCACCTGAAATCACTACTTTATGCTGATCAGCCAGCAACAATTAACGGCCAACATTTATTTCGTGCTTAAAAAAAAACACCCTTTGGAATTTTTCAAAATATTGAGTACTGACGCAGTTCAATGATTGCATATTGCAGAGAAAAATTTTGTTAGAAGGAGAAGTAGTTGAAAGAAAGAATGAAAACAAAACAAACAAAAAATTGTGAAAACACTTGAAAACTATAGCTTTTTATTCGTATGGACATTAGGGTGGGCCCAACAAAAAGTTTCCTTTATTTCAAGATACCATTGAAATACATTTGAAACGAATGTCAAAAAGTCATCATCAGACTTATAAAATTTTTTCCAAAAATTTTAAAGAACTTATTTAGAGTATGATAATATTTTTTGTTTCCATTCTAATAACACCACCCTAATATATATACATACATATTTTTTTTCGTTATTTATTTCTTTATTCAATATGCTACTTACACCATAAAGTATTTATATTAGATGAAAGTTCCATTCAATTGCAACAAATTGCAAAAGAAAAAACTTAGAAGACATCAAAATTTAAAAAAAAGAAAGCAAGAAAGAAATGTTAAAGCTGAAGTTTGAAATTAAAGGAAACGGCTATAATTTAAGATGTTACATATATGGAAAAGTAATAATGAAATTATATAAATATTTACTAAAGGATATCATTTAAAATAAATTATTTGGAATTAATTAGTTCTTGAATTGCTGACTAAGTTTATGATCAATAGAGTGCATTGTTTTTAACAATATTGCTGTTAATGCTATTGTGAGTTTAACTTAATGATGCGGGACTTTTTTAAATTTTAAGTTTTTATTTTGAAATATTTGTACAATAGAAATTTATTCAAAGTATTGGCCATTGTTTGCTATGACGTTTTCTCATCTTTACGGCAACAAAAAGACTGCTCATATTTTGAGGTCAAGAATGAATCAAGCCAATATCGGATACTCTGTTCCAAAGTGAAGCGTATACCAGAAAGAGGGTTCTACATCGATCGAAATAAATAATGCGGTGAGGCAAAGCTTCCTAACTACTTAATACCCAATACGTTTTAACAGGTATTGAAACATGTGGCCGAGCGGTTTCATATCTGGCCGCATATGTTGGTCGTTTTTCGGCCAATGCTCTCTTCAAACGAATCAGTTGCGTTCGGTTCCCTGGTCAAATTTCAGCAGCTCCCACCAAATAAAGAAAATTATCTTAGTGCCATGGATATTTTGCTTTTGTGTCGATTCGGCTGGTTGGCCAGGCTTCACTTCGCTTCATGTTATCGATATGGATCTATTTTGCATCGAAAGTAATGAATGATTCGGTGCAAAAAACATTTTCTTTTTTAGCGTTCATACATAATTTCGGACGTACCAAATCGTCTTTCAAGGTCTCTTAGCTTCAATTCGTATGGTATCCAATTTCCCAGATTTTGGATGAATCCTACTGTTCGAAGACATTTTGAAATTGCTGCTCGAGCAGCTGGCAATGATTTTGCAAGCTCTTATTGAGCTTCACAACAATCTTCATGGAGTAATGCCTCAATTTCTTGGTCTTCATTATTTAATAATTGTTTTATTATTTTAATTAGATTTTCTCTAATGTGGGCTTTCATTTTTTACATCCTACACCACCACAGAGCGATGATATTTGTAACGCCTACAAATATTGCTCAAGTACCCACTATTAAGTATGATGATCGATCCATAATTAGTCATAGCTCCCATATAAGGCCGGCTTCCAATAGTCACTTTAAGGAGCATAAATCTTTAAATTCTGTTTGGTATCCACATAAAATTCAACAAAAATAAGTTTCATATAGACACACAGAGAGAACATATACGTAATAGCAACCGAATTTGTTGCCAATCTAATAATTATGCGTTAGTAACCGAACAGTTGGGGCTAGAAAATTTTAGAAGGTTTAACAAAAGTTTGTTGCTTCAACCTAAATTCTTCTCTATATACTGATTTTGTGATTCTTGAACTGAAAAATTATAGTAGTAAGGTTGCTATTAAAAATCAGTTTTCTCTGTTCATAAATCTAAATTAATACCGATCGGTCCATAATTCGCTATGGCTCACTTATATGGGCAACTGCCGAAAATCATTCATGAAAGTAAATTATTGAAATTTAAAAAAAATTGTTTGCTTATTTACTCAGTGTAGGTTATTATATAGTCGGGCTTGATTGGCCATAGTTTATTACTTCTTTTATAATAAAGTAAAATTCATTGAAATCTGTCCATATTTGTAAAGATTACAAAGTTTGTACATCATCTTGCTATCGTACCAGTAGTTTGGAAGACACAAGTCAACTCAAGAGTTATAGAGAGCTATCTTGAATTTGAACAATATACAATGGCAGACTTTTTGGAGAGAGCTTTAAATAACGTAAATACTCTTGCAATTCAACTAGCTCTTGTAATTCCAGTTATTGAGGGTACATTAGCAATTGGTTAGTATCTACGTTAAAATCAAGAATAGTTTCTGCAAATCTTGGCAGCAGCGTCAAGCCCAAGCAAGTTGAATGTGCCCACACTAGGGTCTGAATTGAACTACTTTGCTTTATCGATGATAAATCTATTGTTATTTAACTATATAATAAAGAAATTAAAGTCGTTACGTACGATGTACTGATACTATTATCGGAATTATTTCTGGGCGTTATTAGTGACATCATGGCCACTGCTTTGGGGTTACTCAATAAATGGGCTATTAAAAGTGGTCTAGGGGTAAAAAAGGCAAATAGAATTGACACTGAATACTCAACACAGAGTCAAGAAGGCCTATTACACGTGTCGCAAGATATTCGGTGTAAAATATGGACTTCATGCTAATTTAGTTGAATGGATGGACAGCTACAACACATCCAATTCTTGCGTATTGATATTTGATAAAGTAGACTGCAACTAAAAAAAAAATCGTAGACCAGCTATATAACGCTCAAAGATATGCATGCATTGGAACTTCCTGGGGACTCACGTTGCAACGCGTTGTTATTGACCTTCACAAAATGGCCACTTTAATAGAGTATTAAAAGTTTTGGTCCACTTTCATGATAACTAGGAATTCACACATGCAGAAAAAAATATAGTTGTGCATGTTTTTTGTAAACATTTTTACAAGTTTTTTAACAATATTATAGTCATAGTACCTATTTATATGACGGTGGTAACTATAATATGATTAATTTTATGATTCACATGATTGTACGAACATTTCCTCCTAGCAATAGTTTTTTGAAGTATAGTTTAAAAACTGAAACTAAGGAATTTATAAATGACCTTTTTTCGAGAATGTTCCAAGATAAATAAACGAAACTGAAGACATTACTGAAACGAGTCATTTATCAGAACTTAATGAAACTATTAGCAGCTAGTTTCTGGGATAAAGATAATCTACATTCTTCGTTTAAACCTAGATTAAACTAAAAATTGTGTTTCTCACTTATTGTTTATTTAGTAAATAATTTAGGTTTAAGTCAGTATAAAATGCCAAAGCTGAAAAATAAAATAAACAATTCAGCACAGCAGCTCTCACATCAGTAGTACATTTTATATACATTAATATCACTTTTTCTTTTACAATGATAAAATTTACAAAAAAAAAGTTATGTACTCGGTTGCTTTTATTATAAAATTTAAAGTATTGCCATATTTATATGAACAATTTTGATTAATGGACATGTAATTTGACTGAAAAGTATGGCAATGCTAACAAAATAATCCATTATAGGGGGGTCACACGGTATGTATTGCATGTGTTTTGTGACATGTATTGGGACATTTTTGCACATGTAAACATGAACGTCCCGTCTGATCCATATGAAAGTTTGTGTATGGTAAAATACATGAGTACGCCTTATGAAATTTTTGGCAATAAGAGCTTGCTATATTTTCGTGTGTTTAACAGTTGGTCAATTCACAAGGTCTCTTATCATGTCATATTGTCATAATGTCGTAATATATCACGACTTGGCGGATCGGCTTAACCGACTTTTAGGCATTCGGCGTTGGTCTCTGCTGATTCGTTACGATAACACAATAAACATAGCATAGAAAGTAGTATTATTTTAGGTAATAAGCAATAAAAACCATCGTGAAATATTAGGACATTATGACATGATAAGAAACCTTGTGAGTATGTATTTTGAAATACAACACTGTGTCAGTGCAAGCATTAAATATATTTATTGTGATTTAAAAATGTTTTAAATAGATATATAGTTAAAAGCAACAAATATATAAACTACTAGAGGTTATGTAACTACATGCCGTGTGACCCCACTTTTAGTGAGAAACACAATCATCTGTTAAATCCCGGCTAAATATGTTTCAGGTTTATATATATAAGCTACGTTTAACTGACAAGTAAGAAACTAGCTCCAAATAGAACTTCAATGGTATAATTCAGGATTTTATATGCTTAAAAAAAACCTGAGCAAAGATTTGAGAAATTAAATAGTTTTATCGTGACTTACTTTCGATTTCTCCAACATCTACCTACAATCAATAAGAGATTTTTTGCCAGTCACGTTTTATTAAAACTAAAGAAAAATCGTTTAAAATTATATTTTTAAATTATAATCTATTCTTCAAAGATTATTTCAGAAGATCTCAGTAAAAACCTAAAAAAAAAACTAAACATGTGTATATAAAAAGGATCTCAAATACCATATTTCTTTGCTATTATTTAATTTTTTGTTGAAATGCTGAAATAAGTACACAAAACTCATGGTTTTATTTTTAATTTAAAACTAAAATAGAAATTACGCGGTTAATCGAATAATTTAGAATTAACTGATTATTTACCGATTAAATCTAAACCCCGATTATTCACTCGATTGGCCGATTAAACCAGAAACCCGATTTATTGAATTCACTATCATTTACTCAGTGCGGGGTATTATATGGTCGGGCTTGACCGAATACTATCTGTTGATTGATACTGGAAATGAGCATAACAAGTCTCCCCGGAATACTGTTTGAGCTGTTATAAATATGTTGATTATGACAACAAAGCTAAATTTTCCAGATTTCTTTAGCTTTTACAAGCATTTCTAGTTTCAAAGGTATAATGACATCTAAAGTTTGCCTAATTGCACCAAATTTAAAATATTTTTTTTAATTAATGCATAATATCTCTAAAACAAGATTTTATATTCGTAATCTGCGTACAAGAATACATATGGATCAGTTATTTTTATTTCAGAAAATTTAAAAAAAAACTTCATTTTGTTGTATTGTGTAATTGTCTTATAATAATTAATGCCGTGATGAAATTGAACACAAACAGGTTTTATATGAACCTAAATCTTTCTACCAACTTTTGTGAGTATCAGTCCATAATTGACCCTAAGGGGGGCCTTTTGGGGAGACATTTGTAATTTTTGTTCCAAAAAAACATATTTATAATTTTTTGAAGTTGTAACTATAAGTAAGGACTGAGATCGTAAAATTCTTAACACACGTTTTTCATTAAAACTTTTTAAAACTTTAATGTCAATTATGTTCATTTGTTGTTAATCTGATTAAAATGAGTAACGAGAAAAAAGTGCGTACTAAAATTATTAAATATTTTCAACAAAACCCAACTTGGTCCTACAAAAAGTTGGCCAAACAATCAAAGGTCTGCCGTCAAACTGTTTCCAAAGTTATTCAACATTACCGGGAGAACTTGTCCGTTGATAGAAAACCTGGTTCAGGTAGAAGCAAGATGTTTCTAAAGCCAAAAGAATAGAAAGCATTTGCAAAAGAGCTCCAAACACATCCGCTAGGGAAGCAGCTCGGTTAGCTCAGTGCTCGAACTATTTGGTACGAAAAGTTAAAGCCAATGCAGGTTCAAAAACATACAAGGCTCATAAAGTTCCTGACAGAAACGCCAAAGACATAGCACGGAAATTGTATGTTAAGAATTTTTCGATCTCAGTCCTTATATTTCCGTACTATATGGACTCCTGAAAAAGAAGAATTGCTACATAAAAATCCCTGCATAATTCATTTTGTTCATTTTTTTATCAGTGTGTTATTATTTTACACAGATCCAAGTAATAACTTTCGTAAAAATCACTGACAGTAGAAAATAAAATAACATAAAGCTCCACATCATATTTATTTAAGCATTTTTGTATTTAAATCATTAAACTTAATTAAATATATTGTAAAAAAAATCAAGCAAATAAACAATAAAATGTGAAAGATTATATTGTAACTGAGCGTTGGACAGGCATATTGGTTGAAGGGACGCGACTGTTTTTATTGTCCAACAGTGTGTTGTTTTTTGCTAGTATTAAACATGTATTGATGACAATTCATGCGTATTGACCAATTACGTGCATTTCCTGTGTTGTTAAATTAAAATTAAACAAGGAAGAGAGCTATCGTCGGCTATGCCGACTTGTATGTTCCCTTTACTATAAAGAGAAAACTGGTTCGTAGCAACCGAATTTTCGAATAATTTGGTTGCACATAAGTAGAACTTGTCGGTCTGTAAGCAGAAAGTCAATTACTAAAGAAAAATTTCGATTGAAGGTTGCTACACCTTCTAAAATTGTGTAAATTCAACTTAAAATACTCTCACTAATTGAGAATCATTCGATTGGCAACAAATTCTGTGTAGAGATATGATATGATTTTGTTTGAAGAAAATAACTATTTTTGATAGTTTGTTTGATTATATCTTAGCAGTTCAGGGACCCATTTTACTGACTCTCAATAGTAATAACCACGAAAGTATATCTGCAAATATATGCAAAATGTTGGATTGTAAGTTTCCTCTGCTATTGATTTTAAGGTACACATGGATATATGGATATAATTTTCATCTACGAGTCTCCCTCTTTCAGGACCTACAAATGAATTTTGTGAAAATTACAAACGGTCTGACATGAGCGTACTTTTCGACTTCCGACTATAAAATGCATAATAAACTATAGATAGATATTTATACTTTATGAACAATTGTTGATGTGTTTTTTTTTTTAATATTTAAACAAATTTAATGTGCAAATTTATAGCACAATGTTGCAGGCTTCACCGGGATATCAGGAAATGAATTGAATACTGTTAAAATTCAAAGTTAAATTTAATATGTCTTTAATTCAAAATTATATTGTATGTATCGGGATAACTTTTTACCTTCTGTTTTCCGTTCATGTTTTTGTCAACATAACAATAGTTTTTTGTTGTGGTTGTTGTTTTGTTAAACTTATTTTTAAATGTAAACTCCAGGACAATAAAAGTTTTTAATTATAACTAAATAATAGTTGTGCATTACAACATAAATAACATAAAATTAAAAAAAAAAAAAAAAACTTTGTTTTGTGTGTTTTTGTTACTATTTTAAAATGCAAACATTGTATATTTCCAGTATATGCTTTTGAAGTGAAGTTTTGTTTACAATAGAAAACTAATTATTTGACAAGAATAGTTGCTAATACAATATTTAGTTGACTTAACAAACAATTTGATACAAAACATACAAATTAAGGTGACCAGAAACCTTTAAATATAAGAAATATTAGGATATTTTTAATAAGATATTAAATTTTTTTAAAACAGTTTAAATCAATATTTAGGGGTGAAATGTGACAATCGTTCCAGGTGCTCTGACATTATTATTATATACTCCACACTATTACAAATTGCAATTGATTGATATTTGTTCTTGATTGATTGTTGTTCTTTGTTGCTAAAATTTAGTTTGCTAAAATATGGTCACCTATTTATACTTTATCAAAAAAAACATAAACAAAATACATTGCATAATTCTAAATTTAAAACAGAAAACAAATGTACACAACTACAATATTTTAAAAATTAGATTATTGTCTATTTTCAGTTTAGTTAAGTTTGTGAAATGGTGGTTAACCATAAAACTACAACAATATAAAACAAAACAAAATATAACAAAAAATAAAAACCTACATGTTTAGTTTACATTCTATTTAAATTCAGTTTTATTATAATGAAAAGCCTCAGTGCAAACAATGTATCCATCTATAATTATATAAAAAAGAACAAATGGACAATAAAAATTTAACTGAAAATAGTTTTTGTTGCAATTATTTGTTTAAAAATTTTTAAACAAAATAACAAACTGAAAAACATTTTGGAATGGGGGAGCAAAAATAATATTTAAATGGAGTCGTGTCACATTCATATACAACAAACAGTGTATGTGTAAAATTGTACATACATACATATTTATGTATTGTATGTAAACTATTCATGTCTCTGCATGAATCTCTGTGTTATGTTTACATTTAATTAAAAACCAATTCAAAAACTATTTATAGTAATTGTTTTCACAAAATATCATCCTTCGCAAAAACGGAGAACAGAACAGATTTGCAAAAAAAAAAAAAAAAAAAAAACACAACACAACACAACTGAAACAAAATGTTTAATTCATGTCATAAAACCACATAAAAATATTAAACAATAATGACAATGACAATATTTTATTTAAAATTGCATGCTGAACTAAATTGTAATTGTTGACACTTCAATAAAGCATGTTGGTTTTTTTCACTGCAAACGAAAAGGGTATGTAAATATGAAATTGTATTGTTCGAGAAAATTCTTAAATTTCAAAAAGAAGCTTTTTTTCTTTCCGTTCAACAGTTGTATATTTTTCTCCCTTTGGTGTTGTTATACCCTTCACAATAGGAGAATATATGTATAAATTTGAACTAGAACTGAACTAGAACTGAACTAGAACTGAAATGGAACAGAACTAGAACTGAACTAGAACTGAACTAGAACAGAACTACAACAGAACTAGAACTGAACTAGAACTGAACTAGAACTGAACTAGAACTGAACTAGAACTGAACTAGAACTGAACTAGAACTGAACTAGAACTGAACTAGAACTGAACTAGAACTGAACTAGAACTGAACTAGAACTGAACTAGAACTGAACTAGAACTGAACTAGAACTGAACTAGAACTGAACTAGAACTGAACTAGAACTGAACTAGAACTGAACTAAAACTGAACTAGAACTGAACTAGAACTGAACTAGAACTGAACTAGAACTGAACTAGAACTGAACTAGAACTGAACTAGAACTGAACTAGAACTGAACTAGAACTGAACTAGAACTGAACTAGAACTGAACTAGAACTGAACTAGAACTGAACTAGAACTGAACTAGAACTGAACTAGAACTGAACTAGAACTGAACTAGAACTGAACTAGAACTGAACTAGAACTGAACTAGAACTGAACTAGAACTGAACTAGAACTGAACTAGAACTGAACTAGAACTGAACTAGAACTGAACTAGAACTGAACTAGAACTGAACTAGAACTGAACTAGAACTGAACTAGAACTGAACTAGAACTGAACTAGAACTGAACTAGAACTGAACTAGAACTGAACTAGAACTGAACTAGAACTGAACTAGAACTGAACTAGAACTGAACTAGAACTGAACTAGAACTGAACTAGAACTGAACTAGAACTGAACTAGAACTGAACTAGAACTGAACTAGAACTGAACTAGAACTGAACTAGAACTGAACTAGAACTGAACTAGAACTGAACTAGAACTGAACTAGAACTGAACTAGAACTGAACTAAAACTGAACTAGAACTGAACTAGAACTGAACTAGAACTGAACTAGAACTTAACTAGAACTGAACTAGAACTGAACTAGAACTGAACTAGAACTGAACTAGAACTGAACTAGAACTGAACTAGAACTGAACTAGAACTGAACTAGAACTGAACTAGAACTGAACTAGAACTGAACTAGAACTGAACTAGAACTGAACTAGAACTGAACTAGAACTGAACTAGAACTGAACTAGAACTGAACTAGAACTGAACTAGAACTGAACTAGAACTGAACTAGAACTGAACTAGAACTGAACTAGAACTGAACTAGAACTGAACTAGAACTGAACTAGAACTGAACTAGAACTGAACTAGAACTGAACTAGAACTGAACTAGAACTGAACTAGAACTGAACTAGAACTGAACTAGAACTGAACTAGAACTGAACTAGAACTGAACTAGAACTGAACTAGAACTGAACTAGAACTGAACTAGAACTGAACTAGAACTGAACTAGAACTGAACTAGAACTGAACTAGAACTGAACTAGAACTGAACTAGAACTGAACTAGAACTGAACTAGAACTGAACTAGAACTGAACTAGAACTGAACTAGAACTGAACTAGAACTGAACTAGAACTGAACTAGAACTGAACTAGAACTGAACTAGAACTGAACTAGAACTGAACTAGAACTGAACTAGAACTGAACTAGAACTGAACTAGAACTGAACTAGAACTGAACTAGAACTGAACTAGAACTGAACTAAAACTGAACTAGAACTGAACTAGAACTGAACTAGAACTGAACTAGAACTTAACTAGAACTGAACTAGAACTGAACTAGAACTGAACTAGAACTGAACTAGAACTGAACTAGAACTGAACTAGAACTGAACTAGAACTGAACTAGAACTGAACTAGAACTGAACTAGAACTGAACTAGAACTGAACTAGAACTGAACTAGAACTGAACTAGAACTGAACTAGAACTGAACTAGAACTGAACTAGAACTGAACTAGAACTGAACTAGAACTGAACTAGAACTGAACTAGAACTGAACTAGAACTGAACTAGAACTGAACTAGAACTGAACTAGAACTGAACTAGAACTGAACTAGAACTGAACTAGAACTGAACTAGAACTGAACTAGAACTGAACTAGAACTGAACTAGAACTGAACTAGAACTGAACTAGAACTGAACTAGAACTGAACTAGAACTGAACTAGAACTGAAATAGAACTGAACTAGAACTGAACTAGAACTGAACTAGAACTGAACTAGAACTGAACTAGAACTGAACTAGATCTGAACTAGAACTGAACTAGAACTAAAAAATCTAAAACCAAAAAAAAAAATAAGTTTTAAATTTACAAACAAACAACAAGTTTCCATTTAGTCTATATATCAGAATGACTACTGCTCGTTTTATGAATTTTAATTTTATTTTTAATAAAATTATTTTGTTTCTAATTATACCCTCGAAATTCTACCTTTTTTTGCTTTTGCTCTCTTAACTGCCATCGTCAAAGATTGTTTTTACATTATGTATGTGTCCCAAATAAATTATTCATAGAGACGACATTGCCACACAAATGTAATAGGTTTGTTTACAATTTTCTGATGTCAATAGATATTTAAATGATTTTGTTTTTCTAATAAGTCTACTGCATAAATTCAGAGCGGCTTTTACTTGCTAATTTTTTCTTTTGTCTTTTTTCAACCGCATAATGGTGAAAAAGAAAATTTAATGAGTATAATACGAGGAGGACCTTTTATGAAATATTAAAATGATGAAATGTTTCAACTGATGTGTTGCGCAACCAAACAAACGAGCAGACAAAAAGATCAAACACAATTTAAAGATTTATGCTACAAAAGCGAAGAGCAGCGGAAAGACCTTAAATTCGTCAATATAAGCTTGTTAAATTTTTTTTTTATATTTTAAGGGTGCTAACATAGATATTCTGCTTTTAATATAATTAATGATTTAGTATCAACACAGCTGACTCCATATTATATGCTTTTGTTTATTTTTACAGAAAAGATTTAAAATCAAAAAAGGTTTATGAATGTAAATATGTATTTAAGCAAAATAAAGACATTAATGTACTTATATTTGTTTAGTTTAATTAATACCTTCAGGTTGTCAAAATGATTTAATTTAATTAAATTGAATTTTCTTCCTGTTTTGTTATTTATTTTACACAATTGTTTATTTAAGTAAACGTTTTATTTAAATATTTAATATTACAATGTAATGTCGTTGACGAGTATAGGGTTCAGCTTGTTTTTATTACAGTTTTAAGTTACAAAAAAAAACATTTTTTGGTAGCAAATATTTCATTTTGGTTAAAATTCTGAAAATTTAATTTGCGGCATTTCTCAGTAATGCTTATTAAATTTTCAGTATTTACAAATACAAGTTAAAAATTGTATTTAATTAAATTTATTTGAATGTTATTTTGCAATGAAAAAAAAATTTTAACACAAATTAAACACGCGCCATGTCAAATCAGGCATTAAAATAAAAGAGAGCAAAAACTAAAATAACATTACTGTTTGTTGTTTGTTTGATTGACAGTTACTCATGCCAGTTTGAAAAGCAACAACAACGATGGCAGCAGCAACAACTACAAGAAATCGACATGTATTATTACACACATGATTATACACATATGGGCATTTCCACGGTCATAAACGCAAAGTGACAAAAATTAAGAAATCTGAACAATTTTATATCTTATTTACATTTTTCGAAAGCATATTAAAAATGCAGGATTATTTCAAATGTTTAGTTTTTATTTGGAAACATTTGTACAACATAAATTTAGTCAAAGTATTGGCCATTGTTAACAATGACCTTTTTCCATTTTTCTGCATCATATGGATTGCGGGCCAAAATAACTGCTCATCTTTTGAAACCAAGAAAGATCAAACCAATATTAGATACACTGTTGTGAAGTGATGCGTATCCCAGAGAGAGCGTCCTGCATCGATCGAAAAAAAATACTAGTCGGAGAGGGTCTACACTATAAGGTGGGTGAGACAAAACTTCCCAACTACTTCTCTCTAAACAGTTTTTAACAGATATTGCAACATGTGGCCGAATGTTGTCATGATGGAATATTACGCTTTATGTCTGGGCGTCTTTCGGCCATTGCTGAACTGGTCAGCTTTTAGCAGGTCATAATAGATAGGACCATTTTGGTCCCACCAAATACAGAGCATTTTTATATGTCATTGATGTCAATTCAGCTGGTTGGCCGCGCTTTACATATGATCTCTTACGCTTCAAGTTATCGTAATGGATCCCTTTTTCACCGTAATAATAAAAAGTAATAATTTAGTGCAAAAATGATTTTATTTTATAGCGTTCAAACATTATTTCGGATATGCAAAATCGGTTTTCAAGGTCTCTCGGATTCAATTCATATGGTACTCAATGTCTTTGCTTTTGGATGAATTCTGCTGCTCGCAAATTTTTGAAATTACTGCTTGAGTAGCTCCCAATGCTTTTGCATGCTCTTGTTGAGTTTGACAACAATCTTCATGGAGTAATGACTCCAATTCTTGATCTTTAACATTTTATTTATGGTCTTCCGTGCCAAATTCACCACTTCTGAGCAGCACAAACCATCTCTCGCACGTTGAAGACGATGGAACACATTCACCATAAGCTTTGGTGGGTTTTAGCTGCACTTTGTTACAAATTAAAGAAGTAATGAATACTTTCCCGCATATGACGCTTTATTGGCAGAAAATTCGAGATTTTCGAAGCAAAAAAAACATTGCTGTTTACACAATAATGTTCAAAATGTTGTAAATCCCGCATCTGTTGTAAATCCCGCATTTATAAGTCAAACCATAGAATAATATATCCATAAAAGCGTTACTGAGAGCGAAAAACCTAAGTCTGTTGTCAAAGACCTAAGTCGTGAGAATGTATTAGTATATAGTTTTGAGGTTGTATTGGTGACTTTTCAATATTCACCAGAAACACAAGTTCTATAAAAATGTTTAAATTTTAATTTATTTAAATTTTCTTCTATTTTTAATGACAAAAATTTAAACTCTGTTCAGTAAATAAAATTCTACCACAAATAAAATTAAGTGTCAAAAATTAATAAAAAATATTTTTTTTTCGTTTGAGCAAAACTAACGTGTTTCGGAAAAAAGTGTGCTACAAAAAATTGTGTAGAATTCTAATAAAGTGGTTTGGTCTGTATTTAGTCGGAAAATCAAAGTTAAAATTTCAAGTATTTTGATGTGTCTTCAAGGGAGATTGGAGGACCTCAACTCGACGCCGATGATATCTGCTTACTCACCTACAAATTTTTAGACATGCACACTAAGTTGTCAGTAGTACAAGAAACTGCATCACACGCTAGCCTGAAAATTAACATTGGTGAAGCTAAAATAATGAGAATAAACTCTAATAATGAGCAAAGACTGTCCGTGTAGAATCAGTGGCTTGATGATGTAGAATCATTCTGTTACCTGAGAAGCATACTGGACAAAAGTGGTGGTTCTAAGGCTGACATCTCAAGCCGCATAAACAAGGCAAGGCAAGTATTCGGACAACTTAAGCCAGTGTGGAATTCAGAGTACATATTGTTACGTTTTAACCTTTTTGAAAGGTTGGTTTATTTCCTTTAAATAAACTAGATACTTTTGATTGCAAATAAAAGCAGTTTAGTAGTTTAAAATTGTAACAACAACAGAATTAAATAGTCACTCAGTGTCTTTATACACGTTTATCAATTCGCAGAAATACACACCCTTTATAATGTACAAGTATACACTGGCAATGCAGTTGATGTCTTAACTTAACGGATCTTCAAATTAGACTCACTCACTACTGCAACCTCTGCCACTATTTATACACGCGACATCTATTGTGAATCTTCTACAATGCTCTAGATCTTTCGATGTTAATGTTAGCAGCGTAAACATTTAGTGTTGCCATACTTACAAGCAATGCTAATAACCGCATGCTCTCAACATTGTTGATAAGTAAAAGCTTCCACTGATTGACGTGTTTATAAACATGATGAAAGCTTCAGGCAGTCGTTACAGACTATTAAATTCAAATCGCTATTGCAAATTCGTAACAATATCAAGACGTACAAAGCTAAATCTGTTCAACCGACAGCAGGTAACAATGCAAACTAGGCTGATAGATGAATTCAAGAAGAAATGGAAGTTTCTACACGTGCAACAACATGCAGCATGGATTTAAGAACAGTGTTTGCTGCTATGAAAGAAAAATTTAATGAAGTTCAGGAAACTTCTAAAGTCAACAACGAGAAACTTCTTGGCGACAACAAGAATCTTGGTGCTGAGATTAAAGCTGAAATCAAAGAAACTATTAAACACTTAGCTGAAATAGAGGCAAAATATCAAGAATTTTCTAGAGCCACAATTGAGAAAATTCAGGAAATGCCTGATGTTATTAACAACAGAGTGGATGTCATTGATAAAAAGGTGTCAGACTTAGAAACAAAATTGAATAATGTTCAATGTCAAGAAGTTAAGTATTTAGGGCATCGTGTAACAGCAGATGGCATATCAACAGATGGAGATAAAATACCAGCTGTAAAGGACTGGGCTCCTCCAAAAAATCTCCACGAATTGCGCAGCTTTCTAGGCCTTTGTACGTACTACCGCAGTGTAGCCGTAAGCTTATATGAGCTAACCCAGAAGTCGCGACCATTTCTTTGGAGTGAATCTCAAGAACAGGCCTTCCTGCAGTTAAAGGAATTGTTGTGTTCTAGATAGTGATGCGAACAGATACGTTATAGGAGGTGCGCTTTCACTGCCGAAAAATGTCTAAGCCTGAAAGAAACTACTGTGTAAAGCGACGCGAACCCCTGGCAGTATTAGAGTTTGTGAACCATTTTCACAAGTATCTGTATGGTCAACACTTCCAACTAAGAACTGATCAGTCTGCCCTCAGGTGGGTGCTGCAATTTAAACAACCTGAAGGGCAACGGGATAGTTGGATTGAGCGGCTTCAGAGTTATGACTTTAGCATCGAGCACCGGAAGGGTTTGAAACATGGCAATGCGGATGCGCTGTCACGACGTCCCTGCAATGTGGAATGTAAGCATTGTACAACAGCCGAGGAAAACGAATGTGTCATCGATGTTCGACTAATGCATATAGAGTCCAATGAAGATTGGTCTGTAGTGCAAAGAAATGACCCCGTACTGGCTAAAATAATATCAGCAAAAGAAGAAGGTAGATGGCCAGCCTGCAATGAAATATCGACCGAAAGTCCTCTGATGAAATCATATTGGCCGAATCTAATTGTGGTACCATCCTTTAAAATAAACGAAGTAATGAAATAGTTCCATGGCGGTCACAGTGCTGGCCATCTTGGTGTGACAAAAACCTTGGACAAGTTAAAACAACGTTTTTATTGGGTTGTCAGCAAGCAGTAGCCGAGTTCTAAGTACTCTGACATTATACTTGTCCTTATAAATGGTCTCCCTCAGAAAATGACTTTTACGTTCATAAGTCTTATAATAATTAATATCGTGATGAAATTGGAAATTGGACATATGATCCTATATATTTCTATCAACTTTTATGAAGATCGGTCCATCGTTAACCCATCTATCAGAAAAATATTTTATTTTCAATAAATAATTTATATATGATAATATTAACGTAAATTTCGTTTTAAGAAATTAAGCACTCTATCAAATTCTGAACAGTTAGACCATACATGATCCATGTTCCCATAGAATGTCATGATAAAAATAAATACAAAAAAAAATGTCATTAAAAGATCTAGGAGCAAGGAAAAATATATTTGCAGTTCCCAGTCCAATTTTCTCAGGACAACAACACAGATTAGCTAAAATTACATTACATTATAAATACTAAGAAATTGCTTAAAATAATGTTAGAAAAAGTCACCTTTCTTGAGGAAATGCATGTTTATGAATTTTTTACTCGCACTAACAATTTTTCGCAATATAATGAAGTTGTATTGAATTATAAAACAGTAACGTTTAGATAAATAGTAACGGTTTTTAAGACATATTAAAGTTCCTTTACTATAAGAAAAACTGTAATAAACTCCATTATTTCATTTCAATTTGACTTTATTTTCACAACATTGTTGTCCCTTTAGTTATACCCACTAGTGTGCAAATAACCATGAACGTATTCAGGCATCATTATTGCATAAAGTTGTCAAACTCATACCTTTAAAACACAAAATAAAACAGCAAGAATATTTTTTAAAGGATTGGTTACTATTTGTTTATTTATTTTACGTAGCCTCACATACATATCCATACTCATTCCCACACAAATGTACACATGCATGCACAAACATGATGCATTCTATATAAACATGCACATGGACATTAAGTAGATGCAATAATAACACACATTGTTATTTTTATTGTAAACCTGTACTCGTTCGTATAAGCTAAAGGATATGAGTAATTATGAGGGAAAATAATAATATCAAATTTAAGGGGAACTTTTTATTGAATGATTTAAAAATTTTGCTATAAAATTTTGAAACTATTTTTTTTTTTTCTCATTTGTATGGATAATTTTGTGTTGCCGAATTAATCTCGTTAGGGCTGAGTTGGAAACCAATCCACTTTATTTTTAAATTAATAAATATCCTAGATAACTTTTTCCGTTTTTTTTTATTAAGTGACATATTTTCCAGTCACGTTTGCAATAAGGATTAGTTTCAGAAATTTCAACTCTAAATTACATTATTGGTTTTACATACTATTTATATAGTGCTTTAATAATTTTAACTTGGACCACTTGTCGAACCTGGAAGTAGCTCGCTAAAGGCTCAACCTTACTTTTCATTTAGCCTTATTTTTCTTTCTACCGCTCAACTAAGTACTAAGATCGACAAATTTTTAACACACTTTTTTCATTAAAACTTTTCCCAAGTATTATTTGATTTTTTATTTTGTTTTTGATCAACTTAACTTTTTAAAGCATGTCAGTTATGTTTAATGTCAATTATATTAATTTGTTGTTATTCTGATTAAAATGAGTGCGCACTAAAATTATTACTAAATATTTTCAACAAAACCCAACTTGATCCTACAAAAAGTTGGCCAAACAAACTGTTTCCAATGTTATTAAAAAGTTCCAGAAGAACTTGCACATTGATACAAAACCTGGTTCATGTTGCTTCTAAAGCCAATAAATAGAAAGCATTTTCAAAAGAGCTGCCAGCACATCCGGTAGGAAAACAGTACGGTTAGCTCAGTGCTCGGTTTAAAAACATACGAGGCTCCAAAAGTTCCTGGCAGGAACTCTGCTAAAAATTTACAGGCCAAATACAGAGCACGGAAATTGAAGTCAAGTTTTATAAAAAAATATTCCTGCTGCATAATGGATGACGAAAAGTATGTTCTGGCAGATTTTTCGCAGCTTCTGGTTCAATATTTGTATGTTGCTGATGCCCGAGGGAATGTTGTTAAAAAGTTTAGGACTCAAAATCAGAAAATTTTCTCAAAAAGTTCTTGGTATGGCAAGCAATATAGAGTTGCAGCAAAAAAGCCAAACATTTTTTACAAAGGGCTCTATAATTACCGAATTTTTCAAAAAAGGATGTTTAGATTCATAAGAAATCTTAATGTGTCCACTTATTCTTGGTCTAATTTGGCATCTTGTCTCTATGATAAGCAAGGTCTTGAGTGGTAAAAGAACAATAATGTGGTATTTGTTTTTTTTAAGATGGGCAAATTCTTCAAACTGCCTGGAGCTAAGACCGGTGGAGAGATATTGGGCTCTTCTTAAAAGAGAATTGAAGAGCACAAAAAAGATGTCCAAAAGTGTGGAAGATTTTAAACGGAGATGGACAACCTGTTCGAACAAAGTGACAGAAACCACTATAAAAACCATAAGGATTTCCGAAAAAGGTTAAAAATCGGCACATTTTTGTAAATTGTAATAATTATTCCAATCCAATAATAAAAACATTTACTTTATTGGTTTCATTTTTATTAACATATATGTATGTTAAGAATTTTCCGATCTCTGTCCCTATGTCTGTATTGAATAATACTTTCCCTATCTATTAACAGCGTTCCAAATTTCCAAACTGCAATAAAGCAATGTTCTCTTTAAATTTTTACAAGTACCTTATTGTTGTTTACTTTCTTCTTTCATGTCACCCAAATTTATGACGATCTGTCATAGATAGCTCCCCTAACTCGAAATATCTTTAATTTTATAGTATTGTCCCAAGCTATTATACAGATGAGTTTCATGTAATCTTAAATCATACTAGCAAATTTTAAGTTCATATCTGAATACCACTTTTGTATTGATAGTAACCAAAAAATATTGTGGATTAAGCCATTTTTGCGCTGCTGGCCTTACAAAGGGTTTCCCAATCACCCGGTATTTCGGTAACTGTCACTTTTGAAGCTATTATTATTTGACATTTGACAAGTAGAAACTACGCCATTACTAAAAATGGAACGATACACGCTTCAACAACGCATTGGAATTATTAAAATTCACTACAAAAATGGTGAAAATCTTGCAGTCACAGTTCGCAAAACTAAAGCATTTTTGAGTCGTCGTGAAGCACCTTGTCGTACGGAAATACAGAGCTGTTAGGACAAGTAAGTGATGTGAAGAATAAAACTCGTGCACGTATCTTAAGAACAACTGAGAATATTGCTGCTGTAGCCCAAAGTGTTGAAGAAAACCCAGGTTTGTCCATTCCTCGTTGTTCTTTGGAATTGAGCATTCCACAAACGTAATTACACCGTATCTAATGGTCGGAGTTGGATGATATTGATCTGGACAACGTTTACTTTCAACAAGACGGTGCTACGTGCCACACAAGCAATGAAACCATTGCTCTTTTACGGGCAAAGTTTCCAGACCGTGTTATCTCTCGAAGAGGTGATCACAATTGACTACCGAAATTCTGTGATTTAACACATTGCGACTTTTTCCTTTGGGGCCACGTGAAAGATAAAGACCTCAAAGATAGAATTCGTGAGTCTATAGAGGACATAGGGCAGCCACTTTGCGATTTGGTTATGGAAAATTTCATGAAAAGGGTATGGTTCTGTAAGCGTGATCGTGGTGGCCATTTGGCTGATGTTGTTTTTCATTATTAACGGCATACCTTCCTCTTGATTATGAAATAAACATCCGATCATTTATCTCAAAAAATTCCATTTTTCTTTGAATACCAAAATAACACCTCTTGTTGGAAAACCATTTAAATAGACTTAAAAACAAACATTTTCAAATCGCTGGAAATATTATAATAAACCGCAACTTAAAAACTATAAATTTTTTGGTACCCCTTCGCCAAAGTGATTCACGTCAACCTCGAAAAAAGTCTTAATCTTTAGTGAAAATACTTTTTGCTCCAGCAGTCGGTGTAGGTTATATAAAATCGGGCTTGACTGACTATATTTTCATACTTGTTATTATTTCTATTAACTACCAAAGTAAAACTAGGCTTATTACTCCCAAGAAAGCTAAATGTCAAAATGTTCTAGTTTGTATCCAAACCGAAGTATGGAGCTTTAGATTTTAGAATCACTCTGTCACATGTTATCCCTCTCTCTCTCTTTCTCTCTTTATGAAAGTAAATATTGAAATCAGGCCCTAAATCAGTGGTGTTCAAAAATAAAAATGAAGATGTATTGATGAGAGAGCTACCCAGTAACCATAATGTAAAAAACTTAAAATAAGAAAAAAACTAAAAAAAAGTTTAGATATAGAATTTTTGTCAGATTTAGCCAAATTATTAAATGAATGTAATTTAAATGTTAAGGAAAAGAAAAAATATACATTATACGGCCGAAATTCTCTTAAATATTTTATTTATTGCTGACTTTGTTTTTTTGTCTTCAAATTTAATTGAAAAGCGTGTGTTTGCTATGCTTCGTCCAAAAACAACCAACAACAATGCTTAATGATTTCTGAAAAAAATGACGATAGTCCGCCGCATGTGTTTTCATCGCTTGCTCAACGATGAATGAATTAAAGTTTTTAAAAGAACATAACAAATGTGTGTTATTGTATGGCATGAACGTCAGTGCCCTAAATGCTAGTTCCATGCTGTCAAAAGGAAAATGAAAGAACTGAATATTTTTCATACAAATTTTTTCGAATTTCAACACCCTGTAACTGGCAGTGAGTTCCATATTTTATTTCAATTGGTCTAGTAATTTTAAAGACAATTGATTTGAGATGTCCGTTTAATACCCACCATTAAAAAGATGAAGGGTATATCGATTTTGCCATTCCGTTTATAACACATCAAACTATTTTTCGCAGACCCACATTTGTATATATAAGTGGCCTTTCATATTGTTAAGGTTACGAAGATTTTCGTAAATTTACACGCATACAACCCGATTGTAAAGAATAGAGCGTAAAAACAACAATAGAGCGTAAAAATACAAATATTTCATTCAGTTGCCTGATGTTGCAAATATTTTATTTTTTACCCATACATACACACAAATTAAATTTCTCTATTTACATAAATTCTGGGTCCTCATACGATTTTAAGACGATCTAGCTATGTCCGTCGGTATGTCCATCTACCTGTCTGTTGAGAACACGATAGAGCCCATACGAAAGGAGAGAACTGGCTAAACTTTTCCACAAAAACTTTCTCTTCAAAAGGTATATTTGTTATTGAAAATGGTCAATATGAATAATATGTTGATTATCTGGCAATCCTGATAAAATATTGCTCAAATTAATTCTAAGTGCTCTGAAATTATACTGTAAAGTATGGCGAAAATCGGGCAACATTTGGCTCTGATTGTTTTTTTGATATTATCAAATTGTTTATTGAATATGTTTTCTATTTATTTTTTTAGTTTTTGTATACATATATTTACAGAATATATAATGTTGAAAAATCTGTCACGTACGATATTAAATTTTATTTTTTATAAAATCACCCGAAGATTATTTTTATTTAAATATGACGGATATTAAAAGAACAATATTTGGTTTAGTGTAAGAAATTAAAAGAAAACATAACGTCTCTCACGATTCGCAAATTGTCGCATATTTCTTCATTTACCTCAAAATTACTTCCGATTTATGTCACGTACGATATACCCTTATTTCGCTCGATATCTTGGACAGCAATATTTCTAAAGAACTTATTATAATTTATATAATGATATTAACATAAATTTCGAAATTTCGCTCTATCAAACTCTATACAGTTCGGACCATGATTCAAGTCGCCATAGAAGGCCAAAACTACATATTGAGGGTGGGTATACAAGTTTCAGCATAGCTAAATATGAAACTCTTACTTGTTATGTTTACTTTTTTTTCGCGACTGTTATTTTTTAATATTTTCTCTGCCTGGGTGTATTCATTTATTAAAAAAAACAAACCGATTTATCAAAATATTTTCATTATTCTGCATTAATTTCTGTTGCATCATTGAATTTTTGTCATTGTACATTTTGGTTGTATTTACGTTGAATGTTGTTTTATTTCCTACCCAACCCCTACCCCACTTGCTGTTCTTTTGCTCATTGGTCATTGTGTTGTTGGTTGAGGGTTGCTTGCAACTTTTTTAGGTCTGCTTATCATTTATCGATCGATTTATAATATTTTTTTACTTTTTGTTTTCTATCATTTGTTGCTTTTAGAATATAGTGTTTGTTTTTCTTTTTGAAAATTTGTTCATTTTTGTAACAGTGAAGTGAATGGTTGGGAGATGTTTCTAGTTGATTGCATTTAAGATGAAAAATTATCTTGGAATTTTGAATTGTTTTAGTTAATGAATTTTGTAGCGAGAGAATTATTTATCTTTAATACTTAACTAAATAAATCTACTCGAAACAGCAAAAATGCTGGATATTTTTAAAAATGTTGAAAATAATCACTGATGTTAGTTCCTTTACAAAAACCTTATTAAATACATTATGTATTTTCTGTTTAATGGTTTTCACATTTTTCGTCTCAATAGCCATTACTATAACTTATCATTGATTCATTCATTCATAAATATTTTTTTTATTTTTTTTTATAAAACATTGACCATAAATAAACATGTTTGTGTCAGTGATAGTGGCGGCGGCTGTAATAACAATAATGTCAGTTATTTATCATACAATACAACGAATAACAATAAGAACGACAACTACAATGTACAATAATGAATGATTTGTATGTGATTTATTTCAAAAATAGAATAATAAAAAAAAAACATTTCTTTTTCACTCTGGTTTTTATAATTTTTGAAATTTCATTTCATTTTTTTTTTTACGAATTTATACATAAATCACCATAAATGACATGATGTATAATTTTTCATATTTTCACACACACACACACACTTACACCCATACATACACTTAATCTGACTTTGTTGTTACAAAACAAAAAAAAAGAAATATTATAAAAAAAATACCTATAGAGAAAATTAATTTATTGTTTTAAATTTATAATCACTTTTTTCAAATTTTATTTTATATTTTTACAGATTGATTTCCTGGTATCAGAACAATCAAATGCGATTGATTACAATTTCATAAGGTAAGATTTATTGCAAAATGTCAGAAACAACAACAACAGTTATATATTATTTTTAATATTTTTGTTAAAGAACATTTTACTGTATTTTTGCAAAAATATTTATAATAGGATTACAACGTATTTGTTTATTTAATTGAATAAAAATAATAAATATTACAAATATACACAAGGATAAACATGCATTGTTTATATTACATTAGGGTGGTCCCAAAAGAAGAGGTCAATGTTGCGACACGCAGATAAAAACATATTATGATAAGAATTATTATATTAGTATTATATAATATCATATTATGATCAGATATTGTCGTAAAATCATGGTCATATATGATTATTATATATTCTGAAGTAATCATATCATAATATGAACCAATGTAATTAAATTTATTATCAAATGAAATCATATTATGATAAAAGTTATTTTTGGGAATACAAAATTAAATTTGAATAGTTTTTAGTTTTCATTCATGATAAAACAATAACCAGGTAGAATCAGTAGGGAGAGTTTATAATTGCATGCCTTGTTATGTCAAATATGAGAAAATGAGAAAAAAATATATGAATAAAAATAATAAAAATTTAAAACTCAACGCCGCAAGCTGTACTCCATTCTTTAATTTTTTGTTCAGGACATTTTAAAATTCTTATATCCTTTTGTTCAAATGAACATTTACACACAGCACATTTCACACGCATATTTCTTGTTATATGTTTTAATGTTAAATGGATTTCATCACAAAAACTTTTTTTAATTTTTTATTTTTTATTTTGTTTGTGTAAGTCTGACAATTCAAGGCATGAAAAATTGAGAACTTACTTTTCTACTGATTCTACCTTGTAATAGTTATATTATGGTTTTCATTTAAATATTATTGATAAATTCACTGAAATTGTTTGTTGTTCACTTTAGAAAAACCATACATATTATACAAATGAATCTATAGAACAAATATAGCAACAACACATGACATTTCCTTACTATATTCAATAGTACTAATACTCCAGCATATGATTATAAACAGTTTTCTTTTGATATGAAACTTATTTGTATTGAGTTTTATTTGAATACCAACATTTTTAGGACTTTTATACTTGATAAAGTGATTTTCGGAAGTGGCCCTTATATCCCTTTGACGCATATGGGCAGTGTTGCCAATTCTTGATGAACAAAATGGGCTAAATACTTAGAAAAATAGGGCTAAAAAAGGGCTAACATTTTTAAACTAAAAAACACATACATTTTACACAAAAACAACTTAGAATGTTACATTTGGCTATGCCGAATAGACAAACAAAAATGTATGAATACATTTAAAACAGCGTATTATGTGGCCACACGTATATCATATGCCGATGTTTTTAAAACCTCGTGTTTACAATCTGGCCTGCAAAATGCTCCTGAACAAATTTTTTATCTGAAAGCCAAATATTAAAATAATCCTTTGTGATAACTTCGAAATCGATGGAGAATATTTTGATAAGTGAATATATGGCTAATATGCCTCTCAAATAATGCAGAAAAAAAATATTCTAAAAACAAGTAAGAAAGTATAGTCGGTCAAGCCCGAGCATATAATACCCTACACTAAGTAAATGAGCAAAAACATTTTTCTTTCAAAATTTCAATAATTTATATTCGTGAGTGATTTTCGGAAGTCAGCCTTATATGGGAGCTATGACAAATTATGGACCGATCACCATGAAATTTGGTCATATGATCAATGTTTATATGAAAGTTTTATATGTTGAATTTTATGTGTATACCAACATTTTTAGGAGATTTATGCTCGTTAAAGTGATTATCGGAAGCAGGCCTTATATGGGAGCTATGACTAATTATGGACGGACCATAATAAAATTTGGTGACATGAATTCCGTATATATAAAATTTATTTGGAGAAAAACTTGTGTAGATACCTATATAAATTAAACATTTATGACCGATAAAGTCGAATTTCGGGAGGACATTTGTATGGGGGCTAGGTGAAATAATGGACTGATTTCAGCCAGTTTCAACTGGCTTGGTCCATGGGCCGAAAAAAGCTATGTTACCAAATTTTATCGAAATATATCCAAATTTGCGACCTGTACATTGCGCACAAGGTTTACATGGACAGCCAGCTAGCCAACCCTACGGATGGACGGACTGACGGACATCATTTAATCGACTCAGAAAGTGATTCTGAGTCGATCGGTATACTTTAAGGTGGGTGTTCGACTAATATTTTGGGGCGTTACAAACATCTGCCCAAATCCAAAATACCCTCCCCACTATGGTGGTGTAGGATATAATTATACACGTCATCGGACAGAATTTATTTTCATTGGTCAAAACATAAATTTTGCCATTAGTTAGTAAACATATCAAAACTAAAAATATTTGGTCAACATAAATATTTAATTTAATTTTAGAAAAAAGTTAATTTTTTATATTTGATCAGATATAAATGACTAAACTATTATCGATAACGGACTGAAATTTTTTTTTCTAAATTGTTTGGATTGTAGTCTTCCATCTCCACGACCACGCTTAAAGGACCATATCCTTTTCATGAAATTTCCCATAATCAAATCGCAAAGTGGCTGCCCTATGTCCTCGATAGCCTCACGAATTCTATCTTTGAGGTCTTGAATCGACGCTGGGCTGTTGGCGTAGATCTTATCATTCACGTGGTCCCAAAGGAAGAAGTCGCAAGATGTTAAATAACACAGTCTGGACACTTTTCCCGTAAAAGAGCAATAGTTTCGTTGCTTGCGTGGCACGTAGCGCCATCTTGTTGAAAGTAAACGTTGTCCAGATCAATGTCATCCAACTCTGTCCATAAGGTACGATGTAATGACGTTTGTGGAATGCCTAATTCTAAAGAACGACGAGGAATGTACAAACCTGCCTTTTCTTCAACACTTTGGGCTACAGCAGCAATATTCTCAGTTGTTCTTGAGCGACATGCACGGGTTTTATTCTTCACATCACTAACTTGTCCCAACACCTCGAATTTTTTCACAAATTTCTGTATTGCGTTCCGAAAAGGTACATCACGACGACCTAAAAATGCGAACTGTGATCGCAAGATTTTTACCATTTTTGTAGTGAATTTTAATAATTTCAATGCGTTGTTGAAGCGTGTATCGTTCCATTTTTAGTAATGGCGTAGTTTCTACTTGTCAAATGTCAAAGAATAAAAGCTTCAAAAGTGACAGTTACCGAAATACCGGATGATTCAAAATAACACCTCTTGTTGGAAAAACCTTTAGATGGAATCTCATCAAACGAGTTCAAGGGGTACGGCAAGGCTCCGACCTTTCTCCTACTCTATTTCTTATCTTTATAAACGACCTTCCATGTCAAACTTTGAACCCTATCTACTCTTTTACAGATGACAGCAACATTTGCCATGCAATATGCGTTCAATTATATACCAAGCCTGTTGGAGATTGGGGCAATGATACAAAACATGAATGATACGCTTAACCAAGATCTTGTGACAATCTCTGAATGGAGTTGTCCGAATAGAGTCGATTTCAAGGCACGCAAGGCTCAATGTTGTATGTTAACACACAAACGCACAACAGATCATGTTACTTCATCTGTTTCTATGGGTGGTGTAAATATTAAGGAATCAGAAGCTCTTGTTGTGCTAGGCATGAGTATTCAGTGCGATGTCCGCTGTACAAAACATATTTTTCGAGTGTTGAAAGAAGCATTCAAGTGCCTCGGTTTTCTAAAACGGTGTAAGACATATTTCACTCCATCTGATCTCCTTAGTATTTACACCACTTATATCCTACCGAAAATGGAATACAACTCCCATGTATGGGCCGGAGCTTTGAAGTCTATCCCATAACCTATTTTCCTAGTTACAACACAATGCTTTGCATGAGTAGGGGTCGTCCCCTGAGCACTGGTCCAAAAACTGTGTCTAAACTGTGTTCCAAAAAGAGGCAATGTTTGTAATTTTTTTCTAGAAAGTGATTAATATTGTTACGAATGTGCAATGACGATTTGAATTTAACGGTCTGTAACTACTGCCTGCAAACATTCATCATGTTTATGAACACTTCCATTAGTGGAGACTACCATTGTTTGTAAGTACGGCAACACCAAGTGTTTGCGCTGCTGGCAATGACATCGAAAACTTTAGAAATCGAATGTACTAGTATGTCCGTTAAGAATATTGTAGATGATTCCTGATAGATGGCGCGTGTATAAATAGTGGCAGAGCTGGCAGTCGTGAGTTGAGTTTATTATTGGCGGTGTTAGAGTTAACATCAAATGTCTTGTGCATTTAAGGTTGTACGAAATAGAGTGTGTGTGCATTTCGAATTGCGAATTGATATATGTGTATAAAGACATTGAGTGACTATTTAATTCTGTTGTTGTTGTACATTCTAAATAAATAAAGAGTTGTTACAATTTTAAACTACTAAAACTGTTTTCATTTGCAATCAAAAGTATCCGGTTTATTTAAAGGAAATAAACCCACGTTTTTAAAAGGTAAAAACGTAACAATATATTGGGTGAATGACTTAAAAATGCGAATATAGCTCTGTTACTTGTTTTTTATTCCAAACTATATTAAATCATTTTGTTTATTTTACTTTTTCCATGAAGAGGTGCTACCTATATCAATTAAATCGAAATACAATATGATTTAATTAAAATTCCAAATTATACACTTTTATAAAGACCTACAGAGAATTTATATTTTTAAACACATATAGATTTATTAATATGGTATTTCAATCTTTTGATACGTAATATTCTTCTAAAAACATAACTGTTTAAATATATTTAAGGAATATTTGACAAAGACCTTTTATGTATAGTTCAATACTAACAGCATTCTTAAAGACTTGAGGTTTTATAACTTGCACTAACCAATCTAGTAGCAATAAATATTTACACCACAAATATATATTTTATGTTTTTATAGTATAAAGTGCCATGAGTTTGTATCTACGCCTTTTAAGCACTGGTGGTGGTGGTAGAGCAGTTAGGAAGATGGTTACTAAATAAAATCCGTTATATTGTAATATGTCATGTCAATACAATGGGGTCATTTATCTGTCAACTCAAGTATCACAGTTTAAGTTTTTGATTAATGCTAAATGGACAAACTCACAGTCACACAGATCCTATACACATGCATTAACACAGACGTGTAAAAGTAATAATGGACAGATGCAAACACATGCATAGATTTGCAAAAAAAAAAAATATATATATATATATCTTCTGTGGACACTCACACACATATCAAACAAAGTGTTTATAAGAGAGCAATCTGAAAAGTCTTAGAAATAGCATTAAGATTAAATGTATAGAAGCTCAATTAATGAAATTTTATTAATTGAGCTTCAATAGATTCAACAAGGTTCGGCCAGATTACGACATTTTAACAGTGTTCTTTATTATCCTACATAAATTAATGTTTAGTTTAAGATTGTCTTTTATGATTTTTTTAACATCTTCTACACTGAAATTGATTAGCTCAGAGTCTGTTCCTATGCGAACAGGTAACTCCCATAATACAAAATTATTTCTTGAGGGGATAGGTTGGAACACATTACTCATATGTTGAGCCTTATCCTTTGTACTACGCTGCCTTCCAATAATATCATGCGTTCAATGAATTATTTAGAAGCTGTGCTTGGAAATCTTTTGTTGCAGTTGTGAAAAAATTCTTAGGAGTTCAAAAGTTTGAAAATTATTCTTAACATACATATATATTAACAAAAATTAAACCACTAAACTTATAGTTTTTATTTTTTTCCATTTAATTGAAAATATTATTACAATTTACAAAAAATAAAATTTTTTTAATGTTCTAATCAATAGGGATGAATTTATGAACCTTTTCCGAAACCCCTCCATTAAGGTTTTTATTGAGCTTTCTTTCGCTTTGTTCGAACAGGTAGTTCATCTCCGTTTAAAATCGACCACACTTTTGGACACCTTGTTTGAGCTCTTCAATTCTTTTTTAACACGATCCTTAGCTCCAGGCAGTTTGGAGGATTTGCCTCACTTGGTACAAATACCACATTATTGTTCTTGTACCACTCAAGAGCTTTCTTACAATAGTGTCAGGTGCCAAATCAGGCCAAAAATAAGTGGAGACATTTAGAAGTCTTATGAGTGGAAGCATCGTCTTTTGTAAACATGTAAACATGATGTAAATTTCGGTATTTATAGAGCGCTTTGTGACAAGTGTTTGGCTTCTTTTGCCGCAACTGCATATTGCTTGCCATACCAAGAGCTTTTTGGGAAAATTTTGTGCCTTTGGATCCTAAACATTTCTACAACATTCCCTCGAGCATTAGCAACATAAATATGACCCGGAAGCTGGGAAAAATTTTCCATACGTACGTTTCGTCATCCATTATGCAGCAGCTATATTTTTTGTATAAAATTTGACTTCAATTTCAGTGCTCTGTCTTTGGTCTTTAAATTTTTTGCAGAGTTCCTGTCAGAAACTTTATGAGCCTTGTATGTTTTTAAACTTGCATTGGCTTTAACTTTTCGTACAAAATAGTCCGAGTACTGAGCTAACCGTACTGCTTTCCTACCGGATGCGTTGGGAGCACTTTTGAAAATGCTTTCTTTTTTTAGGTTAATAAACATCATGTGGACGATTCCTTCAACCTGAACTAGGTTTTCTGTCAACGGACAAGTTCTCCCGGTACTGTTGAATAACATTGGAATAAATTTGAAGGCAGACCTTTTAATGTTTAGCCAACTTTTTGTAGGGACAAGTTGGGTTTTGTTAAACATATTTAATAATAATTTTAGTACGCTTTTATTTCTGGTCACTCATTGTAATTAGATTAACAACAAATGAATATAATTGACATTAAACATAACAACTGACATGTTTTACAAAGGTAACTTGATCACAAAAAAAATAACATAATACTTGGGTTAAAAGTTATAATAAAAAACGTGTGTTAAGAATTTTTCGATCTCACTCCTTAATATGATTTTATTGGATCATAAATATGATGGATCATACATAGGATTTTCTTTGGTTGCTTTGAATCACAATATGATCACATCAGAAAATCATATTGGGTTATAAGATTAAACTAGAGTAATAAGAAACTATTAAGTTGTTATATTACGACTACATTTGTTCATAATATGATATTTTGTGATACTTATAATGATCATAATATGTATGTTTGGACTACATAATCATAATCTAATCACAATATTTTGCTCTTAGATTATGTTTACCACAACCATGTTTTTTACCTGCATGTAATATGATTTCAAAGATATGATTAAATCCATAATCATATTGTGCTCAAACACCATCATTTCCTAAAGATAAAATCTTTGCAAGAAGTCTATAGGTAAAAAAATAACAAAAGTATTTGGTTTTTAGTGAATTTGAAAGGACTTCTTATTCTGCCCTGTAAAATATCAAAATGCTAGTATTTATAACCATAAATACTGTGTACATAAAAATGTATTTGTGTGGCCGTATTCATATATACATATATGCATGATAAATGTTTACTGCAACTGTACATAAATACATATGTACATTTCATTGTTATCTTACAAATGTTTGTATGAGTGAGTGAATGAGTGTATCTATGAAAGTTTATTTATTTCGTTTTTTTTTCTGTTCCACTAGGTGTCCCAAATGTGCCGATGTACTACATACAAGAAAAACACAGCTTTTAGTTTGTTAAAAACAAAACAAAAATTGTAGTTTATCTTTATTTTGGTTGAATGTATAGATCAGCGAAAGGCAAACTCACACCACTACAGTTTTTAAATATTGTAGTTGTATGAGTTGAGTAAAAAGTTGAGAAAAAAACAAAAACAATAACTGAAATAAACAAGCATAAAAACGAAAATCGTAAAACAACCTGCTTCTATCAATGCTCATGCGAGACCACAAAGTATACAGAGGCGACAAATTTGACAGTTCAAAAACACTAAAATCAGCTTTTTTTGAAATAGTTTCGCTAGAAAGAGAAAACAAATTTGCTGTTTAATACAGACAGTGCGTTAAAACAAACAACACTATATAATAATAAAAAATAAGCACAAAACAAAACCAGTTGAAATTGTTTCGAGTGAAAGAGACAATATTTTTTTTTTGCCGTGACGCCTCTGTATACTTTGTGGCGAGACTAACTGGTTTTGATTGTTTTTATACAATGTGTGTGCTTGCGTACATGTGAAAACAAAAACAAGAGAGCTCATTTGAGAGCTCAATGCCTTTCGCTGGTATAGATAGATTGTTGTATGCTTGCTGCATGTATTTGTATTTTTACTTCTACACATTTTTTTATGTACAAAATGTAAGCGTTTTTGTTTGGATGTGTGCTTGTGTGTAAAATATCTACAATTCATCAATCACTCAACATAAATTGAAACATTTATCAAAATAAAAATTTCTAAAGTAGTTGTTATTGTTTGTCGTGTACGGTATGTAGTGTATTTATTTGCCATGTATCACTCACTACAACATACAACCACATGCGGCAACTACTAACAAAGGGCGGTCGGTATCTTTGCAAAGGATATAATAAAAATAATATGTTTCAGGTTTTTGTAATTTTTTATTGTAATTTTCGTAATGAAAATAACAAGACATTAAAGACAAACATAAATTAAATGTTGTGGCATTGGTTATAAGAAGTTACTACAGAAAAGTTTGTATATAGTAGTGATTTAGTTTTACAAAATTTTTTTAAGAATTTAAATTTAAAATTGCACATCAGGACAAATAAAAAATTAAAGCAACGCCAAAATCTGTACAAGTTCCATTTACTTTTAAAAACAATAGAATTTTAATGACTACAAAAACAAATTTTTAAAATGTTTGATTGTATAATTATGAAAAGTATAAAAGCACACCCAGAGAAATAATGTAGCTATACATTGTGTAGCTAAAGTAAACATGCTCCAAAATCTAGAATTGTTCTAGGTGTTGTTGAAACACGTTGTGTAAAATATTAGGACGATAGGAAAACGTTAACGCACAGTGGTTTAGAAACTTTTTTTTTTTTGGAAATAATTCGGTATATGGACTGAGATCGAAAAAACCTTAACACACATTTTTCATTAAAACTTTTAACCCAAGTATTATTTGATTTTTTTTTTATCAAGTTACCTACGAAAAATATGTCAGTTATTATGTTTAATGTAAATTTTATTCATTTGTTGTTAATCTGATTAAAATGAGTGACCAGAAAAAAGTGCGTACTAAAATTCTTAAATATTTTCAACAAAACCCAACTTGGTCCTACAAAAAGTTGGCCAAGCATTCAAAGGGGTGCCGTCAAACTGTTTCCAATGCTATCAAACAGAGCCGGGAGAACTTGTCCGTTGATAGAAAACTTGGTTCAGGTAGACTTGGTACATTATGTTTCTAAAGCAAAAAAAATAGAAAGTATTTTCAAAAGAGAACCCACACATCCGGTAGGAAAGCAGCCATGTTAGCTCAGTACTCGGACTATTTGTTACGAAAAGTTAAGGCCAGTGCTTTTAGACCATACAAGGCTCAAAAAGTTCCTGACAGGAACTCTGCTAAAAATTTAGAGGCCAAAAACAGAGCACGGAAATTGAAGTCAAGTTTTATAAAAAAATATTCTGCATAATGGATGACTAAACGTAGGTTCTGGCAGAGTTTTCGCAACTTCCTGGTCAAAAATTTTATGTGGAGGGAATGTTGAAGAAATGTTTAGGACCCAAAAGCAGACAAAATTTCCCAAAAAGTTCTTCGTATGACAAGCAATATGCAGTTGCGGCAAACGAAGCCAATCATTTGTTACAACGGGCTCTATAAATACCGAAATTTACATCAAGGAATGTTTACAAAAAAGAATGTTTCCATTCATAAGACTTCTTAATGTGTTCAGTTATTTTTGGCCTGATTTGGCATCTGTCACTATGGTAAGAAAGGTCGGAAGTGGTACAAGAACAATAATGTGGTATTTGTACCTCAAAACAGCCCGGAGCTAAGGCCAGTAGAGAGATATTGGGATCTTATTAAAAGAGAATTAAAGAGCACAAAAACAGTGTCCAAAAGTGTGGTAGATTTTAAACGGAGCTGGAGTACCCGTTCGAGCAAAGTGACAGAAAGCACTATAAAAACGTTAATGGAAGGTTTTCCGAAAAAGGTTCAAAATTTCATCACTAGTGATTAGAACTATAAAATTATTTTTTTTTTTGAAAATTGTTATAATAATTTCAATCAAACAAAAAAAAGTTAAAACTGTAGGTTTAGTGGTTTCGTTTTTATTAACATATATGTATGTTAAGATCTCACTCCTTATTAGGAACTATTGGAGATATTTCACATGGTTGGAGCTGAGGTGTTTTTGAGTTGATTTGCGTTTGTTCAGCTTCCTAGCGCTAATGGGGGCTAGTGTGTGGCCTCTCAAAATTGGTCACCGGGTTTAAAAATTATTTTAATACAATTGAATTTAACGGTCTGTAACGACTGCCTGCAACATTTATTATGTTTATAAACATGTCCATCAGTAGAAGCTTCTACTTATCAACAATGTTGATAGTATGCGGTTATTAGCATTGTTTGCAACACTAAATGTTTAAGCTGCTAACATTAACATCGAAATCTCTAGAATTCAAACATACTAGTTTTGACCGTTAAGAACAATCTAGGCTACTCGGATGAAGATAGCAGTGTATTATAAACGTGTGTGTGTGTGTATTAAAAACACATAGTGACAATTGAGACTGTTGTTGTTGTACATTTGAATAAATAAAGAGTTGTTACAATTTAAAATTTAATTTAAAAGTTACCGGTTTATTTAAAGGAAAAAAACCACAGTTTTTAAAAGGTAAAAACGTAACAATTGGTCAATTCACAAGGTCTCTTATCAGACATATTGTCACAATGTCCTATTATATACGACTCGGCGGCTCTGCTTAACCGACTCTTAGGCATTCGACGTTGGTCTCTGCTGGTTCGTTACCATAACACAATAAACATAGCATAGAAAGTTGTATTATTTTAGGACATTGTTTGCTTGAAAAGCAATAAAAACCATTGTGAAATATTAGGACACTAGCTTGACCCGTTGCGCTTCGCTACCCCTGTCGTAGTCTATGTTGGAAATTTCAATAAAATCGTTTCGGCCGTTTTGTATTTATTGTTTAAGAACTAAAGGTACCAATTTTACCGGTTTTCCCCCTGTTTACCCCTTTCTGGTCCAAGTATTGAAAAAAGTTATAGCCTATTGACGCTTCAAAGTAAGGATCTAGCCACGTTCCAAATTTCAATAAAATCGATTCAGCCGTTTAGGCGTGATGCTCAAACAAACAAATAAACAAACAAACTTACAAAGCCATTTACATATTTATATAGATGACATGATAAGAGACCGTGTGAAATGACCAAATGTATTTAACATTTTTCTTTTTTTATATTAATACTTTACGGTTTTGGGGGGGAGAAATTTCCTTTTTTTCTTCGATTAACTTCGATTAACTTACGGAGAAAAAAGATCCAACCGAGTGAATCAGTTGGTAGCGAATTTTAAATAGATTGTTGCTTTGTTCTATTATATGAAAGTAGTTTTTTGGCTAGTTGTTCTAATAACTTTATAAAGACACAAATCCTTATACAAATTGTCTCTTATAAAGGGTATCTTATTATTAAGCACTTCCAATCCTACATTTCTTAAATTTAAATAAAACAAAGTGTGTACAAGATACCATGGAAATATCAAATTATGTATGAAATGCAGTATGGTTTAAAGATTCGCCGTAGATTCGCTGGGTGGTGCACATTCGAAATATCAAATTTTTCATGACTCTGGCACATTTATCAGGCTGAATTTGACCTACAGTATGGGTTATGTTGGTGTGAAGGCCGCTGTAGTAAGTATATGGCTTATTCATAGACCTGAGACTTAAGAAAACCGCACAAGAAAAAGCCTAATGGGGTCAACCCGTGCTCGTGCAGAACGTCCAATGTGGCCATAATAACTTTATAATTATCGACCTATAGCCTCCGCTGTTGACGGTGATGGGCTGGCCAATGGCGTTCTCAAAGAAGTATAGGCCGCCAGCCCCAAACTGTTACTTTTGCGGGATGCATTGGATGTTTTCAGCTCTCATGTAGATTAGAATCGTCCCAAATTCGACAATTTTGTTTGTTGACATACTCATTAATCCAGAAATGGATTAATAATTTTCCAAATATATCCCTGATTTCCTAAAGCAAACTGAATAAATGACAGCCAATTCTATAAATGTAGCTTCAACAATATGGTCGTAATCAACTTTCAAAGTGCGGAAGTCCCTATTGAAAAACCCTTTTTAAATGTTTGTAGTTTGATTTGAAAACCAAAACTTTGGAATTTTTCTAAGAGTTAAACTGTTTTTTTATCCTTTTATACCACAAATTCTGAAAAGAAATTTATTTAAATAAACAATAGCTTTTTAATGATTTTAATTACTAAGTTTTAATATACTTTTTCTCAATATTCTATTTACAGGTAAACAAATACATACATATTCAAATACTAGCACAAACTTTCTGTGCAATTGCAGCTCTTAAAAATTAAGCGAGTATCGAAAAATGCATATCTTTACCCCAGCTTAGGATTCTAAGAACGGCTTAGCAATGAAAACAATGAGATAAATACATCTAAAGAAGGATTTATAAGGTCCCTTTGTTTAAAACCATTATATAAATAAAACTGGACAATTTGTTTATGCATATTTTCTCTAATGCTCAAATGAGATCCAAAATATCGACAAACATTTAAAAAATACAAGCATAGAGAATTATACATAGAGCCGCGACATACAACAAATCATAGGTGTGTTACATCCACAAAATACATTAACTAACATGCATTTAGTTGTTATGTTGACAATTACGTCTCGTCTCTATGTTACCCTATGGATACAAGTATGTCACAGACTTCAAATTCGTACGAAAGTGAAAACTAAAACGTATATATTTAGCTTCTATAGAAAATAAATGAAAATATTTTTAAATGTATCATGTATACCTTATAGTTCAGCTGGTTTGAGTTCTTTTTTACAAAGTTTTAATTTTTTGATGGAAGGTACCATTATACTAAATGAAAAAATGTTGTAAGATTCTGAGATCTGAGATCATAAATGGATTTTTGGCGATTTAAAAAAAAATAAAAATTGAAACTCAAGATGGCGGGTAATTTTGCTAATTATGCGTAAACAGCCATATTTACAACGTTGGTATCTTTGGTGACCTCCACTGAAATTATCTGGCAAAAATGTTCGTGGTACAGTTAATCCTAAAATGTCCTTTAGGACTTGTTTTGATTTTCTCGAAAAAGAGGTCAAATTGACCACTAAAGAAAGAAGCTAGATGAATAAGATCTTCCACAAAAATGATCCCTATAAAATTGCTCAATATTACTCTGACAATAAGAATTCTCTCAGACATTAACTCACAATATTTTTTTCATTTAGTATAATTCTTCCTTCGATCAAAAAATTAAAACTTAAACCCACTGTAAAAAAAAAAAACTCAGACCAGCTGGACTATAAAATTATTCTAAAAAAATTATCTACTCAATATATTCTTTCAGAACTATTCGCTATTCTGTTCCAAAAATGCTGTTTGACAGTGTAATTAGTAGCTATAAAGAGTTGTTCGAGTATTTTAATATGTTTATTAATGAACAGACATAGAGAGGCAGGCGGAAACAACACAACAAACTCATCATCAAACATAATTTTATAATTGATTATTTATTATTTATATTATATTATATTATATATTATAAAACAAACAATAAAAAAAAAAATCTCAAATACATATAAATATTTATTATTTGCAATACAAAATATACAAATAAAAGCAATAAAATGTTCATCCAATTCACCTTTGTTTTCATTTATTTTATTTACATTATTTAGTTAGTTTTCTTTCACATACACTATGCACACGCACATCCTCACTCACTCATTAAATAAAATTTTAAAATTTTTGTCTAATTCACAAAATCACTTCTTAATACCCGGCTTGCAGAATGTGACAAAACACAGCAAGGGGTATTTTTGCAAATTTTTTCCAAAAAAATCACAGCATACCTTGGGGCGCTGAAAAGTATTTGAGTCGTCCTGTTTGACAAAAACCCACACAGGGTGCACTGTATAAAATATTCAGCCTGAAAGTATGTAATGAAATTTTTTTTAAATTTTTTAAACAAACACTTGCTGTCTTATATGGGATTCTGCAAGCCTGGTAATAAAACTTAAATTTCAACATAATCGAAATTTTGCAAATATTTTTTGATGACGGTAGGGTAGGTATGTGTATACAAATATGTATACATACACTAATTTAACGTGAGGGGAAAATAAAAATTTAAGACAAAAGAAAAGGCTGGTGATGTTGTTAGCTAGACTGATTGAAAATAAAGACGGGAAGAAAAAAACGAGATAAATAAATGAAAGAGAAAGTTTTACTAGTACATATATTTATTTATTGTTTATTTTTTAAAAATAATTCAGATTCGTTACAGAATATATGTGTATATAGTATAAGCTTTATTAAAAAATACAAATGTTGTTTAAATTATATTATTAAATTAAATAAATAATACAATCAAATAGAGAATATTTTTTAGAATTTAAAACATTAAAATTAAATCAGAAATAAACAATTTTTAACATATTTTTAACATTAGCTAAGAATATTTTGTGGAAACAAACAAGTTGTTAATATTTCCTACATAAAGCTAAGGTTTATTTATTATTTACTTAAGATTTTAATTAAATATAAATTACAGTTTTTATCAGTAGATTGCTTTAATTTATTGAATCATAAAGTGCACAATAGAATGCAAGTATATAAAACAAACATCGGATAAATCGCATTTACGTCTTTGCTGGCACATACTCTGGATTTTGTCGAAATTCTCCACGAAAATTTAGCTTAAATATGGCTGAACTTCAATAAAGCAGGGTTGAATTTCATTCACCCTTTTTCTATTTGGCGTTTGGTTATCGATAACAGCGTTTTGTACTTTAACCTGACTTATAAAAGTATAAAATTCTGTCAATATTAACCATTTGTTATAAGTATCGACGAAACGTATACCATTTTTTGAGTCAATATTGACGACGATGTCGACGACGCCAAATAAAATAAGGGTGATTCTTTAGTGCATGGATGGTTGTGGATCAATGGTGTTAAATCCCACGATTCTGATCACCAAAACGACGAGAGAGTACATGACGAGGAAATGTGTATGGTAAAAGGCATCAATATCATCAACTAAGGCAGAAAGAAATATGTTATCGTGTAACAGTCAATGCTCATTTTCAAAGAAGTAACATCCACTGATGCCTTCAGCTCAAAATCCTCATCAAACAGTGACACGTTGTAGATGCATTTGTTTCTCGAGAATCAGATCTTGCTTCTCTAAACCCTAAATTTTAACAACTAATAAGCCATCAATGTGAAAATAGGCTTCATTGCATAATTTTGTTATAAAAAACCATAACTGTGGCCGCCAAACGTTCATTATTTTTGAAATATTGTTCAATAGTTTCTTGAAATTTGTGTAATTCTTCGTTCAAGTTTTTTCGAGTAATTCTCATATGTATTCCAATAGAACCGCAAACAATTTTGGAACAATTTAACGCACATCATGATAGAATTGTTCAGTTTAGAATTGTTGCTTCTTTGTGTTTTTTTAAGGGTTTCAGCGAACGACAAGGCATAATTTTTCATTTCAGAATTATAGCTTCTTTGTGTTTTTAAAGAGTTTTGTTCAACTTTTAACCATTTATTGGGGTTTTTGCAATACGCTGACAGGAAAACGTTGTAACCTGTTAAAGAAAAAAGAAATAAACATAAAATTAAAGTTTTTTATATTTTATATATAAAACATAGCTGTGCAAACATTAAATATATACTCAATTGCCAAATGGATTAACTCCGTTTACATTCTGTATGGCCTACTTTTACTAAATCAGTTTAAAACTACATTTTACAGCATTTAAGAAGAGTTTTTTTCATACTAAACGTTTCATACTAAAGTTAATGTTAAAAAGATTTTTACTTCTATAACATTTATGTGATGTTACATATTTTTACGTTTTTACCTTTTAAAAACGTGGGTTTATTTCCTTTAAATAAACCGGATGCTTTTGATTGCAAATAAAAAGCAGTTTTAGTAGTTTAAAATTTTAACAACTCTTTATTTATTTAGAATGTATAACAACAACAGAATTAAATAGTCACTCAGTGTCTTTATACACGTATATCAATTCGCAGAAATACACACACACACTTTATAACGTACAAGTATACACGTACAAGACAGTTGATGTTAACTCTAACACCGCCAGTGATCAACTAAACTCACAACTGCAGCCTCTGCCACTATTTATACACGCACTGCCATCTTCCGAGTAGTCCAGATTGTTCTTAACGGTCAACTAGTATGTTCGATTTCTAGAGCTTTCGATGTCATTGCCAGCAGCCCAAACATTTAGTGTTGCCATACTTACAAACAATGTCAATGATGGACGTGCCTTCAAACATGATGAATGCTGCAGGCAGTCGTTACAGACCATTGAATTCAAATCGTCATTGCACATTCGTAACACTGTCCCCCACTTAAGCCTGTTCATACCGAATAGGCACAGATTCACCTTTCCAGTGGTCAGCTAGTTGTTTCAGATGTTTGACCTTAATTCTCGCTAAAGGTCTTTCACTTTTCCGTATTCTATAGACCATGTCATCCAACCTCTTAACCAACCTATGTAGTCCCTTCCAGTAACTCTGTCGTTTGGAAGATAAACCTTTACCACGTTGTGAGCTACATCTGGCCTTCACTTGGTCGGTGGTCATTTTAATTCGTCTCCGAACGAGTTCATGTATTTCCTTGGAGAACTCATTGGCAGCACCCTTCTCACAACTATTCACTGCCTCTGCTGAAGCACATTCACCCATCTCGGAAGCCGTCCTGATTACTTCATCCACAATATCGGCAACAACAAAGACATGATTTACGCTAATACCACCAATAGTTAGTTGCACATTAACTTTACCATGGACAGTGACAGGCTCTCCAGTAGCTGTGCGTAGACTTACATTGAAAATTGGTTCAATTGCTTTCTTTACTAAATCTGATCTAATAATAGACTGGGACGCTCCCGTGTCCATAGTAAGGATGTGCTTCTGACCGTTGATATACCCACTAGCAGTAAGATTGTTATTTTCCTGCTGCATTACTGAAATGGAGATGGTAGGGCCGTCAGGTGTCAGATTCTGTCCCACAGTGCTAGCTCGTTTTAAAGGTGGTTCTTGTAATGCTTGTTGATTCGACTGCTGGTTGTTTATTGGCGAAGAAACATATCTGGTTCGGTTTCTTGGTACTCTACAGTTTCGCTGAATGTGACCAATTTTACCACAGTTATAACATTTAACTTTGGCTTTACTTTGTTTCTTACTTAAAGCCTTTAAAACTGCCTCTATTAATTCCTTTAATTCGTTGGCTTTATTTCTCTCATTTTCAGCGACAACCTCGATTTTCCGCACATTACATATTTGGGGCTTTTAGTGAATGATGACTTTGGTGTGGCACATACCGCATATTTTATTTCAGGATCACGAATACCATTCACAATTGCCTCTATCTTCAAATGCTCCAAAGTCGGATGGTTTTTTCCCTGGATAAATTAGCTGTAGCATACGCTCGATTTCCATCGCAAAGTCTTGTTGCGTCTCATTGGCATTCTGTACTCTACCACGCAATTCCATTCGGTATAATTCTTTTTATGTTCGCCACCGTACTTACGTTGTAGCGCCTCCATTATGTCATCATAACAATTTCTGTTACTCATATTCTATTCGAAAAATCTTAACATAGATATATGTTTATAAAAATTAAACCACTAAACTTACAGTTTAAAATTTTTTTTTATTGAAATTATTATTAATTTTTAATAGTTTACAAAAAATATAACTTTTATAGTTCTAATCAATAGTGATGAATTTATGAACCTTTTCCGGAACTTTGTCTACCAAACTTTTTTACACCTTTTTGTGCTCTTAAATTCTCTTTTAACAAGAGCCCAATATCTCTCCACTGGCCTTAGCTCTAGGCAGTTTTGAGGATTTTACTCTCTTGGTGCAAATACCACATTATTGTTCTGGTACCACTCAAGACCATGCTTACCATAGTGACAGGATGTCAAATCAGGCAAGACACATTAAGAAGTCTTATGAATGGAATCATCCTCTTTTATAAACATTCCTTGATATAAATTTTGGTATTTTAGAGCACTTTGTAACAAATGATTGGCTTTTTTGCCGCAAGTGCATTTTCAAAACGAACATTTCGTCATCCATTATGCAGCAGGTATATTCAATTGCTCTGTCTTTGGCCTCTAAATTTTTATCAGAGTTCCTGATAGGCACTTTTTGAGCCTTGTATGCTTTTAAACCTTCATTGGCTTTAACTTTTCGTACCAAATAGTCCGAGTACTGACCTAACCGGGATGCTTTCCGACTGAAGGTGTTAGAAGCTCTTTTGAAAATGCTTTATATTTTTTGGCTTTAGAAACATCATGTGGACCATTCATTCTACCTGAACCAGGTTTTATATCAAAGGACAAGTTTTCCCGGTACTGTTTAATAAAATTGCAAGACCTTTTATTGTTTGGCCAACTTTTTGTAGGACCAAGTTGGGTTTTGTTGAAAATATTTAATAATAATTTTAGTACGCTTTTTTTCTGGCCACTCATTTTAATCAGATTAACAATAAATGAACATAATTGACATTAAACATAATCACCCCTATCGCCAAAACATGTGAAATTTATGTTCCCATGAAATATCCATTTCCCTCGAAGGGGAATTTGCTATCGTGATATTCCCTTAAACTTTTCATTCACAATAGTTATCTTTGTTCGTAACATATGTTTATTGTTTACAAAATTCCATCTAAAAATTTCCCATGTAGGGGAATTTTTTCACGTGAACAAAGTTGATGAACGAAAAATGGGAAAAGGGAACACATTTCATGTGAAATATTGTTTCACGATAGGGGTGAATAACTGACATGTTTTACAAAGGTAACTTGATAAAAACAATCAAATAATACTTGGGTTAAAAGTTATAATAAAAAACGTGTGTTAAGAATTTTACGATCTCAGTCCTTAATAAAAAATATGGGAAAATTATAATTGCCATACGGCCTTTTTTACATGTTCTAACTTTGGCTGCGTGTAACTTTTCATAGGGACGAGTTAACTGTAAGCAAACTGTTTTTATTTTTTTCGGAATTTTATCACAATTATAGCAAAATAAAAATAAATAAACCAACATATATATTAAACTAAAAGAGATAACTCACATGTGTATGTAATGTATTTTGTATGTATGTATGTATTTTTTGTAGATCTTCTCAAGGACTATTTATAGTTTAAATTTCAACTAATTCGGATAATAGGGATAAAGGGATTTTTGGCGATTTTTTTAGAAAAAATGTGAAACCCAAGGTGGCTTTTAATATTGATAATTATGCGAAAAAAGCTTTATTTTCAACTTTTGTATCTTTCGTGACCCCCACTGAAATTTTCTGGCTAATATTTTCGTAGAATATTTTAATCCATAAATGTCCTTTTAGAAAGCAATTTTTTTTGATTTTCTCGAAATAAGGGTCAAATTGACCCCTAAAGAGAGGAGCTAGAGGGTCAACATCTTCCACAATAATGATCCCCATAAAATTCCACAATATAACTCTGACAATAAGAATTTTCTCAGACATTAACTTACAACATTTTTTACATTTAGTATGACGCTCCCTTCGATCAAAAAATTAAAAAAAAAAAAACTCAGGCCAGCTGGACTATAAGATTATTCCATAAAAATGATCTACTCAAAATGCCCTTTCAGAATTATAGGGTCTCCATTCTGTTCCAATCAAAAAGTCTCAATTTGTTGGACAGTGTAATTATAATAATTATCAAACTTTTTTGAGATTGTCTCACATTTTGGTTTACAACTCTGTTTCCACTGTACCGATTTAACCGATTTTCAATAACAAACAGCATAGAACAATGAAAAACATTATTTTTGAAATCCTGGAAAGTTTGTTTGTGTGTTTTGGACGTGAGAGTGTTTTACTCAGACGGACATAGCTACATTTCTAATACTCATTTAGCGTTTCTATTTTTTATTGTAGGATTTAATAACGACGTACAAATTTAATCTTTTATCTTTTACCAAAATCAAAATGGTAAATCTAAGTACTTAATTTTTCATGCCCACTCTTTATACTGTTACTAGATATTTGTAAAATAAATGGCAATCCATAATATAACTTTGGGGGAAAAAAACAAGTACAAGAGAAAATATTTTTAACAACTATGAACAAATAGAAGAACAAAACAACAGCAGTAAGGAAAAAAAATTAAAAGACTTTTCAGTGCGACGAGTAGTTGTTCATTTTTTTGTTCTTGTTTGTAACAAAGCAAAAACATTATATATAAAAATAAACTTTAGTATCATTTGTAAAGTGTCACGCCTGTGCATAAGATTAGTGTCTGGTATCTTTGCAACAACATGATACACTTACATACATACATACATAAGTATAGACACATACACAAGCAGACGCTAATACATGCAACAAACACTCCCTGCTACATCTAAGTTTGAATGTTTTAGTTTGGTTTCTTTTCTTTTAATGGTTCTCTATCACCATCACTATTCTCCTATAAAAACTATTTCTACGAAACATACAAAGACATTCATACATTCGAGTACGTTTCCTATCAGTTTTACGAAGGCAGGCTTAAGAGTCCTTTCGATATATCACACAACACATCTAGTGGCATTTAACCGAATCATAAAACCATTAAGTTTCATAATTAAAATTTAGTCGTGTTTGATTTGCCATCCTATTTGAAGGGGGATTGCCGCATAATCAACATTATTCTGCGGGATATTTGTATGGGGGCTAGGTGAAATCATATACCGATATTGACCATTTTCAATACCCAATAAAGCTTATAAACACAGAGTATTTGTTGAAAATTTCAGTCAGCGAGCTCTTTTCAACAGACACACAGACGGACGGACATAGCTAGATCGTCTAGAATCTTATGAAGAAATATATATATTTATGTGGGTCTGCGACAAATATTTTGATGTGTCACAAACGGAATGTCAAATTCAATATACCCCCCATCTCTTTTGATGGTGGATATAAAAATTATCATCGAAATACGTGGCAGCAATAAATCTGTCCCTTTCTACTTCCCAGTTATAATGGTCGCCCCGATTAGACCACTAGTTGTTTTATTGTAAGTTGAGTGCCATTACAAATTCGCTCCTATAAAGTACAAATACGCAAAAAATCATACAAACACACATTCTCCTTTAAAGGTTTTTCCAACAAGAAGTGTTATTTTGAATCACCCGGTATTTCGGTAGCTGTCACTTTTGAAGCTTTTATACTTTGAGATTTGACAAGTAGAAACTACATCATTATTAAAAATGGAACGAAACACACTTTAACAACGCATTGAAATTATTAAAATTCACTACAAAAATGGTAAAAAGTCACAGTTCACAAAACTAAAGCATTTTTGGGTCGTCGTGAAGCACCCTGTTGGACCGCAATACAGAAATTTGGTGAAAAAATTCAAGTTAGTGATGTGAAGAATAAAAGCCGATCACGTCGCTCAAGAACAGCTGAGAATATTGCTGCTGTAGCCCAAAGTGTTGAAGAAAACCCAGCTTTATCCATTCCTCGTCGTTCTTTTGAATTGGGCATTCCAAAAACGTCATTACACCGTATTTTGCATAAAGTCTAAAGTTCAGTTAACACAAGAACTTAAGAAGACCGATCATCAACAACGTCGTATCTTTGTTAATTGGGTCCTTGTTATTATGTCTCGAAGAGGTGATCACAATTGGCCACCGAGATCTTGTGATTTAACACCTTGCGACTTCTTCCTTTGGGGCCACTTGAAAGATAACTCCTCAAAGATAGAATTCGTGAGGCTATCGAGAACATAGGGCAGCCACTTTGCGATTTGGTTATGAAAAATTTCATGAAAAGGATATGGTCCTGTAAGCGTGGTCGTGGTGGCCATTTGACTGATGATGTTTTTTATTATTAACATCTGAACATTTATCTCAAACAATTCCATTTTTTTGGATACCAAAATGATACCTCTTTGTGGAAAACCCTGTATACAGTGGTGGCCATGAGGTTAGCACACTAGCTACTTGCTATTTTTAAACTCAAATATTTCCTATATTTCTTAATTTTTTTATGATATCTTTTGCATGCGTGTTACTTGTCCTTCTAAGATCACGTCCCATCATGTCCAGCATTATTCCTTTATATATATTTTGCGTTTTTCTATCCAGAATAGAATAACCTCAAAAAAACACTGGACAGTATTTTAGCACAAAATAAAAAAGTTTATTCATATTAAAAAAGTAACAAAACAAAAAAAACTTATTTCACTAAAAACTTAGTACTTAGTTGGATACCCTTTATTTTTGATCACAGCTGCTAGTCTCCTTGGCATACTTTCTACAAGGGCCATACAGCGATCCACTGAAATATCATTCCAAGCTTTTTCTACTTCTTTCCATAAATCGGCCAAATTTTTAGGCTTTTCTCTTATTACATGCTGCTCCACATCATTCCAAAGGTTCTCAATAGGATTGAGATCCGGAGATTGGGCTGGCCATTTTAACACGTCGATATTGTTCGATTCCAAGCAACACCTCACTAAACGTGAGGTGTGTTTTGGATCATTATCTTGCATAAATCGCCACCTAAGTGGCATGTTGTCCTCTGCATAAGGTATCATTGTATTTAGAAGTATATTCTGGTATACATACTGGTCCATACGAGTATCAATCTTTTTTATAGGACCAACACCATACCCAGAAAATGCTGCCCACACCATCACATTACCCCCTCCGTGTTTTATTGTTTTACTGGTGTACTTTGGATTATGTTGCATGTTCGGAGGACGCCATACATACCTCTTACCATCCGATCCGAATCTACAAAATTTAGATTCATCACTCCAAAGGACATTTTTCCAAAAAATTAACGGCTTTTCCAAATGCTCACGAGCAAAGGACAACCGAGCTTGTATGTTCTTTTTTGAAACATGTGGCTTATGCTGAGAAATGCATCCACGTAAATTTTTTTCATTAAGTCTTCTTCTTATCGTTCTGCTGGACCAGTTGATACCATATTTTCCTGAAATTTCTCTCTGGATTACGGTGGAGCTCTTAAAAGGATCTTCGACAGAGGCTCTGTATATTAAAGAGTCCTCTTTACGTGAAGTTTTTCTGGGCCGAGGAGCCTGTGTAACATTTTTAGATGTTTTATATTTCTGAATATGTCTTAATGCATTATAAACCATCTTCCTGGAGCATTCCAAAGTATAAGCAATCTCACTTATACTTGTTCCTCTCGAGTTCATTTGTTGAATAATCTTTCGTTGTTCCTCTGTACACCACTTTTTTTTAGCCATATCTAAATAATGTTTATTAAGTCAGTTTGTCTTCCTCATTGATTAAATAATACCTAAACTTACCAATTAATATTTATACCCTCAAAAAACTTTTAAAAAATTTAATTATACTTATATGTGCTAAAATTGTGTCCAGCTTATTTTACATATTACTGCACTAAAATGCAAATTTGAAAGAGAATAGCGATAGAATGCAAAAAAAAAGTAACGGGACTTATTGATCACACCATAAACAACACTAATTACCAAAAACTTTAGTTTATAATTGCAATGAAATGAAATAATTTGCTTTAGAAAACAGCAAGTATGAAGTGTGCTAACCTCATGGCCACCACTGTATATACTAGTTAAATCCTATCCACTTGCTAACCTTTAGAAAACATCTGCATTATACTGCATCTCGATCTTGATTTTAATATATAGTGTCAGACTTAACTAAAGCACGAACTCCCCCGATCTGACTTCGCACCCGTAACACTTATTATCTGTAGCCAGATGAGGTGGTCATATGACAATGTTATATGACCACCACCATGGTATGTATCCATAAAGTATTTAAGGCAAATGGGATATTATATTTATGAATTCATCTTAAGGCCAGGGGATATACAATGTTTCTTGTTTTTCTATTTGGAGTAAAAATATATAAATTATTTGGTGTGCCAAGTCGGGAGCAACCCTCATTGACTGGTTAAAAACATGAATTTTCCAAATGTAAGCCAGCAATAGTCAAAGATTGGCCTTGTGCTTTTTTAATGGTTATAGCAAAAGGCAACACGATACGGGAAGACTTGGCAATACGTTATGGATAACGGCTAGAATATTCATTTGGCAGAAGTTCGGCGGGAACGAAATCTCATTTGTGGCGGGATCAATTGGAATTTCTTTCATTTCCGATGTCCAACAGTTGTTTTAAGAATGTTTCAGCGGGAGGGTCTTGCAGCTAAAGCACATGCATGTTCGTCGATAGCGTGATTTTTTCATGTTGCACCTTATTAAGCGCAGCTTGCTTGTTTTATCGAACGATATAAAAATTTGTTATGTGCCGCACATGTGGTGAAATATATTTCTTTCTTCACTTACATCAAATCATTCGCTTCAAAGTACATCACTGTGAATTAAAATGTTTAGAATGATGTTAAGCACCTTACATGCTAATAAAGTTTATACCGAACCAAGTAAACGAAAATCCTTTCATAACTGACATTTTGAGGGGTTTATTTTTTATCATAAAATATAAATCACAATTTTGATATGTTGATTATGTGGACGAGTTACAGCCGATCTCTGGTGAATGGGCATCAACGTCGAAATGATATTAAGATATTAATTAAGATATATTCTACAGAGTGTGACTTATGATGTGTTAATCATAAAATATTATGACCATTAAAACGTCTTTAACGTTATTTGATGAATTCATTAAATTGAGAAAAAATTTATGATTCTTGTACAGCCAGTTATCCCAAGAAACTAAGTTTTACCAATAAGTACCTCTATTAAAAACTCCTTTCAGATTGTTCTCGTATATACTTTTAGCTGTAACGTTATATGTATGGAAGTGTGGATAAGTTCTTGTGTTGTATTTTTTTTTTTTTTACTTTTTTCAACTACATACTCTTGTTTTTATTCTTATTATTTGTTTTTCTTTATTTTTTATATGTTAAAAGTATCTCAGCTCATTTCTAGATGTTGTTAATGTTGCTACTTTGTTCCATTATTGAAATTACTTGAAAGTGGTTGAAATAATGTTGAAGTACCAACCATACTGTTATCTTTTGGCTCGATTTTTGTTGTTGTTATTGTTGTTCATTCTCATTGTTCTTGTTGTCTTCAACTGCTGTTGCTTAAATAATAATGGCGTTGCTAAAGATACTGATGCTGACGACAATGATGATGATGTTCTTATTAATAATGATGTTATTGTCGTTGACAAAAAAATAGAAAAATAGAAAAACTGTTGGTGATTGTGTAAAATGTATAAAATAAAATTTTGTCTTAGTCATGTTGTAGTCATTTTATAAAATTGACACACATACTCCCACCTTTTGTAGTTAATTTATAAAGATACGAGCATAAGTAATAGATAGAGTATGTGGCGTTGTTAAGTTCTGAGTATGTGTCTGGATTCACATGAATATATTTTTATTGTTACACGAATTCTTAAATTTGTATATAAGCTGATATTTTTTATTTAAAGTGGAAATTGTTTTTCTCGCTATAAGATTTAGTTTATTGTATTGATGGGGTAACAAAACTAAGTCAAGATATTTATGAAATAGCGTGGTCATTCTGAGAATTTCTGGGGTTGTAAAAGGTCATATTTTCTTGCTGTTTGGTTTAAGATTTGCGTACATAATAGTTTCTTAATATACATGTGTTAATAAAAATGAAACCACTAAACTTACAGTCTTGATTTTTATTTTATTTGATTGAAATTAGTATTACAATTTCCAAAGAATATTATGTTCAAGTTCTAATCACAACTGATTAAGTTATGAACCTTTTCCGGAAACCCTTCCATTAAAGTTCTTATAGAGCTTTTTGTCACTTTATTCGAACACGTAATATATCTTCGTTTAAAATCTATCACACTTTTGGGCTCCTGTTTTAAGCTCGTTAATTCTTTTTCAACAAGAGCCCAATATATCTCTGCCTGGCCATAGCTCCAGGCAGTTTAGAGGATTTGACCTTGCTTATCATAGTGACAGAATGTCAAATCAGGCCGAAACTAACTGAACACATTAAGATGTCTTATGAATGGAAGCATCCTCTTTTGTAAACATTCCTTGATGTAAATATCGGTATTTATAGAGCCCTTTGTAAGAAATGTTTGGCTTCTTTTGCAGCAACTGCATATTGCTTGCCATGCCTACAAATTTTTGGGAAATTTTGTCTGTTTGGGTCCTCGGCCATCAGCAACATAAAAACATTGACCCGGAAGCTGCGAAAATTTTTCCAGAACATACGTTTCGTCATCCATTTTCCAGAACATACGTTTCGTCATCCATTAGTGAATTTTAATAATTCCAATGCGTTGTTGAAGCGTGTATCGTTCCATTTTTAGTAATGGCGAAGATTCTACTTGCCAAATGTCAAAGAATAAAAGCTTCAAAAGAGACAGCTATCGAAATACCGGGTGATTCAAAATAACAGCTCTTGTTGGAAAACCCTTTATAACCCATATGTTAAAAATAGATAGGTTTTTTTTTGTTTCGAAAATGTCGAATTTAGTATCCACAAGCGTCAGTTTTGCTTTACTTCATTAATTTAAAAAAAGTGCCACTAAAGCACACCGAAGCTTATGGTAAATATGTTCCATTGGCTTCAACGAGCGAGTGCTGGTTTGTGCAGTTCAGAAGTGGTGATCTTGACACGGAAGATAAATATCACCCAGGCCAGCCAACATAGTTTGAAGACCAAGTATTGGAGGCATTACTTATTTAAGATTGTTGTAAAACTGAACAAGAGCTTTTACAATTATTGGGAGTTACTCAAGCAGCAATTTCAAAACATCTGCGAGCAGCAGGATTCATCCAAAAGCAGGGCAATTGGCTACGTTACGAATTGAAGCTCAGGGACCTTGAAAGACGATTTTGTATGTCTGAAATGCTGCTTCAACGCTATGAAAGAAAATAATCATTACTGGCGATGAAAAATGGATTCATTACAATAACCCGAAGTGTAAGAGATCGTGTATGAAACCCAGCCAACCAGACGAATCTATACTAAAGCTAAATATCCATAGTGCTAATGTAATGCTCTGCATTTAGTGGGAGCAAAAGCTATTAATAGGTAACTATTATGAGCTGCTGAAGTCTGACCAGACCATCACAGGGAACCTATACCTAACGCGACTGATTTGTGTGAAGCGATCATTGGCCGGAAAATGCCCAGAATATGCGGCCAGACATGAAACCGTAATATGCCATCATGACAATGATCGGCCACATGTTACAATACCTGTTAAGAACTATTTAGTAAGAAATGGTTGGGAAGTTTTGCCTCACCCGTGTAATAGTTTATACAGTGCCCCGTTCGATTACTATGTGTTTCGCTTGACTTCAGTACAGAGTATCCGAAATTGGCTTGATTCGATGAGCAGTACTTTTGGCGCAGGATCAATATTTCAAAATAAAATCTAAACATTTATAAGAAAATCCCTCATTTTTATGTCATACACCCAAAATAAAAGGATATTTGAAGAGTGTTCCAACCGTATTATATTGTTTAGGTGATTGTGAATACCAATATACTCGGTAATCTTAATCGAATGTGATGGTACATGGAACCTACAAAATTCGATTGGCGAAAAGTACGAATCTGTTTTTTCTGTTTAGGTATTATTGCAATAGAATATAACTGTGGAAAATATCATTGAAATCGGAGATGTTAAATCCAACTGATGTCCGCTTTGAAATGAACCCTCACATTACTAACTATATCTATGATTGCACAAATCAATCAATAAATTCTGATGATGATACAAAACGTGAACAATAATAATTATAAATTATTTTGTTCTATAGGACTGTTCATTGTTTTTGCATCTTGAAGATCTCATACTTGTCTCCGGAAAATTGAGCATTGAGTTTTGAGTTTTCAAACTACTTACATTCACATGCATGTAACATCACATCTCTTGTTTGTGTAAATCTACATACATACATCTTTGAACATGAGTATTATTTGCTCTTTATTTATTTTCCTTTTATTTTTTTTCCAGTTTTGTTCATCTTTGTTTCCAACTAAATGAAGATTCATAAATTACTTGAGCATGTTTTACGCACGAATTTTTATGATGAAAAGAAAACAAGAATTGCTTAAACCCATTTGCTTGAAAAAATATTTATGATTGTGCTTTTTAACGAAATGTTTGCTACATGCAGGGATTCCCATCACATGTTATAAGTATACACAGAGCTGGAAAATTAATAAATATTTGAGAAGTATTCTTAGAATTGTGGCTTTAAGAAATTGCGTTATTTACACACTGCGTATTTAATTCGTATTTAAGCACTTCTAAGTCAAAATTATGGATTCTAAAACCTGCTTCAAAACTTCTTTGAAAATGCTAAAAAGTTTGGAAATCTCTTTTTTCTTATTTTTTTCTTCTGCTAAGTGCAATGTAACATACAAGACTGTAGAAAAAGTATAACACAGAAAAAATAAACTGCTTTAGGGTTCTTATTATTTTCTTTTATTATGGAAAAGTGTTACTCATAGGAACTGAGTATAATGTAAATGATAATGACATGCATTCCTTATGTCTCAGCAAATTATGAACATATAAAAATGCATAAATTCATAAATGATACTCATATGTAGAAATGCACGTATCTATAATGTACTTTCATATATTGTCATTTACACTCAAATATACGAAATAATAAAATTATATACAGGCTTTTCCAACAAGAGGTGTTATTTTGGTATTCAAAGAAAAATGGAATTTTTTGAGATAAATGATCGGATGTTTATTTCAAAGAAAAGAGGAAGGTATGCCGTTAATAATGAAAAACAACATCAGCCAAATGGTCACCACGACTACGCTTATAGGACCATATCCTTTTCATGAGATTTTCCATAACCAAATCGCAAAGTGGCTGCCCTATGTCCTCGATAACCTCACGAATTCTATCTTTGAGGTCTGGAATCGACGCTGGCCTGTTGGCGTAGACCTTATCTTTCACGTGACCCCAAAGGAAGAAGTCGCAAGATGTTAAATAACACGATCTCGGTGGCCAATTGTGATCACCTCTCGAGAGATAATAACAAGGACCCAACCAGCAAAGACACGACGTTTTTGATGATCGCCCGGCTTGGATTCGTGTCTTAACTGAACTTTATAAGCCTTAATACCCAAGTCTTTATGCAAAATACGGTGTAATGACATTTGTAGATTGACCAATTCCAAAGAACGACTAGGAATGGACAAACCTGGGTTTTCTTCAACATTTTGGGCTACAGCAGCAATATTTTCAGTTGTTTTTGAGCGACGTGCACGGATTTTATTCTTCACATCACTAACTTGTCCCAACAGCTTGAATTTTCCCACCAATTGCTGTATTGCAGTCATATATATGAAGACATATTGTGACACTAGTTCTAAAAGTTAAGTTCTGAAAATTTGAGGCGAATCGGACAACGATTTCGGGACGCGCATCGAGGTCAAAAGTCAGATATATGCAAAATGTTACTATTTATGTGAAATAAATTTGTGAAACTCCTTAACTTTCTGCATTATGTTACAGAAATATGTAGATTTGTTTATATTAATGAAAATTACAGTAAAAAAAATCTTTTTAAGTTTAAACCTATATCTCCTTTGGGTCAAATTGACCCGCAAACTGTATTATAGCTAAAATTCTGATAAAATGCAAAATTTTAAGTTTTTATAAAAATTTTGCTACTAAATAATTATTTTTGCAATCGAATGCAAAATAATCGAAATGTGTACGAAATTGTCGTTCTAATGAGCTATAAAATACAAAAATTGGTTAAAAAATATTAAAGTTATTAAAAATTCCCCAGACCATTAACGTATCTTAGGCCACTTGAACAAGAAATGTAGGAACAAAATTAACATATTTTAAGAAATATTAAAATAAAAACTAATTTTTACTTAAAATATATCCGTATTTACATTTGTATGAGTTGTTGTATTTATAGGATACCGTTAACCTATTCGCAGATATAACCAAAAAAAAAAAATTTTGTTAAACAAATTTCAGAATTTTTTGATCATCATATTGGGATTTATTGAGATCATAATTGAAAATAAAAATATGAAAAAATTATGTCAATACCTCTTACAGTTTTTCCATACCTAAGATTTAAATTTTGTGATTTTCGGGAAAAATATATTTTTTTTGGCAATAGTTTGGCGAATGAGAACAATTCCTTACTGTTACGAATTTTAAGTAAAACCTATACAGAATCTTATAGATCAGATCATTTTAAATATACTCTGAAAGTTTTACTAAAAGCGGACAACTTTAACCCTTAAATGGTGATGGTCAAAATTTAAATTTAGCAATATTTGGAATTTCTAAATGAAAGATAGCGAAATATTATACATTTTTGTACCAATTTTAATCAAACTTGAGAAAAATATACCTTAAGGTCTAAAATTTACAATAAAAGTTCAAAAATGGAAATTAGCCCTTAAAACCACTTGGGGTCAAAATGAATCTCAATTTGACTGTGGTTTTCGTAATTTTAAAAGTTGAGTATATTATACATATGTATTTAAACAAAATAATTTTGTAAAGGAAAAACTTGTCATAAACAGAATTACTCCAAAGCGTAATATAATGTAGGTACCTTGTATGGAGCCCGAACATGTATAACATATGGTGGTGTAGGATAAACAAAATAGCAACACACTATAACTCTGATAAAAGTGCAGCAAATGAAAAGCTACATACTCACTTTTCCTACTCATATGCACTTGCACTCCTTCTCTGACTCTCAAAATTTATTTATGTATATTTTTTAGTGTATTTCCAAAAAAAAAAAAAAAAAAATAATAATGAGCAAACGTTAATAACGAAAAGACAAAAAAAAAAAAAAAAATAAACAACAACTAGCAACTAAAATAATACTCACTACTATGCATGCATGTATGTATGTGTCTGTATATTTTGAATATCCTCGTTACCATATAAACTCATATCCATATGTGAGTATGTATGTAGTATTTATACTGCAAAAATACACACATTGTAAATGCATTGTTTAAGAAATTTACAATTTTTATTTTAAAAACCACATACATGCACACATGTGGGCATTTCCATTATCAAGAACGTGACTTTTTCCTGCCTTTAAAGTGAACAGCTCTAAGTTGCTCTAAATATCATACAAATGTCAGCTTTTATTGTTTTCATTGAGATCCAGAATGAGATACAGCAAAAAAAAAAAATAGAACTCGTTTGCGATCCTATAAGTAGTGTTTTCTAAAGCGAATCTAAGGTACATAATGTAGCTTTGATTTGACAGCTGTATTGTGAAAATGTTAATGTGAATTTTTTTCAACCTTTAGTAAAATTTCTCACGCGACTTCTTTTCCGCTGTTATTTGTAATATGGATTACTTGGTCCAACATAATTTCTATATATAGTGCTTCAATAAACTAACTTTCTAGATAAGCCCACAGATACATTTTTTGCCTTCTCTACTGCTTTTCACAATGTCTGCTTGCAGTTATATACATTATTCTTAGCATCATGTTTCATTCATCTTTTTCTGCCCAATATTTTTTAATTTTTTTTAGCAGCTTACCATTTTATTTTGCCAATTCCTATAGATTGCCATGGCATCTTTTTAACTACTTCATCGAAATATTTATATTTCACCGGTTCACTTGTAATTTTTCTCAAGTCGCTCGTTGCTGCATTTTCCATCTTTCCGCACTCGCTTTATCCATCTAAATATACATGCTAAAATAATTAGAACATTTGCTTTTGAAAAAAGATACTCTAACGGTAGCGAACGCGACTCTCTTTTATAGCAAAATAAAACACTTGGTAACCTGTTTTAGACAAAACCACAAAATATTGATTTGAATTCAGCCCCTTGATTAGAACGATCGCGGAGAACTGTTAACAAACGTCGATTTAGGAACATGAACGCGACATTAGAACATTACCAAAATCCAAAAACTTCTATGGAAATGCCCATATGGAAATCATGTTGAACCCAAACAAATTGGTCTATATTTTATGCCGTTCAATACTCCTTCAAGAGACATTTCATATGAAACAAAAAGTTATATGAAGGGTTTTCCAACAAGAGGTGTTATTTTTCAGTTTTGAAGCTTTTATTCTTTGACATTTGACAAGTAGAAACTACGCCATTACTAAAAAAAGGAACGATACACGCTTCAACAACGCATTGGAATTATTAAAATTCACTACAAAAATGGTGAAAATCTTGCAGTTACAGTTCGCAAAACTAAAGTATTTTTGGGTCGTCGTGAAGCACCTTGTCGAACCGAAATTGGTGGAAAAATTCGAGCTCTTGGGACAAGTTAGTGACGAGAAGAATAAAACCCGTGCACATCGCTCGAGAACAACTGAAAATGTTGCAGCTGTAGCCCAGTATTGAAAAAACCCAGGTTTGTCCATTCCTCGTCGTTCTTTGGAATTGGGCATTCCACAAACGTCATTACACCGTATTTTTGTCTGAGTTGTATGCTATTGATCTGGACAACGTTTACTTTCAAAAAGACGGCGCTACGTGCCATACAAGCAACGAAACCATTGCTCTTTTACGGGAAAAGTTTCCGGACCGTGTTATCTCTCGAAGAGGTGATCACAATTGGCCATCGAGATCTTGTGATTTAACACCTTGTGACTTCTTCCTTTGGGGCCACGTGAAAGATAAGGTCTACGTTAACAGCCCAGGGTCGATTCAAGACCTCAAAGATAGAATTCGTGAGGCTATCGAGGACATAGGGAAAATTGCATGAATAGAATATAGTCCTGTAAGCGTGGTCGTGGTGGCCAGTTGGCTGATGTTTTTTTTTTCATTTCTAACGGCATACCTTCCTCTTAATTATGAAATAAACATCCGATCATTTATGTCAAAAAATTATATTTTTTTTTAAATACTAAAATAACATATCTTGTTGGAAAACCCTGTATAAAAGGCCTTATTCATAATCAATTTTTAAATATATCATAGGCTTATAAAATAAATTTTATATAAAAATTCAGTTTTATAATCTTTTTATAAGTTTTGAAATTGATCATGAATAAGGAGGTAAATAAATAAGTTGAAGCTAATATGAGAAGCTCAGAGAAGCCTGCAAAATAAAGTTTTTACGTTTAATCCCCATTAAAACGAAGTCTGGTTATGTGTTAACTAATAGTTATCAAAACTATCAGTATAACTATTAGTTAACACATAACCAGACTTCGTGTTAATGGGGGTTACTCAGTTCGTCAACGGCTGACGTTAAAACTATTTTTCTAGTTTCTCCATTTAAAAAAATCAACTTTTATGGAGCCACCTTTATGTATACGTATATTACATTATACAGTTATTATGGTTATACATATGAACTTATGAGTGTATGTGTGTTTTAATGTATATTTTTACGTATCACTACAGCTAATAATTTATCCTGTTTCAGCAGTATGTTACATTTGTATGCTTTTAATGCAAGATAAATGTTTCATTTGTTTCATTTGCCTTGTATTCGTTGCTGTTTTATACATACTTTTGAACACACTCGCCATGTTATGCTTAAAAATTATTATTATTATGGTTAAATATTACTAAACTCATATCTTTGTGCTTGCTTGCATTTGGAAATTTATTTGCACTCGTTAATGCTCAGTAGACAGCTTTTAAAAAAAAAGCTGAAATCTTCCAACTTTGGAAGGTCCAAGATATGATAAAAATGCAAGCAATAATCGAAATCAAACCACATTTTTATGAGGTCGTAGAAACAAAAAGTGTTTATATATATTCTGGATCCTTATAAGATTCTAAGAAGATCTAGCTACGCCCGTGCGTCAGTTCGTCTGTTGAAAACACAATAAGGCCCAAACAAAAGCAGTTAGCTGGCTGAAATTTTCCACAAATACTGTCTGCTATTAAGGTTTGTTTGGTATTGAAAATGGGCAATAGTAGTCTATGATTTCACCTAGCCTCCATACAAATTTCCCCTATCACTCTATCAAACCCGCTAAAAATCGAACCATAACTGATTCCAGTCCCCATGGAAGGCCAAATTTACTATTGATGGTGGTTATACAAGATTCCACACAGCCGAATATAACACTTTTACTTCTATTAACTTATCTTAGATTTGAGAAGACTAGTATCTTTATTAAATATATTTGAAAAAGTTCCGATCTAATAGCTCTATATATAAAAATATAACAATGTAGACATTTAAGACACATAAGAAACATATTCACAAACAATTTGTATTCATTTGTATCTACTATTATAGATTTAAATTATTTATTTTCAGATTCGCGTTGATAAGCCGTCATTAATGTTGAAAATGGTAAGTCTACATATCTATATAATATTTTAATTTTGGTTACATTTAAAAAATCTACAAATTTAAGGCCACCATTCTTTGTTATGCTACTAAATTTGACTGTCAAAAAGGTGCTTTTCCCCATTTCTCTGTATCTTTTTTTACGATCTAATTTATTCCCTATTCGCCCGAAAATAAATGTTATTTTTTTCGCCATTTCAGTTCTTGTTACTATTGCAGCATTTATGCTAAACTAGAGTTGTCATACCCACACATTAAATGCATTTAGCATAACGAGCATATTTCATATTCATATTCTGCTACTCTATCTTTTCTTGTGGCAATAAATAAAATATGAATATGAAATGTTAATTTGCAAATTGTTGGAGTTTTCTTGTTATTTTCTTTTTAAGAAGCAATTGAAGATTTCATGAATAATATTTAGGAAGATTTATTATTTAAAAGTTATTTAGATAATTTAAAATTTTACTAGGTTAGGTTATAAAGGCAGCCAGTGTTAACCAGCTCACTTGGGTCCATAAATTAATCCCTTTGTGATACCCTAAAAATCATGATCAGGTCCTCAAAAGGTCCTTCACATGTCAGAAATGGGTTCAGTGCCGAACCAACCTGGCGCACGAAAGAACGAATCTATCTTGCTGACATCCACAGTGGATAGATCCACTAGGCCATGCAAAAAGGGACTGCCTATTGTAGCAGACCGAGCCCCAGATAGAGCTGGGCAAAGACAGAGGAGATGTTCAACCATTTCCTCCTCGTCTTCATCATGGCAACTTCTACAGAAGTCATTGTATGGAGTGTTAAGTCTCCTAGCATGCACACCAATCATGCAGTGCCCAGTAAGCACTGATATTTGAGCTCACAGCCTAGCTCGTGATAGCCTCATGAGGGACATTGACCTGGGATGCTGAAAAACGGGCCGTGTGAGCCTCGATATCGAGCAATTTGTCAGATTAGTCCACCTGAACTGAGCGGACTGTATGAGTGATTTACAGCAGGATAGCGGTAAACCGACGACCATAAGAACGATCACATCAACTTGTAGACGAGAGCCTCTTTTGGCCAGTTCATCCGCAATAGCATTGTCAGGTGCACCAGAGTGGCCCGGCACACAGAATAACTCCAGGTTAGAATGTCTCGCCATATCGTTAAGAGATACACGGCATTTATGTATCAATCTGGATGTCGAGTAGACACTTGATAGGGATTTGATAGCAGGCTTACTGTCAGTACAGATTCGGATATTCACACCAAATAGCCTATAGTAATTCATCCACTGTACCGCCCTTTTGATTGCTGAAATTTCAGCTTGAATTACACTACATTGATCCTGTAGCCTGAAACACACCCTCCACCTCCCAACCAGACTTTGAGGCATTTGTATAGATGACAAACGTGTTCCTAGAAGAAGGTAGCTCGTCCACCAACGATTCAGAGAAGCGTCTGTCGATAAAGGGTAAGGGAGTGCAGTAGTCAATATTAACAGGAAGATAAGGTACACTTCCCAAAAGAGACGCATGGCCGATACCAGACATGCATGCTCCTACAGTGCTTAGCCTAAGCGACGAATATATGGGCAATTGTTTGGCTATGATATCAGTGCATCATAACGAACAGAGCACGAGATTTTACTAAGATTCAACTAAAATCAGTACAAACTATTAAGAGCTTAATTACACAATTCGACACTCAAAATGAGCTCCTCGTGCCAAACATTTCTTTTATATAATTGTAGTACGGTGCACGCAAGTATGGCAGACATTTTAAAATCGTTCTCTAAGTTTTCAAATCAACTTGGAGAGATATAGCGTTCAAAAATATGTACAAATTATAAAATAGTTTTATCAAAATGGGTGTTCTGGATGAAACAAATTTGTCAAATTTGGAATGATACCAATCCACATGAGTAAAGATTTTGAATGATATTGACACCAACGACATGTAGTTTCATCAGGACGGAGCTACATACCACACACCTCATACCAAATTGGGTATTCTGGACGACCGATTTCAGGGCATGATCATCCCACTTGGAGATGATGTGAATTTGCCACCGAGATCGTGCGATTTGACCACGTTAGATTTTTATTTGTGTGGTTTTCTTGAATCGCATCTTTTTGTGAATTAACCACAAGCATTACCAACGCCATCCATCAAATTCAGCCAGATTTATGCGCCAGAGTCATGGAAGAATGGATATTTCGGATGCGCGCCACCCAGCGAAGCCCTCGCTTACATTGTCACGATGTTGTATTCCATACATAATGAATAGACCATTAAGCTTTCCTTAAAAACATTTCAACTTCAAGACTATTATCTCTCTTCCCCATATGTATGTACACTAGGGCGGGTCGATTTAAAAATCGTACCCTAGGGAAAAAATAAGAAACTTTGCCCAAGGAACCATACCTCTAAAATGCATTCTGATGTTCCTTATTTTCACCCAAAAGTCAAATTTTGAAAAATCCCACTTTGACCTATTTAAAGTGCCCCAATCGAGTCTTAATGTATGATCGACCCCCACTAACTTTGGAGGGCCGTCCCACCCATGCTAGTGTACATTGTACACGCATGATTAAACTATTTAAATATCTATATTGACATTAATTTTGCCATTTTGTTCAATTTCAAAGTCTTTATTCTTATTTATAATATTTTTTGTGTAACTCTGCAGTCGATATTGCCTCAAATATTAGGATGATCAATAAGCAAAATTATTTAATGTTTCCAAAAAGGTTCCCAAAAAACGCATTATTAAATATTAATTTTTAAATATTCTTGATTTTTCAACATTATCATTTATATCGAAAAAAAAAGAAAATAACATGCTTAATAATTAAAAAGAACAATCTTGTCATGCGGTAAATGATCCAAACAAGTTTTAATTTTCGGGAGAGGACTAGGATAACTTTTTTTCTTGAACCGGTATATAATTTCAGAACACTGCATGTGAAAATGTGTAAGTGTCTATAAGCGGCATATTTTTTTAATTGCGTGGCCATTAATTAAATTTAAATTGTATAAAATGTATAATGTCCACACATCCACAACGCACTGATACATTTATTAATAAACGTATTACATACATTATTAATGTGGCAATTACTGAAAAGTGCAACGAAAAAAATAAAATACAACAACGAGAATTAAACAGATCCATAAAAAATAATTAAAAATATTGAACCAATTAATTAAATGTGTAAAAAAAAACTGCAACGAAATTTGTTTGCAGAAATGATGCAGTAAAAATATAGGAAATATACTTTGCATTTGATATTTATTTTATAGTAAATATTCAGATCTCAGATGTTTTAAATAGCATAAAATTAAACTAAGTTTATTTTAACACTCATCATTAATATGTATTAAATTTAATCATGATCACATAATAAAATCACATTACTCGTAAACAACTACGAAATATGCATGGTGATAAAAGCTACCTTGAGCGTATACTTAATATTGAATTATATTAGTGTTTTTTATTAGTCATACGTATTGTAGGCCCATTAAAACAGTAAATGTTAGAGCTTCAGCGAAATAGAATATTTGAGGAAGAAACCGAAACTAATAGTCAGCCAAAAAATCAATATTCGAAACAAAACTAATATGTTTAAGGCACTATAAATTCAAAAAAAAATAATAATAATTAGCTTGTTTTAGCTCTAAATGTGCTCTAAAAAATTTTGTTTATTGTGCATAAAAAATGCAATTAAAACAAAAAATATGCTTTTAAAATATAAGAAATATGCTCTAAAAAATTGTGTGTTTTGAATTCATAAATTAAATTTGGTTTTTAATATTTGAGATTATTTTAAATAAATCCATAATTCGATCCTATAAAAAGCAAATCTGATTTGTTTTACATTTTCGTATTTTAAACTAAGTACCTAGTAATTCAAGAATTTTGTTCTAAGTAACTAGTGCACTATCTGCCCATTTCCAATTTTTGTGCCAAAAATTCAAATGTTCAACTATCGCTTTAAAAAAAAAAAATTTACGTTTCAATTCCTAACACTTCGGCGACATAAATGCCAAAAATTTATGCCAATTGGCCACTCAGTTTATATATAAACTGCAGTGAAAGTTTACATTTTTTAAATAAAGTCTTCGAGCTGAAAAAAGTGACAAATTTCATTAAGGGAAAAGTGATTTTTTTTTTTTAAAAAATTAGGTATAACTAAGATTTTACCAAAATGGATTACAATACCGGAGGTGTTTGCTTAAAAAAAAAAAAAAAACTTTAAATATTTTACTAAATGTTTATAATATGTGTAAAATTTCGTATTTTTATTAGTCATGTTTTTTGTGCAGTTGCGAAAAAGTTGTTTGTTTTCTGTAGGATAGAACTTACGTTGCCTGCATTTGCCCGAGGAATGATGCATATGCGGTTATTTGTGGGAATGTCAGGCTTCATGCCATATTCAAATGTTTTGCAACTACTTGCACCGAAGCTAATAATTATCTTTTTTCTAGAAACATACTAGCTATGATAATATAAATTGAATATTTTTTTGAAAGTTGTTTGTCAGTTGGGGCGGAGTAATAAGAAAAGTGAGGGAGGGGGGGGGGGGTGTTGTTAATTTTTTTAAAATGCTTATTTTAGGTGTCTCTACAAAAAGTTTTATGATGCTAGCTCCTTTGAAAATAATTTTTGCCGCAATTTTGGCTTTTGGACACATAGTGTAGTGGCATACAATTTGATTGTCTCAATATTTTTAGGAATAGGATTTGAAAAGAATTACTAAAAAACCCTGCAATGGTTAAATAATGTGTTCTAAATATATACCAAATTTGCAGTTAAGATCCAAATAAGCAATAATATGGTATAAAAAGGAAAATATTTGAAATGGATAAATAACTAAATATGATAGTGCATACTTTTGGAAGCCCTGCTCATTATACTCTTTAAAAAAATTAAAATTTTAATAAAGTTGTATGCTCCCCGAAATGATTTGTTCTTAGATTGCAGTGATTTGTCATCAAAATATTGATCATCATGATTTTCAGCAACCACGTATGCAATAAGCAATAACAGAGTATGTATGAGTATGTGAAGGTACAAAATCTTTGGATTACAAAATCTCTTAAACAATATATTTTGTCATCAACTGCAAAAATTTAACGGTGCAATCGTTAAAAAACACAGTAGAAGAGGATTTAGGCTTTTTGAATAGTTTGTCAAAGTAAACCATGACACTATGTAAAATTTGGATATCAAATTGTATTTACGAGAGCTTAACTTTGGTGTATAACTTAAAAATGTGAGAGTTTTTAAAAAGTTTAGCTTTTATTTTGAAACATTTGTACAACATAAGTATATTCAAAGTATTGGCCATTGTTACTTATGACTTTCTTCCATCTTTCTGGCAGCATATGGATTCCGACCGAAATATGTTGCCAAGAAAAAAGCAAGCCAAACTCGGATACTCTGTTGCAAAGAGAAGAGTATCCTACACTCAGAAATAAAATATAGTTGGGCATTGTTACAGTAACCATTTCAACATTTGTGCATTGTTACTGTAACCATTTCAAAATTTTTAACAATATTATAGTCACAGTAGCTATATATATGATTGTGGTAACAATAATATGGTTAATTTACAATTCACATGAATATTTCAACCATATATATGGTTACAGTAAACATATATATGTTTGTGACAACCATTTATATGATGAAGGATTTACCATATTATGTTGCTCTTATATCATAATCTGAGAACAACATATTATGATCAAATTATTCATCATATAAATGGTTGTCACAAACATATATATGTTTACTGTAACCATATATATGGTTGAAATATTCATGTGAATTGTAAATTAACAATATTATTGTTACCACAATCATATGTATAGTTACTGTGACTATAACATTGTTAAAAATTTTGAAACGGATACAGTAATAATGCACAAATGTTGAAATGGTTACAGTAACAATGCCCAACTATATTTTTTTTCTGCGTGTAGAGAGAGTAGTCGTACGTGGCAAGGTCTGGACTATAAGACGGGTTAAGTAAAACTTCCCAATCACTTCATTCTAAATCGTATTTAACAAGTATTTCATAAAGTAGCTGAGCGTTGTCATGATGGAATATTACGGTTTCATTTTCAGCACATGCTCACTTCAAACGCATCAGTTGCGTTCGCTACAGATTCCCTGTGATGGCCTGGCCAGATTTCAGCAGCTCGTAACAGAAAATTTGGTGTCAATTCGGGTGGTTGGCCGGGGTTCACGTACAATCTCTTACACTTTGGGTTATTATAGTGGCTACATTTTTCATCGCCAGTAATTTGCAAAAATTATTTTCTTTTATAGCGTACATCATGTCGGACAATGAAAATCGTCTTTCAAGGTCTCTGAGCTCCAATTCGTATGATTTCCAATTTCCCTGCTTTTGGATGAATCCTGTCGCAAACATTCTGTAATTGTTGCTTCAGTAGCTCTCAATGATTTTGAAAGCTCTTGTTAAATTTTACAACAATATTCATGGATTAATGGCTCCAATAGTTGGTCTTCTTATTTTTTGTCTGGACCGTACAAGCCATCCCTGGCACGTTGTAACCAATGAAATGCATTCATCATAAGCTACGGTGAGCAATCGGAGTGCTTCTTTCTTCAAATTGAAGAATAATGCAAAACTTCCCGCATATGACGCTTTGTTGGCACAAAATTCGACATGTTTGAAGCAAAAAAAACTTTGCTGTTTTCACTAAAATGTTTAATAACTAAGTGAAAATAAATGACAGATATGTACCCTTCAAAATAACAAAGCAGTTATTAAAAACAAAAATCGATACACAAAATATACACCATATATGTATATCCCGCAATTTTAAGTCATACACTCAATATATTCACATATGGCAGTTGTGTGAGTACTAGGAGAAACAATGGAATGCTAAATTTAGTTAACTTATCTTTGAAATTGCGACCTGTAGTTTGCTTACAAGGTTTACGGTCAGACGGACATCGCTTAATCGACTCAAAAAGTCATCCTGAGCAGACTGGTACACTTTAATGACAATATTTGTGCACGTTTCAAACATCAGCACTAACTCAATATACCCTCCCCACTATGGTGGTGTAGGGTATAACAATATATAAATGTATTGTGAATATGAGCGAAATTCTTTTCATTTTCACATCAAAGTGTAATTTTCATAGAAACATAATTTTAAATAACTTTACATACTACTTTTCATATCAATAAATATAAAATATCCATTTTCCATTTCTCGTTCATGCACTTACTTACTTCCCAGAATAAAACAACAAAGAAAAATACTGGCAAAAAAAAAAAAAAAAAAACAAATACCTTAAATCCCCAACAGTTCATCATCATTAAATATTTTATTAATTGCTTCCTAAGTAAAGCAGGAGGGGAAAAAAGCGAAAGAAATTCAACATTTAAATACTTCAACTGATTGTGTAAAGTGTGTAAACGTAGGACACACAAACATTTGTTATTTAGTCCTTAAGTAACAGTCATTAAGTTGTTTCAAAAAAAAAAAAAAAAAAAAATAATAAAAAAAATACAGCAAGAAATGAAGGAGGAAGAAAAATACTGGTAAAACAATTAAAATAAGAGTAAAAGAAACATTAAGCTATCAAAATACCATTTAAGTCTGTCCATCAGTACGACGACCATTTAAGATACGGAAGATATGGAATACATGCCTATGTAGTCTACAATTTATACTGGCCGGCAGGCAGCAGGAAATATAAAATTAATGTATGCATGTGTGTGTGTGTGTGTGTGTGTGTGAGTGAGTTTAATACCAGCAGATGAATTAATGTCCAAAGAATGATTGGAAAGAATAGACAAGACCAGAAGCAAAATGAAATATATTTGTCAAAAGTCACGCAGAACACAAATTACAAAACATAAATCGAGCTTAAAGTTTAAAAACAAAATGATTACTTAGCATACACATGTATGTGTAAAGTATAAGCCAAACCACTCTTCAGTGCACAAAATCACTGCACACATACATACATATCTATGTATGTATATGTGTGTATAATACATCTACGTATAAATTACCAATTACTCTTCCGGTCGGTGTTTTAAAGGGGTTGCACTTTGCACAAGTGTATAGTGTAATAAAACAGCAGCAAATACTATATATACTAGTAAGGAAATCAAGCAGTATTGTTGAAACAAATAGCAGTAATATAATTAAGCATATTTTTAAGTATTTACCTTTTAAAAAAGGGTGTTTTATTTCCTTAAAATAAATCGTTTTCTTTTAATTGAAAATAAAAGCTATCAATAGTTTAACAATTGTAACAACTCTTAGGGTCATTATTACAACTTGCCTTTGAGTTTGTAATAGTAAAAGGTAACTTTAAGTAAAATAGAAAAGCTTGTATTAATGGCTTTTAATTTATCTAAATTTACACAACAATTTAAATAGTTACTCTCTTTTAATACACACACACAAACTGTAACAATACACCTACAACACTCGTACAATACACTGACTAGCTCTGCAACTCACAGTGCCATATTCTAGTAATTTCGTGAATTATATAACGGACAAAACTAGAATGCTCCATTACCACAATGATCACCTAGAGCTTTTAACAGCTTTAATGTCAATGTTAGCAGCTTTAACAGTTAATGTTGTCATATTTATAAACAGTGTTAATAACAGAATGTTATTAATATTGTTAATAAGTAGAAGTTTCTATTGATGGAACGGTTGCAGTCATAACAGACTGTTAAATTCAAATTGATAATGTAGTTTCGTAACAATATTTAGAAAAACAAGTAAGAGTACTATATTCGTCTATGCCGAATCTTATATACCCTTCACGTTTATTGTGGATGCATTAATTGCCCACTTTCAGCGTATAGCATCGTAAATATATCAAGAAAACTTTTAAAAATTTTACATTTAGTTGCTGACGAACAGACTATATTGTAGAAGTTACAAACGAAATGACAATCTTATAAACAACAACGCCAAACAAAACGAAACACCAAAACAAAAAAACAAAACAAAATACGCAAAGCAATAAAGCCAACACACATCCAAACATATTGTCTTTTTTTGATGAAATTTTCAGAGGTTGCTTCGGATCTTATACACAACAATCTTATAAACAACAACAACAAGCAAAACGAAACGAAACACCAAAACAAAAAAAACAAAATACGCAAAGCAATGAAACCAACACACATCCAAACATACGTTTTGTTGCTTTTTTGTCAAAGCATGTAATAAATTGTCATTTTTTAAAGAAATTTTTAGAGGTTGTCTCGGATTTTTGCTCATATATCCGTTATTTATGGACGGATTTTGCTGATTTTGAATAGGAAACTTATCGAAAGTATGTCTGACAGAATTATTGAAGATTTGGATCACGAAGATATCTGGGGTCTTCTTAAAACTGATTTCAACAGACAAACAGACAGACAAACAGACAGACAAACAGACAGACAGACAGACAGACAGACAGACAGACAGACAGACAGACAGACATGGCTTAATCGACTCTGCTATCTATATGGTTTCTAAATATCTGTGCTATAATAGTGCTATTATTTCTCTCACCCACCTCACAAAAGGATGACTGTATTTAATATAAATGCTTCCAAGCAATATTTTTAAGAAAGCGCCATTAAAGCCAACCAAAAAAAATGCCAAGGGTAGTGAAGAGTAAAACGTAACGTATTCGTGATTTGCAGTGCTTATGCTGGCTATAAATGTTGAGTTATAAATGTGGACTGTGATTGGCAGCAAACCATCAAACAAGTTAATTACCAAAATATACGTTACTTCCACAGCTACTACTACCACTTGTACTTTGCTTCATTTTGCTTGTTGTTTCTTCATTTTAATGTTGCTGTGTTGTGTGTTGCTACTTTATATCTTAACAATAAATTTTGTCCATATAATTGTTGATTTACTGGACGGCATATCTGTGCAAGTGCGGGTGTATGAAATGTATTTTTTAGGAGCAAAAATCATGTACGAAATGTTTAAATGGTTCCTTCAATTTTTATATAAAAAATCGACTGGTTTAAACGTGCGTGTTAAATAAAATCAAAGTATATATGTATGTACATGAGTTTTAATTTAATGCTTGCAATTTAAATTTTATACCATGGAAATTTTTGGTTTCATTTAATTGAACACTAAATATTAATTGGGGTGCCATGGTAGTATGTAGTTAAATTTTTCATATACATATACATTTTTTTAAAATTTTAGCCAGCTAGCTTCTTTCTTTTTTTTTGGCCCAATTGCGTTTTCAATAGACAGACAGACGGATTGATATAGCTAGATCTGCTTTTTGGTTCTACGACCAATATTGCGATATGTTGCAAACGGAATGAGAAAAAACTAACTATATTTATCTCTAACCACAATGACTATATTTTCCAAGTCTCAATGACTTTATACTAATATTTTTTTTTGCTGTTTTTTCTTTCAACATTTCGTTTATCATGATTCCTACTTTCTATAGAGAATTATTTTTTCTGCTAGATTTTTACTTTGAAAGCAAAATAAATTGGAATTTTACCATATTTATCTACCTTTTGATTAATGAAGCTTAATATTGGTAGTTTTTTTTCTCATCTCTTTTAATAGAGATATAATTTGTAAAGGAAAACAAGTAAATCATAAGCCATTACTCAAATAAACAAACTAGTGCTGTAAAGGTAAATTGTTATAATGTATACTTCGTTTCTTTTAGGAAATAAAAGTAAGATAAATATATTAAGTAATGATGACTTATCATTATAAATTTTGTGGTGAGAAAAAATAGAACAGAAATTTATACTTTTAAACAAAATTTACGTTATCAAGTTTAAAAGTTTATTAAATAAATGCGTAAAAGAAACAAACTGTTCTTGGAAAATTTTTAACCCAAAATTTAATGGCAAGATAGTAAAAGTGGTAAGTAATATTTAATAAAAAAACTAAACCCACAAAGATTGACCATTTGCGAAAGTTCACTCACTTCCTTTTAGTCCTGCATAATTCTGAACAATTATTTACACACTGATTTTCTTATTTTTTTACACTTTCGTCTCAAGGCTGTTTGAGGGAAATTTGAAACTTCCTTGTTAAAAAGTTTTCGGAAATGTTTGATAGAAACAAAAAACTTTTGTTGAAATTAAAATCTAAAAGAGACTAGAACAGAAAGAAAGAAAGTTGATAAAATGCACTTTGACACGAAAACACTGAGAACAGGAAATAACAAACGTAAATGGAAACTGTTCAAATTACTTTGCATTTTTAAATTTTGCAAAAAAAAAAAAAAAAAAGGAAGAACATCTTGGTTAGATAAAATGTAAGATAAATATTTGAATTTTAATATGAAAGGAAGTTTTAGGAAGAATATTGAATGAATCGTGGTCGACTGGTAAATAATACAAAAGTTTATGGAAATACTCCACACGTGCTGTAGAATTTATATACATATATACAAATCAAGTGCAATAGTTGAACTGATATTAACAATATTGAATGAAAAACACATTCACTGATAAATGCTAATGTACATTAGGATGTCCCTTATTTTACACGTTTGCAATTTTCGATGCTACCAAGGTCTAAAATTGTTCTCCGTGATCTAAAAATCAAATGCCGAATATTTGAGTAAACAGAGGTTGTAAAAAAACAAATAAGAGTGTTATATTCGGCTGCGCCTTATCTTGTATATCCCACCATCACACAGTGGGCCAACTGAAAAAAAAAGTGGAAACAAATCTGTAACTTCTAAACCGATAAGTAAAATTTCCCATGGCTATAGAGAAATTGTTGATAAGTCCAAGTGGGTGCCGAGCCACAATTCCCCAAAGTGGAGCACGTAGGGTATAAATAGATTTTTTCTCTTGATCGAACCATTCGGGAGCGATTGGCTTCTAGTCTTTCGATATGCTGTTTAGGTGTCTCTGCAGCACTCGATGAATATGCACTGCAACGCATTTGCTGAAGCCGTGATTGTCGTTCTCTTACCGTTTCTGTGGCCCTGGACGTATATGCCCTTTCGAAAACAAATTTTACTTATTTGAATAAAACCGTTATTTTTTATTAAAAGTGGAATGCGGAGAGTTATTCAAAATATTATTTTTTTTTAATCGATTTCGTATGAAAATTTCTTATTCATGCATCTAATCTGCAAGAGTAAACAAAATTGTTTATCATCGATTGACAATATAAAAGAACTTTTATTGTACCGGACATGTATTGCAATGTATTCTATTGGTCGACAATTTTTTTTTTTTTAAAAAAAAAAATTTTTTAAATTTTTTGCCAAAATTCTTTTTTTACAATAATCACTGACCTTCAAAGCCTGTATATAGGAAAGTAAATAAACTATCTATAAGATTTGAAGAAAAGGTCGATAAACAATTGTTTATCGACCTTTTTTTACAATTATATTTTTTTTGTTGTCAAAATGTGTAAAAATTTGATTTTGCCACTCCCATCCGCCCACAGACCGAAAAATCTGACTTTAGAGTGTTAACCGTTAGGCTATTCTGAAGATTCCTGGAAAATTTCATCAAAAGCGGTATAATGTAAAAATTTGATTTTGCCACGCCCCTCCGCCCACAGACCGAAAATCAAAAATCTAACTTTACAGTGTTACCCGCTAGGCTATTCTGTAGATTCCCTGAAAATTAGGTTTAGCCGTTTTTGGGTTCATTCGGAACATACATACAGACATCCATTTTTATATAAGAACAATTCCACCAGAATGACTCCCACGACTAAAAAAGCCAAAACCCTTGAAACTTTTTTTTAAGACGATTTGAATAGGAGAAAACACTAAAATGTTACTATGTGAAAGTATTTAGAGCTTATTACAACATTTTAAGTACAAAAATAATAGTTCAAACTAACTATATTTAATTTTTTAATATAATTGATAAGTTTTAGGCTAAAATTGCGGTGAAAACTAAGCTCCCAATTAAATGAATTTGACTCTGTTTTTTTGCTATCATCAAATTGTTTATTAAAAGCGAATATATATTTTCTATTTAATTTTTTAGTTTTTGTATACACATATTTACGGAATATACTTATATTGTTTTACTATGAGAGAAAAATTTGTCACGTACGGTAAGTCACGTACGATATTAAATTTTATTTATTATAAAATCATCCAAAGATTATTTTTATTTAAATATGACTGATTGTAATGGAAAAATATTTGGTTTAGTGTATGAAATTAAAAGAAAGCTTTCGCAAATTATCGCATATACCTCAAAATTTCTTCCGTTTTATGTCACGTACGAAATACCCTTATTTCGCTCGATATTTTGGTCAACAATGTTTCGAAAGAACTTATTATTTTTTTAAAATGTAGTACCCTCTGAATGGAACATAAAGACCAAATTATTTTTCAGATGCTCTTATTTGTGCAAAATCTATTCCACTCTACAGGCGTACAAATGTCACGTACGATGACATGGATTTGCCCATATATAGATTTTAACAAGTAATGTCTCAGTTTTGTCTATATAAAATTGTGTTTAAAACACTTTGTAAAAAATAGGTTTTCATGGAATAAAATTAAAATAACTACCGGTGAATTTGAAAAATTACGAAAAAAAAAAAATAAAAACAAAAACTTCCACAATTTTTTGGAATATACATTTTATGAAAGCTTAATTCCTTGCCTATCCATAATTGTTTAGGTTTTTGAAATCGGTTTAAAAATGTGTGAGTTAGAGGTACTAAAGTGCGACCTAAATATACCATGACAACTGATTTTCTAGAACTTATAAGGAAATTTCTCGTCTTTCCTATATCACCCTAGTTCTTTATTTAAAAAAAAAAAACTTTTTAATTAAGAAGCTACACGTTTTAGTCGACTTTAATATTTAATGTGATATTAAGCCAGCAAGTCAGTTCTTACAAGACTTTAATCTTGCACAAGTATCTTTAAACAGAAATCTCATTTAAACATATTTTTTCCTATCACTTTAGATACTTTTTTTTTAAATACAAATTCACTAAAGACAGTTAATTTTTTATTATCTTTTTAGTTTAGTTTTATAACGTTACTTCTTGCTGTAGTTGTTGTTGTCGTTAGTTTGCTTTATAAAGCATAAGTTATAATGTCAACTAAATTACTTCCGTTTCCTGTTCTAAGTGCACATATATACATAGTTAACTGTTTGTTTGTTTCATTTTCCGTTTAGGTACAAAATGTATTTTTCTTTTTTTTATAACTTTGTTAAAAATATATTTATTTATCAAAATAAACTAAAATAAACTTAATGCATTAGGCAGAATAAAACTTGTTCTTTTTAATTTCAAAAAAGCCTTATTTAAATAAAAATAAATAAGACAAGTACTATTACAAAATATTGCAAAATTTTTAAGACATCGATGTATTTTCGCTTTAAATTTTTTTTATCAAATTTGCATTTAGAGGTGTTAAACGCAATATACAAATTGTTTGTCACCTATTTTGAAGTGGGCGGGTCTTCAAAGTTTAAAATAATTTCCGATTTTCTTTAAATGTCTTTTTTGAATTAACAATAAATTTCTTAATACTAGGATCGACCGGTGGCCGAAATTCGACCACTTTTAAAACGGTTTTTATGACCTTTATGGAAAGAATTTTGAAATAATTTTTTATATTGTGCATATCTAGAGAAAAGAACCTTTAAAAGCACATATGTTTCATCAATATTGGTGGACTATAACATACTTAAAAGTGTACCACAAAAACACATGTGGCCTATTTAAATATAAGATTCTTTAGAAAAATTTTTTTAAAAACCTCTTCGCGATTTTTTTTTTTTTTCGAAAAAAGTAGTTACGTTAATGTTTAGTTATACAGAAAATAAACACAAAATAAATAATGTGTTTATATCTTTCTGAAAGGGATGTAATACTAGGGAAGTACTACAAAAGAAAATTATTTTCAAAATTTGTATTACTGCGAGGTCCAATGCCTTCCGAAGTAGACCTAAATTTTTTAATCGCATAGCTGCTTTCAAATCATTTAATCCAATTTCTATGACCTAATATATTCCTAAATATTTTACAAAGGGAGTTTATACCCCGAGCCTCGGTAACGTCAACACAGTCAAAAATCTATAAAATACCTTTTTTGGGATTTTTGAAAAGTTTTTTGGGAATTGTGGGATCCTCAAAAATAATTCACTGATTTCTTTTTCACTTTTGAATTTTGATAAAAAATGTCTTTTAAGTTTAAAATTTCATCAAAAACGTTTCATAAACAAAACTTTTATTGCATTTAAAAAATTAAAATTTTCTAAAAAAAACAGCTAAGATTATTTAGTCCCATATTTTTGAAAAAAGTATTCTATCAATTTTTTAACTTAAAAATTAAAAATTTTACAAGTTTTTTTACAAGAAAACACAACTTTCTACATCTTGATATATAAAAAAGGTTTTCCAACAAGAGGTGTTATTTTGGTATTCAAAGAAAAATATAATTTTTTGAGATAAATAATCGGATGTTTATTTCATAACAAACACCCTTAAATTATTGAGTTATTTTGTTATAAAAGTAAATTGGTTATAAGTTATTTTCTGGTGGATTATTTATTTGCCAAGTAATGAAATTCAGCTTCCCAGCTATATATCATGAATTGCAACAAAGAGCAGCGAAAAAAAAAAAAAGTTTTTAACTTTGGGTTTTCTGATTTTGAGTCTGATTTGGAGTCCACTTTGGAGTCATAGCTTTGGTTTTTTCATAGCTTATAAAGCAGATGTCGAATTTGATTGATTTAAGAGAACACTTCATTTTAAATTCGTCTACAGAAAATATAATTATCTTTCAAATGCATCGTATGAATATTTAAATATTTAAAGCTACACAAACAACCCTGAAATTTTAAATTTAAATCGTGAATAAAATCGAAAGATGTTCGATATGAAAGGAAGTGAAAATGGAAATGTTTAAATGTTTTTAAACTCATTATGACAAAGTTCATCATAGAAATTTCTTGAAAAAAGGTAATTTCCAAATTCCTTAGTTTCAGTTGTTGAGCTATACTTCATAAAACTATTGCTAGAAGGGAATGTTCTTGAGTTAAGAAATATTGGTGTGTTTAAAACTATATTTCGTCTATCATCAAGCCTGGCCTTTAAGCTTTCAATTAAATCGTTAGCCTTCGTCAAATTAATAATTAAAAATTGTATTATTCCTTAAAATTCAATTAAAGTAGCAGAATCCGTACTAAGCTCTTTTATAGCCGCTTCCAACGGCTTTAAGGTTTTAAATAAGTTTTCCAAAACTTGTACTTCCGAACTTGTAATAGGATGCAAACCAAAATAAGCTAGAGCACGGTTAACGCATTTATATATACGAAGGAAATTGTCTTTAACTGTTTCAGCAACGTTTTTTTGTATATAAATTTAAAATCTAAACAATTGCATTTTTACTTTAATCAAAGTTAGTTTATTATAAAAAGTAAGGAAAAATAAATCAAAACATGAAAAAGCCAACCCATTCCAAGTTTTTTTGTGGAGTGAAGTGGTTAGTTTACTAACCACCGCGGAGGTTGGTATTAAAAATAAGTATGATACAAATTCTTGTTTCATTTACATTTTTTTGAAATCGAATATTTTTGACTAAATTTTCTGACCAAACAACCGAAATATCAAAATGACACTGAATTCGATGAGCAAGAAACACTCTGTGCTTTTTATACCCTACACCACCATAGTGGGGAGGGTATAATGGATTTGTGCAGATGTTTGTAACGCCCAAAAATATTAGTCTAACACCCACCTTAAAGTATACCGATCGACTCAGTCGATTAAACAATGTCCGTCCGTCCGTCTGGCTGGCTGGTTGTCCATGTAAACCTTGTGCGCACAGTACAGGTCGCAATTTTGAAGATATTTCGATAAAATTTGGAACATATAATTTGTTCGACCCAAGGACCAAGCCTATTTAAACTGCATGAAATCGGTCCATTATTTCACCTAGCCCCCATACAAATGTCCTCCCGAAATTGGACTTTATCGGTCATAAATGTTTAATTTATATAGGTATCTACAAAAATTTTTCTCCAAATAAGTTTTATATACAGTGGTGGCCATGAGGTTAGCACACTAGCTACTTGATATTTTTAAACGCAAATATTTCCTATATTTCTTAATTTTTTTATGATATCTTTTGCATACGTGTTACTTGTCCTTCTAAGATCACGTCCCATCATGTCCAGCATTATTCCTTTATATATATTTTGCGTTTTTCTATCCAGAATAGAATAACCTCAAAAAAACACTGGACAGTATTTTAGCACAAAATAAAAAATTTTATTCATATTAAAAAAGTAACAAAACAAAAAAACTTATTTCACTAAAAACTTAGTACTTAGTTGGATACCCTTTATTTTTGATCACAGCTGCTAGTCTCCTTGGCATACTTTCTACAAGGCCCATACAGCGATCCACTGAAATATCATTCCAAGCTTTTTCTACTTCTTTCCATAAATCGGCCAAATTTTTAGGCTTTTCTCTCATTACATGCTGCTCTACATCATTCCAAAGGTTCTCAATAGGATTGAGATCCGGAGATTGGGCTAGCCATTTTAACATGTCGATATTGTTCGATTCCAAGCAACACCTCACTAAGCGTGAGGTGTGTTTTGGATCATTATCTTGCATAAATCGCCACCTAAGTGGCATGTTGTCCTCTGCATAAGGTATCATTGTATTTAGAAGTATATTCTGGTATACATACTGGTCCATACGAGTATCAATCTTTTTTATAGGACCAACACCATACCCAGAAAATGCTGCCCACACCATCACATTACCCCCACCGTGTTTTATTGTTTTACTGGTGTACTTTGGATTATGTTGCATGTTCGGAGGACGCCATACATACCTCTTACCATCCGATCCGAATCTACAAAATTTAGATTCATCACTCCAAAGGACATTTTTCAAAAAAATTAACGGCTTTTCCAAATGCTCACGAGCAAAGGACAACCGAGCTTGTATGTTCTTTTTTGAAACATGTGGCTTATGCTGAGAAATGCATCCACGTAAATTTTTTTCATTAAGTCTCCTTCTTATCGTTCTGCTGGACACGTTGATACCATATTTTCCTGAAATTTCTCTCTGGATTACGGTGGAGCTCTTAAAAGGATCTTCGACAGAGGCTCTGTATATTAAAGAGTCCTCTTTACGTGAAGTTTTTCTGGGCCGAGGAGCCTGTGTAACATTTTTAGATGTTTTATATTTCTGAATATGTCTTAATGCATTATAAACCATCTTCCTGGAGCATTCCAAAGTATAAGCAATCTCACTTATACTTGTTCCTCTCGAGTTCATTTGTTGAATAATCTTTCGTTGTTCCTCTGTACACCACTTTTTTTTAGCCATATCTAAATAATGTTTATTAAGTCAGTTTGTCTTCCTCATTGATTAAATAATACCTAAACTTACCAATTAATATTTATACCCTCAAAAAACTTTTAAAAAATTTAATTATACTTATGTGCTAAAATTGTGTCCAGCTTATTTTACATATTACTGCACTAAAATCCAAATTTGAAAGAGAATAGCGATGGAATGCAAAAAAAAAGTAACGGGACTTATTGATCACACCATAAACAACACTAATTACCAAAAACTTTAGTTTATAATTGCAATGAAATGAAATAATTTACTTTAGAAAACAGCAAATATGAAGTGTGCTAACCTCATGGCCACCACTGTATACTGAATTCATGTCACCAAATTTTATTATGATCGGTCTATAATAAGTCTTAGCTCCCATATAAGACATGCTTCCTATAATCACTTTAACGAGCATAAATCTCCTTAAAATGTTGGTACACACATAAAATTCAACATAAATAACTTTCATATAGACATTAATCACATGACCAAATTTCATAGTGATCGGTCCATAATTTTACATAGCTCCCATATAAGGCCCACTGCCGAAAATCACTCACGAATATAAATTATTGAAATTTTGAAAGAATAATGAGTTTGCTCATTTACTTAGTGTAGGGAGTTTGCTCATTTACTTAGTATAAGGTCGGGCTTGACCGACCATACTTTCTTACTTGTTAGTAATGGCGTAGTTTCTACTTGTCAAATGTCAAAGAATAAAAGCTTCAAAATTGACAGCTACCGAAATACCGGGAGATTCAAAATAACACATATAGTTGGAAAACCCTTTAATATGTATATCTTCAAATAGGATAGAGAACAAACATTTGGCATCATTTTCAATTTTTTATATACCGGAGATACCCCAATTTGGGGCCTTGAGATTCCGCCCCACGTTAATGTTTAAAGTCCAAATTCAAAACTTAAACTCAGCTGCACCTCCTCTATAGTCCTGGGAAATTTTATTAAAATCGGATATTCGGTTTACAAGTTACAGATTTATTGCCACTTTTCATTTTCCCCACTTTGCAACATCATATCGTGATTTTTTTCAATTGTATCGGTTGTAGGTACGGCGAAATTCAGTAAACCACTTTTTACCATTGAAATTGTTGGTGCAGAGTTTCCATAGTATTTACCAAGCTTAGCCTTAGTTTGAGTGTCTGCTATTAATGGCTGTCAAACACAAACTAAATGACGCAGCTTGTTCAAATTTTTATAAGAGTCAACTGGCATATTCGTGTTGACAGAAGCAGTGCTGTTGTTATAAAAATATACACAAAAACGTAAACAAGGCGAATTTATACACGGTGGAGTCAGTCAATCAGCTGATTACTTTGTTTTCTCTTTTTTGGTTCTAGCTTCTGTCAAAGCTTGTTTTTATATTTCAATATCTACACAGTTTTAATGCATATTTGTTTAATTTTTAATTTTTGTTTTTTGACATTTGTTAAGACCAATTGTTGTTTTTGTAGAACTGCCAACACCTTGTTTAAATTTGCCTTGAACGTAAACATATTCCTAGATTTCAATTAAATCGAGAACTCCCCCGTATGGTCCTATTCTTAATTCGATATATGTTTTAAATCGTGCAAGGGCTCATATTTAAGAAAAATCTTTGGAAAATGAAAGATGGCTTTTTTGAGATACACTCCCTGCCTCATGAATAGGACCCCCTTTTGAACTTTGTGCAACTGCAATTCTCTACGATATTTGTGGTTTGTTTTGTGTTTTAAAGGTGTCTGTGATCAAATTTGTGTTCTGGAAAAGTCCCGTAATAATTTTTTTCATATTTTGTTTTGTGATTGACCAAAATTGTCTATATTTTTTGCGTCACTTTATTAGGACTCCCCCCATTAACTTTAGTTTTCTTAAGCAAGTGAATAAGTGCAATAGGAAAAAAATTGTTTTAATGTAAATTGTGTCATTTAATAAAAAAAAAAAAAATTAAATGGGTCGAGGAGAAACCTTAACAGACGCTGAAAAAATAAATATTAATATGTATAAGGAATGTGGACAATCGATACACAAATTTGCTGAACGAATCAAAAGAAGCCGAAACGGAATGAGTCAAACTGCGGGAAAAACATGAAAGGCTGTACTAAAAGTGTACTTTGGGCAACTGATAAACGTGCTATTCTCAGAGCAGCATCAAATTCTCACGACTCGTCTGCAAAAATTAAAGCTAAATCTGGTGTTTCGGTAAGCGTAAGAACAGTGCAGCGTGTAATTTCGAGGGCTGAACATCTAAAGCTATTAAAACTAATGAAAAAAACCACCACTTAACGATGCACGAACATAATATGCGCATGGGTTTTTGTCGAACTCACAAAATTCTAACAAAATTATATTGCATTGGCAATTTTAATAAATCTTAATTACTAAAATTGTTCATAATTTTTTTTTTATTGTCACCAATTTAGCTTTAAGGTAATTAATGTTAACAACATTAATATACAAATTTTAATAAACAAATTAATTTATTTTCTATGTATTTGAAATATAAAACAAATATGCCCTGAATTTAGCATTAAAATTATTAATTTGATTACATTCAGTTACATTTGCTAGTCTAGTTATATAATGAATGCATAATCCAATTACATTTAAATATAATAAATATTTATTTTTACTCGTTTTTCACATTAAGTTAATAATTAATATGTTTTGTTTTTCTTATGTAATTAATACACTTAGAGAAATAAACATGTTGGTATTATGATAAACTTGCAAAAAGTAAACAATATTTTAATTTAAACTTATCAGTTTCCCATTTAAGCGAAAAAGTTATACAGTAAATTTCTATTTAATAAAAGTGGCTGATAAAAATAAATTCAACAAAAGCTTTAAAAAAAAGTTTTTTTTCAAACTGTGTAGATTTAAATTCTAAAAATGAAAGTTAAATCTTTAGAATAAACGATGTTAAACATGGTTTGGAAGATTTTGCTTATGTTGTTGGTAAATATTTCCATTCACAATGTCATTCAATCCAATCATTCTTTTCCAAAGTTACCCAATTTTCACATATACAAAATATTTATATTTTATTTGATTTCTATACCCTTCACCTTCCTGAGATAATTTCCACAATATAATTTTCCGACCCTATAAAGTAAATATATTCTGGATCCTTATATATATCGGAGTCGATTTAGCCATGTCTGTCTGTCTGTCCGTATGTCTGATGAAATCAATTTTCTGAAGACTCCAGATATCTTCGAAATCCAAATCTTCAATAATTCTGTCAGACATGCTTTCGAGAAGATTCCTATTTAAAATCAGCAAAATCCATCCATAAATAACGGAGATATGAGAAAAAATCCGAAACAACCTCTGAACATTTCATCAAAAAAAGACAATTTATTGCATGTTTTGACAAAAATGCAACAAAACGTATGTTTGAATGTGTGTTGGTTTCATTGCTTTGCGCATTTTGGTTTTGCTTTTTTTTTTGGTGTTTCGTTTCATTTGGCGTTGTTATTTTTATACCCTTAACCTTCGTGAGAAGGGTATATATAAGATTGTCATTTCGTTTGCAACTTCTACAATATAATCTGTTCGTCAGCAATAAAATGTAAAATTTTTAAAAGTTTTCTTGATATATTAAGAATACTATAAGCTGAAAGTGGGCAATTAATGCATTCACGATAAAGGTGAATGGTATATAAGATTCGGCATCGCCGAATATAGCAGTCTTACTTGTTATTTCTTATAAATAAAAGCAAACAAAAGCTGCTGATTCATCAAATTCACAATACATTAAATTTTGCGAGTCTAAGTTGTTGTACCAACTTATCAGAGTTGTGAAAATTAATTTCTATACATTTTTTGACCATTCATTTGCGAGAGTGCAAAAATGCGTAGATTGCACAGTTTTCTCTGTGTACTCCTATATAAAATACAATACGTAATAGTTGTTATCGTAATTATATTTTAATTAGATGTTTGTTTACAATATTTATAGATATTTGATTATTATTGAATTAAATTCCAATAACAGCAACAAAAAAATCTTCAGTTAGTAAATAGTTCTTTTTTTTTTTAGTAAATATATAATATATTTTATATTTTAATGATGTTATACAATTATAATTATACAAAAATTTACAAAGAGCAAATCAGAAAAAAACATTTTAAGTATTTCTTTTTAGCAATTGGTCGTCTATAGCTCTACGATGAGGGAATATATTATGGTGGTCTCAAAAAAAATGTTGCCAATGTTCCCAGCTAACATGAAAGTTAAACTAATTTATAAATTTGTGTGTCTTAGTTCAGGCCGTTGAACACTGAAAAATATTATTGAATTAGTCATTAGAGACAGTATAGGGAACTCAGTAATAAATACTTGTTTAAGTTTGAATGACTCACGGTGGCTCAGAACTTAATTTCATCGGCCAAAAGTCCAATTTTTTGTTACACCGTTTCAATAGTAAACAAACTGCAACTAAAGTTCCCATAAAAATTTTTATAAAATATTGGTAGTTGTGAGCAGGATTCTAGCAACAATTCACATTTCGTTGGTTGTGCTATAGCACAATTGACATTTCTTCAATTGATGCTATTAGTTGCTGTTATTGCTAAGTGTATAACATCATATCAGTAAACACACACAATGTACTTTTGTTATTTTTGGCATATAAATATTTCATGTTTTTCAATAATAATATATTATACATATTTATGATATCGAATCAGTTTATATACAAAATAGAAAAAAAAAATTATTTAATTTTATTATAAACGTTTGTTTTTCAATGATAAACAAACAAGTTTTTGGTCTCAAAGATATTTTTGAGTAGCTTAAAGTATCTCATATATCATTAATTCCATCACAACCAAATTCACCTAGGATCTTTCGATTTTCATCGTATTCGCTATAAACAGACTCATTTGAACATGTCATGTTCAATAAAATAACTAACATCAAAATAGCAAATAAAAATAAGAAATATTAATGCAACTATAGCAGAGCAACCAATGAAAAGTAAATTGCTGCTAGAGAAAATTGCAAGCACAACAAAAAAACAAATGCTGACGCGCAATATTAGTTCGGCAATAAAGTGTGTGTGCTACTAAAGCACCAACATATATCTTGGTTGTTGTACTACAAGAACGAGTTGAAAACTGGTTTTATCTACTACTAAGGAGTGAGATCGTAAACACAGGTTTTTCATTAAAACTTTTAACCCAAGTATTTTTTGATTTTTTTTTTGATCAAGTTACCTTTTTAAAACATGTCAGTTATTATGTTTAATGCCAATTATATTCATTTGTTGTTTATCTGATTAAAATGTGTGACCAGAAAAAAGTGCTTACTAAAATATTCTTGCTGCATAATGGATGACGAAACGTATGTTCTGGCAGATTTTTCGCAATTTCCTGGTCAAAAATTTTATGCTGCTGATTGTCGAGGGAATGTTGAAGAAAAGTTTAGGACCCAAAAGCAGACAAAATTTCCCAAAAAGTTCTTGGTATGGCAAGCAATATGCAGTTGCGGCAAAAGAAGACAATCATTTGTTACAACTGGCTCTATAAATACCGAAATTTACATCAAGGAATGTTTACAAAAAAGGCTGCTTCCATTCATAAGACTTCATAATGTGTCCACTTATTTGGCCTGACTTGGCATCCTGTCACTATGGTAAACAAGCCCTTGTGTGGTACAAGAACAATAATGTGGACAAATCCTCCAAACTACCTGGAGCTAAGGCCATTGGAGATATATTGGGCTCTTGGTAAAAGAAAATTGAAGATCACAAAAAATGTGTCAAAAAGTGAAGTAGATTTTAAACGGAGATGGAGTACCCGTTCGGGCAAAGTGACAGAAACACTATAAAAACGTTAATGGAAGGGTTTTCGAAAAAGGTTCAGAATTTCATCACTAGTGATTAAAACTATAAAAATATTGTTTATTTTTTTCTAATTGTAATAATAATTTCAATCAAATAAAAAAACTTAAAACTCTAAGTTTAGTGGTTTCGTTTTTATTAACATATATTTATGTTAAGAATTTTTCGATATCACTCCTTAGAAATTGCAAACTAAAATTGCAATTTTTATAGTAATATATGAATAGTAACAGCAATTTTTATTAACAGAGTTGTACAAAATTAAATAGTAACTATATTTTTAGTATGTAGATGGATAAAAACTGATGTTAACTGCAATTGCCGGCTAATATTAGTAGCAATTGTAAACCCTGGTTGTGAGCGTGTAATGCTGTTAGAGACAAATGCTTTATGTAATTTTATAAAATAAAATGAGATTTATGTAGATTTGATCAGAAGTAAATTATCATTACTCACAAACTATTATCAATAATTGTCTAAATTTTGTTTTGTTGGTAAGATAACAGTCTGTGTAACTGTACCTGTATTATTAAATGTTTTCACAGGTACTATATTTTAGTAAAATTTTAAATTTTATGGAATAGAACTTTTGAGGGTCAAAAGAAGTTAAGCAAATTTTACTACCACCAGAAAGGCGAAAGTGTCCTTTTTATATATTTTTATACCTGTCTAGACATATCTGTATAACACTTTTTCCATTTGAATGAAATTACTCCCAACGTTTGACTGCCTGGCTTACTGTCTTGTGCGCTAATTACAATTTGAAGATATTTAGTTAAAATTTGATAATTTTTTTCGGCCATAAGGCGAAGCCTATTGAAACTGGCTGAAATCGATTCATTATTTCACCTAGCACCCATAAAAATATCCTCCCGAAAATGGACTTTATCGGTCGTAAACAAAAATCTTAATTTTCATACTAAAAGCTATAAAAAATTAAAAGCGCAATTTTAGCTTTATATTTCTCAATAACTGCTAAACCGATTTTAATGGCGTTAAAATTGGAGAAAAAATCAAGAAAATATATCTCCAATGTTAACGTCATAAAAATCGGTTTAGCAGTTATTGAGAAATTTAAAAAAAAAATAAAATATATCTCTATCGGTTCAAAAGTTACAGAGTTTTGGCCGATGAAAAAGAATATCCAATGTGGGATGGTCTTTGTGTCACGTAGCTCCATCCTATTGAAACCACATATTGTTGGTGTCCATATCATCCACGTCAGGAATTTGGTAATCATCGACCTATAGCGCTCGACGTTGACTGTGATGGCCTGGCCAAAGAAATATGGAGCTATGACGTCCAAAATCCACACCAAACATTGACTTTTTTGGATGCATTAGAGGCATCAAACAAAACACCTTTTGGGTTTTGGTAGTTTTAGCTGCTGTTGGGATTTTAAGCCCTCAAGTATATTTTGGCTAAAACTTGATTTTTCCGAAGCATATTTAATTTGTCTCACTGCTATATTTCGGAAACCAATTGGCATTTTGTTTTCCTGCCATCGGCACAATTGTAGCTATAGCATCTACCCAGCAAAAATTGTGTGCATTTTGGTAATAACACCGCTTGTTGGAAAACCCTTTAGTTACTACATACATTATTTTGCAATGACCAATCGAAGCTAATGATGGTTTGGTTCATATTATATTAATTTATATATTTTTGTTAAAACCATTGTTAACTCACAATAAATTTACTCGTACATGGAGCAGTAAGCAGCTAGATTTTCAAACACAAAATAACAATTGAGCATTACCCCACAATGGGGTGAAAATAAGTACATATTTCTGTGGTCAATGTAAGTAATTTGTAAACGAGACACATGTAATAAATAGTTATCATTTAGCTCCAATATCAAAATTGCATCCAAATTGCTAAAATGTGGAAAAATTTTAATTTTTGATATCTTTTTTCACCATTTTCTTCCCATTGCTTTCAAACTGTGTGAAATTTCATAAAGTAATCTTGAGAAAACATATTCCTTATAATATAATTCATAATTCTTCAGATCATTATAATACTGAAAAAAGCTTTGTTTCACATTTTCCAGCTGTATTTTATATCAAACATTCGAGAAATGTATGAACAAAAATTTCAAATGTTTTACGGCCAATTTGGATACCCTTTATAACCAGTGAAGAGTCAATATGTTAGCATTTTAAAATATTATTGGTAACAAGAGTCGTTTTGCAGAATTAGTTGATTAAAGAATTTTTGTATTTTCACAAAAATAAACAAAACAAGTAAGAAAGTATGGTCGGTCAAGCCCGACCAGATAATACCCTACACTAAGTAAATGAGCAAAAACATTTTTCTTTCAAAATTTCAATAATTTATATTCGTGAGCGATTTTCGGAAATGGGCCTTATATGGGAGCTATGAAAAATTATGGACCGATCACCATAAAATTTGGTCATGTGATTAATGTCTATATGAAAGTTATTTATGTTGCATTTTATGTGTATACCAACATTTTAAGGAGATTTATGCTCGTTATAGTGATTATCGGAAACAAGTCTTATATGGGAGCTATGACTAATTATGGACCGATCATAACAAAATTTGGTGACATAAATTCGGTATATATAGAATTTATTTGGAGAAAAACCTGTGTAGATACCTATATAAATTAAACATTTATGACCGATAAAGTCCAATTTCGGGAGGACATTTGTATGGGGGCTAGGTGAAATAATGGACCGATTTCAGCCAATTTCAATAGGGATGGTCCTTGGGCAGAAAAAATGATATGTAGTAAATTTTATCGAAATATCTTTAAAATTGCGACCTGTACTCTGCGCACAAGGTTTACATGGACAGCCAACCAGCCAGACGGACGGACGGACATCGTTTAATCGACTCAGAAAGTGATTCTAAGTCGATCGGTATACTTTAAGGTGGATGTTAGACTAATATTTTTGGGCGTTACAAACATCTGCACAAATCCATTATACCCTCCCCACTATGGTGGTGTAGGGTATAAAAAGTAAAGACTTACCAGTCATGGAGAAGGGTTCAACAGTTTTGTTAAATATTCAACTCTGAACTAAACTATTTCTTTAGTAAATTGGCATTATTATATCTCCTACCATTTTACCCTTAGTTACACAGTTATTCACCATAAATATTTGTAGTCAAATTTCAAAAATATTTTTTCTTTTGTTCCCAACTTTAACTTTGAAAGGATTTACACCCATTAGAAATACCTTTAAAGCCATCTACTACAGCCATAAATAAAGTATTTGTAATAGTACATAAAACAAAATAAATATATGCTTTCCCCCTTTAAATTATGATGTTATAGGCAAATTAACACAGGTCAAGCGTTTCTAATAGGCTTTAGTTTCCTTTTTTTTTTTTTTTTGTTGGTCGTTCCATGACTGTGTTGTTGTTGATGCCTTCGACATGTGTTTTTATAATAAATTTTCATAAAATCAACAGATTTTATGGTCCATTAGGAAACCATTATGAAAATTCATATGGATTATTTTCGGACTCGTGATTTTGATTTGGTTGTGTATGAAAAAAAGAAGTACATATATATGATATAACTCTATATACAGTCACTAATGATTTTTTATTTTTCATGCTTTTGTTTGCAGTTTTTCGGTTTTATGCAGGATTGTTGATTTATTTTTGTTTTAAGCTTATTTTATTCAACAGAAAGGTGTTTGCATGTGAATAAATGATATGCTCAGAGAAATTTGTTAAATATTTTTTTTTCTTTTTTGTTAAACCAATTATATGGGTATTTAATTGGTGCAACCTAGCAACAGCTTTATGGAAGAATATTTAGTGAAATTAAAAAGTTTTAGTTGTTATGTTGACAAACATTTTAAAATAATATTATGAATACTTAGTTGCAACTAATAGATATCTATCAGTGCTTAGTTACTTTTGCAGCAAAAATATTTGGAAATTTTTAGCCATAGATATTGATTTGAAAGTAACGTCATGTTACCTTTTAAGTAAATTTATTGAAATTACCGGTATTATTTGCATTTCTTTAGCAAAACTGAACTGATTAAATTTTAACAAAAAAAAATTCAAAATTGTCTTTCTTTAAATTTGTTATGTATGCAATATTAATGCTTAATTTAATCTATTTTCTTTTACGGTCATTTGTAAAATACTTGGCTTTAAAATTTCTGTCTCTATACGTTCCTTATCTTTTGACAGATTTTCTTTTATTTTTCTGCAGTATCATAATAAATAAGAATATCTTTTATTATTAATTTAATATTAAATTAATATGCAACAAGAGGAGAAGCGCCAAACTAACCAACCGCTACACGTACTTGCAACCATCAGATGTTGCTCAACAATATGCACAGTGGGTCAGGATCAAAATATTTTGGAAATTAATCTGCTATTTCTAACTGATTCTTTGGATTGGCATGAAATTTCACATTAGACTTTAATGTTTGAAGATAAACCCCGGAGATTTCTCAGGAGCGGCTTGATGGGGTTTTAAAGTAGGGCATCTAAAACATGCAAAATGTTTAAACCCTTGCGAATTTTTTATGGTTTGTCCAAAATTAAGGGTTTTATAAAAAATATAGAGTTATAGACATTTGAAAATTCAAATTCCAAAACTTCAGCATACGCTGGCCCAGTTTTTATACCCTTCACCTGTCTGTCAGTCAGTCAGTCTGTTGAAATCAATTTTCTGAAGACCCCAGATATCTTCGGGATCCAAATCTTCAATAATTCTGTCAGACATGCTTTCGAGAAGTTTCCTATTTAAAATCAGCAAAATCCGTCCATAAATTACAGAGATATGAGTAAAAAATGCTTTGACAAAAGAGCAAAAAAACGTATGTTTGGAGATGTGTTGGTATCAGTGCTTTGCGTATTTTGTTTTTTTGGTGTTTCGTTTCGTTTGGCGTTGTTGTTTTTATACCCTTGACCTTAAGCTGCCCACACACGATTGATTTGTGCATGTGATTTGTTCGTGTTCGACTTGTTAATGGGGTTGTGCGCGAACCAAATCACAAGAAATTGAAAATTTTCAATCACAAATCACACGCACAAATCATCTCGTGTGTGGGCAGCTTTAGTGAGAAGGGTATATATAATATTGTCATTTCGTCTGTAACTTCTACAATATAATCGGTTCGTCAGCAATTAAATGTAAAGGTTTTTTTAAGCCTTATTTGAAACGCAATATAGTCGTTGTCTTTAATTGTTTACTACCCTTGCTGGACGAGAGATGATATGAAGAACATGTTAGCAATTTTTCCGTTGACGTTATTCATTTATTGCTCGGGATTTGCGTGACTATAGAAAATTCCTAGAGTTTATATTGGAAACTATAGAGCCTGAACAAGTTGATAGTGTGCAGGGCTGTGGGCGTTTATTGTTCGAGATAATGCGCGGCGTAAAAGGACAATTCCATTGCCGGAGACTTTTTGCAGTTTATTTTCGAATCTCTGGTGGAGGATAAGAAGATAAAACCACAACAAAGCCAGTTGTTGAATAGTACAGTGGCATATTATAAAATATTCCACTATACCATTCATCATACCAAATATCTGACAATTGTACCAAAATGTTACAACCACTCTCTTAAATCTTATGAAGATATTATACAAATCTGAGTTGTACATTCGTAAAATTGTTGTTTTATTCGTGCGTGTGCAAGAGGTTTGTGTCCGCAAACAGCTGTGAGATTTAGTTGCCGATATAACCAGAATCAAGCATAAACAAAATCATTCTGCTAACGATACTCAGCAATCAAAAACCTTGGCCAGAATTGTGTTGCTGCTCAATGCCTTGGATAAACAATAATATTTTGAATAAAATAAGTTTACATATTATTTATGTTTTCAATAAAACTTGAATTCATTTTAATGAATATGGTAGCTTTATTTTACACATAAACTTCAAATCTCTTTTATTGTCAAATGCTTAATAAGGTTTACATAAAGAGAAAATGAAACTGCAATAAAAGTGTCCTGCAAAGTATTAAAAAAATTTGCCAAAAATTGTGGAAAAATGTAATGAAGTGGTTCGGTCCATATTTAATCGGAAAATCAAAGTTAAAATTTCAAGTATTTTGATGTGTTTAATTCTCTCACAAGTATGTTGAATTCACATATCATAAGTACGTGTGAAGAGAGTAATTATTGTTACTCTCAGCTTACTCTCAGTTGCGCCTCTAGTTGTACCCTATGGCTACTACTCTATGTTTCATAAACAAAAAATGTTTAGGTATCTTATAAAGCATTTTATTTTATTGAAAGGAATCTCATTAACGCTTAAAATATGTTAACAGGGATTTTTTAATGCCCTTCCGAATTTACCTTTTTTTATCGAAATTCTGAACTTGGTCTAAGGGTTCTAAAATCCTAAAGTTTTCCAAAGTTATTGGGCATTGAACAACACAGCTTCTTTTGATTCGAAAATGTCGGATTTTTTGGAATTTTTCTCATAAATTCCACAATTGGTTGGGGCTGCTTATTATTTTAGCAGCCCCAACCAATTGTGGAATTTATGGGAAAAATTCCAAAAAAATCGACATTTTCGAATCAACAAAAACCTGTGTTGTTCAATGCTCAATAACTAAGTAAGAATAATTGACAGATATGTACAAAATGACATATAAGTTATTAAAAAACAAAAGTTTTTTTTGGCAAATGCTCGCTTCAAACGAATCAGTTGCGTTCGGTACAGGTTGCATGTGATGGTCTGGCAGCTCATAATAGATAGGACGCTTTTGGTCCAAATAAAGAGAATTACCTAAGCGCCATGGATAATAGGCTCTGGTGTAGATTCGGCTGGTTGGCCAGGCTTCACATACGATCACTTACGCTTCGGTTTATCGTAATGGATTCATTTTTCATCACAAGTAATGAATCGGTGCAAAAATGATTTTATTTAATAGCGTTAAACATAATTACGGGCATGCGTAATCGTCTTTCAAGGTCTCTCGGCTTCAATTTGTATGGTACCCAATTTCTCCTCTCTTGGGTGAATTCTGCTGCTCGCAAATGTTTTGAAATTGCTGCATGAGTAGCTCGCGATAATTTCGCATTATTTTTTTTTGAGTTTAACAACAATTTTCATAGAGTAATGCCTCTAATTCTTGGTCTTTAAACATTTTTAGCTGACATGGGCAATCTTTGTCTTCCGTGTCAAAATCACCACTTCTGACCCGCATAAACCATCTTACTCAACTTGAAACCGATAGAAGACATTCACCATAAGCTTTGGTGAGCAATCGATGAGCTTCACCGTCACATTTTTTGAAATTAAAGAAGTAAAGCAAGAATTTCCTTTGATGGCACAAAATTTGACATTTTCAAAGCAAAAAAACTTTATTGTTTACACTATAATGTACAAGTTACAAGCAGGATAAAGTTATCCAAACCAGAGGTGGTCGAATTTGACAGCATGTATTTCACCTAATAATTAAACCAGGTAGTCACAAATTCTATTTTATGGAAGCTTACATCCTCCTCTACGATTCGTTCGTACGGTATTTTGGAAGAGGGCCAGTAATTTACAAGTTACTGATCAATTACCACTACATTTTCGATCGATCCTACTGTGCAATGTTGTTTTCATTATTTTCGGTGATGTAAAACAACCTTGATTTTTATATCATCTCAACGCAATATGACCAGTAATATTTTTGCATAATAAAATATATATGTTATTATATGCATGTTTAAGTGCATATGCTATATATATTTTTTAAAACGAATTTTATAAATTCTCTTCACATCCCTACAAAATTCAATGAAGCTTAATTAAATGGCTCATACTTGTAGGAAAAGTGTAAATAGACAGGAAATGGCCAAAAAGTATTGTAAAAAAAAAAAAAATAACAAACACAGTAAGTATCAGACAGCTAAAGTTATTGCGAGGTAATGCAAACAATTTGTCCACAAATAGAAAAGACGAAAAGAACCATTTATTTTTAGTTATACAAAATAAATCATTGTTTGTTTGCTTTTAAGTTTTTTTTTTTTTTTTTTACTTTGGACCAATCTCTTTCCATAGAATTTAGTTATTTAAAAACATATTAAACATTGTTTAAAGAGTATCAAGCGAAATGTGACCTAATCTATGTGGGTTTTAATGAAAACTTTGGCCACCACCTGTTCAGTGCTTGCATAGGAAAATGTTATTGTTATTTGCAGGGGTATTATTGCAGCCATGTCAAACAGAAACGACACAGTAAAAAAAAAAAGAAAAAACAACAAACTGACAACAATGTCATACCATACACCTTCTGTGTAGACAACACACTCGCACAACCATAGCATTAATTATTAAAAAATAAAAAACAGCACAAAAAAAAAAAGAAAAGAAAAAATAACAAACTCTCTTCACGAGTCAAGCAAGCACACGTTGCAACAACTTCTCAATGGTGCTTATCAACTCGGCATGTTGGTGATGCACACAAAAAATAGGAAACAAAAAAAAAAAAAAAAAAAAAAAAAAAAAAATAATAAAACACACAGCAATTTGTCTTTCATCTACATTTTCGCTCATGTTTTCTACTCGATCTGTTCAACTTTTTATATATATTTTTTTTTTTTTTTTGCAATATTGTCAAGTAGCTTTTAGGCTAAGTGAATTTTAATTTGTCTGCAATTACGGTTATAATTGAAAAACATTAATTTATTATGAGCACTTTCACAGACAACTATGTACTTGCTGCAACTTCTTGTGAATGTAGCAAACGATGTATTTATGTATGTAGGTATAGGTTAATGCTTAAACTTACTAACACATTTATGGTGAGACAGCATAAACATATAAATATGTATAATGAAAAATATTTATTTATGGATAAATATTTTATTTAAATTTAACTAATGATTTAAGTAATATTGCAGACTCAGCATAGATTTCATTTACCCACTTAGATAGTCAATAGCAGTTATTTTAAGTTTCGTCAAAGTTTCAGTGTTAGAAAGATCATACATTCAACACTGACCTTTAAGAAGTAATTAGAAAAGTGCAATATGAATATAAGGGTTGGCTTTATAATGAACATTTTCGACTTTCGGTGCTCCCAGTTTTTCAAGGTGTTTTTAGGTGACAACATACTCTCTGTCTCCTAAAAACCAAATGCTTAAAACTTTAACAAACTCTTATAAAGTTTAAAAGTTTCAGATTTTATTTAAAGTTTCGAAATTTTGTCAAATTAGAAATATTTTCAAAAAAATTAGAGTTTAAACAAAATTGAATTAAATTTTTTTTTTTATATTTCATTAACCCAAGTTGTTTAAATATAAAATATACAAATTTGCTGACATCGATAAACCATCGATAATGATCAAGCACTTTGATAGGTAGCTGATTTTCTAAAAAATAATTACTGAGATCGAAAAATTCTTAACACACGTTTTTCATTAAAACTTTTAACTCAAGTATTATCTGATTTTTTTTTTTTTTTGATCAAGTTACCTTTGTAAATCATGTCAGTTATTATGTTTAATGACAAATATGTTCATTCGCGTACTAAAATTATTAAATATTTTCAACAATACCCAACTTGGTCCTACAAAAAGTTGGCCAAACAATCAAAGGTCTGCCGTCAAACTGTTTCCAATGATATTAAACTGTATCGGGAGAACTTATCCGCTGATAGAAAACCTGGATCATGTAGAAGGAATGGTTCACATGATGTTAAGAATTTTTCGATCTCAGTCCTTAGTCACATTTTCAATACCATTTTATTCAATTGCGCAAAAATTATATTGGTATATGACTTAAAATTGCGGTATTTTTTTTAAATTTTTTGCATTTATTTTGAAACATTTGTACAATATAAATTTATTCAAAGTATTGGCCTTTGTTAGCTATGACCGTTTCCAATCTTTCTGAAACGTTTCCAATCTTTCTGATATGGATTCCAAGCCAAAAGTTCTGTTCTGAAGTGAATCCTGTCCCAGAGAGAGCGCTCTGCATCGATCGATACAAATCGTAATCTAACGGCACAAGGTCTGCACTATAAATCGGATGAGGCAAAACATTTCAACCACTTCTTTTTAAATAGTTTTTAACAGGTATTGTAATATGTGGCATATCGTTGCCGTAATGGAATATTAAGTTTTCATGTCTAGCCGCATATTCTCTGCGTTTTTCGACCACTGTTCGCTTCAAACGAATCATTTGTGTTCGGAACAGATTCCCTGTGATGGTCTGGCCAGATTTTAGCAGCTCATAATATATAGGACACTGTTAGTTCCAACAAATAAAGAGCATTACCTTAGCGCCATTGATATTTGACTATGGTGTAGATTCGGCTGGTTGGCCGGGCATCACATACAATCTCCTACGCTTCGGGTTATCGTAATGGATCCATTTTTCATCGCAAGTAATGATTCGGTGACAAAGTGACATACAAAATCCTAGTTCATGGTCTCTCAGCTTAAATTCGTATGGTACCAAATTTCCCTGTTTTAGGATGAATACTGCTGCTGGCAAACATTTTGAAAGTGTTGACTGAGTAGCTCTCAATGATTTTGCAAGCTCTTGTTGAGTTTGGAAATAATCTTCATGGAGTAATGCCTCCAAGTCTAAGTCTTCAAACATTTTTGGCTGGTCAGGGCAAACTTTGTCTTCCGTTTCAAAATCACCGCTCCTGAACCGCACATACCATCTCTCGCACGTTAAAAACGCTAAAACACATTTAACCGGTGAGCAGTCGTTGTTTTTCAGTGGCACTTTTTTTCAAATTAAAGAAGTAAAGCAAAACTTTCCGTACATGACGCTTTGTTGGCACAAAATTTGATATTTTCGAAGCAAAAAGCTATGTTATTTACACTATAATGTTGAATAACTAAGTAAGAATACCATTCAAAATGACAGATGGGTTATTAAAAACAAAAACCGCGTTTAAAAGATAAGCCATCTATTGCAAATCCCGCATATGTAAGTCATATACCAATTGGAAAAAGCAATATAACTATTAGAAACGAATTTAAGAAAGTATTTGAGATATAATATCGGTTTTATGAAAATTGTTAAGAAAACAATTTTAGTTGTTTACTACTGTATACAGATCAAATAAATTGTATTATTTTCTTTCAGATTACCCTAATAACTACTGGACTAAGGTAAGGGAAAACAAATTAACCTTAAACAATACTGTATTTACTTTGTCTGTTCATGTTTATTCAATACAAAGAAGTAAGAGTGTTATATTCAGCTCTGCGGAATCTTATATAGCCACCATCAATATGTAGTTTTAGTCCTCTATGGAACTTGAATCATCTAAGCTCTGAACTGTACAGAATATGAAAGAGTAATTTCTTAATAGTCAAATTTATGTTAATATCATTATATCGCACTGCTTCCTCTAAAGAGAGTAAGCTCAAAATTTTTCAATTTTCAGTTTTTGCAAGAAATCGATGTACAGTGGTCATATCTGCCTACTGTATAAATCTTACATAGAATAATCTTAATAGAAAAGTGTCTTTTTCAAGACAGTTTTCTTATATAGAAAAGTGTCTTTTTCAAGACAGTTTTCTTATATAGAAAAGTGTCTTTTTCAAGACAGTTTTCTTATATAGAAAGTGTCTTTTTCAAGACAGTTTTATTATATAGAAAAGTGTCTTTTTCAAGACAGTTTTATTATATAGAAAAGTGTCTTTTTCAAGACATTTTTTTATATAGAAAAGTGTCTTTTTCAAGACAGTTTTTTTATATAGAATAGTGTATTTTTCAAGACAGTTTTCTTATATAGAAAAGTGTCTTTTTCAAGAATTTTTTTTTTTATATAGAAAAGTGTCTTTTTCAAGACAGTTTTCTTATATAGAAAAGTGTCTTTTTCAAGACAGTTTTCTTATATAGAAAAGTGTCTTTTTCAAGACAGTTTTCTTATATAGAAAAGTGTCTTTTTCAAGACAGTTTTCTTATATAGAAAGTGTCTTTTTCAAGACAGTTTTATTATATAGAAAAGTGTCTTTTTCAAGACAGTTTTATTATATAGAAAAGTGTCTTTTTCAAGACAGTTTTCTTATATAGAAAAGTGTCTTTTTCAAGACAGTTTTCTTATATAGAAAAGTGTCTTTTTCAAGACAGTTTTCTTATATAGAAAAGTGTCTTTTTCAAGACAGTTTTCTTATATAGAAAAGTGTCTTTTTCAAGACAGTTTTCTTATATAGAAAAGTGTCTTTTTCAAGACAGTTTTCTTATATAGAAAAGTGTCTTTTTCAAGACAGTTTTCTTATATAGAAAAGTGTATTTTTCAAGACAGTTTTCTTATATAGAAAAGTGTCTTTTTCAAGACAGTTTTCTTATATAGAAAAGTGTCTTTTTCAAGACAGTTTTCTTATATAGAAAAGTGTCTTTTTCAAGACAGTTTTCTTATATAGAAAAGTGTCTTTTTCAAGACAGTTTTCTTATATAGAAAAGTGTCTTTTTCAAGACAGTTTTCTTATATAGAAAAGTGTCTTTTTCAAGACAGTTTTCTTATCTAGAAAAGTGTCTTTTTCAAGACAGTTTTCTTATATAGAAAAGTGTCTTTTTAAAGACAGTTTTTTTATATAGAAAAGTGTTTTTTTCAAGAATTTTTTTTTATATAGAAAAGTGTCTTTTTCAAGACAGTTTTCTTATATAGAAAAGTGTCTTTTTCAAGACAGTTTTCTTATATAGAAAAGTGTCTTTTTCAAGACAGTTTTCTTATATAGAAAAGTGTCTTTTTCAAGACAGTTTTCTTATATAGAAAAGTGTCTTTTTCAAGACAGTTTTCTTATATAGAAAAGTGTCTTTTTCAAGACAGTTTTCTTATATAGAAAAGTGTCTTTTTCAAGACAGTTTTCTTTTATAGAAAAGTGTCTTTTTCAAGACAGTTTTCTTATATAGAAAAAAGTCTTTTTCAAGACAGTTTTCTTATATAGAAAAGTGTCTTTTTCAAGACAGTTTTCTTATATAGAAAAGTGTCTTTTTCAAGACAGTTTTCTTATATAGAAAAGTGTCTTTTTCAAGACAGTTTTCTTATATAGAAAAGTGTCTTTTTCAAGACAGTTTTCTTATATAGAAAAGTGTCTTTTTCAAGACAGTTTTCTTATATAGAAAAGTGTCTTTTTCAAGACAGTTTTCTTATATAGAAAAGTGTCTTTTTCAAGACAGTTTTCTTATATAGAAAAGTGTCTTTTTAAAGACAGTTTTTTTTATATAGAAAAGTGTTTTTTTCAAGAATTTTTTTTTATATAGAAAAGTGTCTTTTTCAAGACAGTTTTCTTATATAGAAAAGTGTCTTTTTCAAGACAGTTTTCTTATATAGAAAAGTGTCTTTTTCAAGACAGTTTTCTTATATAGAAAAGTGTCTTTTTCAAGACAGTTTTCTTATATAGAAAAGTGTCTTTTTCAAGACAGTTTTCTTATATAGAAAAGTGTCTTTTTCAAGACAGTTTTCTTATATAGAAAAGTGTCTTTTTCAAGACAGTTTTCTTATATAGAAAAGTGTCTTTTTCAAGACAGTTTTCTTATATAGAAAAGTGTCTTTTTCAAGACAGTTTTCTTATATAGAAAAGTGTCTTTTTCAAGACAGTTTTCTTATATAGAAAAGTGTATTTTTCAAGACAGTTTTCTTATATAGAAAAGTGTATTTTTCAAGACAGTTTTCTTATATAGAAAAGTGTCTTTTTCAAGACAGTTTTCTTATATAGAAAAGTGTCTTTTTCAAGACAGTTTTCTTATATAGAAAAGTGTCTTTTTCAAGACAGTTTTCTTATATAGAAAAGTGTCTTTTTCAAGACAGTTTTCTTATATAGAAAAGTGTCTTTTTCAAGACAGTTTTCTTATCTAGAAAAGTGTCTTTTTCAAGACAGTTTTCTTATATAGAAAAGTGTCTTTTTAAAGACAGTTTTTTTATATAGAAAAGTGTTTTTTTCAAGAATTTTTTTTTTATAGAAAAGTGTCTTTTTCAAGACAGTTTTCTTATATAGAAAAGTGTCTTTTTCAAGACAGTTTTCTTATATAGAAAAGTGTCTTTTTCAAGACAGTTTTCTTATATAGAAAAGTGTCTTTTTCAAGACAGTTTTCTTATATAGAAAAGTGTCTTTTTCAAGACAGTTTTCTTATATAGAAAAGTGTCTTTTTCAAGACAGTTTTCTTATATAGAAAAGTGTCTTTTTCAAGACAGTTTTCTTATATAGAAAAAGTCTTTTTCAAGACAGTTGTCTTATATAGAAAAGTGTCTTTTTCAAGACAGTTTTCTTATATAGAAAAGTGTCTTTTTCAAGACAGTTTTCTTATATAGAAAAGTGTCTTTTTCAAGACAGTTTTCTTATATAGAAAAGTGTCTTTTTCAAGACAGTTTTCTTATATAGAAAAGTGTCTTTTTCAAGACAGTTTTCTTATATAGAAAAGTGTCTTTTTCAAGACAGTTTTCTTATATAGAAAAGTGTCTTTTTCAAGACAGTTTTCTTATATAGAAAAGTGTCTTTTTCAAGACAGTTTTCTTATATAGAAAAGTGTCTTTTTCAAGACAGTTTTCTTATATAGAAAAGTGTCTTTTTCAAGACAGTTTTCTTATATAGAAAAGTGTCTTTTTAAAGACAGTTTTTTTATATAGAAAAGTGTTTTTTTCAAGAATTTTTTTTTATATAGAAAAGTGTATTTTTCAAGACAGTTTTCTTATATAGAAAAGTGTCTTTTTCAAGACAGTTTTCTTATATAGAAAAGTGTCTTTTTCAAGACAGTTTTCTTATATAGAAAAGTGTCTTTTTCAAGACAGTTTTCTTATATAGAAAAGTGTCTTTTTCAAGACAGTTTTCTTATATAGAAAAGTGTCTTTTTCAAGACAGTTTTCTTATATAGAAAAGTGTCTTTTTCAAGACAGTTTTCTTATATAGAAAAGTGTATTTTTCAAGACAGTTTTCTTATATAGAAAAGTGTCTTTTTCAAGACAGTTTTCTTATATAGAAAAGTGTCTTTTTCAAGACAGTTTTCTTATATAGAAAAGTGTCTTTTTCAAGACAGTTTTCTTATATAGAAAAGTGTCTTTTTCAAGACAGTTTTCTTATATAGAAAAGTGTCTTTTTCAAGACAGTTTTCTTATCTAGAAAAGTGTCTTTTTCAAGACAGTTTTCTTATATAGAAAAGTGTCTTTTTAAAGACAGTTTTCTTATATAGAAAAGTGTCTTTTTAAAGACAGTTTTTTTATATAGAAAAGTGTTTTTTTCAAGAATTTTTTTTTATATAGAAAAGTGTCTTTTTCAAGACAGTTTTCTTATATAGAAAAGTGTCTTTTTCAAGACAGTTTTCTTATATAGAAAAGTGTCTTTTTCAAGACAGTTTTCTTATATAGAAAAGTGTCTTTTTCAAGACAGTTTTCTTATATAGAAAAGTGTCTTTTTCAAGACAGTTTTCTTATATAGAAAAGTGTCTTTTTCAAGACAGTTTTCTTATATAGAAAAGTGTCTTTTTCAAGACAGTTTTCTTATATAGAAAAAAGTCTTTTTCAAGACAGTTTTCTTATATAGAAAAGTGTCTTTTTCAAGACAGTTTTCTTATATAGAAAAAAGTCTTTTTCAAGACAGTTTTCTTATATAGAAAAGTGTCTTTTTCAAGACAGTTTTCTTATATAGAAAAGTGTCTTTTTCAAGACAGTTTTCTTATATAGAAAAGTGTCTTTTTCAAGACAGTTTTCTTATATAGAAAAGTGTCTTTTTCAAGACAGTTTTCTTATATAGAAAAGTGTCTTTTTCAAGACAGTTTTCTTATATAGAAAAGTGTCTTTTTCAAGACAGTTTTCTTATATAGAAAAGTGTCTTTTTCAAGACAGTTTTCTTATATAGAAAAGTGTCTTTTTCAAGACAGTTTTCTTATATAGAAAAGTGTATTTTTCAAGACAGTTTTCTTATATAGAAAAGTGTCTTTTTCAAGACAGTTTTCTTATATAGAAAAGTGTCTTTTTCAAGACAGTTTTCTTATATAGAAAAGTGTCTTTTTCAAGACAGTTTTCTTATCTAGAAAAGTGTCTTTTTCAAGACAGTTTTCTTATATAGAAAAGTGTCTTTTTAAAGACAGTTTTTTTATATAGAAAAGTGTTTTTTTCAAGAATTTTTTTTTATATAGAAAAGTGTCTTTTTCAAGACAGTTTTCTTATATAGAAAAGTGTCTTTTTCAAGACAGTTTTCTTATATAGAAAAGTGTCTTTTTCAAGACAGTTTTCTTATATAGAAAAGTGTCTTTTTCAAGACAGTTTTCTTATATAGAAAAGTGTCTTTTTCAAGACAGTTTTCTTATATAGAAAAAGTCTTTTTCAAGACAGTTTTCTTATATAGAAAAGTGTCTTTTTCAAGACAGTTTTCTTATATAGAAAAGTGTCTTTTTCAAGACAGTTTTCTTATATAGAAAAGTGTCTTTTTCAAGACAGTTTTCTTATATAGAAAAGTGTCTTTTTCAAGACAGTTTTCTTATATAGAAAAGTGTCTTTTTCAAGACAGTTTTCTTATATAGAAAAGTGTCTTTTTCAAGACAGTTTTCTTATATAGAAAAGTGTCTTTTTCAAGACAGTTTTCTTATATAGAAAAGTGTCTTTTTCAAGACAGTTTTCTTATATAGAAAAGTGTCTTTTTCAAGACAGTTTTCTTATATAGAAAAGTGTCTTTTTAAAGACAGTTTTTTTATATAGAAAAGTGTTTTTTTCAAGAATTTTTTTTTATATAGAAAAGTGTCTTTTTCAAGACAGTTTTCTTATATAGAAAAGTGTCTTTTTCAAGACAGTTTTCTTATATAGAAAAGTGTCTTTTTCAAGACAGTTTTCTTATATAGAAAAGTGTCTTTTTCAAGACAGTTTTCTTATATAGAAAAGTGTCTTTTTCAAGACAGTTTTCTTATATAGAAAAGTGTCTTTTTCAAGACAGTTTTCTTATATAGAAAAGTGTATTTTTCAAGACAGTTTTCTTATATAGAAAAGTGTCTTTTTCAAGACAGTTTTCTTATATAGAAAAGTGTCTTTTTCAAGACAGTTTTCTTATATAGAAAAGTGTCTTTTTCAAGACAGTTTTCTTATATAGAAAAGTGTCTTTTTCAAGACAGTTTTCTTATATAGAAAAGTGTCTTTTTCAAGACAGTTTTCTTATCTAGAAAAGTGTCTTTTTCAAGACAGTTTTCTTATATAGAAAAGTGTCTTTTTAAAGACAGTTTTTTTATATAGAAAAGTGTTTTTTTCAAGAAGTTTTTTTTATATAGAAAAGTGTCTTTTTCAAGACAGTTTTCTTATATAGAAAAGTGTCTTTTTCAAAACAGTTTTCTTATATAGAAAAGTGTCTTTTTCAAGACAGTTTTCTTATATAGAAAAGTGTCTTTTTCAAGACAGTTTTCTTATATAGAAAAGTGTCTTTTTCAAGACAGTTTTCTTATATAGAAAAAAGTCTTTTTCAAGACAGTTTTCTTATATAGAAAAGTGTCTTTTTCAAGACAGGTTTCTTATATAGAAAAGTGTCTTTTTCAAGACAGTTTTCTTATATAGAAAAGTGTCTTTTTCAAGACAGTTTTCTTATATAGAAAAGTGTCTTTTTCAAGACAGTTTTCTTATATAGAAAAGTGTCTTTTTCAAGACAGTTTTCTTATATAGAAAAGTGTCTTTTTCAAGACAGTTTTCTTATATAGAAAAGTGTCTTTTTCAAGACAGTTTTCTTATATAGAAAAGTGTCTTTTTCAAGACAGTTTTCTTATATAGAAAAGTGTCTTTTTCAAGACAGTTTTCTTATATAGAAAAGTGTCTTTTTAAAGACAGTTTTTTTATATAGAAAAGTGTTTTTTTCAAGAATTTTTTTTTATATAGAAAAGTGTCTTTTTCAAGACAGTTTTCTTATATAGAAAAGTGTCTTTTTCAAGACAGTTTTCTTATATAGAAAAGTGTCTTTTTCAAGACAGTTTTCTTATATAGAAAAGTGTCTTTTTCAAGACAGTTTTCTTATATAGAAAAGTGTCTTTTTCAAGACAGTTTTCTTATATAGAAAAGTGTCTTTTTCAAGACAGTTTTCTTATATAGAAAAGTGTCTTTTTCAAGACAGTTTTCTTATATAGAAAAGTGTCTTTTTCAAGACAGTTTTCTTATATAGAAAAGTGTCTTTTTCAAGACAGTTTTCTTATATAGAAAAGTGTCTTTTTCAAGACAGTTTTCTTATATAGAAAAGTGTATTTTTCAAGACAGTTTTCTTATATAGAAAAGTGTCTTTTTCAAGACAGTTTTCTTATATAGAAAAGTGTCTTTTTCAAGACAGTTTTCTTATATAGAAAAGTGTCTTTTTCAAGACAGTTTTCTTATATAGAAAAGTGTCTTTTTCAAGACAGTTTTCTTATCTAGAAAAGTGTCTTTTTCAAGACAGTTTTCTTATCTAGAAAAGTGTCTTTTTCAAGACAGTTTTCTTATATAGAAAAGTGTCTTTTTAAAGACAGTTTTTTTATATAGAAAAGTGTTTTTTTCAAGACAGTTTTTTTATATAGAAAAGTGTCTTTTTCAAGACAGTTTTCTTATATAGAAAAGTGTCTTTTTCAAGACAGTTTTCTTATATAGAAAAGTGTATTTTTCAAGAAAGTTTTCTTATATAGAAAAGTGTCTTTTTCAAGACAGTTTTCTTATATAGAAAAGTGTCTTTTTCAAGACAGTTTTCTTATATAGAAAAGTGTCTTTTTCAAGACAGTTTTCTTATATAGAAAAGTGTCTTTTTCAAGACAGTTTTCTTATATAGAAAAGTGTCTTTTTCAAGACAGTTTTCTTATATAGAAAAGTGTCTTTTTCAAGACAGTTTTCTTATATAGAAAAGTGTCTTTTTCAAGACAGTTTTCTTATATAGAAAAGTGTCTTTTTCAAGACAGTTTTCTTATATAGAAAAGTGTCTTTTTCAAGACAGTTTTCTTATATAGAAAAGTGTCTTTTTCAAGACAGTTTTCTTATATAGAAAAATGTCTTTTTCAAGACAGTTTTCTTATATAGAAAAGTGTCTTTTTCAAGACAGTTTTTTTATATAGAAAAGTGTCTTTTTAAAGACAGTTTTTTTATATAGAAAAGTGTTTTTTTCAAGACGGTTTTCTTAGATAGAAAAGTGTCTTTTTCAAGACGGTTTTCTTATATAGAAAAGTGTCTTTTTCAAGATAGTTTTCTTATATAGAAAAGTGTCTTTTTCAAGACACTTTTCTTATATAGAAAAGTGTCTTTTTCAAGACAGTTTTCTTATATAGAAAAGTGTATTTTATAAGACACTTTTCTTATATAGAAAAGTGTCTTTTTCAAGACAGTTTTCTTATATAGAAAAGTGTCTTTTTCAAGACAGTTTTCTTATATAGAAAAGTGTCTTTTTCAAGACAGTTTTCTTATATAGAAAAGTGTCTTTTTCAAGACAGTTTTCTTATATAGAAAAGTGTATTTTTCAAGACAGTTTTCTTATATAGAAAAGTGTATTTTTCAAGACAGTTTTCTTATATAGAAAAGTGTCTTTTTCAAGACAGTTTTCTTATATAGAAAAGTGTCTTTTTCAAGACAGTTTTCTTATATAGAAAAGTGTCTTTTTCAAGACAGTTTTCTTATATAGAAAAGTGTCTTTTTAAAGACAGTTTTCTTATATAGAAAAGTGTATTTTTTCAAGAAAAATTTCTTTTTCAAAGACAGTTTTCTTATATAGAAAAGTGTCTTTTTCAAGACAGTTTTCTTATATAGAAAAGTGTCTTTTTTCAAGACAGTTTTCTTATATAGAAAAGTGTCTTTTTCAAGACAGTTTTCTTATATAGAAAAGTGTCTTTTTCAAGACAGTTTTCTTATATAGAAAAGGTTTTTTTCAAGACAGTTTTCTTATATAGAAAAGTGTATTTTTAAAGACAGGTTTCTTATATAGAAAAGTGTATTTTTAAAGACAGGTTTCTTATATAGAAAAGTGTATTTTTCAAGACAGTTTTCTTATATAGAAAAGTGTCTTTTTCAAGACAGTTTTCTTATATAGAAAAGTGTCTTTTTAAAGACAGTTTTCTTATATAGAAAAGTGTATTTTTTCAAGAAAAATTTCTTTTTCAAAGACAGTTTTCTTATATAGAAAAGTGTCTTTTTCAAGACAGTTTTCTTATATAGAAAAGTGTCTTTTTTCAAGACAGTTTTCTTATATAGAAAAGTGTATTTTTCAAGACAGTTTTCTTATATAGAAAAGTGTCTTTTTCAAGACAGTTTTCTTATATAGAAAAGGTTTTTTTCAAGACAGTTTTCTTATATAGAAAAGTGTATTTTTAAAGACAGGTTTCTTATATAGAAAAGTGTATTTTTAAAGACAGGTTTCTTATATAGAAAAGTGTATTTTTCAAGACAGTTTTCTTATATAGAAAAGTGTCTTTTTCAAGACAGTTTTCTTATATAGAAAAGTGTCTTTTTCAAGACAGTTTTCTTATATAGAAAATTATCTTTTTCAATACAGTTTTCTTATTATAGAATTGTCTTTTTTCAAGACAGTTTTCTTATATAGAAAAGGTTTTTTTTCAAGACAGTTTTCATTTATAGAAAAAGTGTCTTTTTCAAATTAGTTATAGCATATTTATCAACATATTTATGACTGCACAAACAGTTTTCAGTGGGGACATTTGTATGACGCTATGTGAAATTTTTCTATGATTTCACCAAGCCCCATACAAATGTCCATTTTCAATACCAAACAAACTTTACCAACGGGGAGTACTGGTGGAATATTTCAGGTATTCCGTTTGGGCACAATCGTGTTTTGAACAGACAGGCTGACGGATAGATGGACGAACATAGCTACGTCGTCTTAGAATCTTATGAGAACCCAAAATATATATTTTTTTTGATGGTGGATATAAAATATGTTTTAAGGATAAAAGTTTAAGTCGATGTAGTCAGCTTTAAGTAGTACATGATATTCTAGCCCTAGTTGCTATTCATATATAGTTTATTTTTCTGATTGCTGGATTAATTGCTACTAAAATAAATGAGTAACATTTAGTATTATTCCTTATTTTGTTATTAAGTTCATAAAAATATATTTAAAAAAAATATTTTTTATTTAGCAAACAAATACTATATGCAATAGCCTCATTGCAGTTTAGCCTTCAATCTACATATTATATAATCTCCTGAACTGTGCAAGTATCCCCAAACACTTGTAATTTCTATGTAGCTACAACATGTATCTATTTGTACATACAAATGTTTACATATGTATGCACAAGACAACTGTTTTGTTTAGATGTTAACAGCAATGTAATGAATTCGTCTCTGGAGAGAAATTAATAATGTGAACATTGATATTTAAGCTACCTTTAACACCGATACAAATATGACCAACTCTACACACAAATATAGCAAAATGGCAAAAACAAACAAAAAATATGAAAAACTTTATACGAGTTAGTTACATTTAAAAACAATACCATTGAGAAAATTCAATTTTGATTACATTTTGCATACATGGAAAACTATATTTATATATGTACTTGAGTATCTATGTGATTAAATGTTTTTTTAAGCAATTACACAATCTACCTTTGTATATTTGTATTCCATTCGAAAATATAAACTGATATATTTAATAGTTATGTACATAATAAGGTGGGTCAAATTAATGGAAGCACTACTGAAATATGTTTATACAGGGGTTTTCCAACAAGAGGTGTTATTTTGGTACTCAAAGAAAAATTGAATTTTTTGAGATAAATGATTGTGTGGCATGTCAGATCAATATCATCCAACTCCGACCATAAGATATGGTCTAATGACGTTTGTGGAATGCCCAATTCCAAAGAATAACGAGGAATGTGCAAACCTGGGTTTTCTTCAATACTTTGGGCTACAGCAGCAATATTCTTAGTTGATCTTGAGCGACGTGCACGGGTTTTATTCTTCACATCACTAACTTGTGTCACCAGCTCGAATTTTTCCACTAATTTCTGTATTGCGATACGACGACCCAAAAATGCTTTAGTTTTGCGAACTGTGACTGCAAGATTTTCACCATTTTTGTAGTGAATTTTAATAATTTCAATGCGTTGTTGAAGCGAGTATCGTTCCATTTTTAGTAATGGCGTAGTTTCTACTTGTCAAATGTCAAAGAATAAAAGCTTAAAAAGTGACAGCTACCGAAATACCGAATGATTAAAAATAACACCTCTAGTTGGAAAACCCGCTTCTTTTAAATTCGATGAAACCGACATTAATTGTTCACTCTTACTTAAGTATTTAAAATTTTGACAAAATAGCAAATAAATTTTTATCAGTTATTTGTTAAAGTTTCCTAAAGTTAAAAAATTTAAAAATAATTAATAAAATGAATTAGAGTTTTACCCCCATATGCATAAACAATTTATAAATTTATCAAAAGTTTATAAAACAAATTTTGTATGGAAATTTTGTTTGATAAACCTTTGATAAATTTATTAACTGTTTATGCATATGGGGGTTAATCTTTTTTTTTAATTTTTTACCCCAAATTTTAACTGTTGGATTTATGCCAGTAGTTTCAACAAATAGATATAAACGTTGTAAAATACCCAGCAGATAAATTTTAAACCAATATCTAAGGGTAAAAATTACCAAATATTTTCACTCCATAAGTAACTAAGTATGAACACTCCTAATAATTTGTATGAGCTGATTTAAATTTAAATGTTTTACAACCTATCTGCCTGTTATCTACAACAATAAATTTCCATTTTATGTTTTCATATTAGTGATATTAGAAAAATAGAAAAAAAAAAATCACATAACTCACCATTTAGTACTTAAAGCTGTTTATCCTGCGTATGAGTAATTTTTAATTCCTGCAAAAAAAAAAAAAAAAAAATATATATAAATCATACGTAACTAGAAATGATTTGTTCGGCGACATGAGATAACACCCAATGAAATAACGAATAAAAACCCAATTTCAATGAAATAACTCCCAATTTAAATTACCATGTAATTCCCAATAATTGGGTTTTATTTCATAATGAAATAATTTTCCAAAAAAAAAAAAAATAAAAAATATGGAAATAAAGCCCAATGAAACAAGTACCAGAAAAACTTAAATAAGAACCTAATATTTTAAATTTAATAAAATGTGTTTATTAATTTTTCATATATGAATTTAGTTAAATTTTTGAATTTTGATGGAATGGAACCTGAAAATACGGTTATTATTGCCTTTCGGAAACCTTGCTCAGTAATGTATGTGGCTGCATTCAAATTGAATACCTTCGAATTTAAATACTTAAATTGGTGGATATATCCTTTGCAGGATTTTTGTTTATTGGAGCAAATACAAACACCAACAAATGTTTCTACCTATGTCCGTATAGACTCTGAAACCATCCAACAGATGAGCAGCAAACCGGTTTCATTAGAAAGGCAATTTTGTGAAGATGGTTTTAGATACCTAAAATACAGCATTAGGTTCATTCGTGAAGTCAATTTTCGATTTTTCCAATACAAAAGTTTTTCCCAATTTTAAACTTCTGAAAATTGTATGTAGACACCTCTCCCTTTGGAAATTCGTATTTTAAGGGGATAAAAATGAGGAAAAAAGGTGTAAAATCGGTATCTCTACATCTCCAGAACTAATATAGCTGGAACTAAAAATCCAAATTAATCAGAATTTATGCAAAAAATAAGTGTACAGGTGTACTTTTTGATTTTTGTACTTTAAGGGGATAGAACGGGTAAAACCCAAGTTTTGGTACTTTTTTGTATCCCATAGCCCAGAAATTAAATTTCAATGGAATTGTAGTTCTTCTAAAAATATGCAAACTAGATGTTGACACTTTTAATCTCTCTTTTTGGTACTTTTCGAAAATGACTTTAAAAAAATTGGCATTGACTTCAATTTGCTCCACTATCCATTGAACGAACTGTCGGTGGTTCGGGTAGTGGAGCAAAGTGAAATCAATGGTAATTTTTCGAAAAAAATCATCGTCTGTGATGAAGCGTATTTCCATCAACAACGGATATACTTAATCGGAACATGTCTTCTTTACAATCCAATAAAAATATCACAACTTAATTACCAATCAAATTAAAAAGTAAATTCTTACCGAGACACCCTTTATAATATGGTAAAAAATATAAAACCCCTCCATTAATAATGAATTTTTAACGTAGTAGAACATGCCGGGTAGCCGCTAGTATTTTATTTGAATTAAACTCCAAATATTTTTTCTTTATGATTTTATCTAATTTGGAAGTTATTTCATAATGAAAAAATGTAACCATAGAAATAATAGAACCACTCCATCATCTCTTGAATCCCAGCCTAAACTACTTCTTAGTCATGTAATTTTTTGCTGGGTTTTTATGCATTTTCATGCCAGAATTTATCAAAGTCTTGCGAGTGAGGTAGAACTTCCCAACCACTTCTTTTTAAATAATTTTTAACTGGTAACATGGGTAATGTGGCAGAGTGTTGTCATGATGAAATATTACTGTTTCATATCAGACCGCATATTCTGCGAGTTTTTCGGTCAATTTCCACTTCAAACGAATCAGTTGCATTCGGTACAGGATCCCTGTGATGGTCTGGCCAGATTTTAGCAGTTTATAACAGATAGGACCATTTTGGTCCCACCAAATAAAGGGTTTTTCAACAAGAGGTGTTATTTTGTTATACAAAGAAAAATGAAATTTTTTGAGATAAATGATCGGATGTTTATTTCATAATAAAGAGGAAGGTATGCCGTCAATAATGAAAAACAACATCAGCCAAATTGCCACCACGACCACGCTTACAAGATCATATCCTTTTCATGAAATTTTCCATAACCAAATCGTAAAGTGGCTACCCTATGTCCTCGATAGCCTCACGAATTCTATCTTTGAGGCCTTGAGTCAACGGTGGGCTGTTGACGTAGACCTTATCTTTCACGTGGCCCAAAGGAATAAGTCGCAAGGTGTTAAATCACAAGATCTCGGTGGCCAATTGTGATCAATTTTTCGAGAGATAACACGGTCAGGAAACTTTTTCCGTAAAAAACCAATGGTTTCGTTGCTTGTGTGGCATGTATCGCCGTCTTGTTGAAAGTATACTTTGTCCAGATCAATATCATCGAACTCCGACCATAAGATACGCTGTAATGACGTTTGTGGAATGCCCAATTCCAAAGAACAACGAGGAATGGACAACCCTGGTTTTCTTCAACACTTTGGGCTACAACAGCAATATTCTCAGTTTTCTTCTTCACATCACTAACTTGTTCCAACTGCTCGAATTTTTCCACCAATTTCTGTATTGCGGTCCGACAAGGTGCTTCACCACGACCCATAAATTCTTTAGTTTTCCAAACTTTGCAAGATTTTCACCATTTTTGTAGTGAATTTTAATAATTTCAATGCGTTGTTGAAGCGTGTATTGTTCCATTTTTAGTAATGGCGTAGTTTCTACTTGTCAAATGTCGAAGAATATAAGCTTCAAAAGTGACAGCTACCGAAATACCGGTTGATTCAAGATAACACCTCTTGTTGGAAAATCCTGTTTTGGTGTCGATTCGACTGGTTGGCTGGGCTTCATATATGATGTCTTACGCTTCGCGTTATAATTGTGGATTAATTGTTACTCGTAAGTAATGATTTGATGCAGAAAGTATTTTCCTTTATAGCGTTCAAGCAGCATTCCCGCATGTCATATGCTTTGTTGGCAGAAAATTCAACATTTTTGAAGCTAAAAAAAGTTGCTTTTTGCACTACAATGTTCAATAACTAAGTAAAAATAAATGACATATATGTACTCTTCAAAATCTCATATAAATTATTAAAGAAAAAAAAAACCGTGTGCAAAAGGTAAGACATCTGTTGTGAATCCTGCATTTTTAAGTTGTACACCAAAAAGTAGGAGAAAAGGAAAAATTATTAGAGTATAGAGCAATGACTAACTGATGTAAACTTTCGTTAAGATGAGTTGTTTTCAAAATTCAAGCCAAAACAATTGAAAACTAGTTACTGGTACCTTTTTCTTCTAATACTAAAGCTATGTGGTACACGCAGAGAAAAAATATAGTTGTGCATGTTTACAGTAACCATTTCAACATTTTTAAAAGATTTTTAACAATATTATAGTCACAATAACTATTTACATGATTGTGATAACCATTATATGGTTAATTTACGATTCACATGATTGTATCGATCATACATATGGTTACAGTAAACAAGTATATGTTTGTGACAACCATTTTTATGATTAAAGTTTTACCATATTATGTTGCTCTCGGCTAATTGATATCATAATCTGAGAACAACATATTATGATATAAAGATTCATCATAACAATGGTTGTCACACACATATACTTGTTTTTAAAAGGTTATTCGTGAATACAAAATAAATTTTTTAGTAAGTTAGTCTTTATATGGTAAATTCCCAATTTTATTGATAAATTCCCTGAAATTTATTGTTGGGGGATAAGCTAGTTCCTATGCGCATTTCACTGGTTGCTTAGGCCAGATCATCAAGAAACCTTTTCCCAAAAGGCTTTAAAATACTAAAGATTAAACTATAGAGTGAATGAGAATTACAGACACTCAAGCTTTATTTGTTAAAAATATCAAAGCTTAAACAAAACACCAACAATAAACAGTGATTTTATCATTTCTTACATTGCAACCATATATATGATTGATACAACCATGTGAATCGTATGTTACCCATATTGTGGTTACCACAATCATGAAAATAGTTACTGTGACTATAATATTGTTAAAACACTTTTAGAAATGTTGAAATGGTTATTTAAACATGCACAACGATATTTTTTCTCTGCGTGTAGCTTCTTGGTGCATTAACAGTCAAGGAACAGGGGAACCTATGAGACGACATGTTGTCGAGTGGAGTTAAAACTTAAAAAAGGGAACTTATTGGTACCTTTTATTTCTCTGAATGTACTTTTCGAATTTTCTTATTCAATGATCCTTGAAATATGAAATTAGACATAAAACGCTAGTTCCATTTGGTACTTTTAAGCAATTCAAACTTCTAGTTTTGCGTTTTAGGTGACGATATGTTTCTGAGTGAAAAAAAGGGAGCTTTATGGTAATTTTTATCTGTACTGAAGCTACACCTTGAATGAATTGATATGATGGTTAGATTTGGTACTTTTTGGCATCAAAAAACATCAAAAAGGAAACTTAATGGTACTTTTTATTTGAATTTGAAATTTTTTAAAATTAAAAATATTAAGTTATTTTTTGATTTTTTCTTTATTAATGAACTGAGAAACATACAACTAGGAATATGTATACTTCAGGACTTAGTTGGAGTTTTTCTTTCTCCTAATAATTGCTTGAATCCAGAACCTAAAACTAAGCACATATGATACCAAATGACTAAAAGTACACAATAAACTGTACACATTAAAACCTGAGTGAAGTGTGAACACACATAAGATAAGGTAATTTTACTGGTTAATTTTCTAAAGAAATACAATTTTACATATTTGAGCCTAGCAACATCTGTTGCTAAGTGGAGCAAGAATCATATACGTATATAAAACCTTAAAAAAAAATCCCAAAAATTCATTCAATTATAATAAGCATGTACTAATTTAATAAAATAAAAATTTTCCATGTGGAACCACAATATAAAAACCACATACACGACTAAATTATATTAATTGCTGGTAGAGATTTTTTTTTAACATTTCACCAAAAAAACAAGTATTGTATGTGACTCATGCTCATTTCACATTCTTCTCATATGCCAGTTGAATGAAATTCAATAAAACTAATTAATTGTGGTTTAATTTGTTTTAAAAATTTTCGAAATGTTTTTCCTAAATCAGAAACAAAAAAAAATAAAATAAAAAATGTCCCAAGTAAATGACAGAAAAGGAAAAAAAAAAAAATACAAAACAATTAGTCAAAATCCTAAAGAGAGTAAAGTTGTTAAATGCACAGTTTTATTTAGAGCGCCATAGCTACAAAAAAAAAAAAAAAAACAACAATGGACTAGCATTTACAGCCAGGAAAATAAAAAATCACAGTTAAGACACAGAAGGGTGTGAGTTAACAGAAAAAAATAAAAATAATAAAAACAGAAATATTAAGAAAAAAGGTTTATCCTATCAACACAATTGAACACATGATTGACAGTTCTTTTTTTCACAAAAAGGTTCAATTTTTTATAGTTGATGCCTTTTTTATTTTTTTATTTTTCTTTGTTAAATCCGTTGTCAGGAACAGATTCAATAAACATGACATCGATTGTAAAAAAAATCACAAATTTTAAAGTTTGTGGAAAATAATTTATTATATTTGTATGTAAGTAATTGTCTAATGCCACATAGGTTAAATGTGGCTTTTGCTAAATATAAAAATAGCCGTAAAATGGCTTTAATTTACTTTAAATCTTATTTTATTATTTTTAAAATTAAATATATTTATACTGTGTGATTAATTCTGTAGTCTAGGGTTGAGTCTATAAATATTCTTAAAAGATTTATCATTGTGCTGCTTTACTTTGATGAGATTAAAAGTTTTGTAAGCTAAATCTTAACCCTTTAGTGTTCTTTTCATCTAGTTTACATACTTGGGACCTACTTTTTGCCAATTCGAAGTTTTATTTGTGCATTCTAGAAGACGATATGTTTCTGAGTGAAGTAAGAACTTAAAAAATTAATCTAACTGATACCCTTTATTTCTTTTAAAGGTACTTTTAACTCTTTCCGCTTTAGTGGTCACTTTTCTAACCACCTTTTCTAGAGTCTTTAAACAATTTTTTATGTCATCGTTTAAGTTTTTTGGCAAAACTTTGGCGTCAGGGGGTTTTCCTACATTCAATAAAAAAAAGGTCAGAGTATTTATTGTTCATCAAATTCAGTGTTACTTTGTTATTTAGTGTTTGTTTGGTTGGCTATATATTCTTTGATAAATAACATAAGTAATAGAGTGGTTAGATTGCTAAACACTGTGACTGAAATAGGTTTTATATAATGAGTTTCTCTACATAATATTATGTTATTTTGTTAGGATGCCGTGCGTACTCAGTGAACATTAAATTCAAGATATTTTGTTCGAAGGTATACATACCTTGAACCCAACAAAGAAGAGAATTATTAGGAGCAAATCGATTTGCTGATGGTGCTGATGGTGCTGATGGTGCTCGGTGACATATATACCTTCGGGGTTCCAGTTAAAATATGATGTTAAAATATCATAAAACTTGGCTAATACTCTGCTAGTGACCTATCTACCCAAATTGCTGCGGTGGAAACAAAGTGGTGAAAAAATTGTCTATTGGAAGAGCCTGTTGATTCACAGAAAGTGGGGGTATACCAAACAGCTATTTCGTTTGTTTTGCTCAGAAAACTTAGACAAACTGACAAGTTTTCAAACAAATTTATACGCTACGAACATTTTTATTATAATTATTTTAAATAACAACCGCCATGGTGGTTAATAAACTAACCACCTTATTCCATAAAATCCCTTTGCTGTATTTTTATTGTTTCTTATTTTTCATAATAAAGGTTTTTCCAACATTTCGGTAGCTGTCACTTTTGAAGCTTTTATTCTTTGAGATTTGACAAGTAGAAACTACGCCATTACTAAAAATGGAACGATACACGCTTCAACAACGCATTGAAATTATTAAAATTCACAACAAAAATGGTGAAAATTTTGTAGTCACAGTTCGCAAAACTAAAGCATTTTTGGGTCGTCGTGAAGCACCTTGTCGGACCGAAATACAGAAATTGGTGGAAAAATTCGAGCTGTTGGGACAAGTTAGTGATGTAAAGAATAAAACCCGTGAACGAGAATATTGCTGCTGTAGCCCAAAGTGTTGAAGAAAACCCAGGTTTGTCCATTCCTCTCGTTCTTTGGAATTGGGCATTCCACAAGCATCATTACTCCGTATCTTATGGTCAGAGTTGTATAATATTGATCTGGACAACGTTTACATTCAACAAGACGGCGCTACGTGTCACACAAGCAACGAAACCATTGTTGTTTTACGAGAAAAGTTTCCGGACCGTGTTATATCACAATTGACCACCCAGATCTTGTGATTTAACACCTTGCGACTTCTTCCTTTGGAACCACGTGAAAGATAAGGTCTACGCCAACAGCCTAGCGTCGATTCAAGACCTCAAAGATAGAATTCGTGAGGCTATCGAGGACATAGGGCTGCCACTTTGCGATTTGGTTATGGAAAATTTTATGAAAGGGATACGGTCCTGTAAGCTTGGTCGTGGTGACCATTTGGCTGATGTTGTTTTTCATTATTAACGGCATACCTTCCTCTTTATTATGAAATAAACATCCGATTATTTATCTCAAAAAATGCCATTTTTCTTTGAATACCAAAATAAAACCTATTTTTGGAAAACCCTGTATATGAACCTTAGTTAAAGTAAAAATTAAATTGTTTTGATTATAAACTTATAAACATAAAACTGTGGCTAAATGATATAATAAATCATCCATTCAGAAATGAACAAGTCGTTTGATAAATATATAGATAAGTGTTGCTATTGTCTGCACTTATATACCGAAACCCCTAAAATAAGCAAAAAATATATTCCAAAAATTTCTAATTTTTCATAGAAAATGCAGGTAATTTTTTGGGCCTTCCAAAAATAATACCTTCTGGGCTTTGTGTTTTTAAAAATCTTTAGATAAATCTGATAAGGCTGAGGGGGGGACTTGTTAAAAGAGCCAATTTTTATTTCACATTTATTTGTATTAAGTTGTATTTTAGAAAGATATACAAAATATAAAGTCGCCTTAAATTTCAACACAAATATCTATTGAGCTTAAAGAGATAACCCAAAAATGTATGAATATTTTTTGTACAAATTTTTACGTTTTTAACTTTTAAAAACATATTCTTTTCATATAAAGCTATCAGTAGTTCAAAATGTGCAACAACTCTTAACAACACACATTATAATTTACAAGAATACACTGTTAATACAGTTGATGTTAAATCAGACTCATCTGTAACTCGCTGTTAGTATTTATATACTTCCTCTTGTAGTTTCATGAGTTATCTAGCGAACAAAACCAGAGTATTATATATCTACAGCTGGTAACATTGACATTGATGGACCGATGACGACGCCAGCCCAAAATCCACACCAAATATAACTTTTTCGCGATGCATTCGCGATAGATTGGTATCATCCCAACGTACCCATACATCCAGAAATGGGCCTAATCACTGAAAATTATTTTTTTGATGAAAATTAGATTCATTTTTCAACAGCAATTTTGTTTAAAAAATTTGATCATTTGCCCGAGCTGTTGAATGCTTTATCCATTCATGGTGATTTGGTAAAATAAACTGAATAGATGGCAGCCAATTTAAAAGATCTACACGCAGAAAAAAAATATAGTTGTGCATGTTTACTGTAACCATTTCAATATTTGTGCATGTTTACTGTAACCATTTCAATATTTCTGCATGTTTACTGTAACCATTTCAACATTTTTAACAGTAACTATTTATATGATTGTGGTAACAATAATATGGTTAATTTACGATTCACAAGATTGTATCAACCATATATATGGTTATGAATATATATATGGTTGATACAATATATATATCCATATTATGATAAAATGATTCATTATTATAAATGGTTGTCACAAACATATACTTGTTTACTGTAAATTAAACATATTATTGTTACCACAATCATATAAATAGTTACTGTGACTATAATATTGTTGAAAATTTTGAAATGGTTACAGTAAACATGCACAACTATATTTTTTTTCTGCGTGTAGCTTCTCCGCTATCAACTGCCAAAGTTCGGAAGCGCTTCTTGGAAGATCCATTATTAAAAGGTAGTGCAAATTAAAAGTTTGTCAATTATATACGACATCAGCTTCACAATATAAATTTTCTTGATTTAAGAAAAATAATAAATCGAGAATCAAATTGCCAATTTTTAAAAATTTAAAAGAATGAAATTTACACAGTCCAATGGTCATAATCATAAGACCCCATATTAAAAACTGTTTTTTTCCTGTGATCTTTAGTGGAAATCATTATATATAACAGACAACTGCATACAACTTTTAAATTTGAATGTTAAATATTTATTTATTTCATTTAGTTTTATTTAACTTTCAAAGGGTTAATGATTTACAAAGACTTCTTTCTTGTCACGTCATTGTTTATCACACAAAAATAAGTTTTATTTTGCCATCATTCATAAAGCTTCCTTAAATTCTTGTCTGTTTTTCTGTTCTGTTCTGTTCTGTTTTTTTTTTTTTCTTTTTTTTTTTTTTTGTTTGCCTTACTATTTTTATATTTTTCTGATTTCTCCCACATCCAGTTTGACCATTTTAATCTCTGTTGTTTTCGTTTTATTTTTTGTTAGTCTTTTCTTTTTTTTTTTTTGCATGGAAGTCTGCAGCATGAAATGTTGTGGCTTAACATTCCTTAACTGGCATTATGTGTTGTCATGTGGAAATATGAACGAAAAAGTCATTGGAATCACTGACAAAAAAAAAAAAAAAAAAACAATATACAGTGGCTAGAACTGCATTTAGGGCTAAACTATTTTAATGTACGCAAATCCGAAGTAGAAAAAGAAGATTAACTTCCTAAGAAGTGAAATAAGTGGTATTTTCAATTCAAAAAATGTAAAAAATAGCATTATCACTAATGAAATAATGTTTTCAATAATTCTATTTTGGTTTTACGATGAGATTTCAAAGTAATTCTTTATTCATTTATAAGTACTAAAGTTTAAATTTTTTTTTCGTTCAAATAAAACATTTTTTTAAATTGTCTTTTCATCTGTTTTATAAAATTTTAGATTTTACTTGAATTTAATATGTATGTCTGTATATGCAAAAAAAAATATCACTACATTTTGCTCCACTGTTTTGTGGTCTATACTCAAATCTTGTTGTTAATATCTTTTTCGTTCTTTATGACATCTTACAATTAAAAGGATTTGAAAGTAAATGTTTTTAAAATTGTTTCATTCATTTATTTATTATTACTTCAAATTACAGATAATCTTTTTGACATTTTTCACATAAATCTTTGTAACTTAAAAAAGAAAAAATAATATAGATATTTTCAAAAACGTTTGGGTTTATATTGTACTGGTTGAAAGGTATTACATACAGCCTATAGGACTTTTTCTTATATAAAACCAGAAGAAATTTAGTAGTCATACTAATCAATTGAGTACTAAATCTATCTAATAATGTCACCAGCAACTGATATTACAGATATGTAGGTCGTCCAGTATTTTGTTTATTCAATAATTGGATGAAAAGCCGATCAGAATATGACAAAAAATTAATCTCTACAAGAATAGATACATTTTCTTGGCTTGCTTATAGTTCGTCCAAAAGCATTTTAACACTAAGGAATGCTGGGTATCCGTAAATATAGATAGCAAGACAATCAAGGATAACGCTTATATGGGTCCCTGGTCATGATGGAAATCAGGCTAATTGTAGGGGTGCGCTGAGGAATAAGTAAGATGCCTGTTCACCATAAACTATTTGAGACTGCACAAAATAGGTAGACTAATCCTGTGCTACAACGAGGTCGACTTGACCCGTATATGATGTCAGCAGGACGAATCTACTTACGGAATACCGTCGTGAGCAAATAAGGCTAATTGTCTCCTTTAATACTAGACTGTATACTGTATTATTGGGACACATGCTAGAAGCTGTCAAAATGAGGAAGAGACTGACAAACATGAGGTTACATATCCTCGGATTTCCATTCCTACCATGCTTGGACGAGCTATCAAGGATAAATCTCAGACGAATCTACTCCTTCGTCAGAGAATCTGGTTGGTTTAACTTGAAGACAACGGAAGTATTGTAAATAACCTGCTGTTTACCCTTGGGTATCACAATGGGATCAAATTTAAATGAACCCAAGTGAGCTACGGGTAAAAATTACCAAATAAATTTACTCCGGAACTAACTAAGCACTGATAATTATATATTAGTTGAAATTAAGGGCATAATACTACCATCAACCTCGCATGTTCACACCGTTTCAATTTTAGTTCTAAATTATTTAACAAGTGAGAGATATAGCAGCAAAGTATAGAGTCTCCACTTTTTTAATTTCTGTAATAAATCACAAAAATCTGTTTCTATAAAGATTCTCATATTTCTTATTATAAGTAAGTTTTGTTACTCAGTATTTTAGAATAAAACAGGAAAGACTGATATTATTCGGATGTATCGAGTCTTATATAACTTTTGTTGTAAAATAAGCATAACACAACCTTCCTATAAGAAAGCTAGATAGTATGAGACGTATCTACGTCTACATACATATAGATCAGACAATAAAAATCAATCAAATTGAGGTAGTCTTTTTTTTTTTTTTTTGGTTATATTTCAGTCATTTATGGCCCCGATTTTCTCGATTTAAGGAAGGACTATATCTGATACATTGATGTTTTGATAACTTACACACACTTTGTTTTGATACAATTTAATGGTAGGAAACGCTTACTTAAAGGTCGTTTATGATGTAATAGAAATATTAATAAATGGAATCAGTCAATGTTATGGCAGTTATGGCAAAAAAAATTTTTTCACTAAATAATACTTTAAAATAAAAATAAAATTTTACCTAAAAAATTTTTATTTAATAATTTTTTTCAAAATTATTTTTTTAATTTAAAATAAATTTTTTTATTTTTTAATTAAAAAAATTTGATGGCAAAGAAATTTTTTTTGGTGACAAAAAACCGGATTAAAAAATATTTTTCGCCGACTTACTATGGTGCTATATGGGCAATTCCACGAGAATGACTACCACGACTGAAAACTCAAAAACCCTTGAATCTTTTTTTCAAGATGATTTGAATAGGAGAAAACACTAAAATATTACTATGTGTCAGTATTTAGAGATTATTACAACATTTTAAAAGCAAAAATAATAGTTTAAACTGACTATATTTAATTTTTTAATTTAATTGGCGTGTTTTGGGCTAAAATTGCGGTCAAAACTATAGAATTGTTTATTGAAACCGAATGTATATTTTCTATTAATTTTTTTAGTTTTTGTATACATATATTTACAGAATATATATAGTTTTATTATAAGAGAAAAATCTGTCACGTACGGTATGTCACGTACGATATTAAATTTTATTGATTATAAAATCATCCAATGATTGTTTTTATTTAAATATGACGGATTGTAAAGGAAAAATGTTTCGTTTAGTGTAAGAAATTAAAAGAAAACATAACGACTCTCACGATTCGCAAATTTTCGCATATTTCTGCATGTACCTCAAAACTACTTCCGTTTTATGTCACGTACAATATACCCTTATTTCGCTCGATATTTTGGATAACAATGTTTCGAAAGAACTTATTATTTTTTTAAAATATAACACCCTCTGAATGAAACATACAGACCAAATTATTTTTCAGATACTCTTATTTTTGGAAAATCTATTCCACTCTATAGGCGTACAAATGTCACGTACGATGACATGGAATTGCCCATATATGTCGATATAAAGGTCTTAACCAATCATTAGATATCCATATTGTCTATAGTAAAGGTAGGATCACACGATTGCCGCAGCACACCAATTTTTTTCAATTTTTATTGTGCTGATTTGTGGCCCAATGAAGAAATTGTCCCAATCAAATTCTCTCCAATCACATGATTGTCTCATTTTACATAAATTTGATTGTCGTAAATTGCCGCAAAAAGGGCAAGTATGAGAAACAGCTGTTGTGCAAGATGTTAAATTTTGTTCACTAAAAAAAAAAGAAAATTGCGTTGGCTTTAACTATGGTGTGTAGACTTCGTGAAGAAAAAAAGGAAATGTTTAAAGAAGTATGAGGGTTAGAGAGTGGCTGTGGTTTGACATATAGGCCAATAAGTTGTCAAATCGCACGATTGACGTATAAAATAGACCAATACTTGGCCTATTGGCTAACCGTTTGATCCTACCTTAAGACTTAGTAATCCAGATATATGTCGTGGTTTTTTCTTATATCTCTGCTATTTCTGGGCCGATTTTTTTGATTTAAGCAACCGAACCGTGTCTCTAGCGGTTAAATTGATGTATGAATCATGTATGTAAGTTATTTGGAGGGTGCGGATAGCTGATTTCAACATACAGACGGACATGGCTGTATCGACTCCGCTATCTATAACGATCCAGAATGTATATATACTTTGCAGGGTCACAAATGATAAATGTAGAAATTACAAACGGAACGACATACCTTTTTTTGCTTTGAAAATGTCAAGTTTTGTACCAAGTCATATGCGGGATATTTTCCTTACTTCATTAATTTGAAAAAAAAGTGCCATGCACACCGATTGCTCACCAAAGCTTATGATGGGAGTTTGTGCCGTTCAGAAGTATTGATTTTGACACGGAAGACAAGGATCGCCCAGGCCAGCCAAAAAGTTTAAAGATCAAGAATTGGAGCCATTACTGCATGAAGATTGTTGTCAAACTCTACAAGAGCTTGGAAAATAATTTGGAGCTACTCATGTAGCAATTTTAAATATTGCAAAAATCAGTTTTTTTAAGAGACTTTCACGCATTCAACAAAAAAAAGCACAAAGTGTTTCTTGTTCATCGAATTCAGTATCATTTTGATATTTCGGTTGTTTGGTCAGAAAATTTAGTCAAAAATATTCGATTTCAAAAAAATGTATATGAAACAAGAATTTGTATCATACTTATTTTTAATACCAACCGCCACAGTGGTTAGTAAACTAACCACTTCACTCCACAAAAAAACTTGGAATGGGTTGGCTTTTTCATGTTTTGATTTATTTTTCCTTACTTTTTATAATAAACTAACATTGATTAAAGTAAAAATGCAATTGTTTAGATTTTAAACTTATATACAAAAAAAAAAAAACGTTGCTGAAACAGTTAAAGACTATTTTGCATGTCCGAAATGCTGCTTGAACGATATTAAAGAAAATTATTCCCTTAGAATAACCCGAAGCGTAAGAGATCGTATGTGAAGCCCGCTCAACCAGGCCAATCGACACCAAAGCCAAATATCCATGGCGCTAAGGAAATTCTTGGTATTTCCTGGGAACTGCTGAAATCTAACCAGACCATGATAGGGAACCTATACCGAAAGGAACTTATTCATTTAAAGCAAGCATTGGCAGGAAAAACATCCAGAATATGCGGCCAGTCATGAAACCGTAATATACCATCATGACAACGATCGGCCACACGTTAAAGTATTTAGAATGAAGTGGTTGGAAAGTTTTGCTTCTCTCGCTATATAGTCTAGACCGTGCGCCGTCCGACTACTGTTCGTTTTGATAGATGCAGAACGCTCTCTTTGGAATACGTTTCACTTCATATAATCATGTACGTAAGTGCTGTAAACTTTTTAACAAATCAAACGAAAAACAGCAAAAATTACAGACTTACGTAAACTTGAACAGGTTTAAAAACATCGCTGGTCGTCTTTATCCAATATGATAGACAATTTCCTTCGTATATACAAATGCGTTAACTGTGCTCTAGCTTATTTTGGTTTGCATCCTATTACAAGTTCGGAAGTACAAGTTTTGGAAAACTTATTTAAAACCTCAAAGCCGTTGGAAGCGGCTATAAAAGAGCTTAGTACGGATTCTGCTACTTTAATTGAATTTTAAGGAATAATACAATTTTTAATTAATAATTTGACGAAGGCTAACGATTTAATTGAAAACTTAAAGTCCAGGCTTGATGAAAGATGAAATATAGTTTTAAACACACCAATATTATTTCTTAACTCAAGAACATTCCCTTCTAGCAATAGTTTTATGAAGTATAGCTCAACAACTGAAACTAAGGAATTTGGAAATTACCTTTTTTCTAGAAATTTCTGTGATGAACTTTGTCATAATGAGTTTAGAAACATTTAAACATTTCCATTTTCACTTGCTTTAATATCGAACATCTTTCGATTTCATTCACGATTTAAATTTAAAATTTCAGGGTTGTTTGTGTAGCTTTAAATATTTCAATATTCATACGATGCATTTGATAGATAATTATATTTTCTGTAGACGAATTCGAAATGAAGTGTTCTCTTAAATCAATCAAATCTGCATTATAAGCTATGACTCCAAAGAGGACTCCAAATCAGACTCAAAATCAGAAGACCCAAAGTTAAAAACTTTTTTTTTTTTTTTCGCTGCTCTTTGATGCAATTCATGATATATAGCTGAGAAGCTGAATTTCATTTCTTTTCAAATAAATAATCCACCATAAAATAACTTATAACCAATTTACTTTTATAACAAAATAACTCAATAATTTAAGGGTGTTTCTAACAGTTTTGTAAAAAGCAATTTATCTTTAAAAGGTCATTGAGAAGGTAATTTGCAAGTACATTTCCACTACGATACAGTATAATTGACGTTGTTGTGTAATTTGTAATTATAGATATTTCTTATATTAAAATAATATTTCCTAATAAATTATGCAAAATGCTAATTATAAACATTTTTCTCATTAAAAATATAATTGCTAAAATACCGCGAAACTTGAAGTAAGTCGTTCTTAACAAAAATACACATACATGACTACATAGCTATACTTTATTTCATATTAATTAGTTTAAAGCATAAGGACTTGCCTTTATTAATTATTATTTAACTTTGCTCACGATGAAACACTTAAAAGTTTTATGATTATAACAAAAGAACAATAAATTTTCAATTATTTTATGAATATATATATATTTTTTGTACAAAATGTAATAATACACCTTTCTTTGTTATAATGTATTTAATAGCTACTAATACATTTAAATCATCATCACCATTAACATCTCTAACATCATTAACAACTTGTAACAATTTTATTTGTTGTTTAAAAGAATCGTCTAACAAACAAGTGAACATTAGAGTGTTGTTTTTAAAGTGTTTGGTTTTTTTTTTTTTTTTTTTTTGTTTGTTGTAAATTTGAATTTGACTAAAGTTCTAAGAAGAACAACAATGAAACATTTGTGTTCGTTCATAAGGTATAATCAACGTTGCAAACATAATTAGAATAATTTGAAGGTTCTTCTTTTTTTTGCTAAACTTAAGTTAAACATGGCAAAACGTTAAACAATATTGTTTGTATTTTATAAGGCAGAGATGGAAAATAGGGAAGTACTTTATTTATAAGTTTTATAGTTGAAATTGTGAAAAAATAACACAAACAATTTTTTTATTCGAAAAGTCAACATTTTGTAACGATTTCTGGACGTATATTTTTGAGCATTGCAAGTCGTATGTTATGAATAACAATATTGGCCTCCAAGTCGTCACTTGTAGCTGGTTTATCAGTATAAACCAGTGACTTCACGTGGCCACACAGGAAATAATCTGGCAGTGTCAAATTGCACGATCTTGGAGTTATCGCCAAATTTTGATTTCAATAAATGGATGGCAGCGCTTACCGTATGTTACGTAGCGCCATCCTGTTGAAACCATATCTCGCCCAGATCAATTTCATCTATATTTTTAAACAAAATACATTGAGCATCATGCGATAACAATCTCCATTGACCGTAACGCGAGCTCCGGCTTCATTTTTGCAGAAATAAGGTCGATATTGCCACCAGCGTGGAACTTAATGGAGCCTGTAGGGTCTGCAGAGGATTGGTCTCACTCCAAACACGTTAAGTCAATAATTAGCCTCTTCGCTGAACATAATTTTGCGATAAAATATAAGATGCGCGAATCTATGACTAGTTTTCAAAGTAAATTTTGATAATTTGGTAGCGTTGTCAAAAAGTTAGCGCAGTATGATTGTTTTTTTTTTTACAGTTAACCACTTTGTAAATTTTATCGGGCTTAGAAAAACACCCTATACTTATTCAAGCTTATACCCTCCAGGTAAATGTTTGTAATAAATCTAGCAGTGTTTAGATCGATAGAAAACGCAGGCCTACACGGTTTTACTGACACATAATTACTCTTTTCCAAAATTTATCAAAATCTGACAATATTTCGTTGATGCTTAAATACGGGCTTGTTGTCATTGAACTTTGACTTCAGCTAACCCAATAAAAAGAAATCCAGGTATAATCCTATACAAGTTTATACAATATACGCCCCTTCGCAACCCAAACAAAATATAAACATCTGGCTGGTTAGAATTTTTGAATGTGAAAAGAGCTAAGTATACTTTTCATGAAAATTGAGTTTTTAATACAAAGTGTCAAACTTATTTTAATTATTGGTTTAATTTAAACTAAACAAATTTAAATCACAATTTGTTTAAGGAAACCTTTCTGTAGAACTAAATATTTTATCAGAAAACGTTAATTAGAGATTTTTGTAAGAATATACAATATAATAATAAGGACTGAGATTGAAAAATTCTTATCATATATATATGTTAATAAAAATGAAACCACTAAATTTACAGTTTTGATCTTTTTTTTATTTGATTGAAATTATTATTACAATTTACAAAAAAAAAAATATATATATATATTTTTATAGTTTTTATCACTAGTGATGAAATTCTGAACCTTCCATTATGGTTTTTGTACTGATTTCTGTCACTTTGTCCATCACCTTTTTTGTGCTCTTCAATTCTTTTTTAACAAGAGCCCAATAGCTCTCCACTGGCCTTAGCACCAGCCAGTTTGGAGAATTTGCCTATCTTGGTGCAAATACCACATTATTGTTCTTCTACCACTAAAGACATTTCTTACCATAGTGACAAGTGCCAACACAGGCCAAAAATAAGTGGCCACATTAAGAAGTCTTATGATTAGAAACATCCTTTTTTGTAAACATTCCTTGATGTAAATTTCGGTATTTATAGAGCCCTTTGTAACAAATGTTTGGCTTTTTTGCCGCAACTGCATATTGCTTGCCATACCAAGAACTTTTTGTCTGCTTTTGGGTCCTAAACATTTCTTCAACATTCCCTCGAGCATCACCAACATCAAAATTTTGACCCGGAAGCTGCGAAAATCTGCCAGAACAAACGTTTCCTCATCCAGGAATATTTTTTTTTATCAAATTTGACTTAAATTTCCGTGTTCTGTTTTTGGCCTCTAAATTTTTAGCAGCGTTCCTGCCAGGAAAATTTTGGGCCTTGTGTGTTTTTAACTTTTCGTACCAAATAGTCCGAGCACTGAGCTAACCGGGCTGCTTTCCTATCGGATGTGTTGGGAGCTCTTTGAAAATGCTTTCTATTTTTTTGGCTTAATAAACATCATGTGAACCATTCCTTCTACCTGAACCAGGTTTTCTATCAACGGATAAGTTCTCCCGGTACTGTTGAATAACATTGGAAACGCAGACCTTTGATTGTTTGGCCAACTTTTTGCAGGATCAAGTTGGGTTTTGTTGAAAATATTTAATAATTTTAGTACACACTTTTTTCTGTTCACGCATTTTAATCAGATTAACAACAAATGAACATAATTGACATAACTGACATGTTTTAAAAAGGTAACTTGAAAAAAAAAAACGTGTGTTAAGAATTTTTCGATCTCATTCCTTATAAAGTAAATATAAGCAAACATATACTTTAACAAGTTGGAGAGCTATATTTGCTTACGCGGAATCTTAAATACTATTCACCAAAGTATACTTTATGATAAAGATTTAAAACAATTTTTGTTCAAACAAAATTTTTGGTTAAAAAATAATGTTGGTGAAACATAATAGTTTGATAAAAAAATTTTTTTTTTTTTTTTTTTTTTGTGGAAAAATTTTTGTTGAAAAACTATTTTTTTTCCTGAAAACAATGTTTATATGAAAAAAAATATAAAAAATATTTTTCCCAATTTTGACACATTATGAATTTCTAAGGTGCTATATATGTCGTTGGAAATGTTTTTCAAATGTATATTATTAAATATCCATATTGTCGATGGTACTTACTTAATAATTAGTAATCCAAATATAGATCAAAAATAGTTGAAAAATCTAGGCAATCATGGTAATCTTAATGTAAACGGTAAACGTAATGACAAACTTACTAATTCATGGTGAAGGGTATAAAGACAACTTTGTTTTAGTTTTGAGCCTCTTTTAGAATGTTTTCTATAGACCTTATCTGTGACGTATGATTAATATGTTGGTACTAATAAAAAATTAAAAATAACTCATACGTATCAATCATGTAGATAATAACGATAGACTTGTTTCAGTTATTAGTTAATATGTTTAATTAGATTTTACATCAATATGTTTAATATAGATTTTACAACAAATAACAGAGATAAAACGATAAAAATAAAGAAAAATCTTTATTACGATTTATTTTGTAAAACTGGTGAATTTAAAATTTTTGAAAAAAAATTTGGATTTTTGGTAAATTTCTGTAAAATTGCAGATGGTTTAAAAAAATTCAGATTTTTTTAAAAAAATTGGTAATTTGTTGATCTTTTTAAATTTTTTGAATTTTTGCAATTTAATGTTTTTTTTTTTAGTAAAATTTTTGATATTTTGTAAAATTTTAAATTTTATTGGGTGCATTTCTCAAAAATAAGGGATTCACAACAGATGATATATCTCTTGAACGCGGTCTTTGTTTTTTAAAACTTAACAAAGGGTACATACTTGTCAGTTATTCTCACTTAGCTATAGAACATTATAGTGTAAATAACTAAGTTTTTTAAGTTTCCAAAATGTCGAATATTGTGCCAACAAAGTTTTGATTTACTTAGTTAATTTAAACACCGATTGCTCACAAATCAAACGCATGGTGAATGTGTTTCATCGGTTTCAACAGTTTGTGCAGTTCGGAAGTAGTGATTTTGACACGAACAGCCAAAGAAGTATGAATACTTAGAATTAGAGGTACTACTTCATGAAGATTGTTGTCAAACTCAATCATTGGGAGCTACGCAAGTAGCAGAATTCATCCAAAAGCAGGCAACTTGGGTACCATACGAATTGAAGGCGAAAGACTTTGAAAGGCGATTTTGAATGTCCAAAATGACGCTTGAACGCTATTAAAGAAAATAATTTTTTCAACGAATCATTACTTGCGATAAAAAAAAAAACGGATTCGCTATGATAACCCGAAGGGTAAGTGATTATATATTAGGGTGACCGGCCCGGTTTTTAATAACCGCTTATAACCGGTTTGTTTGGTTATGTCGGTTTCGGTTTTTTTGAAAAGCTCACATTTCAAATATCGAAGAAACCGGGTTTTTTTCATCGAATAGCTAAAAGTGTGTTTTTATGAGTTTTTGTATTAAAAACTTTGAAAAAATATTCATAATTCAAAAAAATTAAAACAAATATTCCAACTATTTTAGAAGACCTATTATATTTAGACAAATGTGCTTGAAAACTTACTCAATACTTTGTTAACTATATGTTCTATGTACACTGAGTGAAATATCATTTTCAATGTCTAGCTTTATAAAAACAAAAGAAAAAATCGATAAACTACAAAGCATTAAAACTGTGTTTTTTTCCTAAGAGATTATTTTAAAAGACGTAATCAAAATTAGTATTAAAAAGTATTTAAGCGTTTGCTTTAATAACTATTAGGATCACCACTTTTATGGAAAGAATTTTGAAGCAATTCTTTATATTGTGCATATCTAGAGAAAATAACCTTTTAAACCATATATGTTTCTTCAATATTGGTGGACAATAACATACTTTAAAGCAATGATGCCCAAGCCCTATACTCTTGGTGCTCATTTGTTTTTGTAAATGCTCTTTGCTATAGGCTGTGTGTTTCTATACTCAATAGAACACTCAGGCACTAGTAATATGAAATACACAAACAACTTTGTCTTGTTGGTTTTTTTGTCGTTCTTCAATGTACACACACAAGTGGAAAACAACAACACTTTCGTATGCTTTGCTGGTAAACATTGACGACAGCGATCATCAATGTAGATTTTGTTTTTGTTTATCGTATGGTATTGTTTCAAAAAGTGTGTATTTTTTTCTTTATTCTTTGTATGTTTTGGTTTTTACAACAAAAAAAATTGCATAAAAATTAGTTTTTCTTTAAATGTATTGGTGTTTGCTCTTCCATAAGGAACTTTTGGGCACCTCTGCTTTAAAGTATAGCACAAAAAACCTATGGCCTATTTAAATCGTTACACTTATATACTTAGAAGGGCCCTAACTCGTGTTTTTTAAGTCGACATTTTTTAACTAAATATGATATATGAGCGGACCATTTATCGAAATACAGTGCACTCGCGGTAACGTGAACTAATTAAAACCAAGGGAGTTCATGTTAGTGAAATTGTTCACGTTAGCGATTGTGGAATTTCATCGAAAAGATATACAATTTTACAATATAAACCTGTGTTCTACAAGTTCGAACGTGAAATTCCTTTATTATTATTTTCTTTATTAAAATATAAAACAAAAATTATTGATTCAAATGCATTACAAAACAAGATCACGAGAAAATATACATTGAAATAAAATTACTCATACGTTGCTTTACAAAAAATATTAATTTAGAGGATATAAACACATTTTTAATATAAGGGGATTCCCTAAACTTTAAAAATCGAATTTAATGTATGTATTTCAGTGTTGTCTACATGCTTAGAAAACAAATGCAGTGAAAAAGCTGTTCACGTTATAGAGCTTTCTGAGTTTGTTCAAGTTACAGAGTACTTAATGTAAACAAAAGCTTGTTCACGTTAGGCGGTGTTCACGTTAGACGGTGTTCACGTTACCGCGAGTGCACCGTAAATGAAAATCTGGGCTTACAAAAAAACATGTTACGAAAACCACGCGATTTGCTATACGTTTCACTATACACTAGCGGTTTGAAAACGTCAAATTTCTAGCGTTTTCATTATGTTAATAAATAAAAATTTTTTCTTGTTATTTCTAGGCGTTTTATTATTTTTCCAAAAAAATCGGTTAACCGGTTATTATTAAAAAACCGAAACCGGTTTATATTAAATTGCAATTTTTCGAAGAAACCGAAACCGGTTTCTAAAAAATGTCGAAGAAACGATTACACTATTATATATGAAGCCCAGCCGAGCCGACACCGAAGTCAAATATCCATGGCGCTAAGGTAATTCTCTGTATTTGGTGGAACTAAAAGCGTCCTATATATTATGTTCAGGCCATCACAGGGAACCTGTGTGAAGCGACCATTGACCGTAAAGCGCCCAGAATATGCGGCCAGACATGAAACCATAATATTTCATCATGGCAACGTTGGGCTACATGTTGCAATATCTGTTAATACCACCGGCTCTACAGCCCAGACCTTGCCCCGTCCAACTACTATTTGTTTCGATCGATGCAGAACGCACTCTGGGATACGAATCAGTTGGGAAGAGATGGCCTCATGAGCAGTTCTTTTGGATCGAAATCCATATGTTATCAGAAGGATGGAAAAACTTTATATTGTACAAATGCTAAAAATAAAAAAAGCTCGCATTTTTAAGTTATAGCTACACCAATACATTCAACGATTTTTTAATTTAATAGTTAAGCATTTATTTGCATCAAATGAATTATTGATATTTATTTTTCAAGTTTGCAAATAAATTTTATAATGTTACCTTTACAAAAAAAAAAAAAAAAATATATATGAATAACACATCCTGATTACTTGTGTGTTTTTCATATATTTTTCTCTCAACCATTAACCCAAAATATTATCTTATAAATTTCTCACTCATTGATATAACACAAAAAATCACTTTTAAATGGTTAAGTCTAAGAATTTACCATTGAAATAAAAGTGAACCAGTTATTTTCTGATCTCTGATATTGACCTAATTTTCCCGAAAAGTATTGCAAATTACGCCTGTAAAAAAATATTTTTAAAAATCTCTAAAATTTCTTCCAATTTATTTTACAAACAATTTAAGTAAAATTTTTGTAAGTTTCATGATATTTATTTTTACAAGATTAACTAGTATTAAAAAAATTATTCTATCCATCTCATAAAAGGAAATTTTTCCTTAAAATTCCGTAATATTTCAAAATACACAACTTTCCATCCCCGATACATACATTCATACATACGTATATGTAAGTATGTATGTATATGTTCGCAAGTGTGTATGTATGTCTGTAAGTATGCGGGTGTTTGAAGGAGACTTGTTTTACAAAGCATAAATATGTGTTTCTAAGGCAACCGTGTTACAGAGCAACTACCCAATCATACATGTTGAGGTTGGGTATGGAGGTGTCAAACATAAACCAGACACCAGTCGTCAGCCATCAGCCATTAAAGGAATATTGTTGCGCTTGTTGTTTTAGTTATTGAGTTACTCTCCACTTATAAGGAGCGCGCGGCGGTACGCGGTAAACGAAAAGTATACGAGTATACAGAACGGTTGACTGCTTGTTTTTATTATCCTTGTTCGAGGTAAACATTGCCAAGAGCAAAAGGTAAATATTATAAAAAAAAAAGTGAACAAAAAATAAATTAAAAAAAAAAAACATATTAGATGAATAAAACACAAGGAAAACAACAAGTGTCATAAATGGCAAAAGTGTTTGTGTTTGAGTGACTAAAAAACGGTGTGTGTGTAAGTGAAAGAGTATATTATGAAGGCTATAAATGTGGCCAACACAGGAAAAACTGTTTCAACTTTTGATAAATATTATAAACGTTTAGAAATGAAATAAAAATTGAAACTTATGGTTTTAATTTCTTTAAATAGGGGAAAACATTAAAAAAAGAAAAGCCGAATAAGGCTAAAAACTGTTAGTAATTTGTGTAGATATAAATTATTACAACAATTTTGGTGTCAAATAAATAATGTAATAAAGCAATTGTGTGCCTTTTCAGTGAAACTAAACATAAGTTTTAAAGTCAATTGGAGTCTTTTTGTATGAATAAATAATAAAATAAGGTAAATATAAGCAAAAAAAATATTTAAAAAATATCATTACAACTTTGTTTTTGGGGCCTATTATATTTTTCTACAGCCTACTGTGTGACGTATGATTAATATTTTTTTACTAACAAAAATTAAAAATCACTCATACGTTTTAATTTTGTAATTTCAGTACATATGAATAACAAAAAATTTGGTCAAATATATTTAAAAAAATTATGTTCGCGATTATCATTTGTAGAAATGATAATCGCGAATAATTATGGAGGTTTAAAGTTAAACATTTTAGAAAACAGTTTTTGATATATTGTATAACAACAATTCATTGAACAACATTTATTACAATTTTAATAAAGTTATAACATATGGAAAATTCCCAAAGAAAATTTATATTTGGGTATGAAAAAAATTCTAATTATTTTTAATGGAAATTATCTTTAATTGTATAAAAGTTAATGTAATTCAAAAGTGTTTATATCGTAACAAAATTAAAAGTCATTTGTAAGAAAAAGTTAAAGTTTTTCTATGTTATTATAAAAACAAGAGAACAGAGCTATATTCGGCTGTGCTGAATCTTATATACCCTTCACTAAATTATACTTTAGAATAAAAATTGTAAATATTTTTAGGTAAACTAAATTTAAAACTTTTTTTCCACAAAATTTAAAATTAATTTGTGAAAAAAATTTTAAAACAAAACATGTTTTTAATATATTTTTTGAAACGTTTTTTTTTTTAATTTCTAAAAATAACATTAAATTTATTTGTGAAAAAAATTGTGTAACAAAAAAAAAATTCGGGATAAAAAATATTTTTCCCGATTTTGACCAATTGTAGGTCTAATTTACTTTGGTCTTATATACGCCATTGTAAAGGTCTTTGAAATATCTGTTATTGGATATCTACATATATTGTCTATATTAATGACTTGTTAATCCAGATAAAGATCAAAGATAAAGATCAACCGGGCCGGAAGAATTCCCGATATATTGATGTATGAATCATGTATGTAAGTTATTTCGGGGCTACGGAAAGTTGATTTCAACATACAGACGGACGTGGATATTAGAGTGACAATCAGCTGCATGGAAAAAAATCTGTGTTCGAATTTTAAAGGGTGCCAGGTGGAATGTTCTGACACCAGATCTAAAAGTTAAGTGTTGAAAATTTGATCCAAATCGGACAAGGATTTCGGGACGCACATCGAGGTCAAATTTCAGATATATGCCAAATTTTATTATTTATGTAATATAAATTTGTAAAACTCCTTAACTTTCTGCATTATGTTACAGAAATATGTAGATTTATTTATATTTATAAAAATTACAGTAAAAAAAATATTTATGAGATTAAACCTATATCTCCTTTGGGTTAAATTGACCCACAAACTGTATTATCGCTAAAAATCGGAAAAAAATGCATATTTTTCAGTTTTTGTAAAAATTTTGCAATTAAAAAATTACTTTTGCAATCGAATGTAAAAGAATCGAAATGTGTACGTAATTGTCGTTGTAAGCAGATATAAAAGACAAAAATTGATTAAAAAATGTTAAAGTTATTATAAATTCCCCAGGCCACTTGAACAAGAAATGTAAGAACAAAATAAACATATTTTAAGATATATTAAAATAAAACCTAATTTTTACTTAAAATATATTCGTATTTACATTTGTATGAGTTTTTGTCTTTGTAGGATACTGTTAACCTATTCGCAGGTATGGCCAAAAAAATGTATTGTTTTTAACGGCAGTTTCAAATCTCCATTTTAAAATTTTTAAAAATTTTTTTAAAAAATTTCAGAATTTTTTTCTCATCACATTATCATTTATTGAGATCATAATAGAGAATAAAAATATGAAAAAATTATATCAATACCTCTTATAGTTTTTCCGTACCTACGATTTAAATTTTGTGATTTTCGGGAAAAAATATTTTGTTGGCCATATTTTGGCGAATGAGAGCAATTTCCTTACTGTTACGAATTTTAAGTAAAACCTATACAGAATCTTATATTTCAGATAATTTTAGATACACTATGAAAGTTTTACTAAAATCGGAAAGCGTTAACCCTTAAATGGTGAAGGTCAAATGTAAAATATAGCAATATTTGAAATTTCTAAATGGAAGATAGCGAAATATTATAAATTTTTGCACCAATTTTAGTGAAACTTGAGAAAAATATAACATAAAATATAGCATTTACAATAATGTCACAAAAATGGAAATTAACCCTTAAGAGAACTTGGGGTCCAAATGACCCTCTAGTTTTAAAATCACGAAAACCTCAGTCAAATTGAGAGACATTTTGACCCCACGAAAATATAAATTTTTAAGCATTCATATTCATCAGCTAAGCAGAATGTTTTAATTTAATATTCAGTCGAATTTATTATTGTGTTTCTCGTATTCATATTGTGGAAGAGCTTTATTGCGCAGACAATTCCATAAGAGGGATAGACTTGACGTTGAATTTCCTATTATTGTAGAATTCTTACATGGATGGAACACAAATGATGGTTTCTTTTAAAAACTATAATTTCAGAAGCAATGTCTCTCATTTAACCATTTCTGCTATCTTCCTTAGATTATTGCTAATATTTCTTGTTCGTATGAATATACATTTTCCATTTGAGGATATGAACTCTATCTTGACAGACCAATTTGAACGTTATTTCGTTTTGCGTTTCCGTTGTTCGTATTATGCAGAATATGTGTCCATTGTTTTTATATTTACTTTAAGTATTATATCAATTTTGAAACTATTTTTTCTTGAAACTTTTCTTTAACTAATTTTATGTACATATTTTTTCTCAAAAAGCCTGTACCATATTATCGTTTGAAAACCCCGATTTAGGAAATGCAGTCACCAATATTTAGTATTTAAACATATCATACTAATTTTAATTTGGTTGTTAGATCCGACTGTGTGGAATCTATTTTAATAAATTAACGAGCAGAGAAAACTGATCCGTGATAGCAACCGAATTTGTTGCCAATCGAATGATTCGGTTGCACACATAGAATTTTTCGGTTCTATCATTGGAAAGTCAGTTGATAGAGAATAATTTCGGTTAAAGCAATCACACTTTTGTTACTCCTTCAAAAAATTTGTAGGCACAACTGTAAAATTCGATTACTAAGGTAGAATCATTCGATTGGCAACAAATTCGGTTGCTATCACGAATCTGTTTTCTCTGTGTACCAATTTCATAGTTATATGAATAAAAATTCTATTACAGTAATGTTATTACCATTTCAAATACAAATAAATGGTTGTTTGGTTGCTGAAATTTTAATAATGTCTATTAAATATTGATCTTTATTATTAATTTTTAGTATTTACAACTAATTTCCAACCAACCTGTTTTCTGTTTGTAAAACAATTTTCTGACGGTTGAGAACATCGAATTTAATCTTCCTAAATCATAATCGAATTTCAGATTACGGCAACTAATACTTGGTAATGAGGATCATATTGCTGAATTATAGTTATTGTAGGGAAATTCATATGGGAAATTCATATGTAAATTCATACTTTCTATGCTATGTTTATTGTGTTATCGTAACCAACCAGCAGAGACCAACGCCGAATGCCTAAGAGTCGGTTAAGCCGAGCCGCCGAGTCGTGATATATTAGGACATTATGACAATATGACTGATAAGAGACCTCGTGAATTGATCAATAATATACATTTCATTTCAAACATTCATTAACTAAACCAAGAGTTGTTAGTACCATAATTCGTGTTTCCACTTTCTATAAAGAAACTCATTAAAACAAAAGATTTTCGCATACATTTGCCAAATTTAATGGGTATGTCTCGCACTTAAAGTTTCGGTAAATATTTCCGCAGTATGAGTAACTAAAGAACCAAATATTTCGTAAAATATTTAAAAATAACAATTTAGTGATTTTGGTGAAAATTTTTGCATTTGAGAATTATAACAATTGTGTGGTATTTGTTAAACGTTCATGTTATTTCTATCAATATTTAAGCTGCTCATATTTCGTTTGTACTTCAGGCATCTTAAATATGATGTATCTCAAATGGCGCGTATTTACTTTAGTTAAATTTAAGTTTATATAATTTTTAGTTATTTGATTGTACGTCAATTTCCTGGCCAAAAATGTGATAAAATTTAAATTTATTAAAAATAATCGTATTCACGATTCTACCACTACATAACTTTTTGGAGGTTGCTGGCACATAAATATGTAGTAACTCATATGGATCTCTTAGGTGCACTAAACAAAATTTTAAAAGACACTGTATCAAAATATGGAAGTACGCGGTCATAGTACTGTAAAGAATGTCAAATTTTTAGTACGTCTCAAGATATTTTTTTTTTTTTTTTGTGAAATTTCAGCTATGGCTCGTCATAACTTTTTAATGCAATTTGTTTTAATCCAATGAATTTTCGAAACATAGTGATCAAAGTGTAGTAAGCACAATTTATAAAAAATGTTGATTATTTAGAAATTATTTTCTATTTTAACGAAAACTATGAATTTTTCAATTCATTTTTTTACGAATAAATTTTAATGGATCAGTTAAAATAATTATGCAAAAAAAAGGTTTTTTTGACAAAAATTGGTCTTTACGTCTTCATACGCCTCGTGCTTCTATTGCTGTTTTTTAAGCATAAATAATAAAATAAGGTATGTACTAGGGTATTCAATCGATTAACCGTTAATCGCTTAACCGATTAATTTTGGTCGGTTAACTGTTCGAATAATTTAAAATTGCCGATTTTCAAATAACAAATAAACCGATTAATTTGTGTCGATTAACCGATTAACCGAAATTTATATTTTTTTTTTGCACTTTATATATAAATATAGCTCTAAGCACATGCATTTCATTTCTTAACTCACACAGATCATATCTGTAATAATATGAAACAAATGACAGTTCTCAAAAAAGTAATATCGAACCTTTGAAAAGTGGTTTTCAGAGTTAAAGAAAAAATACAATTTTCAATAGACAACAAGAGTGATATATATTTGTCCCTCTTTTTAAACCACAACCATTTTGACATTTTCTTTTGTTTGTTTTCTATTGCCATATTACTGGAACTGTGTAATTTGTGGTTTTCTAGAAGTATAGCACAAAAATTGAAAGTAAGGAATTTGTAAATGAACCTTTTTCTGGAATGTACTATGAATAACTTTGTCCTAATGAGTCGGAGGACGACATGATAACAAATGAAACTAAAGACATAACTGAAACGAGTCTTTTATCGGAAACTATTAAAAGTATTCCCAATCTGAAAAACTCCAAAAAGGACTGCAATCTCATAATTGATTTTGGCAAATGTTTGAAATTGACCATAAAACAAATTCTATCGTAAAGCTAAGATGGATTGTTTTACCTTGTTGGAAAGGGTATCTTGTCCAGATTCTATTTTCGTCTATTGAGTTTTGTATATATTGTAAACAGATTTTAAATTTATTTATGTAAAATATATAATGTGTTTTGGCTTACCTAAGCAACTTTGACTAGGATTTTAACTGTTGTCGCCGTTTGCCGCCGATCTAGTTTTAACGTAGGATTAAAATTTAAATTATTATCTAAAATATATATCAAAACTAGCTGCCTTTTCGTGCCTTTAAACAAAAGAGTATAAAAAATAATGTTGGACTATTTTTAATTTATTCGAACTTTTTTTGAAAAAGTTTAATAACTTTTGCAAATATAAACCGATTTTAACAAGTAATGTCTTGTTTTTTTGCTATAAACTTGTCTTTAAAACAATGTGCACAAAAGGTATGTTTTCATAGAAAAAATTAAAATAACTATTGTTTAATTTGAAAAATTACAAAAAAAAAAAAAAAAAAAAAGGAAAATACTAACTTCATATAAAAACTTAAATAATTTCCTGAAATATACATTTTTACATTTTATGAAAGATTAATTCCTTGCCTCTCCATAATTGTTTAACATTTTTAAATCGCTCTAAAAATGTCTGAATTAGACGTACTAAAATACTACGGCCTACCCTAAAACAGTTTAAAAAAAAAAAAACTCAAAATGTTGAGGGTGTTTCAAAATCTTTGAAAACGGTTTTAAACTTCGAAAGCATTTTTTTTAAAGTTTTTATTTTAATTCTACTGTAGCTGAACATGTTTTTCAAAAAATGCAACCATTGGGCTTTGTAAATATTGGGGCTTCAAAGTCTACGGGCCGAAGGTTGTATTTTTTCGAAAAGAAAGCTATTAAACTAATGAAAAATTATTAAAACTAATGAAAAATTACATAAAAACACCTCTTTTACTTGTCTTAACATATCACTTTTATACAAAAACTAAAATAAATCAAAAATGTATTTTTAACCGTTCATTACTTTTTTTTATTATTATTCGGTTTTTAAGATTAAAAAAGCAAATTAAGGTTTAAAGTCCCACCTATTCAACAAAAAAAAATCCTCATACATTCAAAAGTTACAGATTTTTAATCCGAAAATGACCAAAATTTTCCACTGTGCAATGGTATAATTGAAAATTTTATATGAGAAATTGGACATTCTTTACTTTTGATTTCTCAAGTTTTATTAAATCTAATGAAAAAATCGTTTAAAAGGAAAACATTTCAATTATATTCTTTTCAAGAGCTTATTTCAGAAGATCTCACTAAAATCCTAAAGAAACTCACATGTGTATAAAAAAAGATATCAGATACCATATTTTTTTTTTTTTTGCTATTACTTTCTTTGTTGAATTGTTATGATTTTGTTGTTTTTATTTATAAAATGCTTAAATAAGTATACAAAATTTGTGGTTCCATTTTCAATTTAAAATAAAAATTATTCGGTTAATCGAATAATTTAAAATTAACCGATTATTAACCGATTAAATCTAAACCCCGATTAATTATTTGCTCGATTAACCGATTAATCCAGAAACCCGATTAATTGAATACCCTAGTATGTACTCTGTTTATTTCTGTTTTTTGGAGAGTATTTTTCTATAGAGCCTACTGTGTGGCGTATGATTAATATTTTGTTTCTTGGAAAAAATTAAAAATCACTCATACGTTTTACTTTTGCAGTTTTCAGAGCATATGAAAAACATCAAAAATGTTTTTAAACATTTAATTTTTGTCATTACCTGGTGTTATAGTTAAAATATATTTTTTAGAACTACGCGAATTTAACGATTCTTAAAGTAATAATTTCTTAATCGATTTAATTTTTATAAAAGGATAGGAAATAAAATCGTAGGGCTTTTAAAAATTAAAAAAAAAAATTTATGAAATTGACTAATAATATTAGAGGATTTATGCCAAAATTTCAACAACAACCTACGCTAATTCAATTGATTAATTTTTAATTTAATGTTTAATATTAAAACAAAATGGAAATGTTATGCAATGTTTATCTGAAACACTTAAATAAGTCATCGTCTGTTAAAACTGAAAAAATAATTTTAAACCTACTACACCATTTTCAATTGAAATTGAGATAATTATACCTGTTATTGAGACAACTCCAAACGAAATTGAGAATTTCCGGTTTCAAGAATTTCATGAATTTCAAATTTAAATTGAGAAAACTCCAAGTAAAATTGAGAAATTGAAATTGAGAATATTCCAATGTAAAATTGAGAAAAATCCAAATAAAATTAAGAATTTTGATTTAAAATTGAGAAAAATTCAAATAAAATAGAGAATTTCAATTTGAAATTGGAAAAATTTTAATTGGTTTTATATGAATTGCTCTTGACCAAAATAAATCAATTACAGCAGGTTGTATACGACGTTGCTTTATAGTAAATTATATATTTTATATGCAACGTAATGATTGTTTTTAATTAAAAGAAATGTATAAATGTTTCTCCATTTTATTTATAATTCTCCCTACAAAGGATAATAGCAAGAAGTGAAACACTGTAAAAAAAAAAAAAAAAACCAGTCGGTTCTCATAAAAAATCTAACTCTAAAGGTACACGCAGAAAAAAAATATAGTTGTACATTGTTACTGTAACCATTTCAAACATATACATGGTTACTGTAACCATATATATGGTTGAAATATTCATGTGAATCGTAAATTAACCATATTATTGTTACCACAATCATATATATAGTTACTGTGACTATAATATTGTTAAAAATTTTGAAATTGTTACAGTAACCATGCACAAATTTGAAATGGTTACAGTAACAATGTACAACTATATTTTTTTTCTGCGTGTAGGGTCACACATGGCAAATATTTGACGAAAAAGGCGTAACCACTAAATAAAATATATTTAAATTCTTATATTTATTGTCAAAAACTCCTTTTACTTAGGACAATTCAAAGCAAATATTCAGTTTTATTTTATTTGATGCTGTTTGATCTTACAAAACACTTGTAAGAGTAAACAACGTCAAACAAATATGTACTAAAAAAAGTGGTTACACTTTTTTGAATAAATATTTGCCGTGTGTGACCGTACCTTAAGAATGTATTGGTAACATTTTGAAAATATGTTTTGGTGTTAAAACTACTTTTACCACACTCCTCATATACACATAGTTGTAAAAAAGCGACCTTAAAAATTATAAAAAATTTTATTACAATTAAATTAAAAAAATCAAACAATTCTCAAATCATTTAATTTATATATGGCCTGGAAAGATTTTATAAATAGATTTTTCTGCTTTATATTTCATAATTTCTGCAAAAATTAAATTTATTTTAATTTTTTACTTATTTTCAATTCAAAATTTTACAAGTATTATTTTTTCAGTTTTAATAGATTGAAAACTCTTCTGGTCAGAATGTATAAGTAAGTATCTATGTGGAAATAAACTTTTTGTTTAAGTTTTTTTCTAGTTTCCGCTTTATACTCAATATCATTTGAAAATTTCTCAATTTCAATTTAAAATTCTATATTTGTTTTTGGCGTTTTCTTAATTCAGAATTTAAATTTTCAATTTAATTTAGAATTTTCTCAATTTCAAGTTCTAAAATTTATCTGGAATTTTCTTAATTTCAATTTAAAATTCTCAATTTTTATATGGAATTTTCTCAACTTCAGTGCAAAATGATTTAGTTATGATAAATATCCTACATAAGGAGCGAGATCGAAAAATTCTTAACATACATATATGTTAATAAAAACGAAAACACTAAACTTAGTTTTAATTTTTGTTGTTTGATTGAAAGTATTATTACAATTTTCCAAAAAAAAAAAAAATATTTTTAACCTTTTTCGGAAACCCTTCCATTAACGTATTTATAGTGCATAATGTCACTTTGCTTGAACAGGTAGTCCATCTCCGTTTAAAATCTACCACACTTTCGGACACTTTTTTGTGCTCTTCAATTCTCTTTTAACAAGAGCCCAATATCTCTCCACTGGTCTTAGCTTCGGGCAGTTTGGAGGATTTGCCTTGGTAAAAATACCACATTATTCTTCTTGTACTACTCAAGGGCTTGTTTACCATAGTTACAGGATGCCAAGTCAGGCCAAAAATAAGTGGACACATTATGAAGTCTTATGAATATAAGCAGCCATTTTTGTAAACATTCCTTGATGTAAATTTTGGTATTTATAGAGCCTTTTGTGACAAATGTTTGGCTTTGTTTGGCCGCAACTGGGAAATTTTGTCTGCCTTTGGGTTCTAAACTTTTCTTCAACATTCCCTAACGTACGTTCTGGCAGATTTTTCGTCATCCATTATGCAGCAAGAATATTTTTTTTATAAAACTTGACTTCAATTTCCGTGCTCTGTTTTTGCCTCTAAATTTTTAGCAGCGTTCCTGTCAGGAACTTTTTGAGCATTGTATATTTTTGAACCTGCATTGACTTTAACTTTTCGTACCAAATAGTCCGAGCACTGAGCTAACCGGGCTGCTTTCCTACCGGATATGTTGGGAGCTCCTTTGAAAATGCTTTCCATTTTTTTGACTTTAGAAACAACATGTGGACCATTCTTTCTACCTGGACCAGGGTTTCTATCAACGGACAAGTTTTTCTGGTACTGTTTAATAACATTGGAAACAGTTTGACGGCAGACCTTTGATTGCTTGCCCAACTTTTTGTAGGACCATGTTGGGTTTTGTTGAAAATATTTAATAATTTTAGTACGCACTTTTTTTCTGGTCGCTCATTTTAATCAGATTAACAACAAATAAATATAATTGACATTAAATATAATAACTGACATCTTTTATAAAGGTAACTTGTGTTAAACATTTGTTAAGAATTTTACGATCTCACTCCTTATTACTTAATACTATAATTAAGCCTTTAAATCTAAATATATAATTCCTATAATTACTTTAATATTTTAAGGAAATCAAAAACCAATTAAGAAATTTATAAAACAACAGCCTTAAAAAAATTATATTAAATTAAATTAAAGTAATTAGTAACAAATACATGATAATTACACAGATTTTAAAACAACATTCTTAATACCATATTAATTGTTATATTTTTCATTCTAAAATATATATATATTTTTTTTAGTAAATCTTTTTGCACAATAAAACCCAAACTATACATCTAATACCATAGCACCTCCTAAAGTTAAATGCTTCACTTTCATTTAACCAAAAACTACTTTAAATCCAATTAAACAAAATATTGTTTTTAGCAAAGATTTTAATTGTGTAAGTTTCTTTACATTCTAGTCGACAAATCTTTTTGCAAACATCAGCTAACAAAAACCAAATATTTTTACCTTTTCCGAATTTACTGTGTGTCTGTAAGATTTCTAACAAGAGCAACAACAAAATATACCATTATAACAAATTGTATTTTAGTTTTTTTTTTTACTATGACCATTTTATCCATTGTTTTCTTTGTGTAGAAGTATTTATTAACAAAAAGTAACAAAAAAAAATTGAAACAAACTAAAAATCATAAACACACACATGCTTATATATACTCCGAAAATTATATACCAGTCGTCAAGTGATTGTTATAAATGCCAGTGTTGAAACTCTGCCATTAGAGAAGAAATGAAAAATGCAACAAAACAGTAAAACCGAAAAAAATAAAAGTTTTTGTTGAAAAACGAAACTATTATATTGTGTTTTTTAATACCCTACACCACCATAGTGGGGAGGGTATTATGCGTTTGTGCTGATATTTTGAAAGCTCAAAGATATTAGTCTAACATTCACCTTAAAGTATTCCGATAGACCCAGAATCACTTTCAGAGTCGTCTGCCCGTCTGACTATCTAGCTCTCCATATAAACTTGTCCAAGTACAGCCAACAATTGTAGGGTGTCATATGGTGGGGTTTGACCGACTATATTTTCTTACTTGTTTTTTATTATTTTTAGAGTTTGTAGCTGTGTTTTGGGTTTTAAATGAATTTGAAGTTATATAAACGTGTGAATATATTGTACAAAAACTACATTTGTATGCTTACAAATATAAGAGAAAAAACTTTTTTATATTTTTTTTTTTATTATTTTGTATTGTTGTTCTGTGCAAAATTTGTATTGTTTTTTATTCTACGTTGTTAAAACGAATACAATTTTATTCCTTATTTTTATTCTGAATTCATACACTGAACAAAAAAACACACTACACATATAGGTAATACCAAATTTCAATTGGTTTAAAATTTAGTTTTTTGTTAAAATTAAAATCATGTTTCTACTATTACTTAGTTGAGCATTATATGAGATATAAAACACATGCAGAGAAAAGATATGGTTGGCATGATTACGACAACTATACTATGTCATTTATAACAATATATTGTTGTAGTATACAAATACTTGTTATTCTAATTCAGTTTCAACAATATTTTTTTATGTCGCATATGCTCGAGGGAATTTTGAAGAAAAGTTTAGGACCCAAAAGCAGATAAAATTTCCCAACAAGTTTTTGGTATGGCAAGCAATATGCAGTTGCGGCAAAAAAGCCAAACATTTGTTACAAAGGACTCTATAAATACAGCAATTTACATCAAGGAATGTTTACAAAATGGATGTTTCCATTAATAAGACTTCCTAATGTGTACACTTATTTTTGGCCTCATTTGGCATCTGTCACTATGGTAAACTAGGTATTGAGTAATACAAGACCAATAATGTGGTATTTTTACCAAGAGAGGCAATTACTTCAAACTGCCTGGAGATGAGTCCAGTGGATAAATATTGGGCTCTTGTTAAAAGATAATTGCAGAGCACAAAAAAGGTGTCCAAAAGTGTGGTAGATTTTAAACGGAGATGGACAACCTGTTCGATTCAAAACTGTAAGTTTAGTGGTTTCATTTGTATTAACATATATGTATGTTAAAAATTGTTCGATCTCATTCCTTAAATTCCAAACATATTTTATTATTTACAATCAGTTAAACTTACAAATAACCATTAAATATTAATTTTATATATGTGTACGCATACTTAGTATGTTTAAGATGCAAACAAAATATATTTGCTTTTAATAATAAGGAGTGAGATCGAAAAAATCGTATCATACATAAATGATAACAAAAACGAAACCTCTAAACGTACAGTATTATAACCTACAAATAATATTATTTTTATATTTCTAATCAACAGTGATCAATTTATGAACCTTTTTCGGAAACCCCACTATTAAGATTTGTATAGTGCTTTCTGTCACTTTGTTCGAACAGGTTGTCGATCTCCGTTTAAAAACTACCACACTTTTGGACACCTTTTCTGTGATCTTCTATTATCTTTTAACAAGAGCCCAATATCTCTCCAGTTTAGAGGATTTGGCTCTCTTAGTACAAATACCACACTATTGTTATTTTACAACTCAAGACCTTGCTTACCATAGTGTCAGGATGCCAAATCAAGCCAAAAATAAGTGAACACATTATGAAGTCTTATGTATGGAAGCAGCATTTTTTGTAAACATTCCTTGATGTAAATTTCGGCATTTATAGAGTCCTTTGTAACAAATATTTTGCTTCTTTTTCCGCAACTGCATGTTGCATGCTACGCTAAGAACTTTTTGGGTATATTTTCTACTTTTGGGTCCAAAACTTATCTACAATATTCCCTCGAGCATCAGCAACATAAAAATTTTCCCGAACATGCTATTATGCAGCAGGTATCTATTTTTTATTAAATTGACTCGGTGCTCTGTCTTTGGCCTCTTAATTTTTAGAAGAGTTTTTTAGAAAAGTTTAAGCATTGGCTTAAACTTTTCGTACCAAATAGTCCGAGTACTGAGCTAACCGGACTGCTTTCCTACCGGATGTGTTGGGAGCTCTTTTGAAAATGCTTTCTATTTTTTTGGCATTCTTTAGGAGCATTCTTTCTACCTGAACCAGGTTTTCTATCAACGGACAAGTTCTACCGATATTGTTTAATAACATTTTAATCAGTTTGACGGGAGAACTTTCATTGTTTGTCCAACTTTTTGTAGGACCAAGTTGAGATTTGTTAAAAATATTTAATAATTTTAGTACGCACTTTTTTCTCCTCATTCATTTTAATCAGATTAACAACAAATGAACATAATTGACATTAAACATAATAACTGACATACTTTTCAAAGGTAACTTGATCAGAAAAAACGTGTGTTAAGGTTTTTTCGAATCTCACTCCTTGTTTTGTGCTCATCTGTCATTGTTCTCTCTCATTTTAGGTGTTTGTCTAAGCAATAGAGAAACATAGAGCGGAAATTAGAAAAAAAAAACTCAAACAAAAATATTACTCAAAATAATCACACATACGAGTGTTGTTTTAGTTTTCACATAGTTTGTTCACTAATACAGGTATTTGACAGGAGAGTTTCCGCTCTATGTCTATTCTCTGTGGTTTAAGCTATCATTCACTCTATAGTTTTATTCACTCTATTTATTTTATTTATATGTAATATATTTAGGTTTCCTAACTCGTTTAACCAAAAAATTCAGTGAATTTGTCAATAATATTTAAGCTGGCAATGGGAATTTTGCACATTTAAACTAAAACATATTCAAATTTAATTTTCTATTCCCAAAAATATCCTTTGATCATAAGTAACATGATTTCATTGGATCCTAAATATTATTACGTTGAATATGTTTTCAGAGGGTCATAATATGATTACTTTGGGGCACGTATTATGATCGCGTCTGATCATACTTCAAAACATATAATAATCATGTGTGACAATGATATTACGACTATATTTGAATATAATATATTGCTCTTAGATTATGTTAAACACAACCATGTTTTTTCTCTGCGTGCAGGTTTATATCTTATATGGAGCACATTTTATAGCCCTCCAAGTTTAGTCATATGGGCAATTCCACGAGAATGACTACCACGACTAAAAACCCAAAAACCCTTTAAACTTTTCTTCAAGATGATTTGAATAGGAGAAAACACTTAAATATTACTATGTGTCAGTATTTAAAGCTTATTACAACATTTTATTGGCAAAAATAATATTTTAAACTGATTCAATTTTTTAATTTAATTGGCGTGTTTTAGGCTAAAATTGCAGTCAAAACTAAGCTCCCAATTAACATTTAGTGTGAAATGAATTTGACTCTGATATTTTAGTAAGATTGTCTGATTGTTTATTTGCTATTATAAAATTGTTTATTAAAACCGAATGTATATTTTCTATTAATTTTTTTTAGTTTTTGTATATATATATTTACAGAACATATATTGTTTTATTATAAGAGAAAAATCTGTCACGTACGGTATGTCACGTACGAAATTAAATTTTAGAAAGTATAAAATCATCCAAAGATTATTTTTATTTAAACATGGCGGATTGTAAAGGAAACATATTTGGTTTAGTGTAAAAAATTAAAAGAAAACATAACGCCTCTCACGATTCGCAAATTTTCACATATTTCTACATGTACCTCAAAATTACTTCCATTTTATGTCACGTACGATATATCCTTATTTCGCTCGATATTTTGGATAACAATGTTTCGAAAGAACACCCTCTGAATGAAACATACAGACCAAATTATTTTTCAGATACTCTTATTTTTGGAAAATCTATTCCACTCTATAGGCGTACAAATGTCACGTACGATGACATGGAATTGCCCATATACAGCTTTGAAAATCGGCGTTCTTTATTAAAAAAAGTAGCTTTAAATTGGGAAAATATCTAGAAAAAGAATATCTAATGATAAAGAAAAATACTGAATTATCATCTTACTGTGTAAGAATTCCATATTTGGATTTCAATATGTTCCGAAATTATGCTAGGATATCTCAATCAACTTATAACTTTTTAATTTTTCTATGGTTTAGTGAGTTATTCTTAGACGAAGGACGAAGGAATTATCATCTTGCTGTGTAAAAATTCCAAATTTGGATTTTAATATGTTCTAAAGTTATGCTAAGATATCTCAATCAACTTATAACTTTTTTAATTTCCTATGGTTTAGTGAGTTTTTCTTAGATGAAGGACATAATCAATATGGGTGAAATCAAAAAAAAATGTGTCACAAACATGTAACTGTTTAATATCTAATTGATGGACCATCTTTATGAAATAGCTTTTTACATACAGTGGCGAGCAGAAGTGAATGCATGTTCACGACACTGACTTTCGTCATCCATAACAACAAAACCATACAAGCAAATCAAACATATTTTTTTGTTTTATTTTTATTATCTTATTTGTAACAAATAGAGAAACACCCTTTTTTTGTTAGTAGCAGCTTTTTTTTTCTCATTTCGGACATCATTATTCTAGCATCTGAGTTCGTTAGTAATATTTTTCAACCTTTGACTTGCGATTTCGAATCACATTTCGTCTCTTTCGAGCTTCAATCACAGCCGATTGACTAATACCAAGTATTTCGAAAATAGTACGAGAAGAACAGCCTTTCTCGGTCAGGCACACAACACTATTTTAAATTTCTTCAAATATTTTTGTAATTTTTATACAAAAAATCACCAATTTATTTTAAATATGATAGTAATTGACAAAATCGGCATTAATTCGCAAGAAACAAATTTTAAACTGCTCTACGAGCAAGGAGAATAAGATAACAACAAACATAATGGTAAATCTGTATGATTTCTGCTGATAAGAGAAGTGAAAGATCAAAAATAGGTGTAATTCTTAAAACGTGCAAAATTGAGTTTATGCGGGTTATTTTCGTTTTTTCTTCCAAACTCTTTGAAATCATCTCATATATTATTGTTCTTTACTCCTATTTGTTACGAATAAAATAATAAAAATAAAACAAAAAAATATTTTTGATTTGCTTGTATGGTTTTGTTGTTATGGATGACGAAAGTCAGTGTCGTGAACATGCACTCACTTCTGCTCGCCACTGTATATTGTAGCACTGAGTATTTTAGCACATATCAATTTTATATATGCAAAGTTATATCAATTTTTGTATATGCCAAATATAACTTTCGTAACCAGTTAGGCTGACCAACTTCAAGTGGTTTTATTTTAAAAACAAATAAGATAAAATAATATTTACTTAAAATATTATATAGTTCTATCAAATATAGACCAGTAAATTATACATAAAAAACACTTTTTGAAAATTTCTTTGGTAATTTATAAAAGCAACAATTCTACGGGTTTTTGATCAATAATCTTATGAGAAGTATAGGTTTAAGAAGAGCAGAGACCCAAATTAATGGATTCATTTTCTCTTAAACGGTAAAATCACATACTTATGTTTGTAATTTCAGAAATATCCAGCAGATAAATTTTCCTAAAAGGTAATTTGACATTAATTAAAAATCAATATCTAGGAATAAAAATTACCAAATATTCTTCTTACTCCATAAGTAACAAAGTATGAACTCTCCTAATAATTTGTATGAGCTGATTTAAATTTAAATGTTTTACAATATATCTGTCTGTTATCTACAATAATAATTTTCCATTTTATGTTTTGATATTAGTGATATTAGAAAAATAAAAAACAAAATCACATAACTTACCATTTAGTACTTAAAGCTGTTTATGCTGCGTATGATTAATTTTTAATTCCTGCAAAAAAAAGAAAAACAAATATATATAAATCATACGTAACTAGAAATGTTTTGTTCGGCGACTTGAGATAACACCCAATGAAATAACGAATAAAAACCCAATTTCAATGAAATAACTCCCAATTAAAATTACAATGTAATTCCCAATAATTGGGTTTTATTTCATAATGAAATAATTTTCCAAAAAAAAAAAAAAAAAAATGTAAATAAAGACCAATGAAACAAGTCACAGAAAAACTGAAATAACACCCTAATACTTATTTTAAATTTAATGAAATTTGTTTATTAATTTTTCATACATGAATTTAGCAAAATTTTTGTATTTTGACGTCATTTGTCGACGTAATGCTTGGCAGTAGTGGAACCACCATCCAAATATTCTGGAACCTTGCTCAGTTATGTACGTGGCAGCATTCAAATTGAAATCGTCTGAGTTTAAAAACTTAGATACGTGAATGTATCCTTCACAGGATCTTAGTTTATTAGAGCAAATTCAAACGAAAATAGATGAAAAAATGTATATTAACATTTGAGGAATGACTTTAACAACATAGAGACCACTCCTAAGATTAACTTATTGAACTTAGAAAAGTTTTGTTATTAAAAAATTAAAAGCGACGCAGGCGAAAAATAGTTTGTAAGAAAAATCTTAGTAACGGAATACAACAATTTGCTATTACTGCGGCGACAACTCATAATTTCGTATTCCATTGTTAACAATTAGTTTGATGTCACTAGTTAAAAGATTTTCAAAAGAATAATAATTGTAGTCCAATTTTGATGTTATTAAGTTACATCAAGAATATTTTATATCGGTCAATTGCAAAGTTAATGAGCAAAAACTTTTTACTTTGAAAATTTCAATAATTTATATTCGTGAGTGATTTTTGGAAGATGGCATTATATGGGAGCTATGAGTAATGATGGACCGCTCATCATGAAATTAGGTCGTGTGATTTATGTCTATATTGAAATTATTTATGTTGAATTTTATGTGTTTACCAACATTTTTAGGAGATTTATACACGTTAAAGTGATTTTCGGAAGCGGGTTTATATGGGAGCTATGACTAATTATGGACCGATCAAAATAAAATTTGGTGGCATGAATCCCGTATGTATAAAACTTATTTGGAGAAAAATTTGTATAGATACCTATATAAATTAAACATATATGACCGACAAAGTCCAATTTCAGGAGGACATTTGTATGGTGGCTTGGTGAAATAATGGATCGATTACAGCCAGTACTACAAAATTTTATTGAAATATCTTCAAAATTGCGACCTGTACTTTAATCAACTCAGAAAGTGATTCTGCGTCGATTTGTATACTTTAAGGGGTGTTAGGCTAATATTTTTGGGCGTTACAAACATCTGCACAAATCCAAAATACCCTCCCCACTATGGTGGTGTGGGGTATAAAAATACAAGCTCAAGGTATGGTGAGAGTTTGAAAATGGAATTTTCAAAAACTATCCATAATGTATACATAAATACGCACGCATGTTGTCCAATTCGAGGGCTTCAATAATATATTAAAGTCTTTGATTTTGGATTAATCTTCACAAATTTGCAAGTGTTTCAAAAACCATGGTTGAGGTGCCCGATTTTGGGATTTTTGTGGGATCCGCCATCTAAACTCAAACTCGAATATTTCGCAGATACTCCATTTGATTCCCCTACAAATATACTTTAAAGTAACAATTGAAAATATGATACACAAAATGCTACAAAATCCTTGCCAACTCTTCGAACTTTGTCAATCATACAAAATTTATTTCTATTTTCTACATTTTGTATGCATCCTTTCTCCAGCTACTGTAATTTTTACTGAAGCAATCAGCGTTTGGAAACATCATTACCTTACAAAAACACTGTCATTGTGTAAATTCTCGTTTGGCATTTCATCCATTCCATTGCGAACATCTATCTGTGCATATTTGTCGAATGACTGCCTGAATGTTGGTTTATTTCCTTGTATGTTCGAGTATGAGTTGTTTGTTCCAACATCAGTTTTTTGTTTTTTTTTTTTTTTTAGTTGGGTTTAAATGAATGGTGAAGAACGTGCTTCGAATATTGTACTAAAGATATCTGAAGTTTTGTCTTTTTTAATGGATATACATTTTACTTTATGTATGTTTGAGTGTGTATTGTATTATTTTTGTTACTGTGTGAGTTTTTAAATACAAACAGACATATACACTAACAAATATTGTATGAATAAATTCATGTAGAGTACAATAATAAAAAAAAAAATATGTATATTATTTTTGTTGGATGTATAGAAAAATTTTTGGAAAATTTTACTGAAAGGAATTTCTGCAAAATATTCTTTAAAATATATATGTATATTCTGGATCCTTGTATACAGTGGTTGATAATACAATGGAAACTTTTCCAAATACTTAATAAATAGGTCAAAATCCAAAAAACAAAATCTTGTGAAATTTGAAATTTTTAATATTTGAGAGGAAACAAAGATTTTTAACAAGACAAAGGATCTCTCCCGTTCTAAATTTGTTAAAACTTGGTACACAAGTTTTTTATGGTCATGTAAGTTCTGAAGCTCGAACATTATAAAAATGCTTTATCAGGTTTAAAAGTTAAAATTTTATATAAGAATGATGTAAAATTAAAATCACTTAACTGCATTGCTATATAACTTTTTAACCGCTTATCCAATCTTTACAATATTAGTGGCATAGAAATGCTTATATACCCTAGTTGCAACAAATTTTTCTCAAAATCCTACTATTTTGCACCCAGGATATTGAACCAAAAAATTTTCTTTAACCAAGGATAACTCAAAAAATTTATGTTCTACTTTCTAAAAATTTTCCTGAATTATTAGCCATTGTATGGGGATCTAGACATAATAAACATTTTGTAAAACTTTAATAATATTACATTTACAGGCATATCTTTATAGTTACTAATCCGAATTTTATAAGGATAGTCTTTTCTACAGGGTTTTCCAAAGAAAAATGGAATTTTTTGAGATAAATGATCGGATGTTTATTTCATAATAATGAGGAAGGTATGCCGTTAATAATGAAAAATAACATCAGCCAAATGGCCACCACGACCACGCTTATAGGACCATATCCTTTTCATGAAATTTTCCATAACCAAATCGCAAAGTGGCTGCCCTATGTCCTCGATAGCCTCACGAATTCTATCTTTGAGGTCTTGAATCGACGCCGGGCTGTTGGCGTAGAAATTATCTTTAACGTGGCCCCAAAGGAAGAAGTCGCAAGGCGTTAAATCACAAGATCTCAGAGGCCAATTGTGATCACCTTTTCGAGAGATAACACGGTCCGGAAACTTTTCCCGTAAAAGAGCAATGGTTTAGTTGTTTGTGTGGCACGTAGCGCCGTCTTGTTGAAAGTAAACGTTGTCCAGATCAATATCATCCAACTCCGACCATAAGATACGGTGTAATGATGTTTGTGGAATGCCCAATTCCAAAGAACGACGAGGATTGGACAAACCTGAGTTTTCTTTACCACTTCGGGCTACAGCAGCAATATTCTCAGTTGTTCTTGAGCAACGTGCACGGGTTTTATTCTTCACATCACTAACTTGTCCCAACAGCTCGAATTTTTCCACCAACCTCTGTATTGCGGTCCGAAAAGTTGCTTCACGACCACCCAAAAATGCTTTAGTTTTTCGAACTGTGACTGCAAGATTTTCACAATTTTTGTACTGAATTTTAATAATTTCAATGCGTTGCTGAAGCGTGTATCGTTCCATTTTTAGTAATGGCGTAGTTTCTACTTGTCAAATGTCAAAGAATAAAGTATTCAAAAGTGACAGGTACCAAAATACCGGGTGATTCAAAATAACACCTCTTGTTGGAAAACCTATATATCGTAGGGACTTTAGCATTCTTATTATATCACCAAAAGCTCTCATGCGAATAGGATAACAAATTTAAACAATATCTATTAAGCAAGGATGTTTTAAACTGAATATCCGTACATTTTGTACATTATTATTTGAATAATAAACCATGATTTTAAATGAAACACAGGTTTTCGGATAAAAAATTATTCTATTTTCAACATAGTCTTCTGTGAGCTATATGCACTTTGTCCAACGTTTCTCCAATTTGTTTTTTCCTTCCAAAAAATAAGGTCATCAAAGTAGGTAATTTTTGTGAGATGCTTTGATCGCTGAATTCAAATCGCTTTCCGCCAAGACATTTTTTCAGGTTTGGAAACAAGAAATAGTCACTCGGGGCTAAATCCGGAGAATAGGGCGGAAGAGAAATCATTTCATAGCCTAATTCATGGATTTTTGACATGGAAACTGTACCTTTTAGTGCACCCGATTGTGAGCTAAGGAGACAGCCATCTTTCGGAAAGCTTTCTCATACCCAAGTGATCATTCGAAATTGAAACCACGTGAGATGCCTTCGGCTTCCACAATCTCTCGCGATTCCAATCTCTGATCAGCCAACACCATATCGTAATTTTTTTTCAATTGTTTCAGGTAGAGAAACCTCAACTGGGCGTCCAGAACGTTCGGCATCTTCCGTGCTTATACGGCCACAACGTAAATCAATAAACCACTTTTTTACCATTGAAGTTAATGGTGCAGAGTTCCGATAATATTTATCAAGCTTAGTCTTGGTTTAAGTGATGTTTTTTTCCCCAACTTCTCCTCAAGTCATAAGGTCATAAGGTGCTATCAATGGATGTCAAACACAAACTAAATAACGCAGCTCGTTCAAATTTTGACAGAAATCAAATTGACAGATGGCTGTTAACAGAAGTATTGCCCTTTCAGTTAAGAGCCGCGAAATTAAAAAAGCGGATGTACTATCGAATTCAGAAGAGTAATCGTTCAAAAAATCATTATACCCAACACCACCATAGTGGTGAGGGTACATTGCCTTATTATACCCTACACCACCATAATGGTGAGTGTATATTGAGTTAGATGTTTGTAACGTGCCACAATATTTTCCTAACACCCACCTTAAAGTATACTAATATGTTCAGTATGAGCTTCTGAATCGATTATGCGATGTCCGTCTGTCTGTCCGTCCATATAAACTACGTAATCAAACTACAGGTCGCAATTTTACAAATAATTCCATAAAATTTGGTACAAACTTTTATATTGTTTCAAGGACTAAGCCTATTGAATTTGGTTAGAATCGGTCCATTATTTTTCCTAGCCCCCATACAACTGCCCTATCTTAAAATAGTTAAGCTCTCATAAATATCTTAACTATAAACATATCCAAACCAAATTTAGCACACATAAGTTTTCTATAAGCTGAACTTGTATTACAAAATTTCGTACCGATCGGTCCACAATTTTCCATAGCTCCCATATAAGCACCATTCTCGAAAATTACATTAACCCTCCGACGGTTGAGTCATCCATTTTTTTGTTTTGATTATTATTTACTAATTATACATGTATAATGAATGTTAGAAAAAAATTTAAGGAACACGTTTGTGATGTGTTCAAACAATAAAACAAGCCAAAAGACAGTGCATTTATTTCTTGAAATTTCAGTTCCCCTATTAAACATATTCACGTACTAAATGTGTTTCTCAATAGAAACTAAACTATTGGTCGGATCGCCTTGATTTTTTTTAAACGATTCTAGATAAAATTTCCTTGGAATATATGTGGGAGGCTGGTTACTTCCCATGGACCATCAAGGAGTAATTTCAGTTTGAAAATTAAAAAGGTCCCCAGGGAGTGTTAATGTGCATAAATCTCCGAAATATGTTAGTATCCAAATAAAATTCAGCACAAATATATATTTCATATATACGAAAATCATCTCACAAAATTTTGTGACGATCGGTCCATAATTAGTTATAGCTCCCATATAAGGCCCACTTAAACCTTATTTGAAGCGAAATTTGTGTTGATACTGATACCGATAAAGTTCTATTTCGAAAGGACATTTGTATGGGTGAAATAATGGACCGATTTAAGCCAGTTTCAAAATGCATGAGCCAAATTTGATCGAAATATCTTTAAAATTGTACTTTGTACTTTGCGCACTAGGTTTACAGGAACAGCCAGCCAGCCAGCCAGCCAGCCAGACGGACGGACGGACAGACAGACATCGTTATATCCACTCAGAAAGTGATTCTGAGGCAATAGGTATGCATTAAGGTGGATGCAGACTAATATTTTTGGGCGTTACAAACATCAGCACAAACGCATAATACCTTCCCCACTATGGTGTTTTAGGGTATAGTAATAAAGGCAGAAAATAGTAGATGTTATTAACATCAACCATAATTGAAATTGTTTGTCTCTCATCATTTGTATTAAAAACAATAAAATCACATTAAAAATTTTTTTTTTTCTTGGACCGATATTCAGTAGGTGGCCCCTACTCATGCAAAGCATTGTGCTGGAACTAGGAAAATAGGTTATGGGAGGGAGGAAAGAGGGAGTAGTGTTTTTGGACATTCGATTTGAACTTTCCTATATTGAAAATGCCAGGAAACACTTCAGCGGGAAGTTTGTTCCACATACGTACATTACGGCTAAGGAACGAATTTTCCCTGCAGTGTGTTGTGCGGTCCACTGGCCAATCGACCACAATCGAAAAACGTGTATTGCGTAATCTCTAATTTTATCAGAACATATTCCATTGTAGTACCGATAGAACAGTGAAACGCAGGCCACATAGAGCCGGTTCTCCAGCGAATCAATAGAGTTGGATTATCTACTGTCACCAATAATCACCTTCGACCTCTCCTGTACGCGATTAAGAAGCTCCAAAATGAACTTTGACATAACTAAACATAAGTGAAAATTTAAAAATGTTGACGAATTATTTGTGGAATTTGCCTTAAAGCGATGCGTGAATAGCTACGAAAAACTTATCTAAAAATATTGTGTTGTAAACTTTCAGAATCTATACAATAATTTCTCTTTACACCCAATACCAAAATGTTTATTAAAATATTAGTATCTATGAATGTGCCTGCATATAAGTATTTCCACATCTAGATACGTGTGTTTAGTTTGTTATTCTCTGTTGCTATTCTATTTTCTTCATACATAGATATTACTGTTATTGTTGCTGCTGTTGTGTTACTACAACATAAATTGCAATAAAGCTCATACTCTCACTAATTTGAACCTAAAAACGGAAGACTCATGACTGCAAATGGAAATACATTTACAAATTTCAAAAAATGTTTTCGTTTCTATTTCTTTTTTTTTTTTTTTTTTTGTTCTGCTCATCCTAGTTTTATTTGTACATGCTTCGGTTTAAATGGTAGGATGTTAAGAGCAATTTAAGCCAACATTTTCCACACTTAATTTTATTTTAATATTCAGTATGATTTCCTGTCCCTTTTTTTTAGTTTGATACCGGAGTATCTATGATTGCGAAACTATGTAGATGAATAGTTATAATCACAATCATAATAATCGTCATTTTGTAACATAATCATTTTGTATTATTAGTTAGTAGAGTAGTTAGTTGTTTTATTTGTATATTGTCAATCTTTTTTTAAATTGCCCTGATATACAAATGTGAATGATTTATTATGTGTTGATATTCTATTTAAGGGATGTGTTTGAACAAAGTGTTATGTATAATTTGTTTAATAAAAACTATCATGTCGATATTAGTTTTTAGTTATGTATTATTATTCACACGGTATGTATTGCATGTGTTTTTTGTGACATGTATTGGGACAATTTTCCATATGTAAACATTTACATACCGTGTGATCCATATGAAACTTTGTGTATGTAAATTAAACGTGTATGCCTTATGACATTTTTGGCAATTACAGCATGTTCTATATTCGTTTGTTTAACAATGTGGATTTTGAAATACAACACTGTATGAGTGCAAAATAAAAAACACAAAACAAAAAAGGGTAGAGAAACATCATACCAAAATAATTTTCATCAAATTAAATGTACTTATAACCTAAATTTTGATATACACATGGAATTTCTTATGTATCGAATACTTTTCCCAATACATATGGAATACATACCGTGTGACCTCCCTTTTAAAAGTTGTTTTTACAATATTATAGTCACAGTAACAATTTACATGATTGTGGTAACCATAATATAGTTAACTTACGATTCAAATGATTGTGTCAATCATATATATGGTTACAGTAACCAAGTTTATGTTTGTTACAATTATTTTAATGAATAAGGTTTTACCATACTATATTGCTCTCGGCTAATTGATATCATAATCTGGAAACAACATACAATGATATAAAGATTCATATATTTTGGTTGTCACGAAATATATTTGTTTACTGTAACTATATATATGATTGATACAATCGTGTGTATTGTAAGTTATCTATGGTTACCACAATCATGTAAATAGTTACTGTGACTAAAATATTGTTATAAAACTTGCCAAAATGTGCAAATGGTTACTGTAAACATGCACAACTATATTTTTTCTCTGCATGTAGATAACCGAAATTGTTTACATTTAATATTTTTCAAGCTTTAAAGGGTCCAAATCTGAGAAAAAATTTGTAAATCCTTCATAGTATTGAAAATAATTGTTTTGGCTTAGCTTAATATTATAAGAGGGTTAATTAATGTGGAGAATTACTTTAAAACAGTAGTTTTGACTTAAGGTTATCGTGGGTTAAATAAGTGTAAATAAAACAAGTAAGAAAGCATAATCGGTCAAGCTCGACCATATCGGAAAAGATGATTGTAAACAGTTTTCTTTTAAAATTTATATGGGGACATGTGTTCTGTATATAAGTATGAAACTAATTTGTGTTGAATTTTATTTGAATACCAACATTTTTAAGAAATCTATACTCGTAAAAAAGAATATCAGAAGTGGGTCCTGTATGGGAGCTATGACTAATTATGGATCCATCGTTACAAAGTTTGGTGACATGACTGTTGTATATATACAACTTATTTGTATTGAATTTTATTAGAGTACCAAAATTTTGAAGAGATTTTCAGATGCTGGCCTTATTTGGGAGGTATGACTAATTATGAACCGATCATCACAAAAGTTGGTAGTGCAAGTTCAACTTATATAAAACTTATTTATGCTGAATTTGAATTGAATATCTATATAACTAAGATATTTATGAGAGCTTAACTATTTTCAAATAGAGCAATCGTATGGGGGCTAGGAGAAATAATGAACCGAATTGAATAGGCTTCATTCTCAGGGCAATTGAAAAGCTTGTACAAAACTTTGTCGAATTATCTTTGAAATTGCGACCAGTAGTTTGATTACAAGGTTTACATGGACGGACGGACGGAAATCGCTTAAACGAATCTGAAAGTGATCCTGGCCATATTGGTATACTTTAAGGTGGGTGTTGGACAGTATTTTTGCATGTTACAAACATCAGCATTAACTCATTATACCCTCCCCACTATGGTGGTGTAGGGTATACAAATATAAACTCTACTCTTTAATATAATGCATAAAATGTTCTTAACAAACAAATTTCACTAACTTTATATTTATTAAAAAATATGTGGGTTATATTGATTTTCTCATTCCGTTTGTAAAATATTGAAACATATGGTCGTAGAACCTCATGGGTTTCTAAGACGATCTAGTTATATCCGTTAGTCTGTTCGTCTAGAGACTTAGTGAAATTATTCACAAATACTCTGTGTTTGTAAGGTATGTTTGTTACCGAAAATGGGTAATATTTTTCCATGATTTCATTAAGTCCTCAAACAAATATGCCCTAGCAATGTTTGAGCAGCCATAAATATGTTGATTATGAGGCAATCCTCATACAAATGTCCACAAATTAATTCTAAGTACTTTGAGATTATACTGTAAAATGTGAGGAAAATTGGGCAACATTTGTCCCTTGGCCCCATACAAGATCTCCCCCAAAAAATAACTTAAACATTCATAATTGTCTTGTTAATTTTTCTAACAACTTTTGTGATTATCGGCCCATAATTGACAATACCTCCAATATAACCTTTAAGGACTTAGATCGAAAAATTCTAAACATACATATACGTTAATAAAAATGAAACCACTAAACCTATAGTTTTAATTTTTTTTTTATTTGATTGAAATTATTGTTAAAATTTACAACAAAAAAAATATATATATTTTTATAGTTCTAATCACTAGTGATGAAATTTTGAACCGTTTTCGGAAACCCTTCCATTATGGTTTTAATAGTGATTTCTGTCACCTTGTTCGAACAGGTTGTCCATCTCCGTTTAAAATCTACCACACTTTTGGACGACTTTTTCGTGTTCTTCAAACCCAATATCTCTCCACTGGCCTTAGCTCCAGGCAGTTTGGAGAATTTGCCTCTCTTGATACAAATACGACATTTTTATTGTTTTACTACTTAAGACCTTTCTTACCATAGTGACAGTGTGCCAAATCAGGCCAGATATAAGTGAACACATCAAGAAGTCCTATGTAAATTTCGGTATTTATAGAGAACTATGTAACAAATGTTTGGCTTCTTTTGCATCAACTGCATATTGCTTGCCATACCAAGAACTTTTTGGGAAATTTTGTCTGCTTTTGGGTCCTAAACTTTTCTTCAACATTCCCTCGAGCATCAGCAACATTAAAATTTTGACCAGGAAGCTGCGAAAAATTTGCCAGAACATACGTTTCGTCATCCATTATGCAGCAAGAATATTTTTTTTATAAAACCTGACTTCAATTTGCGTGCTCTGTTTTTGGCCTCAAAAATTTTAGCAGCGTTTCTGCTAAGAATTTGTTAGCATTGTATGTCTTTAAACTTGCATTAGCTTTAACTTTTCGTAACAAATAGTCCGAGCACTGAGCTAAATGGGCTGCTTTCCTACCGAATATCTTGGGAGCTCTTTTGAAAATGCTTTCTGTTTTTTTTTTTTTGGCTTTAGAAACATCATGTGAACCGTTCCTTCTACCTGAACCAGGTTTTCTATCAACGGACAAGTTCTCCCGATATTTGATTGCTTGACCAACTTTTTGTAGAACCAAGTTGGGTTTTGTTGAAAATATTTAACAATTTTAGTACGCACTTTTTTCTGGTCACTCATTTTAATCAGATTAACAACAAATGAACACAATTGACATTAAACATAATAACTAACATGCTTTACATAGGTAACTTGATAAAAAAAAATACTTGAGTTAAAAGTTTTAATTAAAAACGTGAATTTTTCGATCACAGTCCTTACTCTGCCATTTTATCATGGAGAAACTCACAAACGAGCAATGACTGCAAAACGTTAAAATTTATTGTCAAAATTCGTGCTCAGCTACAAATGTCCATCGTTTGTTACGACCTTTCTATGGTCGTCATAATCGATCCTGAGAGTTGGCCGCCAAGATCATGTGACTTGACGCCTCTTGACTATTTTTTGTGGGGTTATGTGAAGTCGTTGGTCTATGTGGACAAGCCAAACACGATTGAAGCCTTAGAGTATAACATAACACGTGTTATTCATGGAATACAGACCGAAATACGTGGTGCAAACGTGCAACATTTACATGAAGTTATTTTTAAAAAAGTAAATGGCAAAGACCAATTTATCGATTCTAATAAAAATTTTGAATATATGATGCAAATTTGAATGTTTTATTAGATTTTTTAAAAAAACTACGCTTAAAAAATCTCGCTTTAAAGTACTACATTGCTTTTAATAGCAACTTTAGTGACAATAGACACATTAAATTAAATATCAGAGATAATATGATTGTATAAGAAAAGTCTTATAAAACTAAAATGTGTAATAGACAATGTGACAAGTCCCAAAAAACGACTTGTTAGTCGTCAGCGCACTTCTTCTAAACTGTGATTATTCACAATTATAAATCATAACAAATAACTGGGGGTATATAACTATAACTAACAATTTCTTTCAATCCAAAGTGGAATTGTCAACTCAACTACTTAGTACAATACTGGAGTGATGTTGTTCCATCTGCTAACTCTAACTGGACAACCGAACACATGATTCAGTAGCAGTCTGGTACCTCTGTCATATTGAGTATGAACCTTAAGGCTCATCCAGGATTAGATAGTTTTGAGTAGAATGAGTAGTTCATCAATTCCTCTCGCTGTTGTAAGCTCATCCGTAATCTTATTGTCCACTACATTATAGTGTACAAAATCTTAGTCCGAAAAAGTTTTTCAATAACAATAGATTTTTTTGGAAGTAGCTTGCAAACACTTGCTGTTAATTTGACACTAATTCAGTGGAAACCAAATACTTGAACTTATACTTAAAACATTAATAAATAACTCCCTGTTAAACTCATTTTTTTATTATAATTTATTCACATACAGTATGGTCAATATACTACAACAATAATTTATAAATTACTAAATTATAATTTTCTTTCCTTTATTCTTGCTTGCAACTTATGTTTTGCATAATTTGCCGCTACAAAAATAATATTTTTAACCATTATTACAAAGATTCGTAGTAAAAACTGTCGTGTACATAATTTTTGTCTTAAAATCATTCTGATACTTTTTGTTGCTGTTTCTATTATTATTTTTATTTTGCCAAAAGATTTATTTTAATGGTCCATAATACAATGTTAATGGTTGATATAAAGACACTTAACAACATTATAACATAAATGAACTTAGTATAATAATAATAATAATATTTCTCACAATTATTTTCTTTTCACTTGCTGTTCTATTTTCAGTTGTGGCGCGACAGTTTCTGTGTTACATCCTCTTTTGTAAAGGTCATATTGAAATTTATCTGTGCTTTATAAGGAAATAACGAGCAGAAAACCAAATGAAGGCTACTTACTGTATGTAGAAAAGTATGTATGTATAAATATGACCAGTAAATAAGTAAGTAAGTAAATAATAAACAAATCATTAATATTTTACAAAAAGAGAACAAAATTAAATGTTAGATAAAAGATGTTATTTATAATTAAAAAGGCAACTAAGAGAAAAAACATTATGTATAAATGAAGCTGGAGCATCTCTAAAGACCAGACAGTTACGACTTTTGATTTTATAGCTCCTGATAGTAGAAAATGAACACATAGTTTGCTGCATTTTATAAATATATTTTCTTAGAAAAGCTAGCAAGTCTTGTTGTGACGTTATTGCTGATTATTTGCAACGTGCCTAATTATAAATTCTTTAGCTTAGAGACAATAATGAACTGAGTCATTTGTACAAGGATAAGAGGTAGTTGGAAAAATACGTAGCAAAAACTTGTTAATGACTTGCAATTCGTGAACAACATACTTTTTAATGACTATTACATACCGTATGCATTACTAAGAAGTAGTCTAGCAATGAATTTTTTATTAACTGATATATAACTTGTTTTTTAGTAGAAATTAGCATATGCGCCTTCCGCGTTTTACTTGAAATTGGGTTAAATATGAAAATATCTACTTTTGCTTTACTTTTAACGAAAATACCATGTTTCCCAAGAAATATAAATAATATAACACACTATAATAAATTTTTAATAAACGTGAAGGAAACCTGGAGACAAGTGTCTCCAATTCACCAGTTTTGTCGATTATTTGAGTGGTTTTTTGACGACATTGTCAACGCAGCGTCCACATTTTTATATTTGCCTTTGAATTGTTGTCAACATCAGTTCGTGCCTATTTGTATTTTAATTTTCTTTAATAAAAAGTCAAATGTTAAAAATATATGCAGTTCCATTATCGACATCTGCTTCAGACAAGTACCAAAAGTGTAGACTAGAATTACTAACATATACTAGTGAGTCTCCGGTACCAATGACTACACATGGTACCAAAGGAAGTACCTAGTCAATAGTAGTAATGTCAGTAGTAGATTTTCAATGACACACAAATGTTAAATATCTATAGAAAATAGCATTGTCTGGGGTATAATAAGTCACTAGTACTAGTGACGTTGTTAATAGTAAGTCTGAACAGTTTCACTATTAACATTTCCATCCGGGAATAATAATATTAATACACACGCATTATAAACGTAAGTAAATTTTCGAATTTGGTTTCCCATATTATATTTCTTAATAATGGTAAGTTAAATAGATGACACTTAAAATAGATTCCCATTACCTTTGGAAGGGTAGAAAATGCATTCCAATTTGCCAATTGTCTAACTTACTTTACAATGGTCTTTTTTGAATTATTACAGAGTAATTATAATAAATAAACTCGGGCTAAATTAAATTTACTTGCCAAAAATGTATATTTTAGGATTGCAAACATTTTTTATGTGGGAACATTTGTAATAATATCTTGGAGAAAATAATAAAAATATTTGTAAAACTTTTTTCCAGGTATTAAGATTTGTGGCTTTTTACCAAAACTCTATAAAATTAAAAAATTTCTGTAATTTTCAACTTTGAAGTCACCTATTTTTGGACTCTTACAAAATATTGATTAGAAAATTGCATTTTCTATACAAAATAGCTAATCTTAGGCGAAGTCAGAGAAAATAGCCCAAATATCTAACAAATAAGAGAGTTTTATTCTGCTGTGCAGGATCTAGTATATACACTATCCATATTTATTAGGTGTATGACTTAAAAATGCGGGATTTGTTAACTCTTTCAGCCACAGCTATATGTGTATAAATTTTTAATCAAAATAATCGCATTTTTACTATAATTAGGCTTCATATGTTATAAAAAATAAGAAAAAATAAAAATACAGCTAAAGTTTTTATGGAACAAGATGGTTAGTTTATTAACCACCATGGCGGTTGGCGTTAAAAATAGTTAGGATAAAGATTTTCGTAGCTTATAAATTTGTTTGGAAAACTTATCATTTTGTCTAAATTTTCTGAACAAAATAAACGAAATAGCTGTTTGGTACACCTCCACCTTCTGTGTAATCAATCGGCTCTTCCAATTAACAATTTGTTCACCATTTTGTTTCCACCGCAGCAGTTTGGGTAGATAAGTCACTAACAGAAGTATTATCGATATTTTATCATAATTTAACTGGAGCCCCGAATGTATGTCACCGAACTCCTAATAATTATCTTCGTCGTCGTGTTTCAGACTGCAGACACATTCCCATACGAAGGTATACCTTCGAACAAAACACCGTAAATTTAATGTTCTTTGAGTACGGGCGGCATTCTTACAAAATAACATAATATTATGTAGATAATGTGTTTCCTAAAAAAACTATGTCAGTCACAGTGGTTAGTAATCTAACCACTCTACTATGTACTTACGGTATTTATCAAATATTATAGTATAACATATTTCTTTGTTAGCATAAGCCAACCAAACAAACACTAAATAACAAAGTAACACTGAATTTGATGAACAACAAACACTCTGATCTTTTTCTATAGAATGCGGAAAAAACTCTTAAAAAAACTGCGGTTTACAATACTTTCAAATTAATATATTAATCTAACCAGAGCAACCTGACGGCAAAGTTTTGCCAAAAAACTTAAACGATGACTTACAAATATTTAATTGTTAAGCAAAATGCCAATAGATGTCACTAAAAATAGTTTTAAAACTTTAGAAAAGGTGGTTAGAAAAGTGACCACTTAACCGGAAAGAGTTAAGCTTTGATTTCAAAACATTTGTACAACATAAATTTATTCAAAGTATTGGCTATTGTTAGCTATGACCTTTTCCCATCTTTCTGGCAACATATAATATCCGAGCCAAAAGTATTGCTCATCCTTTGAGGCGGATACCCTGTTCTGTAATGAAGCGTATCCCAGAGAGCGGATTCTGCATCGATCGAAACAAATATAAGGTGGAGGGGGCAAGGTCTGGACTATAAGTCGGTTGAGGTAAAACTACCCAACCACTTCTTTCTAAATAGTTTTTAACAGGTATTGCAACATGTGGCCTAGCGTTGTCATGATGGAATATTACGGTTTCAGGACTGTCCTCATATTCTGTGGGTTTTTCTTCCAATTCTCGCTTTAAACGAATCAGTAGCATTCGGTGCAGGTTCCCTGTGATGGTCTGGCCAGATTTCAGCAGTTTATAATAGATAGAGCCCCTTTGCTCCCACCAAATGCAGAGTATTACAGTAGCGCCATGGATATTTAGATTTGGTGTCGATTTGGCTGGTTGGCCGGGCTCCACGCTTTGGGTTATCGTAATGGATTCATCTTTCATCGCAAGATACTGTGTAAACATGATTATCTTTTATAGCGTTCAAGCAGCATTTTATACATACAAAAACGTATTTCAAGGTCTGTCAGCTTCAATTCGTAAGGTACCCAATTTTCCCGCTTTTGGATGAATCCTATTCATTGCACAAAACGTTTGCAATGATTAAGTAGTACCCAATAATTTTGCAAGCTCTTGTTGAGTTTGACAATAATTTGCATGGACTAATGCCTCTTGGTCTTCAAACTTTTTTGGCTAGCCTGGGCGAAATTTGTTTTCCATGTCCAAATCGCCACTTCTGAACTGCACAAACCATCTTTCGCACGTTGAATCCGCGGAAATTTTGGTGAGCAATCGGCGTGCTTTATCGTCACTTTTTTCAAATTAAAGAAGTCAAACAAAACTTTTGTTGGCATAAAATTCGTAATTTTCAAAACAAAAATAAACTTTGTTGTTTACACTACAATATTCAATAACTAAGTGAGAATAAATAAGATATGTACCCTTCAAAATGATATATAAGTTATAAAAGAAAAAAAAAACTGTGTTCAAAAGATACGCCATACATTATATATCCCCCATTTTTAAGTCATACACCATAATTTTGGCCTTCTAAGCAGACTTGAAATAGTTATGGTCCGAACTGTGGAGAATTTTATAGAGTGATAGTATATTGAAAACAAAACAGAGAATAGAATTGTAAAAATATCAAAGACATACGAATGTCGCGTTCTTTATCGTGGTAATGCACATGTTTGAATAGATCGGATATACATTTCATAAAGTTTACAAATAGTTTTCTATCCATTTTTAAACATTTGCAGTTCTAAATCTCACTACAATATTTATATCTGGTATAAGAATATAATACTGAGTTTTTGGCGAAAGTTTTAATCCCATTTTAATAAAGGCAATCATGTTTAATTAAAACAAAACCGCCTTAAGAGCTGCAAACTTTGGCCACTCCCGGGTACAATACTTTTAATTATAATATCTAGTTAAATGAATTGAGTGATTTCACATTAATATTTTACAAACAAATGTATTAAGAAAAGTACTAAAGAATGGAAATTTAAATTCATGAAGCAAACATTATACATTTAGTGTTTATAAAACAACTTTTGCCCTTTACTGCAGTCAACATCAGAGTAGGTGTGTATTTCTACAAGTTTTTATTACGATTACAAGTTGTTATAATTCAAAGAATGTACTTGTTGTTTACTTTTTTATTAAAGGATACACAGAATATTAAATATTTAGTAAACCTACAGTATTAACTACTTACAAAAGCAATAATAACAACAAGAAAATCATCATCAACATGAATTAAAGTTGGAGTAAAAGGAAAGATAAATACAAAACAAAATTAGAAATGAAATAAACTTTCTTTAACCCATTGCTGTATGGAAATATTTCACTGAACTTCTAAACATACTTGGTAAATAGTAATTGAACTACTTGGTGTTGCTGTTGGCATCTTTAAATATCAGGAAGCTTTAAGAGCTTGATAACAAATTCTAGGATTTCATAATATAAATTACAGCTTAAGTTTTTTCTAAAGCGTGTGATCTTGAGCCCATTAGAACTTACGAAAGGGTTAACTGTGCAATTGCACTCACTTTTTGACATTTATGATCAGCAAATCATTATGAATAGATTGACGCTTGAACAACGCTACCAAATTATCAAAATTTACTTTGAAAATTAGTCATTGATTCAAGCATGTTATGGACAACTGTTTTATTGCAAAATTGTGTTCAGCAATGATACTAATTTTTGGCTTAACGGGAGACCACAACATACCCTACAGACTCCATTACATCCAGAAAAACTTCTTCAAAAATTAAGCCGGAACTCGCGTTACGGTCAATGGAGATTGTTTTGTGTGAAAATAGGAATGACATTGATCCGGGCGAAATTTGGTTTCAACAGGATGGCGCTACTTGATATAGGGCAACCGCAATATCAAAATTTGGCTACAACTTGACTTCGAGAAATGGACCTGACCAGAAATATATTTCTATTTAAAACAGTAAAATATTTATGACGTTTTGGAGTTGTAACTTTAAGAATATCGTTAGTTTAATAAAGTAAAGTAATCGAGATATACTAAAAGCATAGAGCGGTAACTAGATAAAACTGAAAGTAATTTTTTCACTCAAAATCGAGTGGTGTTCTTGTTTTCACATATATTGTTTTATAATTCATTTTTGACAACTGAGTTAGGTTTTGAGAGGAAAGTTTCCGACATAAGTGGATTTATCTATTACTCAAACTCCATGGAAACAAAACAGTGTGGCTATATGAGAACCCTATGTATCACTCCGTTCTTTTCTTTACCTTAAGAAATAACTACATTCTTTTAAGGGTTAATTATAAACAACAGAAAAAGGGTATTGAACAGCAAATACAATATAAAAAACATAAAATAAATATAGGGAAAAAAATGAAGAAAATAGAAGAAAGAAAAAAACTTAGACACGCAAAAGTTTGTTAAGATTGGCGTAAGACAAAAGCATTAGGAAATTGGAAATTAATAACAAGAGTCCCAAACGAGACTTTGAATTACTCCCCAATTGCCATATTAAATGCTGCACAAACAAACAAACAACTTACAATACAATCCTCCCCCCTCCCTTGCTGCCACTTTTCCCATACAAAAACACGAACAGCAAGTCATCCGTCTATAGCAGCAACAATAAAAACAATAACCATTTAAATCCTTGGAACAAGGAAAAACATGATGTTTGTTTGCTAAAGAAACTTCTAAACAAGAACAACAATAGCAACTTACACACACAGTCACATACTTACAAACACATACATATATAAAATACTAAATAAATGGGAAAGAAAAAAAAGGGAAAATTACATAAAAATGATGAATACATTTTCTATCACACACAAGTTTATTCATAATGCTTACACTCCTCGTACTCGTAAAACAAAGACTTTGGATAAAGAAAAATGAAGACGAAATAAAAGAAATAATAACAATAATAATAATAATAAATAGAACAAGTATATAATATACAATGAATCCTTCCTTACACTCACACTCTTTTACACAGCTAAACAAAATATGAAATAATGTATTAAAGTAAAAGATTTTCTTTTTTCTTCGTTTTTTTTTTCCAACAACGTGATGTGGCATTTTTATAAGTTCTAATGGAAATATTAAATATCTGGGTAGTTAAATAAGTCTAAGGTTTTCAGTGGTAGAAAATAGAAACATGTAAACTTTATAATCCATTTTCTATGAATGCAATTTAAGTGAAAAGTAAATGAGAAAAATCAAAATTTTTGGAGAATTTTACTAAAAATAAAGTTTTAAATAAGTTTTCTTATAACACGAACTTTATTTCGCAGTTGTATAGGGGTCCTCCAATAGGGACTTCCGAAAGTTGACAGTTGACAGCGGCCATATTATTGAAGCTGCATTTGTCGAATTGGTTAGTTTTGCCAATTAACGTATATAGCGTTCCACAATATCGACGTATGTTCGCTGAATGGGCCCTGGAGCAGTTGGAAACTGAATCTAGTTTTCATCAAAAAATAATCTTCAGAGATTAGGCCCATTTCTGAATGAACGGATGAATTTAGGACGATACCAATCCACATGAGAACCAAAATCTTCCAATACATCCCGAAAGAGTCACTGTTTGGTGTGGATTTTGGCCTGGCGACATCATTGGTCGATATTTCTTTGAGAACGACGTTGACCAGGCCATCAACGTCAACGGCGAGCGCTATAGGTCGATGTTTACCAATGTTCTTGTAGTGTTTTCTTTTGTCACAGGTCTATGTGAATAAGGTACAAACCACAACGGCCCTCAATGCTAACATAAATTTCCAGAAATTTCAGATTGGATGCCGCGAGGCACATTTGCACGATAGTATGTTTCATACATAGCATAGCATCGATAGGCCTTCAAAACTAATAAAAAATGTAAAATAACCATATTATTGTTACCACAATCATATAAATAGTTACTGTGACTATAATATTGTAAAAAAAACGTGTAAAAATGTTGAAATGGTTACAGTAAACATACACAACTATATTTTTTTCTGCGCGTATTTAATAAAATTCTCCAAAATTTTTGATTCTTTATTTTTATTTTTCCATGGAAAATTACTTCTCTTTTTAGTATGCTAAAAGTGTTAATAGTTTATGTTGGTTTAATGTACAAAAATTTTATAAAAATCTTAAAAATACATTCTGGAACTATATTTGTATGGGGGCTAGGAGAAATAAAAGACCAATTTCAACCACTTTCAATAGGTCTCGTTATCTTCAAAATCGATGACTGATTTTCAAAGTAAATTTGGATAATTTGGTAGCATTGTTCAAGCATCCATTTATTCATGATAATTTGCCAGAGTGCATTGATCATAAATGAAAAAAAATGAGTTCAGTATGACAGTTCGTTTGACAGTTAACCCTTTCGTAAATTTAACAAACACACTTTTTAAAAATAAATAAAGAAAAAGCAAACATCTTCATAAATATGAAAGACTGTAGGCCTTTTTCTTCCATATAAAATTTGTTTGTTTATTCATTCCTTTTTTCTTTTTTATGCTCGTATTACCAACTAATCTTTATGACTATAAAATTTTGTACAACATTTTATAGTCATAACACATATACACAAAAGCACATACACGCACATTTACATTTATATTAGCACTGTACCGTAGGGGTTTGGAAAAATCTTTGGTGTTGGCTTTCCGTGCATAAAATATTTATACGCAGACTGACTATTAACTAAATAAAAATCGAGATGTTCAATTAATTTTAATGATGCCCTCACAACGTTTGGGAATAAGTGAATGTGTAAGGGGTTCGTTTGTTTTTCGGCTTAAATACTTATTGAAATAATTGAAATAAATTAAAAACACTTTTGAAGGGATTTTTTTTTTTTTTATTTCTTGGGTGGGTGGTAGGAAAAATAAGCCATTTTGAGATTGGCCAGCTTTAATGTATTAAAACAATTAAGTGGTATGTACACTGAATGCTTAAATTTGTTATAGCTGCTAAGGCTATAAAAACATTTTATGTAGGCTTCTAGACTACTATACAAAATCAAATTTTTGAGATGGGTTCCTACTAGAAAACATATTTTTTTAATATTATGTGGGCACGCTAGTTGACTCTTAGTCAACTCTAGGTGACTCTTAGTCAACTCTAGTTGACTCTTAGTCAATTCTAGTTGACTCTTAGTCAACTCTAGTTGACTTTTAGTCAACTTTAGTCGACTCTCAGTCAACTCTAGTTGACTGTAAGTCAACTTTAGTTGACTCCTAGTCAACTCTAGTTGACTCCTAGTCAACTCTAGTTGACCCTTAGTCAACTCTGGTCGACTCTTAGTCAACTATAGTCGACTCCTAGTCAACTTTAGTCGACTCTTAGTCAACTTTAGTCGACTCTTAGTCAATTTAGTCGACTCTTAGTCAACTCTAGTTGACTCTTAGTAACTCTGGTCGACTCTTAGTCAACTGTAGTCTTAGACAGATTCAGTCGAATCTTATGCAACTCTAGTCCACATTTGGAACTCTAGTTGACTCTTAGTCAACTTAGTCCACTTTTAGTCAACTCTAGTTGACTCTTAGTCAACTTTAGTCGACTCTTAGTCACCTTTAGTCGACTCCTAGTCAACTCCTAGTCAACTTTAGTCGACTCTTAGTCAACTTTAGTCGACTCTTAGTCAATTTAGTCGGCTCTAGTTGACTCTTAGTGGTCGACTCTTAATCAACTGTAGTCTTACACAGATTTAATCGAATCTTATTAAACTTTAATCAACTATTTTTGACTCTTATTCAACTCTAATCGACTTTTAGTCATCTCTCGTTGACTTTTAAGTCAACTCTAGTTGACTTTTAGTGAACTCTAAAAAAGTTTAAACTCTAGTTGACTTTTAGTCAACTCTAGAAAAGTATTTAACTCTAAGTGACGTTTAGTCAATTCTAGTTGACTCTTAGTAAACTATATCGCTTCTTAGTCAATTCTAATCGACTCCTTCTCATCCCTAGTCACCTCTTACTCAATTCTTTGCAACTCTATTCGACCCTTGGTCAGCCCTAGTCGTCTCTTTGTCAACTCTAGTCCACTCTTTGTCAACTTTATTCGACTCTTTGTCAACTCTAGTCAACTCTTACTCAACTGTAGTCGACACTTAGTCGACTCTGGTCGAGTCTTTGTCTACTCTAACCGACTCTTAGTCAACTCTAGTCGACCCTTAGTCATTTCTAATCTTTAGTCAACTCTAGTCGGCTCTTGCTCAACTTTAGGAAAGTTTTACTCAACTTTAGTCGACTCTTGGTCAGCTTTACTCGGCTCTTAGTCAACTGTACTCTGCACTTGTTCAACTTTAGTCGACTTCTCGTCAACTCTTTCTCAACTGTGGTCGACTCTTAGTCAACTGTGTTCGACTTTTTGTATACTCTAGTCAACTATAAGTCTACTCTAGTCAACTCTAGTCGACTATTTGTCAACTCTAGTCAATTCTTAGTCAAGTCTAGTCGACTATTAGTCAACATTTGTTGACTCTTATTCAAATCTTGTTGACTCTTAGTCAACTATAGTCGACTCCTATTCATCTCCAGTCGATTCTTAATCATATCTAGTTGACTTTTATTCAACTCTAGACAACTCTAGTCGAAAATTACTCAACCCTAGTATAATCTATGTCAAGTCTAGTCAACTTTTAGGCAATTCTAGTGAACTCTAGTCAACTTTTGGTCAACTCTAATCAACTGAAGGCGACACTATTTTAACTAAAGAGCTAGTCAAATATGTTGTCCTTAAAATCTAAACAAATTCAAAAACAAAACTTAACCAATTTTGCCATTCACATAAAAAAATAATACTAAATTTAAATAGATTGTTAATAAAAAATTCTATTTCTATAATACTGTAAAGCATGACATTAACTTTTAATTGCAAAAATAAAAAAGTATTTAATATTCAATACAAATACTCATCTTTCATTCAACGTTTTCTTTTAGACATATTTCAGTCATTAAAAATAGATGAACTAATGTTGTTTCACCCTGAATTTTTTAATTATTGTTTCGTGTGTTTTATGTTTTTATAATTTTTAATTCCACAAATTACTACTTCAGTTATTTAAAGGCAAAAAGTTGCACCAGCAACAACTAAAGACAAGACTTCTGCCACATTCACCAAATTATGCTAATTATTTTGCTTAACAAGTAATTAAAAGTTGAAAGTTGCCGAAAAAGTATATTTCAACATTTGCACCTTTATTTATTATGACTTTTATATACATACACTCATTTTCTTTTTTTCATTGCGTTGAGGGAAAAAAATACTGTGTATATAGCAGCCAATATGGGGCTGGTTTTGTTTGATAATCAAGAAAAATATTCATTTAAACTTTACAATTTATGCATATTTTTTTTTCTTGTGTCAGGCCATTGAAATGTCAGAAATGTGTATTTAAAACGCGTTTAAACCATTTTTAATGGAAAACAAATTGAAATAATTTTGTTTGTTAATACTTTGTTTACCCTATTCACATTGCCAATCAATTTTCACCACATGGGATTTGTGGAACGTAAAATGAATACTAAAAATATTATATTTTGTATAATACTCGTGTAATATCTATAAATAAAGTTCTTAATTTAAATTACTTTATACACTTAAGTGATGTGGTAAAAAAATGTTTTTTTTTTTTCAGTTGTTTAAAGTTATAAAAACTGTACGTAAACAGTTTGTATTTACGAGGGTGGATCATTAGTCTGCGACATTTTGAATTTTCCGGCTCTCAACTGAAAGCCAATACTGCTATAGTCAACAGGCATCTAACAGTTGTTTTCTGAAAAACTTTGAACCAGCTGCGTCGTTTAGTTTGTGTTTAACTGCCATTGAAAGCAGATCACCTCGTGACTTGAGGAGAAATTAACATTATTTTTTGCAGATAAAAACCATAACTCAAATAAAAAATAAGCTCAATTTCAATTTCTCAATGAAAAAAGTGGCTTAAGTGCTTGTACGGAAGATGTCGAACGTTCTTCACGCCCAGTTGAGGTCTCTACACCTAAAATAAATAAAAAGTATCACGATGATATGGTGTTGGCCGATCGGAGATTGAAAGTGCGAGAGATTTTGGAAGCCATATGGGCAGGTCCCAGAAACAGTCTACCAGACCAGACTAGATATGTATATTATATTTTATAAATAAACAGTATGTATTTCGATGGACATTAATACAAAAATGATTACCAAATCCAACACTAGCTCAGACATCTTAATAGGTCTGTTCATTTACTTTCCCAGTAAATACTAGCAACGAGAGAATAAAGTCAAAATTTACAAAATTACTCTCTTATATTCTCAAAAATATTAAAAAGTAAATGAACGCTTTTCCAGTAACAATTGGAGCCAATTTGGTCCCAATATCTTACAAATCTTGGTGGTCTGCACTGGATCCTAAATTTATACGCACAATTTTCTTATTTTATTCCTTTTAAAATGTTTAAATACTTACATTTTCTTCAATTTTATTGAAAATTCTATTTTTTTAATTTTTTCAACACAAAAATAAAAAAGTTAATAAATAAACAATAACACAAAACATATGAATTATAAGCTGCTAACTATTACGAGTTCAAAATAGAACTTGTAACTGTTTGCAACGAGAGAACACTCTCTAAAATTTATACGCTCTTGATTTTTTCTCTACTTGCAAGTTTTTTGCGTTAATGAACGCTTTTCCAGTAACAATTATTACTAACTAGTAACAACTTTTAGTTATTGAACAGAGCTAATATTATACAAAAAAATTTGAATTTTTTAATGTGCTATATTTTTGAACATTCAATTTAAATACAAATTAATTTTCAGTAATTTCGCTTTGAATGGAATTTTTCATAAATTCTCACGGAGAAGGTACAGTAGATTAATATAATTGCGATCATTTTCAAGCTACTGGAAAATTGTAATGTGAATCAGGTAACGTGGGTCACAAAATGAAAATGGTAAATTTTTGTTCATGCCAATAAGTTATATTAGAATTATCTATCATTCATCTTTCTTTTAGGAATAAGATTTTGTGTGCTTCATTATTTAAAATTCGTTAAAATTGCGGAAAAAAAACGTACGTCACAAAACTTTGCGATCAATTATTTCGCAACAAATGGCAATTAAGGGTAATATCTTATGCCATTTGGAATTGCACTTAAATCTCACTATAGCGTATAGTATACGTTGGAGGTAGGTATCTTATTTGAAAAACAAAAAAAAATTGTTCATATTTAAATATGAAAACGTGTACGAATGAAACGTTCGTCACGCAGGATTTGCCCATATACATCTCACAAGGCTCAGTGATCTAAATTTGTATTCATCACTTGGATACACATATGTGCATGAATTGGGCTACAAAATGCTCTCTCTTCCGCCCTATTCACCGAATATAGCCCCGAGTGATTTTATCTTGTTTCCAAACCTGAAGAAATGGCTCAGCGAAAAGAGATTTAACTCCATCGACAAAGCTTATTTTTTGGAAGGAATAAAAAAAGATTGGAGAAACGTTGGACAAAGTGCATTGAGCTCACAGGAGACAATGTTGAAAAATAAAATAAGTTTTCATCCAAATACCTGTGTTTCATTTAAAAAAGGCACGGACTTTTTGACCCCCTCGCATAATATTGTTACGTGTTTACTTTTTTAAAATTGTGGTTTATTTCCTTTAAATAAACAGTATACTTTTGATTGCAAATACTTAAAAGCAGTTTTAGTAGTTTAAAATTGTAACAACTCTTTATTTATTCTCTTTATTTTTATTAAGTCCAAATAGTCACTATTTGTTTTTAATACACACGCACACACGTTTATAATGCACAAACTTAAATGTACAAGACAGTTGATGTTAACTCTAACAGCAGCTATGATAAACTTAGTGAGTTTATCATAGGTGCTGTTAGGTGCGACTGCAACCTCTGCCACTATTTATACACACTGCATTCTTCATCCGACTAGCCTAGATTGTTCTTAACGGTCAAAACTCGTATGTTCGAATTCTAGAGCTTTCAATGTTAATGTTAGCTGCTTAAACATTTAGTGTTGCCGTACTAATAAACAATGATAATAACCGCATGCTATCAACATTGTCGTTACAGACCGTTAAATTAAAATCGCTATTGCAAATTCGTAACAATATAATAAGTGACAAGTAAAAACAAGAAAGTATAGTCTGTCAAGCCCGACCATGTGATATCCCTACACCGAAAAGATGATTATCAACAGTTTGCTTTTAAAATTTCTATGGGAGCTATGACTAATTATGGACCGATCGCCATAAATGTATAAATGAAACTTATTTGTGTAGGATGTTTTTGGGATACCAATATTTTTAAGAGATTTATGCTAGTTAAAGTGATTTCGGAAATGAGCATTATATGGGAGCTAAGGACTGAGATCAAAAAATTTTTGGCATACATATATGTTAATAAAAATAAAACCACTAAACTTACAGTCCTTTATCTTTTTTTATTTGATTGAAATTATTGTTACAATTTACAAAAAAAAATATTTCGATAGTTCTAATCACAAATGATGAAATTTTTAATCTTTTTCGAAAACCCTTCCATTATGGTTTTTATAGTGCTCTATGTCACTTTGTTCTCGGTTTAAAATCTACCACACTTTTGGACACCTTTTTTGTGCTCTTCTATTCTCTTTTAACAAGAGCCCAATATCTATCCACCGGTCCTAGCTCCAGGCAGTTTGGAGGAATTGCCTCTCTTGGTACAAATACCTCAAGTACCACTCAAGACCTTTCTTACCATAGTGACAGATGCCAAATCAGGCCAAAAATAAGTGGCCACATTAAGAAGTCTTATGATTGGAAATATCCTTTTTTGTAAATATTCCTTGATGTAAATTTTGGTATTTATAGAGCCCCCCTTTGTAACAAATGTTTGGCTTTTTTGCCGCAACTGCATATTGCTTGCCATACCAAGAACTTTTTGGGAAATTTTGTCTGCTTTTGGGTACTAAACTTTTCTTTAGCATTCCCTCGAGCATCTGCAACAAAAAAAAAATTAAACCAGAAGCTGCGAAAAATTTTCCATAAGTACATTTCGTCATCCATTATGCAGCAGGTATATTTTTTGTATAAAACTTGACTTTAATTTCCGTGCTCTGTCTTTGGCCTCTAAATTTTTAGAACAGTTCCTGTTGGGAACTTTGTATACTTTTAAACTTGCAATGGCCTTAACTTTTTGTACCATATAGTCCAAGTACTGACCTAACCGAGCTGCTTTCCTACCGGAGGAGGTCCACATCATGTGGACCATTCCTTCTACCTGAACCAGGCTTTCCATCAACGGACAAGTTCTCCCGGTACTGTTTAATAACATTGGAATCAGGTTGACAGCAGACCTTTGATTGTTTGGCCAACTTTTTGCAGGACCAAGTTGGGTTTTGTTGAAAATATTTAAGAATTTTAGTATGCACTTTTTTCTGGTCACTCATTTTTATCAGATTAACAACAAATGAACATAATTGACATTAAATATAATAACTGACATGCTTTACAAAGGCAACTAGATCAAAAAAAAAAAAAAAAAAAAAAATCAAATAATACTTGGGTTAAAAGTTTTAATGAAAAACGTGTGTTAAGAATTTTACGATCACAGTCCTTATAAGTACTTATTGATCGATCTTCACAAAATTGGATAGTGTTTGTATAAAACTTATTTGTGCTGACTTTGGTTTGGATATCTATAAAACTAATAGAATAATAGAACGATTCTAACCAAATTCAATAGACTTCGTCCTTGGGGTAATAAAAATTGTGAACTGTTTACAAGGTTTACATTGACAAACGGACATCGCTTAAACGACTCAGAAGTGGTGCTGAGCAGATTGGTATACTTTAAGGGTGGTGTTGGGACAATATTTTTGCACGTTACAGACATCAGCACTAAACCAATATACCTTTCCCACTATGTTGGTGTAGAGTATAGAGACTACACAAAATGTATTTAACCCTTAATAACAGAGGTGGTGGTAAGTTATACCTCCTCTCTACATTTTTTAATTTTTGTAAAAAAGAATGTGCTTGTTTATTTGGAATTGAATAGAATTGTTTTCTTTTTTAATGAAAATATTAATTAAAATTAAAATGTGTTAAATTTACACCACTGCTGTGACATACTGTTAACCTATTCACAGGTATGTCCAAAAATTTATATTTTTTTAAACGGCAGTTTCAAAACTCCATTTTCAAATTTTTTTTAAAATTTTGTTAAACAAATTTCAGAATTTGTTGACCTGGGTTTATACCTGATTTTTGCCTTAATAACGTAATTAATATTTTATTGAAGATTTTTCTAGAATAAAATTGAATTTAACCCTTAAGTGTACTTTTGATTTATTAAATTTAAAAAATAACTTGAATTAATTATAAAAAATATTAAAATTAGCACCATTCATATTGACTGTGCTTTTCGTGATTCTAAAAGTTGAATGTCATTTTAACCTCATTTTTGTGCTGTTATTATATATTTCTTAAAAATATATAACATTTCGCTATCTATCCATGAGAAATTCCAAATATTGAAAAAAAAGACCTTCAAGATTGAAGGATTGGCGTTTTCCGAATTTATTAAAACTTTCAGGCTTTCAGATATTTAAAATTATATTGACTATAATATTGTAAATAAGTTTTACTTAAAATTCATAAAAGTAAGGAAATTGAGCTCATTCGCCAAAATATGGCCAACAAATTAGTTTTACTCGAAAATCGCAAAACATAAATCGCAGGTACGGAAAAATTATAAGAGGTATTGTCATACTTTTATCATATTTTTATTCCCTATTACATTCTCAATAAATCCCAATATGATGATAAAAAAAATTCCGAAATTTGTTTAACAAAATTTCTAAAAATTTGAAAATGGAGTTTTGAAACTGCCGTTAAAAAAATTAATTTTGTTTGTTTATACGTGTGAATAGGTTAACGGTATCCTACGAAGACAAAACCTCATATACAAGTAAATATGGATATATTTTTTTAGTAAAATGAGTTTTTATTTTTTTTTATTTCTCAAAATATATTAATTTTGTTCCTACATTTCTTGTACTACTCGCCTGAGTCACGTTAATGGCCTGGGGAACTTTTAATAACTTTAAAATTTTTCAACCAATTTTAGTCTTTTATATCTCACTAGCAATAAACCCGGTGCGCTTCGCCACCCCAATTGGATGAAAGAAATAGTACTATTAAGTCTCCCTTTGTGAATTAAAGCTAATTCAGGATAACATGCCTCTAGATTCATGTTTATTGAATCATTGTATTGTGGCTTCTAGCTCATTCGAAACGTATTATTATAATAAAAAAGTACCATTTAGACCCACATTTTATATGCCCACACATGATAATTTTTATAGAAAATGCTAAAGAAATGTACCACTAAAGTCACCTTTTGTGAATTCTAACTCATTCCGAATCATGTGTGCCTAATTTTGAATTTTTAGGTTTAATTTTATAAAATAGTCAAAAAATATTATTAGTTGGAAAAAAGTACCTGTGAGTCCCTTTTTTAGATTCTTATTCGGTCAGGATCATATACCATTCGAAGAACGAAAAAATACAAATTATTTTTGTATTTAAGCTAACTAATTTAATATATTAAAAAAGTTAGTTACTCACTGAGGAGCATATATTTTATATTTCTAGGTCCATTATTATAGAAAATTCAAAATATACCAATAGAATAATGAAAAAGCGCCATAATGTTCCCAGTTATAGAATCCTACTCGCTCGAGTCCATATAATATTATGTTCATGTTTCTAGATTTATTATAGAAAATTTAAAAAGTACCATTAGAATAAAGAAAAAGTATTAAGTATTCTCTTTGAGTTTTCACTCACTTAAAACAATATGCAGTTAATTTGGTATTTCTAAATCCATTATTAGAGAAAATTCAAAAAGTACCTTTATAATATAGAAAAAGTAGCATAAAGCCCCCACTTGTGGATTCCCAATCGGTCGGGATCATATAAGCTTTATTTCACAATTCTAAGTTCATTGGTGAAGAAGATACAAAAAGTACTATTCGAATATAGAAAAAGTACCATAAAGACTCCCCCTTAAATTCTCACTCCCTTATGACCATATATGTTTAATTTTATATTTCTAGGTCCATTATTATAGAAAATTTAAAAAGTACCATTAAAATAAAGAAAAAGTACCATAATGTTCCCACTTGTAGATTTTCTTTCGCTTAGGTCTATATAAGCGTTATATCATGTTCATTGGTGAAGAAAATACAAAAAGTACCATTCGAATAAAGTACCAAAAAGTATCCCCTTAGAATTATCATTCACTTAAGAAATTTAAAAAAGTACCATTATAATAAAGAAAAGGTATTACGAAGTATCCCCTTGATTTTTCACTTACTTAGTGCCATATACTCTTAATTTCATATTTATATGTCCATTATTACAGAAAATTCAAAAAGTACCATTAGAAAACAGAAAAAGTACCAAAAGGCAGCCACTTCTCGGGTCCATATAAGCTTTATTTCATGTTTCTAGGTTCATTGGTGAAGAAATTACGAAAAGTACCATTCGAATAAAGAAAAAGTACAAAAAAGTCCCTCCCTAGAATTCTCACTCACCTAGGACCATATATGCTTAATTTCATGTTTCTAAGTCCATTGCTATAGAAAAGTAAAAAAAACCATTAGAATAAAGAAAAAGTACCATGAAGTATCCGCTTAAATTTTCACTCACTTATTACCATATATGCATAATTTCGTACTTCTATGTCCATTATTACAAAAAATCAAAAAGTACCATTAGAATATAGAAAAAGTACCAAAAAGCCCCCACTTGTGGTTTCCCACTCACTCGGTTCCATATAAACTTTATTTCATGTTTATAGATTCATTGTTGAAGAAATTACAAAAAGTACCATTCGATTAAAGAAAAGGTACCAAAAAGTCTCCCCCTAGAATTCTCACTCACTCTAGAATTCTCACTCACTTAGGACCATATATGCTTAATTTCATATTTCTAAGTCCATTGCTATAGAAAAGTTAAAAAAGGACAATTAGAATACAGAAAAAGTACCAAAAAGCCCTCACTTGTGGTTTCCCACTCATTCGGCTCCATATAACCTTTATTTCATGTTTTTAGGTTCATTCTTGAAGAAATTACAAAAAGTACCATTCGATTAAAGAAAAGGTACCAAAAAGTCTCCCCCTAAAATTCTCACTCACTCTAGAATTCTCACTCACTTAGGACCATATATGCTTAATTTCATGTTTCTAAGTCAATTGCTATAGAAAATTCCAAAAAGTACCTTTAGAATAAATAAAAAGTACCATGAAGTGTCCGCTTTAGGACCATATACGCTTAATTTAGTGTTTCTATGTCCATTATTACAGAAAATTCAAAAAGTACCATTAGAAAACAGAAAAAGTACTAAAGGGCAGCCACTTGTGGATTCCCACTCACTCGGGTCCATATAAGCTTTATTTCATGTTTCTAGGTTCATTGGTGAAGAAATTACAAAAAGTACCATTCGAATAAAGAAAAAGTACAAAAAAGTCTCTCCCTAAAATTCTCACTCACCTAGGACCATATATGCTTAATTTCATATTTCTAAGTCCATTGCTATAGAAAAGTTAAAAAAGGACAATTAGAATACAGAAAAAGTACCAAAAAGCCATCACTTGTGGATTCCCACTCACTCGGGTCCATATAAGCTTTATTTCATGTTTCTAGGTTCATTGGTGAAGAAATTACGAAAAGTACCATTCGAATAAAGAAAAAGTACAAAAAAGTCCCTCCCTAGAATTCTCACTCACCTAGGACCATATATGCTTAATTTCATGTTTCTAAGTCCATTGCTATAGAAAAGTAAAAAAAACCATTAGAATAAAGAAAAAGTACCATGAAGTGTCCGCTTGAATTTTCACTCACTTATTACCATATACGCATAATTTCGTACTTCTATGTCCATTATTACAAAAAAAATCAAAAAGTACCATTAGAATATAGAAAAAGTACCTAAGTCCCCTATTTGTGGTTTCCCACTCATTCGGGTCCATATAAGCTTTATTTCATGTTTCTAGGTATATTGGTGAAGAAATTACAAAAAGTACCTTTCGAATAAAGAAAAAGTACCAAAAAGTCTGCCTCCAGAATTCTCACTCACTTAGGACCATATATGCTTAATTTCATGTTTCTAAGTCAATTGCTATAGAAAATTCCAAAAAGTACCTTTAGAATAAATAAAAAGTACCATGAAGTGTCCGCTTGAATTTTCACTCACTTATTACAAACAAATCAAAAAGTACCATTAGAATATAGAAAAAGTACCAAAAAGGCAGCCACTTGTAGATTCCCACTCATTCGGGTCCATATAAGCTTTATTTCATGTTTCTAGGTTCATTGGTGAAGAAATTACAAAAAATACCATTCGAATAAAGAAAAAGTACCAAAAAGTCTGCCTCCAGAATTCTCACTCACTTAGGACCATATATGCTTAATTTCATGTTTCTAAGTCAATTGCTATAGAAAATTCCAAAAAGTACCTTCAGAATAAATAAAAAGTACCATGAAGTGCCCGCTTGAATTTTCACTCACTTAGGACCATATACGCTTAATTTCGTGTTTCTATGTCCATTATTACAAACAAATCAAAAAGTACCATTAGAATATAGAAAAAGTACCAAAAAGGCAGCCACTTGTGGATTCCCATTCACTCGGGTCCATATAGGATTTATTTCATGATTCTAGGTTCATTGTTGAAGAAATTCCAAAAAGTACCATTCGATTAAACAGAAAGTACCAAAAAGTCTCCCCATAAAATTCTCACTCACTTAGGACCATATATGCTTAATTTCATGTTTCTAAGTCCATTGTTATAGAAAATTCAAAAAAGTACTATTAGAATAAAGAAAAAGTACCATGAAGTATCCAATTGAATTTTTTCTCACTTAGGACCATATAGGCCTAATTTCGAATTTCTATGTCCATTATTACAATAAAATCAAAAAGTACCATTAGAATATTGAAAAAGTACCAAAAATCCCCCACTTGCGGTTTCCCACTCATTCGGGTCCATATAACCTTTATTTCATGTTTATAGGTTCATTCGTGAAGAAATTACAAAAAGTACCATTAGAATAAAGAAAAAGTACCATAAGTACCACTCTAATATAATAAAAACTGCGATAGAGTTTCCTCCTAAACTTCTCATTCACTTATTATCATTAATGCTTAATTTCATGTTTCTAGGCCCATTATTAAAGAAAATTCAAAAAGTACCATTAGAAGAACAAAAAAGTACCTATAGTTCAGTTCTCACATTTTGGTACCTAAATATTATCCCCTACTCCTAACTCTAACTTCATTCAGATACATATCAGCTAACTTTAATGTCGATAAGTGAAATAATTGAAAATATTAAAAAAAGTACCATTAGGAAAAAAAGTACCAAATGCCCTTTTCCTCCTTGAACACCCCTCAAGTTTGAAATTTAAAAATATTCCATTTTGCCAAAATTGTTTATGCTTAAAGACATGCCTCAAACGATTAAAATCTGTGTTAATGTGCTCAAGAAAAATAAAGTTTTAAAAAAAGTACCAAATTGTTTTCCCGGATTTGGACAAATATACATCTTGTCAGTCAGAAATTAACTCTGTTAGTTAATTTTTGCATGAATCCAGGAACCAATGTTAAAAATTTATCAAAATTGGCTGAAAATGTTAAATAAAATGTATTTTTCCGTTTTTACCCCCTTTTTGGTACCATTTTTATCCCCATTGCGGTGTTAAAATTTTAATCAAATAAATTTCTGTATCGTGGTGGGAGCTTAAAATAAAATATTTATATGTCTATATCAATTTGTAGAAAAACATACTTTATGAAAAAAGTACCAAAAATAAATACAATTTTTATCTCTTAAGGGTTCGAATTTCCAAAAAGTACCAAACTTATATTTTTTATTTTTTGATATGTAATGAATACGATTTAAAATTTGTTTCTATGTTTAGTAGTTTAAAAGATACATATGGTGCCAAAAAAGTACCAAAATACAGTTTTTACCCGTTTTCTCCCCTAAAAGGTTCGAATTTAGAAAAAGTACGAAACACCTGTCAGCTTATTTTTTAAATCGAGTAACATGCAATTTTAAGTTTTTTTGTATCTTTATTAGTTTCGAAGATATAAGGTTACCGAATTTACCCGTTTTTACCCTTTTTTACCCCCTAAACGTTCGAATTTCCAAAAATCCCTTCTTATCGGATCGTTTTGGGGAGGGAGGAACCCACAGTTAAAATTTCATGATTCTAGCTTCAACCGTTTGGGCTGTGCGATGATGAATCAGTCAGTCAGTCAGTCAGTCAGTCAGTAACGTTACTCTTTTATATATATAGATTAGAACGACAATTACGTACACATCTGTATTCTTTTAAAATAAATTGCAGAAGTAATTTTTTAATTGCAAAATTTTACAAAAACTGAACAAATTGCATTTTCTCCCCTTAGTAAATGCATCTCAAAACTTAACCCCAACCGATTCACCTAAAATTTGTTCAGGATGATTTTTTTTTACCAAAATTCACCAAACTGTGGGGGGTGAGACCTTTGTTTGGATTCTCTCATTTATATACCAGTTACAATTTTGGGTTTAAATACATATATAAGTATATATAAATATAGTTTTCTTGAAATTGAAGAGGCAAACAAACAAACAAATAATAGAATCTCATTACTCGTACATTGTTCTGTTTTTATGAATTTGTCACATTCTGTACACATTTTAAATTGACTGAAAATCTTTTAATCATAAAAGACAGCATTCATCAAAGAGAGAGCAAAAAACCCGGAAAATAATAAAAACTATACAAACAACAGAAACAAGAAAATACAATTGTGAAAACTAACACTTTATTTTAAAACTCAACAAAAAAAAAAAAAAAAAAAACAAAAAAAAAAAAAAAAAAAAAAAACACTGACAGATGAAGAGAAATAGTTGAAAGGAATATAATCAACTGAGGTGACACATGACTACATAAACGTAATACGATAATGACACATAACAACACCAATAACAACAACAACAACAAGAACAACAAAGACAATAAAAATAACACCAACAAAACCACACGCTGGTCCAGAGCAAGTGAACAACTGGAGAAGGAGCAAAAATGAAAAGAAAAAATGAAATGAAATTGGATTTGTTGGTTTTGTTACTGACCACAATGGACTGGTCAAAAGGATATAACATTTTTAAACGATTTCAAATACTTATATTGTTGTATGTATGTATGGATGGATGTGTGTGTGTGTGTCTGTGCAAATGTAAGTATAAATATCATTCTATATGTAGCTATGGAGCTATGTGTGCGTGTTTAAGTGTATATAAACATTTCAACTGTAAAAACAAACCAGCTAAACTCTCATACAACAACGATTGTAAATATCTGTCACATAACAAGAGAAAAATAATAAAAAGATTAACTTTAAAGAAATACGAGTACGTTGCTAAAGTAATAAAAAAAATACACACACATGTTTAAGGACACATACTAATGTACATTTACTTATACATATGTGTGTACAAAACACACACCCTCACACACATTTTGACACCATTACTTAGCAAGAAAAGAGAATGCAACCACAAAAACTTTATGGCAGTTTGTGTAAAAACAGCAAATGTCCTTGTGATTATGACTGATGGTAGAGAAATACGTTTTTCTTGTTGAAGTTAATGTGGAGCGTAAGTAAGTGTTTAAGTGTGTGCTTTTGTTTTGTTTGAACGATTCGGATTAAGGTATATTGGAAAAAACTAGGGTTCTAAAAAAACATATATTTTGAAAAGAAAAGTTTTTTTGTTTCGTTGAATTTAAGAACAAAATTTACACTTTGAGATTTAAATTAAATAAAAACACACAAATTCTTTCTTTAGATTGTTATATTCTTAATGAATCATTAAGTACACAGGATTAGCTAAAGAATAGCACATCCGGCAAATGGTCTCCACGGATATGCTGGTACATAAGTACTAGTGTTATCAACTATTTGAGTTTTATTTTACAAGTACTAAAATTCATAGCTTTTTATTATTCGAATGATAGATTAATTTTTAAAATTTCCACGATTTTTCAAATGAAGGAGTAAAAAATATTGGGTGTATGACTTTAAAATGCGGCATTTACAATAGATGGCGTATCTTTTGAACCCGTTTTTTGTTTTTAATAACTTATATGTCATTTTGAAGGGTACATATCTGTCATTAATTCTCACTTAGTTATTGAATATTATACTGTAAAAAACAAGGATTTTTTTCCCTTGAAAATATTGAATTTTGTACCAATGAAACGTCATTTGCGGGAATTTTTGTTTTACGTCTTTAATTTGAAAAAAGGTGAAGTTTAAGCACATCAATGGCTCACCAAAGCTTATTTTAAATGTGTCTCATAGTTTTTGCATTTCAGAAGTAGTGATTTTGACGCGGAAGACAAAGATCAATCAGGCCAGCCAAAATTGGAGGCATTACACCATAAAGATTATTGTAAAAATCAACAAGAGCTTGCAAAATCGTTGGAAGCTACTCAGGCAGCAATTGCGAGTACCATACGAATTGAAGCCGAAAGACCTTGAAGGACGATTTTGCATGGCCAAAATTATGTCCGAACGCTATAAAAAAAATTATTTTTGTAAAGAATCACTACTTGCGATGAAAAATGGATACATTACGATAACCGAAAGCATAAGAGATCGTATGTGAGGGCCGGTCAACCAGCCGAACCGACATTAGGTGTGAGCAAAATTGTCCTCTCTATTATGAGCTGTGAAAATTTGACCAGATGATCACAGGGAACCTGTACGGAACCCAAGTGATTCGTTTGAAGAGAGCATTGTCCAGAATATGCGACCAGAAATGAAACCATAATATTCCATCAACAATATTAGGGTATCGCGTTGCAATACCTGTTAAAAACTGTTAAAAATTAAGTGGTTGGGAAGTAGAAAGAATCGTAAAGAAGGATATAAGCTTTCAGAAAATTATATTAGAGACCACTCTACTAAAACAAAATGTGATATACAGGGTGTTAAGCTCCACCACCTCTGGTGTAAAAAACTTGTAGAGCTTGTAACATGAGAAGGTTTCAATGAATTTTATTTAGTTATAGAGAAAAAACGCAAACAATGAAAACCAAGTTTATTTATGGTGCAACGTTCCTATAATATTTATCAAGCATAGCATGAGTGATGGTCTTTCTTACGCAAAAAATAATGCTTACTGATGACACGAAACTCACTTATTCCCATTTTCTTCACAAGGTATACTGCTATTAATGGCTGTCAACCACAAAACTAAATGACGCAGCTAGTTACAATTTTGAAAGGACTCAACTGACTGATGCCTGTTGACAAGAGCAGTGTTGCAGCTTCTGTTAAGTGGCTAGAAATTCGAAAAGTGAAATTTAAAATTTTTACCATAACTTTAATTTGTTTTTTTTAGAAAAATATCTTCGCTAATAGTTGCCCAGAAATGTTTCTAAAAATATTCTCCAGTTTCTAATAAACTCCAAACTAAACTGAACAAACCATATCTCAATCCACCTAATCGTCAAATATAATCAAATTTAAAATTTTGAATTAAGTATGAAAAATATCAAAATGTTTTAATTTTTCTGAAAGATTTTAAAATAATTTCAATATATTCTGAAATCTCAAAGCATCGTGTTTTCAACAAACAGACGGACATATGGACGGACATAGCTAGATCGTCTTAGAATGTTATGAGGACCCAGAATATAAGTATATATCTGGGCCTGCGACAAAAAATTAATTTTGTCATTCCGTTTGTAATTTCCACAATATAATTTTCCGACCCTATAAAGTATATATATTCTGGATCCTTATAGATAGCGGAGTCGATTTAGTCGTGTCCGTCTGTCTGTTGAAATCAATTTTCTGAAGACCCCAGATTTCTTCGGGATCCAAATCTTCAATAATTCTGTCAGACATGCTTTCGAGAAAATTGCTATTTAAAATCAGCAAAATCGGTCCACAAATGGCTGAGATATAATGAAAAACCCAGGACAACCTCAATTGTTTACCTATTTTTTGACCTATATCTGGATTACTAAGTCATTAATATAGACAATATGGATATCTAATGATAGATATTTCAAATACCTTTGCAACGACGTATATAAGACCACAGTAAGTTGGACCTACAATGGGTCAAAATCGGGAAAAATTTTTAACCAGATTTTTTTTTTTTCACCAAAAGTTTTTTTCGCTAAATATTAAAAAAAAAAATTTAATTAAAAAAAAAAATTAAAATTTAAAAAAATATAAAAAAAATTTTACATAAAAAAAAAATTCAAAAAATATTTTTTTCCAAAAAATTAAAACAAAACAACTGGAAAAAAAATAAATTTTGTTTACCTAAAATTACCTAAAAATTTTTATTTTGAAGTATAGTTTGGTGAAGGGTATATAAGATTCGGCCCAGCCGAATATATCTCTCTTACTTGTTTTTGATCAAGTTACCTCTGTAAAACATGTCAGTTATTAATGTTAATGTCAATTATATTCATTTGTTGTTAATCTGATTGAAATGAGTGACCAGAAAAAAGTGCGTACTAAAATTATTAAATATTTTCAACAAAACCCAACTTGGTCCTACATAAAGTTGGCTAAACAATCAAAGGTCTGCCGTCAAAAAGTTCCTGACAGGAACGCTGCTAAAAATTTAGAGGTCAAAAACAGAACAAGGAAATTTAAATCAAGTTTTATACAAAAAAATTTACCTGCTGCGTAATGGATGACGAAACGTACGCATGGAAAATTTTCGCAGCGTCCGGGTCAATATTTGTATGTAGCCGATGCTCGAGGGAATGTTGTAGAAAAGTCTAGGACCCAAAAGCAGAAAATTTTAGCAAAAAGTTGTTGGCATGGCAAGCAATATGCAGTTGCGGCAAAATAAGCCAAACATTTGTTACAAAGGACTCTATAAATTTACATCAAGGATTGTTTACTAAAGAGAATGCTTCCATTCATGTGTATCCACTTATTTTTGGCCTGATTTGGTATCCTTTCACTATGGTAAGTAAGGTTTTGATTCGTACAAGAACAATAATGTGTTATTTATACCAAGAGAGGCAAATCCTCCAAACTGCCTGGAGCTAAGGTCGGTGGTATTGGAATCTTGTTAAAATATAATTGAAGAACACAAAAAGGTGTCCAAAAGTGTGGTAGATTTTAAACGGAGATGGACCACGTGTTCGAACAAAGAGACAGAAAGCTCAATAAAAACCTTTATGGAAGGGTTTCCGGAAAAGGTTCATAAATTCATCACTATTGATTAGAACTATTAAAATAATAGTTTTTGTAAATTATAATAATAATTTCAAGAAAATAAAAGAAAAATCAAATCCGTAAATTTAGTGCTTTCATTTTTGTTAACATATATGTATGTTAAGATTTTTTCGATCTCAGTCCTTACTTGGGTCTGCGATAAATATGTTGATATATTACAAACGACATGACAAAAGCAATATACCCGCCAACCCATTTCATGACGACATTTCGGATTTACCATATTTGCTTAAAAATCCCAAAGCAAGGAATACCCAACAGAATACGGTTTTATATACCCTATACAATTTTGCCACATAAACCTTTAATTTGCCTTCGACCAAATATGATAGCCAATGGCCAAAAATACTTAAAATTCCCCCAGCACCATTTTTGATGAATAATGGGATTCCTTGATTTCTTGAATAAAATAAATAATTATAAGGGGCAATTCGGTTTATATTTACAAATAAAAACAATGTTTTTTTAGGCCAACAGCTGCTTGTCAAGCTACTACTTGTGCTTTTTATTAAAGTTTAAACAAAGATATAAAACCAGCTCACACTAGTTTATCCACTGAAACCATAACAACATGACCACCGAGCGACAAGTTTATATGACCAAAGAAAATTAAGTTTCATCACATTTTTTAAGAAGTGGAATTATAAAACAAAAAAATGACACCAAAAGAGAAAAATAAAATGTCATCCCCAATGCTTCAGTTGCAAACGAATTTACCACAGACTGCATGTTTTCTAAAGAATCCACAGAAATCCCATAAAAATTCTGTGTTTATTGCATGTTTTTTCAGAGTTTTAAACAACGTAGAAAAAGGTTTAAGCTGTTTTAGAGCTTCTTGTTATTTTTCTTGTCTTTGTTTGGTTAACTGGAATGATGTTTTACTTTAATAGTTTTGTGATTTTCTGACACTTTGTGGTCTCCAGGCTATAATTTATATTATACAGCTGCACAGACACAATCATGCTACCTCACTCTTCTGCACTCAACTAAATGCATAAAACTACTTACTCACTCCTTATTTTCAGCTTTTACTTTAAAGATCTGTCCACAATGAAGAGTTTCCGGTGTTTGAGAAACAAAAAACCGAATAAGGTAAGTTGTTAAAGAGTTTTAAAAATGAAATTAATTGACATGCATCCCTTGTTATCATAATGAAATTTATTTCCTACATTTTTTGTATTCTTCCTTTTGAAATGGCAGTGTATTAAAGTGAAAAAAAAATTAAGAGAAATAACGACGAAATTCGATTTTTAGCTCTGATTGTCCAAACGCAATTCTTGTTTAATTTTAAATATTTCAAGGGTTGTGACTGGGCATCGTGGCTCGGAATAAGAATACTACCGGTACTTTTGTAGCAACAGCTATAAAATAATGTATTAACAATTAATAAAACGGAACATAAAAAAAAAACAGAAGTAAAAGTGTGAATGAATCACCGTATAAGCAATATTAAATTTATGAGCATTTAAACCCAAAAATATTGCTTATACGCCAGGTGTGACTTTGTCGCCTCTATTGCTTTCAGTCATACATTACGTATGATGAATATTCAATTATGCATGATTCAATTAACACTCATACACCATGAGTTGGGTGATACTTTTAAGAGTCCATTGCACACACTGTAGTAGCATATTTATTTAATAATATTGCTTTATAAAGTTATTTTCAGGAAATTAAAATATTGACTGGGATAAATTCAATAATACAGGTATGAATAATAAAATTAAATTAATTTTTTTTTAGGTACAAGTAATACATAATAAGAATTAAAAAACTGAATGGAACAAATTTTAATCTTATTTGCATTCAAAGCTAATTAAATGAGTTGATTATGTAGAAAAACATTAACTAGTTTTTTTAATGGCTTCAGAACTTGAAAAGGCGAAAATATACACGTACACACGTATTCCTATTCGAAGCACTTAAGATAAAAAGTATTTTTTGTGCACTTTGAAAAACTCGATTCTTAGAAGCTATTCTACTGCTTCTAAGAATCGAGTGGAAGTAAATGTTCATTTGTTAGCACGTAAACACAAGTTATGATTAAAACAGAACAAAGCATACAGAAACTTATATACATCGTACAGATTTCTGAACTTGCTAACACTAAGGACTGAGATCGTAAAATTCTTAACACACGTTTTTCATTAAAACTTTTAACCCAAGTATTATTTGATATTTTCTCTGATCAAATTACCTTTGTAAAGCATGTCAGTTATTATGTTTAATGTCAATTATGTTCATTTGTTGTTAATCTGATTAAAATGAGTGACCAGAAAAAAGTGCGTACTAAAATTATTAAATATTTTCAACAAAAGCCAACTTGGTCCTACAAAAACTTGGACAAACAATCAAAGGTCTGCCGTCAAACTGTTCCCAATGTTATTCAACAGTACCGGTAGAACTTGTCCGTTGATAGAAAACCTGGTACAGGTAGAAGGAATGGTACACATGATGCTTCTAAAGCCAAAAATATAGAAAGCATTTTCAAAAGAGTTCCCAACACAACCGGTAGGAAAGCAGCCCAGTTAGGTAAGTACTCGGACTATTTGGTACGAAAGGATAAAGCCAATGCAGGCTTAAGAGCATACAATACTCAAAAAGTTCCTAACAGGAAGCAAAGACAGAGCACGGAAATTGAAATCAAATTGTATACAAAAATATACCTGCTGCATAATGGATGACAAAATGTACGTATGGAAAATTGTTCGCAGCTTCTGGGTAAATTTTTTATGTTGCAGATGCTCGAGGGAATGTTGAAGAAAACTTTAGGACCCAAAAGCAGACAAAATTTTCTAAAAAGTTCTTGGTATACCAAGCAATATGCAGTTGTGGCAAAAAAGACAAACATTTCTTTGTAACAAATGTTTGGCTCTATAAATACCGAAATTTACATCAAGGAATGTTTACAAAAAAGGATGCTTCCATTCAAAAAAACTTCTTAGTGTGTCCAATTATGTTTGGCCCTACTTGGCATCCTGTCACTATGCTAACAAGCCCTGGAGTGGTACAAGAACAATAATGTGCTCTTTATCCTAAGAGAGGCAAATGCTCCAAACTGCCCGGAGCTAAGCCCAGTGGAGAGATATTAAGCTCTTGTTAAAAGAGAATTGAGGAGTATAAAAAAGGTGTCCAAAACTGTGGTAGATTTTAAACGGAGATGGACAACCAGTTGGAACAAAGTGAAATAAAGCAATATAAAAACCATAATGGAAGGCTTTTCGAAAAAGGTTCAAAATTTCATCATTAGTGATTAGAACTATAAAAATATTTTTTTTTTTGTAAATTGTGACAATAATATCAATCAAATAAAAAAAGATTTAAAACAGGTTGGATCTAGAACTCCTAAAACTAGCATCTGGACTTGACACAGTTTTTCACTCATAAGTACTTTGGGTCTATCAAAACGGAATTATATTCATATATATCGTATCGTAATGATATTAAAGTTTAGAGTTAAAAAATACATTTATTTACCCCCATTAACACGAAGCCTGGTTAAGCGTAAACTAATAGTAATACTGTCGATTAAAATTATTTTTGTAAGAAAACCGCCAGTACAACTGGGGTTTAGTAATTAAAATCTACAGTTTTCCTTTTAAATTAATTTATATTCTATTGTCTTATGATTTACAATATATTTTGTCTATCTAAAATCAGAGTTTGTTTTTGCTTCACTGTGTTTCAGTTTTACTTATTTGCTTAACTACTACTACGAGATAATAAACAAGCAAAGTCAAACAGCAAAGTCAAAAAATAAAAAAAAAATGGTTATTAGCTTATAGTGGTACAGTGAGATGTTATCTGCTTGCGCAGTCAGTCACAGCGATGAAATTCACAAATGCTGAAATACTGTGAGCAGTTCAGTATTTTTTGTTTTTTCCTATGCTTTTGCTCTGCTTTTTGCTGCGCTCTTTCACTTACAAACAACAGCTTAAGGTTTTTTTCATAGACTAACATAGACTTGAGTCAGCTGTTTTTAGCAATATGGCGGAGGCAAACAAAAAAAAATTTACGAAAAATTAACAAAAGAAAATGTATAATAAACCACGGAAGATTTAAAAGAGGGACAAACATATAAATTTATCTTTCTATCTCGTCTCACACACATTCTTGAATTTTTTACTACATTTTATGTTTTCTCTCGCTCTAAGATCTTCCTTAATGGCGGAATTGAAAAAAATTTAAAAAAAAATGTAAACAAAACCATATGGTTCGAAATTACTTTTTTGACAGCTGTCAATGGTATCTTATCTGTAATAATCTGTGGTTTTCTTAATGTTCAGAAATTAACTGTGTGTTTGCACCATTCTCTTTGAAATGTTACATACATACATTATTTATGAACATTAAGAAAAACATTAAGCAGTTACTTGTAAGTGAAAGAGCGCAGCAAAAGGCACAGCAAAAGCTCTTTTGAAAACGCTTTCTATTTTTTTGACTTTAGAAACATTATGTGGACCATTCATTCTACATGAACCAGGTCGTCTATCAACGGACCAGTTCTCCCGATACTGTTTAATAATTCTGAAATCAGTTTGACGGCAGATCTTTGATTGTTTGGCCAACTTTTTGTAGGACCAAGTTGGGTTTCGTTAAAAATATTTAATCATTTTAGTACGCACTTTTTTCTGGTCACCTATTTTAATCAGATTAACAACAAATGAACATAATTTATATTAAACACAATAACAAAGGTAACTTGATACAAAAATATCAAATAGTACTTGAGTTAAATGTTTTAATGCAAAACGTGTGTTAAGAATTTATCGACCTCAGTCCTTAATAATTTGTTGTTCTAATGCCTTAGGATATACAATATTTTTGGTTTTTCCATCTGGTGCAAAGACTTGTAAGTCTGTGGGTTTTCCCACTCGCGAACATAGAACTGAAAGCTGTTCATTTGAAAAACAAGGATTTTCCACAAATTTGAAAGACTGACCTTCAGCTTTATCAATTTTCATTGCAAATGCTAGTAGAATAGAAAACTTCAATCGTTTAAAATCAAATGGCATTTCCGAAGTTATTATCGGAATACGTGGCATAGTTATAACGGTCGCTCCTTATATATGAACATCAATAAGTTACGACTCACGTGTTAAACAAATTTTACTATTTGTCAAAAAATATACCAAATACGCTTTCTAATGCCTGTAATTAGATTCAAATCCGTTAAGAACTGCTTATGTTAGAGGCAAATTACTAAAGCAAGATTTTTTAATTTTTTTTGGGAAAAAGGCATTTTGCCTAAAAAAAACGAAAGACGATTTGAGTGACCATTTTCCGTTCATCAATATTTAAGTGTTATACACCAAAATTCTTGGATTTTAGAGTAGATTAAGAAAATCGATGTTCATGAAGGAATTTCGAAAAAAATTTGAAAAGTGAGACGGTCTACTGTTTATGCATATGGGGGTAAGGGTTTATTAGCCAGCATTGTGTCCGAACCGGCCGGGTTCGATAATCAGAGGAGAAACGTAAAATTTTTAAAATTGAGAAATTTTTTTTATATGATTTTTTTTTGTTTTTCAAGAATTTGTATGGCAATATTTATAAAGTGATGTGAATTAAATTAAATTTCCAACATCTAAGGCTTATTCAAATATAGACCTTTTGAGCACCGAAAATCAAAAAGAAACCAAACATACTTAGTTTCTAAAGAACAAAATATATGATTTAGAACAGAGTTTGCAAACTCACACACAATACATTTTCTTCTAATTCTAGTGTAACGATGAACTAAATTCCTTATGAAAATATCAGTTAATGTTTTTATTCAACAGCAACCATATTTGTGCAGATTTGTTTTTGTCAGATTAAGGACTACAAAATGTGTGTGCAAAGAAAAATCCCGCACACAGCCTTCCCTTTTGTTAGTTTTTATACGACTGATCTGTAGGTAATTTGGTCCGCTTTCAAATACAGTATCTCAAAAACTATGTAATGGATCGTCATTCTTTTTGATTCCATTATCAGATATATGTATTTATAAAGAAAAAAATAATAAAAAATATTATTGTTTGCTCTATTTTTTAAATTACTCTCTCACATGTACGGGTTCCGTGTGAAGTCAACACCCTTGTGAGAGAATTAAACATACTAAAGTCTTCAAATTTTGTCTATAAATTGTCGAATAAATAAAGTTTTATATACGTCAATTCACAAACACACATTATTTTGCATTTTTTTAAAAAAAAAAAAAAAAAAAAAAAAAACATTAAGCACTTTTTTCAATGAAGTATGTGTAATGCTGTGTAATTTATCTTTAAAATAAATTAAAAAAAGGGATTAATCTAAGACGTTGGCTTTATATCACATTCATATGACATGAAAATGAAGAGCTGTCCGAAATGGATGGTTTTAAATTTATCTGAGGAATAATCGTTAAAAGGATTTTGTGATCGACTTACTTTTATAAAACTAGTCTGTGCTACAAACTTGTCACTGTAGTCTTTGCTGGAACTATTTTATGTGTTGGGTAGAGATATGCGAGAAGACTTTTATACCAATTTCCAACGTATCCTGGATAGATTAATATGTTTGCTCAATACCCACGATGCTGACCAATTAGAGTGAACTTTTAGTGTGTTTGGCTAATATAAGGACGAGAGACGATATGAAGAACCTGTTAGCAATTTTACCGTTGAACGTTTTTCATTTATTGCTCGGGATGTGCGTGACTATGGCAAAATCCTGGAGTTTATATTGGAAACTATAGAGCGTGAACAAGTTGATAGTGTGCAGGGCTGTGGGAGTTTATTGTTCGAGATAATGCGCGGCGTAAAAGGACAATTCCATTGCCGGAGACTTTTTGCAGTTTATTTTCGAATCTTTGGTGGAGGATTAGAAGATAAAACCACAACAGAGCCAGCTGTTGAATAATATAGTGGAATATTGTAAAATATTCAACTATATCAGTCATCATACCAAGTATCTGACAATTGTCCCAATGAAGTTGTCTCTCATGTTACAACCACTCTCTTAAATCTTATGAGGAGATTAGACAAACCTGAGTTGTACATTCGTAAAATTGTTATTTTATTCGTGCATGAGCAAGAGGTTTGTGTCCGCAAACAGCTGTGTGATTTATTTGCCCAAATAACCAGAAATAAGCATAAACAAAATAATTCCGCTAACGATACTCAGCAATTGAAAACCTTGGATAAACGCACAATAATATTTTGAATAAAATATGTTTTTATTTTATTTATGTTTTCAATAAAGGCAAAAGTGGGATTCATTTTAATGAATATGGTAGCTTTATTTTACACATAAACTTCAAATCTCCTTTATTGTCAAATGCTTAATAAGGTTGACATAAAGAGAAAATGAAACTACCATGTAATCTTTTTATATCATGATATGTAGTATGATTTTTTTCCACGTTTTTGTTTTCAAATAAAATCTAGGAGGCTTGAAAAAAATTATTTTGATGTTATTCAAAAATGTTTGAAATTTTTCTTGGAAAATATTTAATTTTTTATGATTTTCAGCTAGACAATTAGAAAATATGGGCGAAATTTACTGCATTTTTTGAAGAAGATGTTTAATTATATTATTTACGTTTCAGACTTTTCGATACATCTAGAAATATTGGCCAATATTGGGATATTATAAAAAAATATTTGAACTACATAAATCATTAGGTAATGTAATTTATTATAAAATAGCAACAAATTTGTGTAAAAAAACCAAAAATTTCCTTCATGTACAATTTTATAATATGTATGAACATGTTCATATTCTGAATGAAAAAAGTTTGGAAAAAAAGTCATATTCGATTAATAATATTTATTAAAAAATTCATTCCAATTATGAATTTCTCTTTTCGGTGTTACACTTTATTTTTTTAAAAATCCCTATATTATTTGTTCTAATAAAAAAAACTATAAATATCAATATTTGCCATATTTTCAAAATAAATTTTTTGATTATTCCTTTACCTAATGCAAATATCTGCAGTTGCCCGTCCTTGCCCCATTTTGCTAGAGGTAAAATTTGAAAAAAAGAGATGGTTCCAATAATGTGTTTTCTGTATTTTTTTTCAAGTTATGACATATAAACCATGAAAACCTATTGGATAACCTGATTTTATGGATTTTGAGCAATATTTTACAAAAAAAAAAATAAATCTTTTCTGGAATATTTTACAAAAAATTTAAAAAAAAAAAAATAAAAAAAAAATTAAATCTTTTCTGGAATAATTTTTAATCATAAAACCTTTAAAAATATCTATAAAAAATTAAAAATGTTAACAAATATTTTATTCTACTTCCTTTGCTAACCCATAAGTAGGCACTTAAAAGGCGTATAGCCCTTTTAAGCACTCATTTCATAGGTTGATCAATTATATATCATATGCCTTATAAACTTTTTGATTATCTCATTTGGTTCAAAAGGGACCGTAACGGTTATAAGCGATATCAAAAAAGTTACTTTATAACAGTTATTTTGTGACTTTAATAATAAAAATCCATCTAAAACAGTTATTATTCAACGTAAAAATAAAAGTTCGAAGAAACTGTTAAAAAATGACTTTTAAATAGCCGTCATAAAAAAACTCATTTGAGGAGTTTTATTTTTTCCATCAGAAAAAAAACTCAATTTTATTTTTCCCGTCAGAAAATAAAACTCATTTTATGAAAATTGACATCTAAAGCCATAGATAAATACACATAGATCGGAAACTCTCCTGTCAAAGTCCTAACTCAGTTGTCAAAAACCTAAGTGATGAGAATGTATTAATAAAAAAAACTATGTGAAAACAAAAACAACACTCGTATGTGTGATTATTTTGAGTAATTTTTTTGTTTGAGTTTTTTTCTAGTTTCCGCTCTATGTTTCTCTATGTCTAAAGCTTGCCGTTGGTCAAATCATTACAATTTGTGAAGCACCTTGCATTGCAATTGAATAAATTTTCATTAAAATAAAATCAAGTGGGATTTTAATTTGTTATTTTTCGATTCCTATTATCAAATTGTTGTTGTTTTTTTTTTTTCTTAAACAAATGAATTACTACAAACATTATACCAGATAGATTCAGTAAAGAAGGATACTGAAATAAAGTAGAAAATAAATGAAAAGAGTTTTATTTTCTGACGGAAAAAATAAAACTCCTCAAATCAGTTTTTTTTATAACGGATATTTAAAAGTCTTTTTTTAACAGTTTCATTCGAACTTTTATTTTTACGTTGAAAAATAACTGTTAACTGTGGAGTTGAGATCATTTTTGTAATATCATCATAGATTCTCAAAGAGCACGTCGATACGAATATAATGGTATATAACAATATAGGTCTCTTTTGACTCTAACATAGAGAATTTTTGATTTAAAATTTTCTGGATAACCGTTATTTACGGTCCCTGAAAAGTTTTGATTTTTGCAACGAAAAACTTAAATGGCACCACTGTGAGGTGCACACTGTGGTAATTCACAAATCTAGATTTACAAAATAAAAAAAATGTTTTGTTTTTTTGTTTTTAGCTCTGATTTTCAGGATAGTTTCGATGTAAAACTATATTGGGGTTAATCCCTGAAGTGTTCACTTAAAGCAAAATCAAAAACATCTTTCGCATTTTTGCGACCGCCATAAATTCTTTTTCACTTTTCCAGTATGACCTCCAAAAAGAATGAAAGTGCTAAAAATGAAATATTTTCTATTTTCAAGTGGAGTTAAAGCTATTTATTGAGGATAGTTCTGGTGTAAAACCATATTTGGGTTAATCTCTCAAGTGTTCACTTTAATGTTTTTACGACCGCCAAACATTTTTTTTTTCACTTTTCCAGTATTATCTCCACTCTTTACCGAAAGAAAATTTTAGAAGAATGGGTAAAAAGCCGCAAAATACATCGCAAACAAGAAAAGTTGAGTTTTTATAATCCCTTATATATTTGAACTTATTTTTTATTTAATTCATAAGTGAGAAGTGAACCCAAGGCGATTTATTAATTTTCTCCAGTTAGATTTGCGATCTACCACACTGTGCAGTGGCAAAATTTTTAAAATAACTTATGTTCAATTTTTAATTTCGGCTTCACATGTATAACACACTAATACATAGGCGGTGCCCGCGAACGAACTGTTGCAGACCTCTGATTTAGAGTAAACCAAACTCACGCAGTTGAGAAACAAAAAATACTTGCAACAAAGCAGAGGTGTGCTAAATACTGGATAAAGAAATGATCAGAGAATTATATAATACTGAGTATCAATCAATTAAAGCCTATTCACCTTTTCATACATAAAATTTTAAAACAAATTCTGTTTGAAATGGTACAAAATTTAAAATAATAGTCAAATTTATGAATTTAATATTGACATATCGGCTTTTGTGGTTAGGCTGTAAAAGTTTAGGCAAAATAATGAAAATGTACTTATTTCCTGATTCTAGTCGAACAGTGAAACGATCTAACTTTATCTAAATTGCTTTCAATAGTTCTTTCGTTTACGATTAGATGAATAAACAATTAACACTTTATCCATTTCCAAAAAAATTTCACCTTTCATACCTACAAAAATTCGATTATTTTTTTTTTTAATCAAGCTACCTTTGTAAAACATCTCAGTTATTATGTTTAATGACAATTACAGTCCCGCACAAAACTATTGGCACAGCAATACTTTTCGACTTTATCACTATTTTAAAGCCATTTCAAATAAATTATTGGAAACAAAATTTTGGTAATAAGTACCTTCAACACTGATTTGATGAATATTATTGTTTTTTTTTTTTAAATACACAGAACATAACTTTTATAATACATGTAATTGAAAAAGACATAATTTTGCCACACAAAAGTTTTGGCACACTCAGGCAGCAATGTCGTTTATGGTTGAATTTTTTGAGATCTGGCAATGATGCCAAAACAATGACTTTTTATAAGTCATAATATGTCCGTTATTTCTAACAATGCGACATTTTTCTTAAAAAAAAAAAAATAAAAATTAGCTTTCGAGTACCAAAATGAGCTCAAAACAGAAAGAAACCACAGAAGCTCAGCGCAAAATAATACTGCACATGCATAATCAAGGCAAATCGTACGCTGAGATAGGCGAAATAATGGAAAGAAGTCGTTTCACAATTCGAAGTATTGTTAATCGCTTTAAAGGGGATACAAGCTTCAACAGTGCTAATCGAACAGGCCGTCCTAGAGCTTTAACTGGTCGCGAATGCAAGCAAATAGTCCGAAAAATAAAAGTAAATCCCAAAAAAACATCGACCGAAATTGCGGCTGAAGTTAAACAGGAATTTGGTAAGACTATTCATCCCATGACAGTGCGGAGAGTGCTGCAAGAGGCTAATTATAGTGCACGAGTTGCTAGGCGTAAACCACTTGTTTCATTAATCAACCAAAACAAGCGATTAGACTACGCCAGAGAATTTAAAAGCAAACCTGTTAGTTTTTGGGATGAAGTACTATTCTCGGATGAGAGTAAATTTAATATTTTTCGCTCAGATGGCCGCACCAAAGTGTGGAGAAAGCCCAATACGGCATATGAAAAACAAAATCTTGCTCCCACAGTCAAACATGGTGGGGGTGGTGTAATGGTGTGGTGCTGCATGTCGTCTGCGGGTGTTGGTGAGTTGGTTTTTATTGAGGGTTCTATGGACAGATTCGTGTATTTAAATATTCTCAAAGAAAACGTTAAAAAAAGTCCCGAAAAGTTGAATTTACCAACTACATTTACATTCCAACACGACAACGACCCCAAACATTCAAGTCATGACGTGCGTATGTGGTTAACCTACAACTTGGCACATGTTCTACCACACCCACCACAGTCTCCAGATCTCAATCCTATTGAGCATTTGTGGGAGGAACTCGATAGACGGGTCAAAAGACGGTCAATTTCAAACAAATCTTTATTACAACAGCCATTGAAGGAAGAGTGGATCAAAATTGGGGAAGATATAACCAAAAATCTAGTGCATTCTATGCCAAAACGCTTGATTAGGTTATTAAGCAAAAAGGCTTGCCCACAAAATACTAAATGTAGCTTATTAGATTAAAATTTTTAGATTTTCAGCTTTGGAATTAAATGTGCCAATACTTTTGTGCGAGAAAATCGTGACATATTTTTGTTAAATAAAAATAAATGTTGATGTAAAACCACATGTATTAGTTAATTTATTGGATAAGCTAATTACAAAAGCATTTCTTTTACTTGTTAAAATTTTCCTGCCACAGTGATGGGGATATATGTTCAAGAAACCTTGCTGTGCCAATAGTTTTGTGCGGGACTGTATATTCATTTGTTGTTAATCTAATTGAAATGAGTGACCAGAAAAAAGTGCGTACTAAAATTATTAAATATTTTCAACAAAACCCAACATTGGTCCTACAAAAAGTTGGCCAAGCATTCAAAGGTCTGCCGTCAAACTGTTTACAATGTTATTCAACAGTACCGAGAGAACTTGTCCGTTGATAGAATGGTCCACATGATGTTTCTAAAGCCGAAAAAAAATAGAAAGCATTTTCAAAAAATCTCCCAACACATCCGGTAGGAAAGCAGTCCGGTTAGGTCAGTACTCGGACTATTTGGTACGAAAAGTTAAAGCCAATGAAGGTTTAAAAGCATACGAGGCTCAAAAAGTTCCTGACAGGAACTCTGATAAAAATTTATAGACCAAAGACAGAGCACGGAAATTGAAGTCAAATTTTATACGAAACGTAAGTATGAACATTTTTCACATTTTTATGTTGCTGATGCTCGAGGGAATGTTGAAGAAAAGTTTAGGACCCAAAAGCAGAAAATTTTCCCAAAAAGATCTTGGCATGCCAGGCAATATGCAGTTGCGGCAAAAGAAGACAAACATTTGTAACAAAGGGCTCTATAAATACCGAAATTTATATCAAGGAATGTTTACAAAAGACGATGCTTCCATTCATAAGACTTCTTAATGTGTCCACTTATTTTTAGCCTGATTTGGCATCCCGTTGCTATGGTAAGCAAGGTATTGAGTGGTACAATAACAATAATAAGGTATTTGTTCCAAGACAGGCAAATCCTTCAAACTGCCTGGAGCAAAGGCCAGTGGAAAGATATTGGGCTCTTGTTAAATGCTAATTGAAGAGAACAAAAAAGGTGTCCAAAAGTGTGGTAGATTTTAAGCGGAGATGGACTACCTGTTCGAAAAAAGTGTCAGAAAGCACTATAAAAACCTTAATGGAATGGTTTTCGAAAAAGGTTCAAAATTTCATCACTAGTGATTAGAACTATAAAAATATTTAGTTTTTTTTTTTTTTTTGTAAATTGTAATAATAATAATAATTTCAATGAAATAAATAAAATCAAAACTGTAAGTTTAGTGGTTTCATTTTTAATTACATATATGTATGTTAAGAATTTTTCGATCTCAGTCCTTACTGACATCACAGAAAATTAAACGTTTGTGTGTTAATACAGTTAAAACTTTAGCTTCTATTCGAAGCACTTAAGAAAAATAACATTTTTAATGTACTTCGAAAAAGGCGCTTCTTAGATGAATTATCAAATTTAAGTGAGAAAAGAAAACTATGATGAAAACACTCACAAACCTGCTTCCAAGTGGTAAGCAATTAAGAAAATTGCGTAAGCTCCAAAGCACTCACCATGTCCATTACAGAAGTCATGAAATTTTAATGTTGAATTCCACGTGTATTTATTTTATTCTGTTTTAATCATAGCTTTTGATATCTTGCTAGCAACTGATCATTTAAATCCACTTTTATATTTTATGTTTAACCCTTTGTCGACAGACGGTACTTATAAGTACCATAATAATAATAATATGCTTACAAAAGGAAAACAAAACATATTTTGACTCTTTTTGCCCAAAAGTATTTTGAAGTACACTATTATCATTGGAATAATATATTTGTTTGCCTATTGGCTACCTCGCTTACACAGAATAACGGTGAAGTATCTCATGTTCTCATTGTGATGTTGTAATGATGTTTCGTAAAATACCGTGGAATAGATTTGAAATAGAAAATGTTATAAAAGTTACAAAACAAACCCACATATTAATAAAATTTAAACAAAAATCTATGAGTTTTTTTTATCTTTTGGCTGATGCTGAACCAACGGTACTTAAAAGTGCCAGGTCCTTAAAAGTGTCTGTTCCTTGCAGGTAACCCACAAAGTTAAAATTTTGTAAATTACTTCCTAAAGTCCTTATTTTCAATATTTCATAAAAAAATAAAACTTTTTCAACGATTTAAAGCCTTGGTCCACAAGGGGTTAATGATCTAGAATAAATATGACTTAAAAAAGAGAGTAAAGGATCTTCTTAAAAAAATACTGATATGCTTTATTTTATATTTCAATATTTATTTGTTCAGCTAATCTGGTTCACATACCTTTCTCAGCAGCATACTCATTAACTATCAGAATCTTTATCAATCTTGGGGATCCTCAATTCACATAGGATAAATATTTCTAAATTCATTAATTTCAAAAGTTTACAAAATTCACCAATTACAATTTTCTAAATTTCAAAATAAAACATTAAAAAGTGACATTTCTTTTGCGTTCACTTGTCTTGGAAAAAGAAACTTGAACAAACTGTTTACCTCCAAATATTCAGAAATTCAGTGGGGCCTCAAAAAAAGGCGTCATCACTTTTTTGGCAACAGCTGATTCAGACTTGGTGATAACGCTTAACTATATATGGTAATAATATAGCTAAGAGTCAACCAAATAAATTTTGCAAAAATTGTTTGCCAAAAAAAAAAAATATCTCTTTCGTGTACTTTTTTCAAAAAAAAAAAAAAAGGAAGAACTAAAGAAAATAAAATCAACTTGAAAACAATTATCTCGTCTCTATAAAAAGTTACACGTTTCCAAAATTTAAACATCTATTTAAATGTTTAAATTTTGGATATGCGTATTTTTTCCCAAAAAGGTCCCTATATTTTTTCTTTTATTGAAACAAATTTTCTTCGGGACTATATACAATTTTCATATGATCTGGAAAGAGATCGTAATGCCAAAGCGTGCTAGGTAAAATTTGGCTCACTTAAGCGGACATAAAATTAAAAGGTGAACAAGTTTCTGCGGCTAAAGAATATCCCAAAATTTTTTTTTATTATTGCTGCTAATTCATACACTCCTGACAAAGTCTTCAGTGCACATGAATCGGGACTGCTTGGGGAAAAAATGCCACAGCGGACTTTTCTATAAAAAGCTGATAAAAGTGCAAGTGGATACAAATCTGCAAAAAATCGCATAACAATTATTTTTTGTCCCAATGCTTCCGGTGATCACAATATGAAGCCATTACTTATTAAAAAATCATTTAAAGGATTAAATAAACCCAACTTGTCCAACTATTGGATGACCAATAAGAAGGCATTGGTTACGGCAGTTAGTTTTAGTGACTGGTTTCATAATATATTTGTCCCAGATGCAAAAAAGTATTCACACAAAAAGAAAGTGCTTCTAGGAATTCACAACCAGAATACAGCTCATAAAGGCACACGTTTTCACAAATTTGTAGCTTTCTATTTTTAAAAATAACGACATTATTAAAGAAAAGAAAATTTTTAACCACAGCACTTTATTAAGTTTTTTGTCACTGCTATAAATTGTTAAAAAGTGATGATACGATAAGTTAATTTACTTTAATTTATTCGTATTTGGGTTTTTTTCGATTTACATGATTTTTCATACACGATTTTTTCAAGAACGCATCTATCGTGTAAACCTAGGGATTACTCTTCAGAAGCTCCACAAACCTTGTCCCCTTTAAAAAATTTTAAAGTTTGTTCATATATTGCATCAAGCCGGACGTGCGTGATCAAGATTGGGTAACGTGATGGGCGCAGATCATACTGACAATGATTTGCCTATTCTTCGATATATTTTAACAAAAACTCGTGGTTTTCGCGTCAAAAAATAGTAAAAAAGCGAACATTTTTAAGGTACAAAGAGACTATTTCACGCTATTTAGAGTGCCTAGACAGGTTTAGATTGCATTGATATGTTCACAAGAGTTATTCATCTTTACCGTAGCTACAACTTTGCAAAATAATGTTAGTTAAAAAAGCTATTCTACAAAAACTGAAATTTTATTCCTAAATTTTTTTCAAAAAAAAGGACACGAACAGCTATTTTTTGGCAAAAAATGTAGACAAAATTTGTTTGGTGAACTCTTAGCTATATTATTGCCATCAATAGTTAAGCGATATCACCAAGTCTGAATTAGCTGTTTGCCAAAAAAGTGATGACACCTTTTTTTTAAGGCCCCACAGAATTTCAGAATCTTTGGAGGCTCATAAAAAAAAAAAATTGGTCACAAAAACCACCAAACTGAGTATACGGTTTTACTTACCTTTGGTAGTGTAGTCGATCCCATACTGTCATGACCTTGTGTTTTTCCAAAAGTCTTCATTTATTGCACAGTGTAATAAATATCCTGTTTTACCCACTTTTTGGGACCTTTTTTGTCCCGCGTGTTGAACAAATTTTCGAAAATGTTCATATTAATTATCAGTAGTACGTACTATTTTTGCATGGAATTTTTACTAAGAAAATATATTTTGGCCTAATATTGAGGCCTAACGATTTCGAATTCGTACCAAAAAAGATTTCTAGTCTTTAATGATCTGAGCCAGATGCATTTTAGGAGATACACATGTTAACAGAGGGTTCTACGGGGACGCTTTTTACTCATTATGGCCTTTTGAAATTAGAATTTCATAAAAGTACCAGACACCTGTCGGTTTTTATACGCTTTACCATGAGTGACAATGGTATATATAAGTTTTCATTTGCGACCCCACAAAGAATATAACTATATTCTGGATCGTTATAGATAGCGAAGCCGATAAAGCCATGTCCGTCTGTTGAAATCAACTTTCCGTACCCCCAAATAACTTACAAACATAATTGATACAGCAATATATCGGGAATTCTTCCGGGTCGGTCGCTATTTAAAATCGAGAAAATCGGCCCACAAATGGCTGAGATATAAGGAAAAAACCGGGACAACCTCGACGTTAATGTTAACAAAAAAATTTTTTTTTTGCATAAATTTTTTTACTTATAATTTAAAAAAAAAAAAATTTAAATTTTAAAATTTAAAAAAAAAAACAATTTAAAAAAAAAGAAATTTAAAACAATTTTGAAAAATAAATTTTTTTTTTAAAAATGTTGAAAAAAATAATTTCAATTCTTTTTACCTAAAAATATTTAAAACTTTTATTTGAAGTATAATTTGGTGAAGGGTATATAGCACTCTTTTTTTTTATTTATTCAAAATATTATTCCTAGGTTTATTTCTTTTAGAGATATAGAGGTACAAGTTTTATCCGTTTTTGCCTAATTTATCCCCTTTAACGATGGAATTTCTAAAAATCCCTTCTGACTGGATCTTCTTGCTGTAAAAGGAACATATTACCCGAATTTCAGCGTTTTGGACTGGGCCATGATGAGTGAATCAGTCAGTTAGTCAGTCAGTCCCATTACTCTTTTATATATACAGAAGATAATAAAAAAATTTAATTATTACAAATTCTATTACTTAATTCAAATGAAATCCTTACAAATTTATAAAAATCTGTTGCTATGTTATTGTCAATCATACAATTATATTGAAAGTTATACATATTATTTTGAAATAAACCCCTGCATACTTTTCCTTTAACTTAAAGTTTTACAATGAAATTAAAAAGGGACATTTTAAAACATTATTGCTTGAAAAAAAAAAAAAAAACTTTTCAAATACATTTTTAGCTTTTTCCGCGAAATCTCCAATCTTGTTGCACACTAATTCCGAAATCTAATGATATTTTTTTTAGTACTAAATATATTACTTTAAACTAAATTTGTTCACTACAAATTCATGTTCTTTTCTTTAAAATTTATTATAACAAGTGTTAAGTATGCTAAAGATACGATAAAGAAACTACAAGCCAAATACATATTTGTAACAATTCATGGGATTAAAAAGGAATTGTGTATGAGTAGGAATACGAATACGAGTATACGCTCTTATCTTAACTGCTTACAATCATATAAACTTTGATTTTCTTTTTTTTTTTTGTTTAAAGCCATATTTTCAAAGGATTTTATAAGAAGTCTTAACATGGTTGCTTTTTCATTTTACTGCAATTCTTTCCAAAAAGAAACAGCTAAGGAAAAAATGTGGAAAAGAACTCACGCACACACAAAAAAAAAGGGAATAAAAAAAGAAAAAAAAGGAAAAGAAAAACGACTGAATTAATATAATAAATTTACAAAAAATGAAGCGGAAATAACGAAACTATAAGATGTCCTTATGTATGTGTATGTATATGGTTAGATATGTAATGTATGTATATGTGTTAGCACTGGTTTCAGTTTTGTTGAACCGTTCAAGTTGTGGGAAGTTAACTAAATGCATTTTTGTGTATATGTAAGAGTAAGTGTATGTTCATATGAATGTATGTATGTGTTATCAAGAACACTAACAACAACCATAGCCAAAAAAAAACAAACAAAAACTTAGGAATATATAAAAAAAGTAAGAAACATACAAAAGAAAAACTAACGATGACTTTTATCGTTAAAGCAAAAGGATAAATATAATACTCTTACAAACACTTCTACACACAAATGTATATAAATTTGTATAGCGTTTTTCAATACGAAGTGTTAGATAATTGTGATGTCCGTGTATAAATTTAAATACACAAATTGCTCTGTTACATGACTTCTTATTCATATTACGAGGCATTTTGTCCAAATTTTGGCTTCAATATCTCAAATGATACGTAGTGCAAATCTGCTTTTACCTTTTATTCAACTAACTAAATGTAATCCTACATTAAGAACTTTTTTAATTTTTAAAAATTAGTTTTATTTCTAATTTTATCTGAATTTGCAGAATATAAACTCTATAGTCACAAAGTTTTAACATCATATGAAATACCTGAACATGAACCCCCCAAAAAGTTGAGGGTCATTCCGTTGCCAACACATATTCTGGGTCCTCATGAAACTATAAGACGATCAACCTATGTCCGTCCGTCTGTGGAAAACACGATAGGGCGCAAACGAATGCAGCAAGCTGGCAGACATTTTACACAAGTACTTATAAGTATGCATAATACTTAGTTGGCTGATATGCTTCTGAGTAAAGAAAGAATCAAGGATAGAGGGCATAATGACATTGAGGTAACAAAAACAATTATTGAAATTTCTATAATAATGAAGCTATAAGCAGGAAAATTAAACACATATGATCCTGACTGAGTTGGAATATAAAAAAGGGACTTTTGAATATTTTATAACGATGGATCTTGAAACACGAAATTATGCATTCATGGTTTAGTGAATGCGAATTCAACACGTATAATTATTGTTACTATTTCTTTATTATAAAGATACTTTTTGAATATTTTATAATAATAAACTATAAAATTGAAAATTAGGAACAAATGATTCTGAATGAGTTTGAATTCACAAAAGGTGATTATAGTGGTACCTTTCTTTTGTATTTTATATAATAATTGACACAGAAATATGAAATTAGACATTCATGATGCTGAATAGGAATACAAACTGTGGGTCTTTATGGTACTGTTTTTATTCTAATAATACGTTTAGAATGAGCTACAATCCACATTACAATGAATCAATAAACATGAAACTAGAGACATGTTTTCCTGAATTACTATTAATTCAAAAAGGGAAACTTAATAGTACTATTTCTTTTTTCCAATTGGGGTGGCGAAGAGCACCGGGTCAGCTAGTACTCCATACTTTTATCGGATATTTGAAAATAACTAAGACTTTGTTACAAAATTTTTGAATTATTTTTTTTTTTTGAAATTAAATAAATAAACAGTCATTTGAAGTTTAATTGTCAGGAAATTCTCGTAGATCAATATGTTGTGTCATGCTTTATTAACAGGTTTCTAGCCTGCGAAAGGTAACCTGCTACATCATCTGAAGCAATTATTATAAAACAATTTAAAAAATTTAAACAAATCTTAAGATATTTTTACCGATCTGTTTTTAGATATATTGGATGAATAATTGGATGAAAAAGTTTATTTCTCATTTGTAAATTTTGAATTTTTCTACTGAAAATAGATTAAAAGTAAAAATGGAAAAATAATTGTCGGTTTCGGTTTTAGGCCTTGAAAAACCACGGTTTCGGTTAAAACCAAATTGGAAACTCTAGAAATGTTCCCCATAATACTATTAGAACAATTATAAATATGTTGATTATGCTGCAATCCTGATAAAATTGTTCATAAATTAGTTCTAAGTACTCTTAAATTATACTGTAAAGTATGGCGAAAATCGAGCATCATTTGTCCCTTGTGTTCATACAAGGCCCCCCTCAGAAAATGACTTGAATATTCATAATTGTCTTATAAGAATGAATAACGTGATGAAATTGGACATAAACAAGTTTTATATCAACCTCTTTGTGAAGATCAGTACATAATTGACCATAACCTCCATATAACCCCTCTATCAGAAAAATATTTTATTGTCACAAGATATACTTTACGTCTGAATGAAATGAAATGAAATTAGGTCCAATAGCCAAAAAAAAAAAACTTAGAAAATTACCTCTTTAAAATGTCGCTTAATTAAGCAATTTCAAGCAATACAAAAGTTTAGTGTAAATATTTAAAATTTTTACTGAATTACATTTTTGCCAAATAATTCAATCTATCAATTTGGAAATAAAGAAAAATATTTCCAAATGTGATGGTATTGCCATATATTGATGTCATTAAAATAGTTCTAAAAGATCAGTCGTTCTTGGATGTATTGCGAAGTGGCAATCCGTTTCAGTCCTTATTTCGTAAAAAAAATGAAATCAGCAGTGCAGATGAAGATATCGTAAATCTCCGCTTGAAATATTGTTGAGTAAAAATGTTCACTTTAAGGATTTTCGATCAAAACCTAAAGACACAACAACATTTCATTAATGTGCATAAATATCTGAAATACAAGGTGGCGCAAAAGTAATCCTCCTATCAGAAAATGCTATAAATTTTGCCGATTATTGGTCAAATAAATAGTCAGCAATATTCCGCGTTCTGGAGCAGTGTAGCGTCAAAACAGAACTGATAGGAGGATTACTTTTGCGCCACATTGTAAATTAGTATCCAATATATTTCAGAGATTTATATATTCTAGGTCGCACGGTGGCCGAAACTCGACCACTTTTATTGAAACAATTTTTTATATTGTGCATATCTAGAGAAAATAACCATTTAAAGCATATGTGTTTCAACAATATTGGTGGACAATAACACACTTAATAGTGTACCACAAAAAAACGTGTGGTCTATTTATATATAAGATATAGGCAAATCATCCCAGCAAATTTTGTGACGATTGGTCCATACTTAGCCATAGTTCCCATATAAGCCCCACATCCGTAAATCACTTTATCGAGCATAAATATCTTAAAAATCTTGGTATTCAAATAAGATTCAATACAAATAGGTTTCATATCAACAGAAAAATTTTTATTATCGTATATTTGGTGTAGGGTATCATATGTCATCATATTTTCATAATGTCCTAATATTTCACAATGGTTTTTATTGCTTTTCAAGCACACAATGTCCTAAAATAATACTACTTTCTATGCTGTGTTTATTGTGTTATCGTGACGAACCAGCAGAGACCAACGCCGAATGCCTAAGAGTCGGTTAAGCCGAGCCGCCGAGTCGTGATATATTAAGACATTATGACAATATGACTGATAAGAGACCTTGTGAATTGACCAATTGTATAAATTTAAAAATGTTTTATGTATATGAAGGAACATATATGTATATATTTGAATTGTTATGTATTAGTTTGCTTTTTAAATAAATATTATATTCATAGAATGCCAAATTCTAATATCATAACCCAACACATTCAAATCTAGAGTAGTACCGGTATTCGCCAGAGCTAGCACGCACCTCTACAGTTTCCATCGATGACGATGAACCTATAGATGAAGTAACAGATTTCAACAAAAAAGGCAAAAGACGGAGAATATCTAACAAAACCTTAAATTGAAATAAATTCAACATACAAAATTTACAAAAACCTAAAAATACAATAAGGGTACTCATTTAAACGCTTAAGTTTCCCATTTGTGTAAATGTGCAAATTTGCGCGACGTGTTTCATGAACTCACCTTTTCAATTTTGTGCAAGTTTACACAGAAAATTTATATTTGTTAAAAATGTCAAATAAAAATAAATTCAACAAAATCTGAGTTTTTCAAATTGTATAAATTTAAATTCTAAAAATGTTGAATGAAAATTTAATCTTTTGAAAAAAATATGATGTACATAGTTTGGAAGATTTTGTTTATGTTCTAGCTGTTGGTTAATGTTTCCATAAACATTGCCATTCAATCCAATCATTCAGTTCCAAAGCTACACAATTTTCACATGCACAAAATATTTGTATTTTATTTGATTTTTATTTTTCATAAATAAAAGTAAACAAAAGCAGCTGATTAATCAAATGCACAATAAATTCAAGTTTGCGAGTCTAAATTGTCGCGCAAACTTATCAAAGTTGTGCAAACGAATTTCCATACATTTTTTGACAATTCATTTGAGAGAGTGTAATAATGCACAGATTGCACAGTTTGCGAGGCATTTAAGCATTTACATGACGACCCTTAATATTTCAAATTCCTAAATTTATATAACAATAACAATTTCGTACATACTGCTTTTAATTTAGAGTTTCCAGTTCGG